>BLKR01000272.1:0-630181 GCA_011170035.1 Teleogryllus occipitalis
ATATATATACTAGCTGACCCGGCGAACTCTGTTCCGCCTTAACAGCCGGTCCCATCTTTTTCTCGCACTCACTGTGAGAAACTGTACTATCCTTGTTGCACTCGTGATAATAAAGCAATTGCAGATTTGTGTTTTTCTCTCAAACAAAGAAGAACTTAAAATAAAACGCTCTGATATTAAATAGATAATTAAAAATTCTATTAAGTAGTAGAGCGTTTTTTTTGGAATTGATTTTTGTTTAAGAGAGAAATACGAAGCTGTAATCATAGGGACCGGCTGTTAAAGGCAATAAATAAGCAGATTTTGGAATTTATTACGTTAAATTGTTTATTAGAAAATACAAATAAAAACATTAAGTTGATTAATCATTCATTATTGTTCCTGTATTTTGGTGCACTCTTCAGTTAAGTGCCTTCACGCGAAAACATGTGAAATTACGCGAAAACGTGCGAAAACGTGCGTTCTCACACAGGAACGCTGTCGAACGGGATAAACAGTATCCTATGTCCGTCTCCTGGCTCTATGCTTCCTGCTCAACAATTTGCAGCCAAATCGGTACAGCCGTTGTTGAGTTATAAATAGTGTAACTAACACGACTTTCTTTTATATATATAGACTAGCTGACCCGGCGAACTCTGTTCCGCCTTAACAGCCGGTCCCATCTTTTTCTCGCGTCGCACTCACTGTGAGAAACTGTACTATCCTTGTTGCACTCGTGATAATAAAGCAATTGCAGATTTGTGTTTTTCTCTCAAACAAAGAATAATTTCAAAAAAACGCTCTGATATTACATAGATAATTAAAAAATCTATCTAATTATACTTCACTTTTTAACACGCTTTTATTACTTCATTTGTATCTTTGCTTCATTGCTTGCTTGTTCTCCGCTGCAGAACGCTTCTGCACAGAAAACGTAGGCGAAAATGCGCGAAAACATACGAAAACGCGTGAAAACGTGCGAAAACCCTCGAAAAGATGCGAAAACCCGCGAAATCACGCGAAAACGTGCAAAAACGTGCGTTCTCACACAGGAACGCTGTCGAACGGGATAAACAGTATCCTATGTCCGTCTCCTGGCTCTAAGCTTCCTGCTCACCAATTTTCAGCCAAATCGGTACAGCTGTTCTTGAGTTATAAATAGTGTAACTAACACGACTTTCTTTTATATATATACTAGCTGACCCGGCGAACTCTGTTGCGCCTTAACAGCCGGTCCCATGTTTTTCTCGCGTCGCACTCACTGTGAGAAACTGTACTATCCTTGTTGCACTGCGTACGTGCAAAAACGTGCGTTCTCACACAGGAACGCTGTCGAACGGGATAAACAGTATCCTATGTCCGTCTCCTGGCTCTAAGGTTCCTGCTCACCAAATCGGTACAGCCGTTCTGGAGTTATAAATAGTGTAACTAACACGACTATATACAGATATAACGGCGAACGAAAGGCGGCTATCATTATCGCCTTCTGTTATCAGTGCGGCGTTACAACAATGGGTTACAACAGGCAACAATGACCGCTAACATGCGAAATCACGCGAAAACGTGCGAAATCGTGCAAAAACGTGCGTTCTCACACAGGAACGCTGTCGAACGGGATAAACAGTATCCTATGTCCGTCTCCTGGCTCTAAGCTTCCTGCTCACCAATTTTCAGCCAAATCGGTACAGCCGTTCTTCAGTTATAAATAGTGTAACTAACACGACTTTCTTTTATATATATAGATATAGATATAGATTCACAGTAATGCTTAACATTATCCCGCGTGGTTTATGGAGCTAAATTTCACCACAATTTACCTTCTATTAAAGTTACAATTAGTTCTCAAAATACAGAAAAAGTCAATTGTTTATGATATAAATTTAAAGATCCTCGAAATGAAATGTTGAAAAAAATTTGTCCCAGCATTGTGGAGGCAGTTGCCTCCCCCTTGCCCCCGTCCCTGAACATCGCCCCTGCCGAGACTTATGTGACTTACCCCGTGGATAAGGTTTTGAAACGATGTGATTTCTAGAAAGCAGTGATGGGGCTTTTGGTGTAATGACTATCCCTGACGGCGGCAGGATTTTCGACACTAGCTTTTCAGCTAGGTCGAATTCAGTCGCTGTCTGGAGGAGAATTCTAGCGACCGGCTGCTCTGATCGGTAGTTTTCCGTGGTTTCTCCGATCAACACCAGGCGAATGTCGGAGCAGTACCCTAACAAACGGGCCACGGACCGCGCGCGGTCTTTCCTTCCTCTTCCTTGTCCTATCCTCTGCTTACACACACACACTTACACTAACATGCACTACACTACCACATATTCCGGGAGATCAGTCAGGGGCTTAGAGCTTGTCCCGGCTGGGGCGGTGCCTCGCTGGTGGGAGAGTCCTGGTCAAGGGGAAACCCCACTAGCCGACGGTAGGTCGACTCCGGATCTCGCCATCCAGCGGGGGAAGATCACCGCCAACACCCGCGAAAAAAGCATGCACTAAACTAACGGGACTAATGACCAAAGCAGTTGACGCGCTCGCTAACACGAAAAAATCAGTCAATGAATCAATATGTAATGACTATCGCCTACACCTTTCACCCCTGGGGCCTGGTGTCAATCTCCGCCCATTCCAAGTGAAATTCGTTACGGACAAAGCGGGCTCTCGCCAGATTTTCTCGGGGTTCTCCCATTTCTCCTACCTTACACCACTTCTCCATAATAATTTTTGCCTCCATCTAATTATCATAAAATTATTAGTCATGGGCCTCAATGAGCTTAGCTGTTTAAAGAGCCTTCAGATCCATTAAATAAATACATGCGAAGAGAATAAATAGACAAAATAGTACTAACGACAATTCTGTTCCCGTTGGAATATGTAATTTGTTCATGTTTTGGAAGTTTATTTTTTCTTAGAGTAGTATATGAGCTATTTCACATGGCGAATCGTTACTTTTCGTTCAGCAAATTATGTACTACAGTTTCTGAGTAAATTACCTCATCTCGATAAGGTTTTTCGTCCAATTTCCCTCGACCCATTGACAAATTCTGAAGTGGTCCCCTGTTTTGCTTGTGGTCATAAACGTAGCTTCTTAATGTGTACGTTTTGTTAGTCTTTTTTGATAGTTGCGGTAGGAATAGAGCCAGGGTTGTGGTTTGTTATTTTGTTAGCAACACTATAACATCACAACTAGTTAGATTGCCGAAGCAACTTAACTTAACTGTTTTCTTTCTCGGGAGCGAAAATTTCTCTATCCTTTATTTGTTGGTACCCTTATACATCACACAACTACGTATTGTAAGAGTGTGGGATAGGGATTCTGGAGTTGAAGAAATCGTACCCAAATTTTATTTCTTCCCATACGTCACATAGTTTATGGTTTTTTTGTGATAAATAAATCAAAATAGAACGAAAAATATTCCTTTGCGATGTATTACTTTCATGAATCCATCATGAAATTAATATGAGTAACGCACATATATTCGCATCCACAATGTTTAAGGATATCCTTTTGCTTAAGTCTTCTGCTTTCTTTCTCCCCACTTTTTTGTTGGAAGTTGCTGCGACGCCCAAGAGAAACCTCCGCGCGTATACATACTTCCAAATAACAATGAAAGATTGATCAGGTCCAAGGCATGTTGTTTGAAAGGTGAGCAAGGGCCGTGCGAGCAAGAAGGGCGGGCTAGGGACGGACTGGCGGGGAGTGAGCGGAGGAGCGCGTGAGGCCACCGGACGGTGGCCCGCCCCTCCTCTTCTTCCTCCTTCTCCAGTGCCGTCGGGCGTGTTAGGAGAAGCCTTGTCGGACGTCGTGAGGCCGAAGGTAGCGGCGTCTCTACCGGCATCGTCACCGCGAAAAAACAGCGTGCGGTGCAGCAGGCGGCCAGCGCTCCCTTTACTGCGCGTGCATATATCATCGCTCTAAGTGGTGCAAAAACCACGAGCGGGCCGGGGGGAGGAGGCGCGCGGCGGCGGCGGGGAGGGGACGACGTCCAGGCGACCGATACAGGTGCGCAGCGCGGCGAGGGGAAGAGCGACCGTGGGGCGGGGGCGCGGCGGCAGGAGGGGAGTGCGCGCGCGCGGTCGGCGCCCTTCGGCCGGCGTCGGCCGCTTCCGGCGGCGGGCGCGCGAGCGGGCCGGCGCGGAGCGGCGCGGAGGCTGCGCGAGGACCGCAGCGGCCAGTGGCAGCCGGAGGCAGCCAGCGGCAGCCAGGGGCAGCCAGCGGCGCAGCGCTCCAGCAGGCGGCTCGCACGGGCGACGCGGAGCGAGGCAAGGCGAGGCGAGACGACGCGAGGGCCACGCGCCACGGCAGGCGGACGGCTTGGGAGTCGCGCGACGGGCGACCGGTGACGCGCGGGGGGCGCACGGGACACGAGCGCTGGGCAGCGCGCGCGAGTTGCGGCCCGCGAACGCGCGCGAGCGGCGAGCGGTGGCCGGCGGCGGCGGGAACGCGTTTGCGCTCGCCCCCGCAGCGACGCCAGCGACAGCAACAGCAGCGGCTGCGGCGGCCGGCGGCAGCAGAGGCGGCGGAGCGGCCGGCGCGGGCCCAGCGGCCACTTGCGGCGCGGCGAGGCTGCTTCGCGCGCGGCATGGCGGCGCGTCGCTGAGTGCCCGTCGCGCCTCCGCCCCCGCGCCCCCCCGCGGCCCCGCCAGCGCCAGCGCCAGCGCCCGCGCCGGCCCGCGGAGCCCCGGCCGCAGCCGCAGCCGCCTCCGCCTCCGCGCCCGCAGCCGCCGCAGGGTGTCGCCGAGTGCGCGGGAGGCCGCGCCCCGCCTTCGCCTGCGGTGAGTGGCAGCCTATTGATTATTTATAGGCGATAGAGCGGCCCCGCGCGTGAGGGCGCCGCCACCGCGAGCGGGAGCGGGAGCGGAAGAGGAAGCGTGAGCGCGCGCGGAGCGGAGCGGAGCCCCAGGGACTGAGGCGCCGGCGCCCGGCCGCTCGCCGCCCGCACAGGACACAGTGACAGAGGCCTGTGGCGGGCGCGGGGCGGCGCGGGACGCGGAGGTACGAGGCGCGGCGAGCGGGAGGGGCGAAGGGGGCGGGGCGGGGCGCTGCTCCGGGTGCGGGCGCCGGCGAGCGCTACCGGCCGCACGGCCCGGCCCCGGCGGCGGCGGTGGCGGTGGCCCAGCTGCCTGCGCGAGAGATCGTCAAAGGGTTCATTGCATTGCCGTAATTGGTTTCATTTCCATACGAAGCAGGGCGTGTGCGCAGGCGCGCCTACTTGTTGCCTTGGGGGCGAGCATCGGCAGGGCAGGGCAGGGCAGGGCGGGGTGGGCCGAGCGGAGTGGAGTGTGCGATGGGGGTCGGACGGGATGAGGCGGGGTCAGGCTGGAGCCCTCGGACACGGGCCACGCGGTCTTTGCGGTCCTCCTTGCTGTCTCCGCTTGCCTCTCCGCCTCCGCTTCCACTACCCGTCCACCTCCGCTCGCACCCGCCCAGCGTCGGCCCGTCCTGGTGCTGCTGCGCGGCGTGCGTGCGCGTGGCCCGGGCCGTGAGCGCGAGCGCGAACGGGGGAGAGCGGGTAGAGAGCGGAGAGGAGCGGAGGCGGGAGCGGAGCGAGCGCGCGGGGCGCCGCGTGTGGCCGGAGCGGCGCGCGCCGGAAGCGCGGGAGCTGTGTGACCGGGCGGAGTGTGGAGCGGAGCGGGGCGGGGCGCGGCGGGGTGCGACGCGACGGCGCGGGGCGGAGCGGAGAGCGGGGCGGAGCGGAGCGGCCCCGCGGCGCAGAGGGCCGGCGCGCAGCCGCCGGGGTAGATGCGGGTGAGCGAGCGTGCGCGGGGAGGAAAGCGGTCCCCGCTTTCCCCGGAGAGCGGGGAGCGCGGGTGTTGGACGAGAGGGGAAGATTTCACAAGTCCGATAACATGTGTCCGAGGGATCAGTTGGACGAAGCAGCGGGCTGTCGGCACCTGTATTGATTCTGTGATGTTTGACGGAGCATACATGCTTTTCTAGAACAGGTACCGAACGAAGGCATAAAAATATGTTGTAGCATTAAATATCTTCCTAATGAGGCGCCTTTTCTCCGGAACTAATTTTTTCTCTATATTGAGACCCAAAACACTTATTTCAAAACATTTGAATTGGTTTCCAATTTAAGTGGGGGCGCCGCAGTCTTTCAGGTTTGTTCCTTGACCACTGAATTTGAATGTTGCGTACGATGAAAATGGCTGCCAAGTGTTGCTGATTACAGTACAATCGATGAGGGTTTCTTTAAAGTCGTAAATCTACGACATAGAACTTTCGTTTTACTTCCCCTTAAGAAGCAGCAGGTTGTTTTTACCGCTCTGCCATAGCGACTGCTCAGATGTAGGCTACCACTTGTGAAGAACTACTTGTCTATTTTGTTTTTGATTTGCATTGTTCGAATATATTTTTGCATCTCAAATTCTTGAGAATGATAGCACACATGACTTTGACTATTTGTAGATTTGCTTGGTTTGAAGCCAGTTTTTTCGAAGTCCTTTTCGTCTCAGATTTTTTAAACTGTAGAAACTTCGATTTTATCTTTATCTTTACTTGTATAATACCATTACTGCGTTAAAAGGTATGGAATTTTAAATTTTGTTCCTACAACTTTTAATCTACAGAACATTGTAGAAAATGAATAATGTGGTATTGTAGGATATGTAATAGAACAAAGAGTAGAATAAATTATAGTAGAACATTGTAGAACAAAGAATATTGATCATACTACTTTTAATCTACGGAAGATTTTAGATGAAATGAGAATAACAAGATAATTAAAAAATATTTGCATTTTTCGTTTACACTAGTTTTTCGTCTAGTTTTCATTTAAGATGACTTATAAAGCAGGATTCAGAATAGTGGAGACCTTAGAGAGAAGAATTAATGTAGAGGCCCTACCCGAAAAAAATGATAAAAGCAATACCGCGTCATCTTTAATATCGTTGTTTTGCGGGATCGCGTATCTACAACGCCTATCGAAATCTTTTTTTATCAAGAGGTTCAACTTTCTTTGTCAAGTCGATTTGAGGTTGGGGAATGAACCCAACGCTCACCCCGAAGCAAGGGGACAGAGTCAGTCTGGCAAAGAAAGCGTCGCGCGGCCCGTGATGTTGTTTAAGGTTCTGCTCCGACAGCCATCGGGAATTTGATCGAAGCAAACATCGGAAATGATCGATGAGAATAACCGGCCTCTAGAAGTGGGATTCGATCCTAGAATCTCCTGGTGTAGAAGCGTCAGTTCTCAACTACTATATAACGCGTCCTGAGAGGTGAATTCTACAGGGACGTTGTATTCAATTTAAAAAAATTGAAAATAATTAAGATTCAAACATGTTGTTGGAAAAACAGATGCTCCTTTTTTAATTCTGAAAAGCTCTCCATACGTTGATCTCTTTAGGAGATCAAAAACATACATTATAAATGACATGTCATAAACTCAATCCTTATTGTTAAGAAGTATTGCACGTCAGCTTCTGGGTCAAAGACCCCCCATCTCGATCACGTTTTGCGTCCAGTTTCCCTGAAACTTTGAGCAAATGCTGAGATGTTCCCTTGTTTTGTATCTGGACATCAATGTAACTTCATTCTCTCTGCACGTTTTCTAGAATTCAGTGGGGGAATATAGTTACTCAAATTATCGTTCTCTATTTTCTCGTGGTAGTAAGTCGATTCGTTCTCGAAGGGCTCGACAAGGGCTAAAATCTGTAGCTGATTTAATTTTGCAATTAGTTTTTTTATAGAAGCGAAAGTTGTCTCATCACTTCTTGCCATAAACGCTCGTTTCCACCTCTGCTCAAAATTCTACTTTTATATGGATTCGGTAGATATCCCAGAAGAAAGTGCTTAGAATACATTTTCCTGCATAGTACGTCACACAAAATTTAGTGGTCACAGTTTAGTTAATCTGAATACTTGGGAAACGTATTGGTATCTAAAAAGTACATGAATGCGTGACGAAATCCGAGAAATGAACTATTTTGAAATGCGCTTTTTGACAACAGTTCCAATTTTTTTTACGTAATGTTTATATTGACTTATCGCTCACTTTGCTAATAGAAAATGCAGGACGGTTCTGTCCGTATCAAATATGGGAAAGAGTAATACACTATAACGGAGGATATTGTTTATTTCAGTTTTCTCGCAGATGTAACTTTTGAACATCAAGAGGACGAACAGTAAAGCTTATTCTTTTGTGTATCCTTCTTCGTCTTCTCTCCTTAGAGCAATTACTAGAACAATCAATAAATGTGTTTCTTTCTCTTCTCATATTTGCGTTCGTAATTATCGTTTGCTGCCGTTCAGCTACACAGCTGTCGCCGAAAGAAAAGACGATCGTTCCCTAGTCGTTTGTTGCGCAACCAATTATGCTTGTAAGTGCCACTGCGTAAATGTTTTCAAACTGTATACGTCGCTTGAGTCTGCGAATATTGTCCTTTCGCGAACTACCCTTACGGGATTTTGCACGGTATGGCGCGAGGCGTATAATAGCACCTTTTGTGCGACTCCGAAATCAGCGTGTCGCAATGTGCAAAATTGGTGGTGTGAGGGTTTCTGGCCGTCTGTTGCAGTACTCTCAGTGTACGAGTAAAGTGATACTGTTATTAAAGACCTTCCCCCCATAGACATGAAATACTATACACATTAATTAAACGAAACGTTTATACAAAATATTGAAGATTTAAATTTTAGAAACGCACACATTTTTCTAGTTATTTATAAAAACCTTTTGATTCATGATCTCCAGTCTTCTTCAGAAAGTCGAGTCAATTATTTAAGGGCGAGAGTGAACCAAACATAATACTGAGATCAAGAAGTGAACTAATTCAATATGACGCCAATCTAGATAATCTCATGGTATTGATTACACGACGAAGTCAAAAACTATTTTATGTATACGGAAGTAAATCGAAGTCAATGAGAATATCTGTCTTCAGAGATCCAAACGTGAAGAGGAAAGATGATGTATCGTAATATATCCTATGTATTTCCCTCAAGGAAGAAATATTTAAATCGCTTTTGTGCCTTTTTATATTACGCATTTCCCGCCGTTCTTGCGGTACGTCTATCTACTAATCTCGCTCGCTCTTGGAATATTCGTATTCAGACTCAACAGTGTTAGTAACTCGATATGTGGAAGAAATATGTAAAATGAGAAAATATTTTTAAGTTTTGTGTATATGTTTAAATAAATTTAATTGTTCATGCATTTTTGTTAGCCATGTATTTTACTTCGAGAACAATAAAAAATATTTCCAAAAGCAAAACGCTACAGATTTTGGCTATTATCCCTTATTGTGCCCTACGTGTAGAAATCTACTTACTGCCGCGAGAAGATGAAACGATTGTTTGAATAACTATATCTCCACCGTCTCAAGAAAATGTGCAGATGAAGTGGTGTTACGTTCGTGTCCAGAAGTAAAACAAGGAGCCATCTCAGCACAATGAATCAAGGGGAAACTGATCGTAATGGGGGTCGTTGACCAAGAAACTGAGGTACAATACATATGTGCTTCATAAGAACAATCAACACTAAACTGACTGGGACCTTCATAACATTGCTTCAGTTTCGAAAATTTGACACACATTATTATCAAAGAGACGTGAAATAACTCGTTAAAATTTATTTACTGTCTTTTTAGATTATAAATGGATTTAATTTACTTAAGTTTCAGTTACAAAGATACAAGTATAGTATCAGTTATAATTCAGTTACAAAGATGCAAGTATAGTATCAGTTATATTTCAGTTACAAAGATAAAGTATTGTATTACATTGACTGTTATTATTTTTTTCATTCCGGAAGGGAATACAATCCCCTTGCTCTTCCCAAAGGCACGTGCCTACGCCAGTACTTAACAAAGAAATGCGAAGGCTAGTAGATCGTTTACCTCCTCCAGAGCTATTCTTTTCTAATATTTATCCACCTCGCAACTCTTTCACGTTTATTTATTTATCGTATGGCTTGAGTTGGAAGGGAGACGTCACAATGGCCGTGGTTCCCCAGCAAGAAGCTAAATTCCACCGTCATGGGATCAACTCAGTTTGATTTGAGATATGTTAGCCATGATGATTATTGACTGGTTAACTGATGTTTTCGGTAGTCAGCTTGGTCATTTGGTCCTTAGTGAAATGAATACTTTTTTCACGCGAGTTGGCGGTGTTCCGCCTCGCTGTATGTGAGGTCTGGCGTTGTCCTACAGGTCGGTTTTGAGGGATTTCCTCTCTAGGTATCTCCCCAGCGTGGCACCGTCCCAACAGGGACAATCTATACGACAGGAGAAGATACGATAGAGAAAATACGACAAGGAAGAAGAAGGAAAGATCGCACGCGTGTTAGATAGGGTACTGTTCTGGCATTTGCCTGGTATTGATCGGAGGAAACACGGAGACATACCGATCAGGGCTGCCAGCCCCTAGAATTCTTCAGACAGCGGCTGAATTCGGCCTAGCTCTTTAGAGTGTCGGAAATCCACCACCGTTGGGACTTCTCAAACCTTGGACCTCCTGGGCAGAGCCACCGCAGAGTCAGCGGCAACGCTGGATCTGAGATAACCTCAAATGGTGGATGACGATGATGATTGTGAAAATGGTATTGGTGGTGAAATACCAGGAGGAAGGTGTACCTGACGGAAAGAGATGCAAGGGGAACGATATAATCTGAAGGAAAAAAACAACTGCCAAATAAATGCTACTTGGAGTGATCCCCATTTGAACTTTGGAACCCAGAGGTAAAAAGCCACCGCGCTGGCCACATGGCCAGTCTGTAATTTGAGCTCCAGAATCCTTACCACACTTATTGTAGCGCGTCAGGATAGTCTCTCCGTACCGGTACCATGCTAGTGAGAGTGCTTGCAACTGAAATTATGTTGATAACACGAGCTTCAGCTTTTAACAAAACAAACGTAAATTGTGTACTCGTCACAATCATAATACGAAGATGCTGAAAGTGTTTTCCCCTTCACTTAGTATTTCCCAGTGATCTAGTTGCCACCAACATAAATGCAAAGAAGACCCTGATTCGGCTCGCTGTTAAGGAACTTTCCTGGCCCACTGTCAACTTATTTTATAAAAAAAAGTGAATAGTTAAAATGTGTTAAATGTTAAAAGACAAAACAACAGCGATTTTGGGGATATTCGTCATTACCAGTGTTGTACTTGAAAAAGTAGTGAAAGTGGCGATGCTAGTGAACTTCGATCTGGTGCGTGTAATGCATTTACAACGCGAATGTGGGATGGGCGCGGGGCCTGATACATGACCGCGAAATCATTCGCAGGCTCCTCCCCTCTGCAACTCTCGTGAAATGTTTGGCGCACATTGGGTTTACACTGCAACGGCCGCCACTCACGTCATTTGCTAGCTCTGAATGCAAAATCGTGCCACTTGCGCACGCTTCAAGATTAATATGTTTTGGTGATTGTTCTTGTAATTTTTACTTTCTCGCCATACTACGCAGTTCCGTTTAAGAGAGAAAGTGTAGAAATGAGGCGGCAGAAATCGGCGATTTTTCGACAGAAAAACGCGTATTGCGGGGCTCTGGTTTCGAAAGAGTGGATAAATCTCGTTCCTAGGTGTAGTAAATTACTTCCTCCAACTCGTTCTGTAGTCAGAATTCACGTTTTGTGGGTCCTTAAAACCGAAAAATCGATTGACGGCAAAATGTTTCTCTCTCCGTCCATCCGCCCGTCGTCAATTCTAGCGCCTAAACCGTTCAGACGATTTTCTCCAAAATTGATAGTCTCTGATTATTTGGACGACCTCAAGGCCCTGGGTGTTTGAAATGGATATTTTGATTTTTGGAAGTAATTGAATTTTGGTGACTTGAAGCGTCAATCTTTTCGAAATATTCTCAAAGATGACTCTATTTTTTATAATTAAACTTCGATGGACGATGGAGACGAATTCAAGACACTTCTTATTTTAAATGGATCCATTGATTTTAAGGGTACATAACATTCAACCTCAAAATGTTTTTAAAAAATATCGAAACGGTGTCCAATTAAATGCTTATTTTTTCCTCGGATTGCGTAAAAGACGCCAAAAATGGCGCAAGTTTAATTCTCGTTGAAAGAGTTTTCGAAAATTCCAAAAGCTCAACGTTTTTCCGGCGTCTTCTTTCAATTATAGCATTTAAGATATTCCCTTAATGAAATCTGTTTTTCGAAGACATCTTGAAAAAAGGTCAGGTACAATTTTTTGAAAATATAAATAGTTTTCTCATAATTTTGCGTGAAATATGAGCAATATTTATTCCATTATTTTCTCAAAAATGGCTTCTTCAATTTTCTACATTTTTAAAAGGGATTGAGCATACATGCTTAAAATACTGCTAAAGTTTCATTTTTGGAAAACTCTCTGATTTTAGAAAATTGCGAACAAAAAATTAACTTTGTAAACCACGATGCTAGAATTTTTTTCCTTAATGAAATTTGTTCTTTAAAATTAAATCTCGTGAAAATGTAAATGTAAATGTATGAATTTTTTAAAATTGCTAATGCAAATGTTCAACTTTTTGAAGCGTCGGGAAGCTAGATTTGTAGTACTATGTGCAGTGTGAATCTGGTGGTGTAGGGGAACGTGACTGGCGTGTTGACTGTAAGGACCTGAATTCAGAAGCCAGCGCGGAGAAGAATTGTTGGTGGTGGGAAACACTTTACAGTTTCATGTAGTGTAATGGTTATCATATTGCGTGGACGATACAAATAATGCAGAAAAGTATGTGCTGTTGTAGCACCGCTGCGCTGGCTAGTCCGTGTTAGGACCCCTGTTTAAAGAAGCACGTGTGCGTGTACGCGGGGATAAGTTAGTGCGTGTTTGTGTGTTTGGCTGTGTGTGAGTGAGCAGACGAAGTAGGAAGTGTGTCTGAGCGAGGTAGGCTTCCTACTATTGGAAAAAATAGGTTAATAGAAATCGTGTATGTTAATATTTTGTAAAGGTTGTCTTTTATATATGATTTATAAACAAAAAACAGCTTCAATTTTTATAGACAATATATCACATTTGTTTTTTTATTAATGGACTTAAAATGCGCGACGTTTCGAAATCATCCTTTGATTTCTTCTTCAGGCTAATATAACATACAGACAAAATACAATGTTACAATCATTTCTTAAATTTATAATTACATTTATAAAATAACCTACTAACATTAATATCAAATTTACTAAACTTCACAGGAAAAGGACAAACTACATAATTCATCATTATAATGAAATTGAAACTTACCAAACCATGGTTCATCAATGATTGAAAAGTATATATAAGTAAAGTGGTGTTTTTTTTACTGAAAGCTGATATTCTAATGCTGCACAGTATGATCTTTTTTTCACATTTCATTTAAACATAAGTGGTAATATTGTGCGATTTGTTTTAATAGCCACGCATAAAACAAATGTAACTACTGCTGTTAAAACAGCACCTACTCTCTCGCATTATATCTAAAAATATATTTCAAACTTTTCCATTTTCAAAAATTCAAAGAGATCAACAAAATGAGTCCTGAGCCATTGTTTTGAGTGTTTCTTGTTCAATTCGTGGAAACAATCGAAGCAAACATTTGTAGTGCTTTTTGATAATTATTTTTGTAATTTGCATTCATTTTAAGCGGAAATTCCTTTCATTAATATTCCCACTCAATGAATTTGCTCCAAAAATTCAGTTTGATAGAATTATTTTCCGTTATTTATAAATTATTACTTGTGCCAGAAATGTACACAACTACTCGTGTGCATTCTTGCTATGTGGTTGGTCGATCTAGTGGAGACATGATGGTCGTACCGTCGTCATATAAATAGCATTTTCTCTTTTATTTAGGTTAACCCACGATGGGACACATATTATCTTGAGTGTCTTGCAACTATCGAGCTACATTCCGAAATTTTGATGCTTGTCACCAAATTTCAAATAATTGAAGACATACCAATAGTGGGGTTCAACTCAATGTTCGGTCCTACGGGCAAAAGTGTGGACAGGATGGGCATAGAAAGATCGCAGTCGGTCCGTGACCCATTCTTTACGGCAGTGCTCAAGCAGCTGTCTAGAATTGATCGGAAGAAAACATGCAGACGACCGATGAACATAGCCGAATTTTCAGCCAGAGATATATTATTATTACTCCAAAAACGTAAATTCTATCGCTTTATGTAGAGTACAGATTGCATTATGAAGTACATTTTGAGACCTGTTACCTGACGGTTGCATAATGCTTTAAGATCCAATACACCCCGACCAGCTGCTTTCATGGGAATGTAGAGGCGTTCAATTGATGATTTAGGGTGACGCATTCTGTGTTAAGTGAGCGTAGTGCGTACTGTTATGTTTAAGTTATAAAGATTTACTCCGATCAATTGACAATTGCAAAGGAATAACTCAACACAGGGATGCTCCAAGAATTCATAGCTTTTACTTTGTTCTTGGAAATCAGCTGTTTCAAGAAATTTGAGAAGGCGGATCCTAAACAACATATTTTAATTGCTGCTTACTATCTCTGTGATATAGCATAAGATTTTGATTGAAACCTAAATACTTGTAACAGTCATGCAATTGTAATTATTCTATTGGATTAAAGTATTAGTAACTTGTTCTATTGGGTTAAGAGTTCAATTTTCTTTCCTTTGACATACAGCGTGGCACATTTGTTTGTTCCGAAATTCATGTGTATATCTTTACTGAATTATGTTGTCATCTCCACCAGTCTGCTTAACTCACCCTTGTCTTTTGCAAATCATTTTGAAGTCGTCCGTTTAGAACAAGTGGTTATTGGTGCTAAGAATTTTCTTTTCATCAAGGATTTGGAATCCGGACCGAACTGATTAATCATATGCGATAAAGGATTAATTGCTAAGGAAAACCATAGCGGACTAAATATGATACTTTAAAAATGTATTATTATTATTATTATTAATAAATATTGTTACAAAAAGTCAGTGGAAAGCCACTTGCGAAGCCGCTTGTTTTTTCTACTCAAAGCGACGAAACCTTACCAATATCCGCCACTCATGGAAAAGTCACACGGACACAATCTAAATCAGTCAGCTGCTTGTTCTCCTTCTCACCTTCATTTGTGACCATTTCCTACATATCGCGTCGGTAGTTTTCTTTGGACGTTCTAAGGAAGGCGACATTATTTCCGAACGTATTTTTCTAATTTGTTGCGTCTTACAAATTGACGCAACGCGTCTCCAAGCCCCTTAAGGGACAATGCTTTCTGCATTGATCTTTTCGGTATCATAATCAATTGTTATGAATTTTTTGTTGGTGAACATAAAAGTACGTATACATTATATGTACTGTTTCTCGGTTCTATCAGAAAAATGATCTGGTATTTACCGAGTAAAATGTTCACTGGCAATAATAATACCTCCTTTGCTTCTGAATTGATATACTTCGCGTGCAAATAAAATAAGCCTGTTTTGCAAATGTAAGATTGTTTCGTACCTAACGTATATGACTCGGTCCAATGTAATGTATTTTATTCCTATGAATGATGTAGACATTCTGATTGTCAATCGTATTGCAGACTGGAACAGGTTTTTCAACACTAGGGTCGAATACAACCGCGATCTGGATATGATTTCTAACGGACTAGTGCTCCGATTGGTAGTTTTCTGCGGTTTCTCCGATCTACACTAGGCGAATGCTGGAGCAATACTCTGACGAACAGGTCACGGGCTGCGCGCAATCTTTCCTTCCTCTTCCTTGCCATATTCTCAGCCCTTACTTACACACACTTATTCTCACATGCACTGCACTACCACACGTGTTGGGAGATCAGTCGGGAGCTTAGAGCTTGTTTCAACTGGAACGATATCCCGCTGGTGGGAGGTACCAGGTTGGGGGAAATCTAGCCGACGTAGGTTGGCGCCGGATCTCGCCAGTCAGCGGAGGAAAATCACTGCCACCTCCCGTGTTAAGGCATGCACTACATTTACGAGACTAACGACAGTTAACGCGCCCGGTATCACCAATAAATCAATCAATGAACTTGTCATGTTTGCCTAGTTGTCCTTATCGGTTCTTTCTCCCTTTTAGTTGTGAAGGCTAACTCTCACATTACGTCCGTAGGCCCAATATGGACGAAACTCTTTATTATTCGGTCGATGCAATGAGGGATTCGAAGGAAGAAGGTTGGTAGGTGATGCATGGTGGTTGGGAAATCCCCACTATGCCACAACAAACAAGCACATTCATACCCTAGACCTGATAAGTACCTACAATCCGTCGAGCTCAGGAAATTAGGCACTCCCACCTTAGTGACCTCGACTATTTGGATCAGCATTTCGGCTAAGTATTACGAGATTTAAAAGAAAAATTTGCGTCTTTTTCACGCGACTCTTGTACCATCTTGTACCTTGAGCGTATTGAAGTAACCTTCCGTTAACTTTTTGTCTTTTTGTCTCGTCACGTCGAAGTCAGTCAGTGTGTTTAATCCCTTCGGCCAGGGGCTCGACACTGTTAGTATCGGAGGTTCTCAGAGTCACCCGTCGAGGAATCCGTGGTGTCTCGAATTGCTTAACTTGTATGACTTAATGGAAGCCAGTTAAATCATTCGGCTAACCACGCTGGTTGTACTGCACATGTACACATGCATGCACATGCACATACATGCACATATGTGTAACTTCCTTGTTTGAAGTTTTAGTTTTAAATAAATTTATACGCTTTTTCTTACGACCAGAATAATGAGCTTTGAGTTACGTGTATTCAGAAGTGTAGACATAAGAATTGAAATATTTAAGAGTATTTTAAGGTATTTTTGTATTTGTTTTTGCTTAATTAATGAACGTGTTAGATACCTGATGTTGAGAGCGCATACTAGAGTCGGTATTGTCAAACGAGTGTTTATTTCTAAATGGAACATTTGTTGGCGGGAAAACTCTAAAATCTGACGGGCGATTACTTGGTAACTTGCAATGCAACCTTATGTGTAACGAAGACGTTATACTTATATCGCTAAAATCTTTGCCACCGTACTACCTGAGCGCCTAACTGTGGATTGTTGTGAAAAGGAAATCAATTACTCGATCAGGAATGTCTCGTGCGCAGCTGATTTCTTTGTTGGACAACGCATGACGCAATTGGACATTAAATATAATTCAAACAAGTAAAGTTCTTCGATCTTTGCGTCCGTACACCTCCACTCCTCTTTTGTATAGTTTTGCAGGGAGAAGAAGTTATTACTATGTGTGTGTCGCATGCACAGGTGGCACCGTTTTAACACAGAGCACGGCGTCTACAAAGGTATAGTTAGTAAGTTTGTTTTTCTAGCGGGAGTGGTTGCTTTTGAGCGAGAACGATGGGAGCGTATATATCTTTTACAAGCTGTAATGTAAGTTTAAAACGTAAGGTATGTAAGGCGTGAATAAATGTAAGTTGCGTATTTGGTTACATCAATTCTGTACTCATATATCGTCTACAGCATGCATAAAACATTTCACGCAGCCTAGTGTGGCATCGTTCCCGATAAAGCCAATTCGGCAAGGGGTTGACTGCATGCGCAGTGTCAATCAGCTGTTAGTGACAGTGATCCTCTTTCTCCGTTGCGTGACGACAACTTTTTCGTTTAATTGTGAAAATATATACATTCAAATCGCGTGGATGAAAGCATTTTAGTAGCCACAAGGGAAATTTAACATCAATAAAATTATATCGAAAATGGCATTTTATTTTTTTTTGCGAAAGCTGACGTGTCTCCATTTTTCCGGGGCATCATGAGTGACATAATGTTCAATAAACAATTGTCACAGAATAGTCGTTACATCTAGAGCATGTAGAGGGAACGGAAATGGTAACTTTTTGCCAATGAGTATATAATGGGAAAGTGAATAAGTAAAAACGTTCTTATATGACTTTATACATATGGTTGCTTAGGCTATCTGTGTGTACAGATGTTCGACAGATACATGAAATCTTCTTGACGGCTCCAGCTCGTGACCTGCCGAACATCTGTAAGGAGTTGCCTACGAATCAGATACAGATGTCTCCTGAGTAACTTCGTTTCATGAAATTTCTTACTAAATGTTCATGAGCAAAAGTGGCCCTCTTTACAGCCTAGAAATTTTGTAACATTTATTCTGGAACCACCTGGACATGTTTCGTTACTAACTGAATACGAACTGCAAGTTTAAAAGCACTGCATTTGTTACACTATGGGAAGTCAAAAACTCAGGCCCAAATTAGAAATATTTGAATGATTATGTGTAAAATTCTTCAAAATTTAGAAATTAGAAACAATTAAATATTAAAAATTTTTGCTTAGTTTTGAGTTAAAATGTATAAATGTTTCAAACATGCTTAAACAATTTCTAGACGTTCCGGTGGCCGAGATCGCTAAGGCAGTAGGACCCAAGGGTCGCGGGTTCGAGTCCCGCCACGGGCACGGTTGTATTTGTGTCCGTCCTGTCACCCTTCATCATCATCGTTATCATCATCATATCGATCCATCTTCACACTTACCAAAACATTAACTCCAATAGTGGTCGCTAATGACCTAGATGTCGATGCGACTTTAAATACAAAAAATATTTCTAAAAATGGAACATTTTGTATATTCTTTGTACGAATGGAGAACAGTCCCCTGAATCATATTAATTTTTCATTAAAACGTGTGAATTTTCAAACATTACAGAAAAGTTTGGGTAATCTTTCTTCTCGTTGTAAGGGGGTAGCATTCCTCAAACAATATATTTTTCTCCACCAAGGCACTGATAGGCTAAAAATAAAATATTTAGAAGTTGCGAAACTGATTTCGAAATATACATGTTGGTCATTTTAGGTTGAAAATTTATTGATGTTTTTGAGCACGACTGCAATGGCCATTAGTCCCATTTGTGTAGTGAATGTTTTTTCGTGGGAGGTGGCGGTATTCCTTCCCTGCTGCATCGTGATGCCTGGCGTCGACCTATCGTCGGGTTTCAAGGGTTTTCCCCATCCATGTGTCTTCCCCAACTGGGCATCGTCCCAAATTCTAAGCTTCCGATATGTATTGTAGGATAGGGCATGTAAATATGTATGTAAGGAAAGAGGAGTGGACAAGGAAGAGGAATGAATGATTACGCGTGCCATTGGCCCATTTGTTGGATTACTGCTCTGGTTGGTTGGTGATTCCGGGCGCCGGAGAGCTTGGCATGCTTCTTCCTCGGGAGATGGCGGTGATCTTCCCCCGCAGGATGGCGAGACCCGGCGCCGACCTACCGTCGGTTAGCGGGGTTTCCCCTTAACCAGGATTCTCCCACCTGCGGGGCACCGCCCAGCCGGGAGAAGCTCTAAGCTCCCCATCGGTCTCCCGGAATATGTGGTAGTGTAGTGCATGTTAGTAGTAAGGGGAGAGGATAGGACAAGGAAGAGGGAGGAAAGATCGCGCGCGGTCCGTGACCCATTTGTTAGGGTACTGCTCTGGCATTCGCCTGGTGTTGATCGGAGAAACCACAGAAAACTACCGATCAGAGCAGGCGGCTGCTAGAATTCTCCTCCAGACAGCGACTGAATTCGATCTAGCTGAAAAGCTAGTGTTGGAAATCCTGCCGCCGTCTGGACTCGGACGTAGGACCTCCCGGTCAGAGGCGCTGCAGTGACATCAGTTGATGCACTGTGCTACCGTTCCCGGTTTACTGCCCCGGGGTTCACTTGGTAATAATTGGAGAAACCACGGAAAAGTACAAGTCAGAACAGCCGGCCGCTAGAATTCTCGTCCAGGGAGCGGCTGAATTCGGCCCAGCTATGTAGCTTCTGTTGAAAATCCGCCATCCTGGTGACTTGAAACCTAGGACCTCCCGGTCTGAGTCGCTGCACAGCTAGCAGCAATGCAGACTCTGAGCTACATCCATAATTTTATCAAATGAAACAAAAATCACACTAGCGCACAGTTGTCAATTTTGATAGTGGAGCAAAGATAATACTACATAGTAATGACTATTACTAGGTAGTAATCGGGTGAAAACTATGTGAATAATATATACACGCTTGCTTTCGTCTTCTATATGTTATTCGCACAGTGAGTTGTACACAGTGGGTCGACTCCAGCCAGTGAGAAAGTGATACGAATTAGCAGCTGTAGAGAATACTTTTTTTTTAGAAGAAATGAAAATTAATATATTTTCTAGGAGACTTTCAGTAACTCCTTTGCTTTGTTGACATTGAAGCTACAGTCTTGCCAGAAAGTTTCTATTATGCGGCTCCCAAGCACGACCACTAATTTGTATACGAGACAAAAGGTCGGGTGCGTCCACACGCAAACAATTGATCCTCAATCGTCTTTGAAATTTAAAATGAAAACTATGTTATCCCACAGCATTTTTAAAGTTTGTTTTACTCTCCAAAACTTTCGTGCTTGTTCTGTTCGCGATTCGCGCCACTCTTCTGCCACCCCCTGCGCGTGATTAAAGATCACACCTGCCAAATTGAGTCACACAATGTCACGCTTAGAGTACAATTGTTTTGGCATAGACTCGAAAATTCCGTAATAATGAAGTAACGTATAGGCTAACTAAGTGAGCATTGTAGAAAATATTTTAATATGATGCTTATTTATTTCTCTTGTCTCTATTTTTTACCATTTGCAAAATTGTTTCGGTGTGTGTTTCGGCCATATACTTGTCGAGGGATTTCATTAATTCAATTCAATTAAGTTTCTACAGAATCAGTATAAATTATTTTTTCTCGGAAATTATACAATATTTCTTTGTACTCCCTAGAGTAAACCATTAACGAACTGAACTACATTAAGTTATAAGAAATGTGCGTGAAAAAATCTTCCATTACTACTCCAATCCTTTGTGGGTCTTGGCTTTCAGAACATCGTTCCATTTTATCCTGTACATTACACTCTCCTCTTTCACACTGGATGCCTGCTTGCTCCCTCTTCCCCTCCCTCTAGCCCGTTGGCCTCTTCTCGGACATTCACTTACAGTGCCCCTAACCGGGAGGTCTTAGGGTCCGAACTCAACGGTGGCAGGTTTTTCAACACTACCTAGATAGCTGGCGCACGCCATCCATCCACCGAGTTCTTGGTCTTCCTTTCTTTCGTCGACCTGTTACTATCTGTTGCGTGTTGCAGGGGGAGTGAGGACCCAACAACTCGTGCGAGGGAAAAAGAACAAGCGTATAGATTATAGAATTTATTGTGCCACTTACACGTGTGGCAAAGCCTTCCTATGGGAGAGGGTGGCGTCGCGACACGTGCCTCCGGCATCACAGGTCGTAAGGAAGAAGAGAGGCGAGGTGCGAAACACTCGCTGATTTGTAGTCTCGCACAGCTGACCTCGGCAAGTGACAACTGGGTCACTCACTGGCGGCAGCGTGTCGCGAGAGCCGGAATGCCGTATCGCGACATATCCATTACATAATTTTCTTTGGAGGTGTACTGCTATGCAATTTTTTGCGTATGACCTATCCATTTCAATCGTTGAGTTTTAATGAATCGTATTATATCCAAACCGTTTATTGGATTTTCAATTTTTTCAGTAGTTCTCTCCATATTCCAGGAGTCAAATGGATTGGGCTGTATATTCTAGGCAATATTTGCCTCTCAAATATCCTAATCTGGTTGATATCTTTTAAAATACGACGGTAGGTTGGAACCGGGTCTTACCGTCCAGCGGGGAAAGATCGCTCCCGAGGAAAAACATGCACTACATGCACGGGACTACGACCTTAGCAGTTGACGCGCTCAGTCACTAATCAATAAATCAATCAATAACCAAGACTGGAAGCGGAGTTCGAGACTCGATAGGTCACTCATTAGGGTTAATTGTGAGGAACGAGTGCTCTGCCATTCTGACGGCTGGTTGTCGGACTTATGTGTCCTGATGATCTAAAATCGGACGCGATCTCAGGGACGCGCGCAATGCAGGGCTGTTATGTAATGCTTTTAAATTCCGCCAATACACAAATATTTATTTTTTGCCTTTATTATCCACGAAAATTATATTTTTTCGGCAATACTTAGAACTATCCTCAGAGTGTCGACTGACTATAAGCACAGTATTCTGGACGTTAGAGAAGAAGAGAAATGATTAAGAAAAAAGAGATATGGAGGGCTTTTTGAAACCTGAAATGATCTACGCTGTATAAATGGGCTTTCAATTAGAAAACAACTTCGAACATTGACTTTCGATTCAAAAATTACTTTATGTTTACAAGAAAAATCCTGCATAAGTCATTGCCGAGTCGAAGACAAAATTGTTCTAACTTATTTTTAAGTGATGTGCACTTTTATATTTTTAATTTATTTTATGTGATACTTAATATCTTTAAAAATATTTGCTAAATTGATTTTGGTCTTTAGGGGGTTAACGGTCTTGATCCCGTGGTTTTGTCAGTTCGGTTGATCTTTTAGTGCGTATTAAGATATTCCCTTGTTTTGTGTCTTGACACAAAATGTTACTTTCCTCACACTAAACGTCTCATACAGCTTATTACATAGAACAAGTGTTGCTAGATTTGTCGCATTATTAAACTACCGGAAATATGAAGTTTTCGAATGATATATAAAGACAGTGTGTAATTCATAATTTATAACATTCGAATCCACGACACTTCCATTCGATCATACTCGACATTGATCACAAACAGATTCCGAATATAAATGGCAATTATTCAATCATCACTAAAGTTCAGAGAAATTGAATTTATGGGATGAAATGGAAATGATGTCAAATGAAGAAAATCTAATTTTCGTTCTAAAAGCTAACGTTAATAAAGTAGCACATATGACTATAACTCACTTACACTGCAGTGAAATGTCGATAATCAAAAGGCAACTTACAAAGACAATACATTTTCCCTCTTTTCACTTATGTAATAACAAAATAAATAGTCTTCATTGGGGGAGACCATTATGCCTTTGACACACAGTAGGAGAGACCGGAGCTAGTTGGGACAATTTTAATTAATTTAATTTTTGAAGATATATGGACCATAATTTAAAACTTATAATAAATAGAACAAATAGAATGACTCTTTGTATAAATTTACATATAATTCTGCTTAAAATATATAATGTTTTTAATGATATATAAACAATTTTATACAGTATTGCACTTTGTCACTACCTGCCTCTCTACGGGGATTGGGGCACGTTGTGACACATGTAAAAGAAACTAAAATATTGTTACATTCAAATATTACAAACGTCTCTACAATGCTGATTCATTTATATACTCACTTTTATTTAATCGTAATTGTTTTCAACATCCCAATGGCAGTGAATATAAACATAAATTACTGCATTTTTAGTACAGTTTACATAAGCTCATTTCTTACAAGGTATACTCTGCACCCAGTTGTCTCCATCCTTTCATATTTAAAATGGTTTTAAACAAACAAGGCATAGACACACTTCATCTTCGGCGCTCTCGGATATGTCTTTTGTCTTCATTCGTCAGATTAGATCTAGATCTTTGCTTAGAAAAACATAGCTTTTTGATCATTCTTTTTTATTTTTCCCTTCTTTTTTTAGTATAGGTCTTTTCACTAAACATCCTTGCTGCTGTAATCGAATTCCTCCTATAACGGTAGTACTAGTTAAAATGGCAGATTTCAAAACCTTTGTTCTCTTACCGTTATTCTTCGAGGCCCTGCTTTAGGAAGAGGTTTGATTTCGAAAGGACTAACCGCTGATGTGGGTAACCTATCTTCTACAACAGAAACAGCAATATTGCCTTCTGTCGTTAGCAGCTTGACCTATTGCTTTTGATCTGTTCCTACCCCAATTTAATTTATGTTCCAAATGTCATTTGAATTGAAAGTATTTTAGAAAATAGTAACTAAATAGTTGAAAACATCTCAACATTGTTTTTATGGAAACTTGTGTTTCGATTCAAATAAGTAGCTTCAGGAACATGAAGAAAAATTTGTGTCACTGCATATACTTTGTCATCCAATCAACACTTGCTGATCTCATGATTCGTACGCTCATGATTCGAGATTGTATCCTAAGGTACTTCAATTGGGCGTTGGATTGACACTGGTGAGTATCTCTTCAGGTTTCGTACACCATCAAGTCGTGGTACAACGAGTACTAAGTAGTTTTCAAATGCCCTGTGTTAATTAATTCCACGTTTTTTAAAATTTCTGATGGACAATATGAAGATGTTTAAAGAACCCGACCAAGTGTTGCGGGTTGCATTTGACATTAATATTTTTTTTTCAAATCCTTCTTATTTCTAAAGTTAAGGTGGTTAAAGCGAGATACGTGTTATGTTTAACATGCCTTTTTTATTGTACTAATCGAAAGATGAGAGGTTCGTCTATGTTCTGATAAAATTTGAAACTGTTTCACCGTCTAGTTTTTGAGAAATGAGACCGTAAAGTTTGTCGTTTTAACATGGGCTCTTATGGCGACCCGACTGAGCCGACCAGAAATTTTAAAATTGTGGGAAAACTAGCTGTTGAAAATGTTTTAAAAAACTCTTCCTTAGGTAGCTAGCATCTCGAAGAATCAACATGCGCAATTTGAAGGACATCTACCGTCTCAATTAGGAGAAATACGCAAAATTGTAAGCCTAAATCACTCCAAAGAGAGACATTCGCGCGCTTTCTACAGGGACGGGCCGGTAACGCCCAACTCGGCAACACTGTGCGCGTAGCGCGCTTCATTCAAATCGAGTGACAAGTCTCCGACAAGAGTTCTTACATTCCTCTAGGTCTTCTGGGCCCAATTAAAAGATCCTCACTCCTGGAAAACATTTCCTTTGTATATAATCAAATATTTAAATCTGATGGATAAAAGCATTTGTGCGTTCTGAATGAAAATCTCAATTCAGTTAATATTCCAAATGATCACGTCTTTTCTTTTATATTATATGAGCTATATAAACAATCTTGTATGCTGTGAAAAAGTATGAATAATAGACAGGCCCGCGCACAGGATTAAGTCCTCAGCGGAATAATGTATATTTTATATTTATATTATTTGTATTTATACAGTCTGCAATAAATAAATAAATCACTTTGATCAAGTACACCTGGAGGTGTAAGCTTCCTGTTCTACTGGGAAACAGGAAAGGGCCTGCAGTTTATGATGATGATTCACTGTGATTCAACTTTATGAGCAAATGGGTAATTTTGAGAGTTTATAGAAATATTTATACTTTTATTATAGCATTATTTCAGTTTGAGCTCTATAACAGCTTTTTTCATTTTAGCTCCTGAACAATGATTAATTATTTGAAAATAATTCATATTCTCTTTTTCATTATATGAGATACACAGTGGATACTGGACTCGAAGCAACAAACTTTTGCATATGTCAGCACCTCAATCAGTAGAACTACTGGGGTGAGAATTCAATTCACAAAGGTATTAGAAATTGCTGGTATTAATTTCAACCATGCAAGGTATAAATGTAGAGCTGGATTTCCCTACTAGCAAAATATGAAAGCTTGGGACTCCTTTCCCTGTGCCTGCATTTTTGAAAATAAATATTCTTAAAAACTTCAAGAAATGTTTTTATCTGAATAATAATCAATCAAATATTTTATTGAACCATAATATTTGAATTTAAAAATAAATTGAATGAAACAATAAGAAACGAAACATGCATTTATAAATGAGAAATTGACAATGGAACTTTCAATTTTTAAGCTATTTGTTAATTAACATTTGTGTTTGTACATGGATTTATCTTATCATAATTAGTGGTATTTAGTTAAAGTTTTTTTTCTGGAGTGCCCAACACAGTATTATGCTTCAAGACCCACTGTATATAAAACCAACCAAGGGTAAATTGATTGAAATAGTAAGAGGAATTATAAATTCAATCGTAGGTAGTATTAGTATTTTAACAGAAATCCCTTTTTCTCTGTAGCACTATTTTCTCAAACCAATTGCACTCCCAATGAGCTCAGACATTGTTTACCGCGTGTCGACTAGGCACCAAACAGTACAGAAATAGTCAAAGAGTATACCTGGAAATAATATTCAAAGTGAATGAAAACAAGGACAATTTGAAGCAGCATGAGCCCTGCGCAGGTATACCAATATCACAGACATTACGGCGTTGCCTAATTTACCAAAGACATTTCGCGATATTCAAGATGAGGAGATTTCGGCAATTATTAGTGATCTCTGTAAAAAAAATATGTAGATATATGTCTATAATGTTACTTTTTATAATTTTGATCTTGCTAATGGTGAAATAGTGCTTTTTTATATTCGATCTTATGCCTCAATTTTTCATTCTTTGGCTACGCGATCTGTTGGTACTAGTTAAGAAACTAGTCAACGATAGGTCTTTATATAATATTGAAATATTTTTATTTTCTATCTATATAACACAATTAATTCGTATAATTAAATAAAACTCTTAATAGGAATCCCTGGTTTGTTTATACATGTTTCACAATACCCACATGTCTCACAAATAATTATTGTTGAATGTAAAATAGACTCTCTATCTACTAGGGAATATCTCGCTCTAACCACCTTAAACTGCAATTCGTCACATCTCCATGAAATTCTCTTTTTGTAGAGACCTAATTTACAAAGATTTGTTGCAAGTGAGAGTCGCAAAAAATATGTATACTACTGAAATAATATAGGAGGCGATTGCAGTGTCAAAGTATTTTATTTTTGTTTGTTGAGCAGTGTGCGTTCTACTTTTTGGGAATCAATGTTGTATGGTTTTGTTTAGCAGCATTTTTGCTGCTGTGAACCACTAGTAATAATTAAATTTAGTTAGTTTGAGTCACGGTCATTTTTAAGATATTTGTCCCTCCTGCGCAAAAGAACCAAGAGGTTTTTTCGCCCACGATCACACTGGCATTGACGGTATCTGCCGTAGTTGGCAGGCGAAAATGGGAAAAATGTTCATTGGACGACTGACCTAGTCCAGTGACCTATTAAACTGGAAATCAATAATGGTACAATATATTGGTTTGTTTAATTATTCGCTATATCGTGGATTGTCTGATCAGTACAATCTGATAAACGGATCAATTCCATCATTATTTTTTACCTGAAATTTGTGAAGTTCTTGTTCTGTACGTGCAGCAACACATTTCTACTTTCCTGCATGCTAGTGCTTGTCAAATGAATAGGAATAACCTGTTCCTTCCTCCCATTTCCCTTTCTCAAGACTGGTGACAAACTATTTTAAAATATCTCCAAAAAATGTGGAATACATTGAAGAAATACGGGCATTGTTCTAAGGACCTAATGAAATGAATCTTCGTGTTGTAGAACTGACACATTACAGGAAAAGACTATGCAAAAATTGAGTACACTATTTACACAAGTGTGAAATCTACATTTTCAATATTCCATTACTGAAACCAACATTTACAATGTTATTAAACCTCTTGTTAGCGTGGAGATACGATGATGCAGCGGATCATACATAGTTGTTGTGAGGTCTAATATCATGCTGTAGAGTCCAGATGAAATAATCAGGAGCGACTGGCCTGGAGAGGGAACTGACTAGGAAGGGTGTCATCATCACGAAATTAGACCTGGAAAACTAGTGCCTCGTGTGAGAGAGCATTATGCAGTTGGGAAATGTCCCATTTGAATTTTAACAAATGGAGAAGTAGGCGTCACAGCAGTGTTGCGCTATGTTCTCTTCGTTATAAGAACTAACTATGTAAACGCTGTTCTAATCACTATTTGATGCTTCAGAAAATAATAATGATTTTGTTCACAAAACCAAGTTGGTCCAGCCGCCTCCGTCGATCCACGCGAATTGACATATAGCACGGCGGTGACTAGTGTTTATTGAATGTTCTACCTAATAATGCACGGACAGTCGACTCCGGTAGAGTGAACTCCGATATAATGAACTCTGGGTTATAGTGAGCTTAGGTCACTGGTCCCATTTCACCTACATTACAAGTAAGCGCAAAAAGGTTCAGTTGCAGTTAACTCTAAACCTCGGTTATAGTGAACGTATAATGAATAATGAAACGTGGAAATCATCACTAAAAGAACATAATTATTGTTTCAAACAGTATTGTTTTGCTTCTAGACATAAATGTAGTTTCACAATTTGTGCACATTTTCTTGAGCATAGTAGGGCGTTAGGGGAAAAATAACGATAGTTGTTCAAAAAATCATTCACAGTATTCTCGCGGCAGTAAATCGATTCCCTCACGTGGGGCATGATAAGCGATGAAGGGACAAACTCTCTCGCCCATTTGCCGTTGGAAACAGTTTTCATCCCACAGGACGGAATATTTTGTTATTATTAAATCTTGCCACAAACGTTTGGTGTTATCTGTATGCATAATTCAACTTAAATTACGAGACGCATTCAGAAAATAAGTTTCCCTGGATCGTCAACAAAAAGAAAACAACTTCACGGAAAAATTTTATTGTAACAGATACAGCACATGTTCTATTTTCCCACATATTCTCCACCAGAAATGATACACTTGTCATACCATAGGATCAATGCTTGTATCCCTGGGTCGTGTAAGTCTGCTGTCTGGAATAGTTACTAGTGTTTGACTGACACGTTCAACTCTGTGCCACTGTGACACGCGTAATGCTGCCCGGACAAGAATTTTCCAGGGCCATTCAGAACAAGCGACACGGACTGCTCAGTGCAGATTTTGTCTTCTGGCACGATAACGCTAAGCCGCACAAGACACATCTCACAACAGAAATTCTGCAGCAGTTGCACTGTGAGGTGTTTGACTATCTACCCTACAGTTCGGATCTCGCCCCACAGCGATTTTCATATTTTCTTACACCACGAGAAATTTGTGTTCTGATTTGAGATACAGGCATAAAATAACATAAAAGTGTGGGTATACCACATAAGCTTAAATATAGAATCACGTTTCTGAAATGCAATAGGTTATTGCCTCGACAAAATGCGAGGTCTTTTGGTAAGGCAGTGGACGTAAACCTCCATACACACATTGGTGGCTTCCGAGAACGCAAAAATTTTATCTGGCAACCCCTTCAGGCCCTTCCTAAAATCGTTTTGCATTTCCCTCGAAAACTGCGGACCCCAGTTTTGGAACCTATTACTGATAATAAAGGAAAGATAAAAATGTAATCAAAATTAAATTTAGTATTAAAGAAATTACGTTGTGTTCCACCATTCATTATTATGAATCATTAATATGGGATTTTAATTTCGTCCCGTCTTTTTTGATGAGTAACCTCTAGTCTATAACAATTTTCTGCGTTTCCCAGACTAGATCGTACAATGGGAGCAGATGAAGCAAGATAGAAGACTTGTTTTGTTTTTCATATTATTACTGACGGTTTAAGGGTTTGCTGCGCAACAGATCATTCGGATAGAACCTCTCTGTAAGAAATAAATTAGTTAAAAACCGACCGATTCGCTATAAAATTTGGCGTTATTGGCACAACATCTGGAAGTACATTTTGGTAGGTTTTGCGGCGCGCTTTTCGGTTTCGCAGTTTGGGTGACAAAAGAAACGGGGATATCGCTCTTGCTTCTGTGCGTCTTTGTGCAGGTAGTCGTAGCTGCGCGCTCACCCGGGCAAAAGCTTGCTTCGGAACTCGACAAATGCGGAGACAGGAAGATTAAATATCCCTGGCGCCACTCATGCTATAGAGCAATTTTCCTAAGGATGAGCCAAAGTGACAGCTAGTGCTGGCAACATAACTGAAGGTTCTGTGGTCGTCGTGCCCTTGAGCCCATTAGACTCCCTTCCCGCATTCGTTGGTTTGCAGTTGGCTAACGTGTAAATGGCTTCGACTCTTTTTTTTTTTGTGATGTCCTCGTCCGATAAAAATGTAGTGCGCCTCGAGAAATAATTGAAATTAGGAAGTGCAGTGTTATGTGCTCTTCTGTAAAAATTATTTTTTTATTATAATATTACATTGAATTTACTTTTTGTGTGATAAATATTATGTTTATTTTAAAACCGAGACTTGAATGAATCGATGCACGTGGTTCCGACCTTTGTGCTGTTATGTGGCGAGCTCTGTTTGAGAGCTTTTTATTTACATTCGTGGCAGTTTTCTTTTACTGATTGTGAGAGCATGTTAAGAAATTTTCCACATACGTAATTAAATTTAAATATTTCCCGAACTCGCGTACGTGCATATATTTAAGCGAAACTCTTAGACTTCTCCATAGGGAAGTTTTAACAGGAGCTATTAGCACTTTATGAAGGGGTGTGGCAGAACAGCTGGCGCGGCGGAGGGATACTTCTCTGAAATACATGTGATATTCACTTGTTTTCGCGATCTGTCACTTTGGCTCATCCTTAGGAAAATCGTTCTATAGAGGAGAACTACAATGTCGGTGTTTAGGGACAAGCTAGAGAACTGAACTGAACTATCAGGTTCAACTAAATTCACTAACGATTAGTAAAACAAACCAAAAGTACATATTTTTTGAGGAATATACGTCGTAGTACAAAATTATTTTCTGGAAACAAATAAATGATGAAAGAAGCACTTTACTCCTGTGGCAGAGAAATAGAAAATACCCGTACAGACGGGCTGCGCGAACGTACATGCGGATTCTGGGGACACAGTGGTCTTGATCGGCGATAAACACACTGTTGAAGTTAGAGAACGCAGTGTTTCGAAACAAATATAACAACTCTCGACTGGTTTTTTGGGACATGACAACCAGTGGCAACAATCGTCAATAGCCCAAAATTCCACCTGGCGACTCTTTCAGAGTCTCTTTAACCATTTGCATTCGTATGCAACGAGAATAATACATGTTCCACAGCGCGTACGGCATCTCTGAGATGACACGAGAATAATGGCTACCAGCTCGTATCTGTGTGTTATGTGTCATATCTCACAGATGCTCACGTATGTTCCTGGTATGGAAGATAAAGTTTTCATTGTTGAACCGTTCCGGACTACTATTCTATTTTTAAATAATGTTGACGTAATAATGTGACATAGTAATGCTATAGGATTACATACTCTTGGTATTTTACTGATTTGAAATGGCTAGTGCTGTTTGTGTATACGTGTAGTCTTGCTGCAGCGAAGTGAAATTCCAAAATAATGAACCTTATTTATAAAATTTATTTGTTACTTTAATTTCAATACAACAGTTCTGAAATATGCATTTAATAAAGTATTGATTCCATATGAACGATCCATAAAAACAATATATTGGTTGGCAATTGTCTCCCGTGACTGAGGAAATCAGTTACGGGCTTGGATGAGGGAATGCAAAATATCTGCTACAAGCTGTGCTGCCATTTTCCATTGTCATATCAGAGACGCCGTACAAGTTGTGGGACCTTGCTGTGCACACAAACGTGACTGCAGGGTGCATTCATTGGTGGCGTGTCACAGATGCCCTACGAGTGCAAAGGGTGAAAATCGCTTTGCGGACCCCTACTGAACCGCGATTACAGGACCTATTACTGATATTAAAGGAAATTTTGAAATGAAAAATAATAGTCTTAAAGAAATTAAATTGTTTTCAACTATTCATTCTAATGAATAATTAATACTAGAGTTTGATTTTGTGCCGTTATTTTTGAAGGGATACTCAATTAAGAAACTCTCTTCGAGAGGCTATGTAGGCCCCCTAAAATTCGCAAATATGCTCTTAGTTGTAACACTACTACAAACTAGTACTGCTACAACAACATATTCTTTCTCTATTTATTAATTCTATTAATTCTATCTCTATTTATTATAACTTTTACAATTTCTTCCAGATTTGAAATAAAATTCAGTGAATTGGCACAGATCGATTGTGAAAGTGAAGTTTGGAGAAAATTGTCTGAAAGGTTTAGGAGCTAACGTCCGCAGATGGTCAGAGGGAAGACAGACGGGTAGAGGGACATACTTTTGCCGTAATCCAATTTTTCCTTATGAAGGACAAATAAAACATGATTTCTGATTACACAATTTTCTATATGCTACATTAAATAGCATACACTTCCCACTTAAAGGCGTGGTAACTTGGTGTATTCTAGGCATTGTCGGATCCCCTGGGTTCCCTAGACTTCCCCATGGGACCAAGAAGTTCATTTTCTGCATTTACTGCCAGCAATGCTAAATTGCTCCATCGTAATTTACAAATTGTGTGTAAATCTTAATAGAGCATCTGAGAGCAATTAACGAGATAGTCAGTAAATCTCCCCGAGACATGATCCCCAACGTCTTGAGGGCACTGACTGTTGATCGTGGCATAGCCCCAGAGGTTCCAACCACCACAGGCAGGATTCTGGCGTTGGGCACTCCATGAAGTTGGGCTGCCAGGGGAATGACTGGTTGGTACTTTACCACTTTTTCCTCCCCTGCTTTTAGAAGGTTAGACCCATCCTCGTGGCGGACAGTCACATCGACCACATGGACCCCCTCCCGGCTTTTTATTACCAGGTCAGGTTTGAGTCTAACCCCTTCGGCAACGGAGAAAGTGGCTTCCGTAGACACCACAGTGTCTGATTTCCGGAGCATCTTCCCCTCTATAAAGTTCTTTATCTCGTCATGACGCTTTATTCTAGCTGGTTTCGTAAAAATGCACTGACCGAGGATGTGATTCATAGTTTCTACCGCTGTATTGCACTTCCTGCAGTATACATCCTCTCTGGACCTTCCTCTACTAAGAGTAGTTTTATTGGCAGCGGTATTTGATCTCAATTGGAGAGCAGTGATAAAAAGACCAGGTTTCAGAAGATTGTAGTCTTTCAAAAAGGCATTTCCAATCGGATCGTTTATATGCGCCTTAACCGCTCTCCCTTGGGATCCCAGCTTCTCCCAGGCGGCTATCTCGTCATCGGCGCATTTCTTCTTATAAGATCTTAAATCTTGTTCGGTATAGGGCATGTTGAGTCTCAATGCTTTGGCGGTTTTAAGTGTCCGTTGGTAGAAACTCGGACAGGAGCTCAGCCATCTGCAAATGGGATCTGCAGATTTCTCTAGTCGTAACCCTAGGTTCAGCGCTACCCTAGGAACGTGTTGGGCGAGTCGCAGCAATCCCAGTCCTCCATCTCTCTTGGCCAGGTAAAATAAGCCATCTGCAGTACTCATATGCAGGTGTAGGAACTGTTTGACTGCCACTCTGATTTGACAGTCCGCTTCCCTGAGCATCGACATAGATGGCATCGATAAAACTAATTGGTAGAGGTAATGTGGCATTATGTAGGTGTGAAATAATGCCAATTTCTGAGTGGGCTTTAAATGCGCCTTCTGTAGCCTCGTCACTGCTTCCATCAAATTCGATATGGATGCTTTACATGGGAAGCCGTTCCAGATAGAGTAGTTCACTCCCAAGTATGTTATGGTATGATCATCACTGACCAGAGGAATTCTCTCCCCCAACCTTTCCAGACAAGGGTCTTCAATGAACCAGGATCGTTCAAAGGTTGTAATTTGGAATGATGAGCACTTCGCGACTGACAATGTCATTCCGAGGGCTCCAAGATATTCCACCACAATATCAACCAATTCTTGAGCTCGTGGGGCATCTTTTGCTAACAGCACCAGATCATCAGCAAATGCTAAAACGGATACACTCCTTTCCAATAGCGGATATCCCGACATGTTATCCAATTTCTCAAGCAAGCACTCCATAATGAGGTTAAAAAGGAGTGGGGACAAGGGGTCCCCCTGTTTAACTCCTCTACGAATTGGCACCTCAATGCCTTTCGAGGGGTGCTGAATGACTGTGGAAACGTCGGTGTAAGAGTCCATTACCAAATTGGTAAAGGCGTCGGGGATCCCTTTCCTGGATAGAGCCCACCGAATTGCCGCGTGAGGAACAGTGTCAAATGCTTTAGATATGTCTAGCACAGCGCCGACACCACCCTCTACTTTTTTCATGTCACTGACTGCTTCGTGAAGAATTTGAACGTTGGCGAAACAGCCAGGTTCAGGAATAAACCCCTTTTGCCGTGGATTGAACGTCACCACGGATCGAATGCGTTTGTCCATAATGCCCCAAAAGATTCTGCACAGCAGGGAACTAATTGTTATTGGGCGATAGTTAGTGACAAACTTATTATCCTTACCCTCTTTTGGTATAAGGATGGTGCGATTTGCTTTCCACCCAGAAGGCACAAAACCAGTGTATAAAATTTGGGTGTACAATAGGGACAATATTTCAATTTTTGCTCCTGAAGATATATTGCTAACTTTTATCTTATCTGGTCCTGGAGCTGTGGCATTTTTCATCCCAGCCAGCCGACTTTTAATTTCGGCAACTTGCACCGCGTATAGAATTATGTCTGGGTCCATTTCAGGTGTCGAAAATTTATCATCCTCTCTTAATTCGGAAAGCCGAATTGGGGGCGTATTACCCCAAATGGATTTGTACAGGTCATTAACCTCATCCCTGTTAAGGGGTTGTTGGTCGACACTAGTACAGTCAATGCCCGTTCTAATGCACTTTGCCAAAAGCGCTGGATCATTCTTGAAAAGATCCTGCGCCCTAGCATAAGAGTAGCGCTTTCTGGCGCGTTTGCCTCCATGCCTACGGGGCTTTTTAGGCCTGGTGGTGGTGGGTACAGAGGAGCCCCCCAAAATCTCTACCAACCTGGCATAGGTCTCGTTCAATTGGTCCTGGGATTGAATATTTCTTTTGAGTTCATTTCCTACCTCAAAGAGTTCTTGATCTACATTAGTTTGAGAAATACCCCATGTTCCTATCCATGTTGAAATGTTTTCCTTCCAGTTAGGTGTGGCATCTAGTGTGGCCCTGTTAAGACTAGTTTCAGTAGTTGCGTCCCCGGGCGTCATAGCAGCCGGAGACTCAGTAAAAGTTTGGTCCCATCCTAACCGACCAGCGGTGTCAGAACGGGCCGTGTCAATAACACATAAAACAGAATCGAAGAGGACGGGCACACCCGAAAGCTCCTGATTCATCTCTGAAACTGTAGCGGCCTCCTCGTAAGGGAAACGCCCCCTATCTGCTTCTGGGGAGGTAATGTCTACTTTTGCAAGTTCCTCTGGGTCACTGTCTGTGGGCCGACTTTTTGGAAGGTAATCAACACGAGGCTGTTTGCTTATCTCTACCTGTAAAGACGTTTCGGCCCCCTTTGGAAGAGTGTCAGAACAGGGGATCACCGACTTTCTTCTTGTCTTGAGGTTAGGCCTTCGATACAGGGGAGAAGAAGAAATCAGCATAGGAATTTGGCTCACTGGAGTTTTCGGAGGGCTAATAACCCTGGGAGGCGATGCGATAACAGCAGCACTAGTAGAAGGTCTAACTGAATCATCCGACCTCCGACCATCAGATGGGGACAATGATGATTCAGCAATCACAGTAGCTACATCTCCAATGGCTGCTAAATATCTTCGATATGAAGTCTCTCTTCTTTTCTCACCCACCTGTCGGGCAGTCTTACCCAGCAGAGCAGCCAAATTCTCGTTCGACGCCTCTGGTTGCTCTTTCTCCAATGCAGCCATTTTCATAATATCATCCGAAGAGAAGATTTTCCCTGCTCTAGGCATAGCCGTCCTACCACTACGTTGTGCCTTGGCAGCTCGAGCTTTATTAGCTGCGTCTGGATGAGCATGGCGCAAATGTTGTGATAGCCCTGATTTAGTTGCAAAGTTGGCGGAGCATAACTCACATATAAAATCTCCTTTAGCTGTTTTCGGACCTGGACATTTAGGAAAATGACTCAAAGCGGAGAGCTTACCTTTGTAATTCTTGCTGCATTTGGAGCATGAAAAGATTAGGGGGACATCACTATGGATAGTATCGTGATGCCGAACCATGTTATTCAGATCAGTGGCCATATAGCCTCCACCCCTTTTCTGGGCACAATATGCGCAACGACTCGCCTCGAAGGGAATCCTAATCGTGAACCGTTCCAAGCTAGGGTCGTCATAAATGGTGGCCTGTTGTTCACGGGGCGCGCCACCATGCGCTCCCGCGTCCGAGGCTTCGTCCAAAGTGTCCGCTGCCAGTCGCTCCGAGGAGCACGACGGGGTCGTGGGCTGCAGACCCCCAACCCCCTTCCCCCGTGACGTGGGGTCCCCGAGATGGTTTTTCTGTTAGGGATTTCCTTCCCTTAGCTAGATGCTCCCGTTTTAAGGCGCCGGAGACTCGCCTTTCGCCCATCCCTCTTGGCTGCACCTCGAGTTGCCCCGAGATGCATTACCAGGGGCCACCGCGAGGAGGTGAGAGAGTGGACTTGTCGGCCACGCAACGGCAAACCCATTACAGGCGGCTATTACGGCCATACGGTTGCGATCCCATTACAGGAGGGCTTCTCGGCACTTACTGGTGTAGGTTAACTAGCATTGCCTACACTACCAAGACCCTGGGCGACTTCAGACCCCCAAAAGGAAGGAAGTAATTTACTACATATATGAACAAGATTTATCAACTTTTCTTATATCAGTATTAATAATCTCCATGATATGATTTTTTCTGACAAAATGCCACTACGTAACTACGTTTTGTGACAAGTAAAAAATTAAATTTAGTGAACGTTGGAATGAGATGATTTTGATAGCACGCCTCTTACAATATTGACAATTCGAAAACTGTAAACTCAATGGGTAGGTAAGGCTGTCTTTGCGGAATATTAAGATGAGCAGGCAGGCAATATTAAGGTTAAGGCAGTTTAGGTGAGATCGGACGTGTAACGTGTGGTTTATACTCGTGTATTAATAGCATTGTTTTTATTGTAAGCGAGAACCCCTGTCCTAGAAAACAAACCATTTATTTGCTTATATATTCATATAACTATTTCTTTGTCAATCTATTTCAGGTCCTTCAAAAATATTTCACGGTCGATGAACATTAAAATAAGGTATGGAATATTGCCTGCAATTGGCAGAATAATTCACGAGAGAGCAGTACATACAAATTTTACTGATGACCTGATGCGCTCAGATGGTCCATTAACGATATTGCTTTGTTTGCCATGTTAAATTGAGTTTTCATCACGCAATATACTCGATAGCAATATCGAGATGATGCCGAGACTTTTTAATCTTCATTCATCAAAATCCATTTAGGGGTTTTATTTTTAGTAAGCGTATTTTAAATTACGTGATGGTTGTGAGTTATTTAAACGAACAAGATTATACGAATTTGTTAATTTATTTTGAGTTTATGTTACTGTTGCTTTGCAAGAGTCTATATTCGACAATTATTTTTCAATGTTTTATCAAAAACGGAAATATTTTTAATAATTATAATAATTGTTGTATAGTAAAGTACAGGAATACAAGCACAGTATGGAAAACATTGAAAATAAAGTAATTAAAATTGCCAACATTGGAAGCGCGCGTGATGGCAAGGCAATGCGGGTATGAGCACTGGTGATTGGGAGATAGCGGGTTTCATCTCGGCAAGATGTCAGAAATTTCCTTCATGTATTGAATATCAGTCAGTTTGTGGCGCTTACCATTATCGAATTCGTAGAAAGACTTAATGATAATTAACCCTCAACCGGTATACTGGAGTGTAGGCCACCCCACTCGATGTTTATATTGTTTTACTGGAACATATTGGCAACTTTGACCTCTGAACGTTACGTAATTTTGTTTAATCAGTTCATTTCATTGTTGATATGTGTTACGTACGTCAGTTTCTGTTAATTTGAAGTGAATTCGTGGTGTCACGCACCTCGCTAAGCCATTTGCGTAAGTATTGTTTTAAATTTGAAGCACTTGCATTCTGTGCATTTAAAAAATTTGTAATTAGATATAAATTCAAATAAAATGTATGAAATATTAATACACTGGTTAATACGTAATATCGATTTTGTTTCATTAGGGAAATGGAGTTTGCGATGAGAACAGATTGCGCAGATGTGTGTAGTGCATTGAACCTAAATGAACACAAGTTAGTAGTAGAAAGGAGTAAAAATATGTTCTGAAATGAAAATGTGTGCGTTTGTGAATTAAAATATTCATTAGGATTGTAAATTAAAAGTATTTAAGTCAAAAAGAACCTCTAAGTCGTGTATTATTTGATCGCGCGACCCTCCCTTTCCATCATCGTCATCGTCGTGATCGTCATTCTCTTTCCATCGTCCAAGGACTGGGTCGCCGTAGTGAAGTAGGTTCCATTCTTAGATTTGATCTACTTAGGGTTTTGCACCCGGTGGTAGATTTATAAAACCGTATTTGAATGTACAATAAACGACACATTATATTACAATTACTTTAATACACATTAACATCCTTTCCCATTGCTCTAAAAATCGTTTGACTTATTCAATGTGATGTAAAAAAGCTAGAAGCATTATATTTAGTGCATATGACCTTGTTTTTATTAACACCCAAACTTAGTAAAATTTCTGAGCATTTTGGACGAATGTCAGAGAAAATTAAAATGTCACGTAAACATTCTATTCTAATATTAAAAAATGTTGCTCCTAATACTAAATAGTTCAAAGATTAGGTTTTTTCCATTGAGCCTCATATCATTTGCATTTTATACTAATGTTTTTACTCCTGATTTGAAAAGTGCAGTGTTTTTCAAACATTAATTCCCAACACACGTAATCTTCGATTTTTGAATTTATTGACCCAAAATATTATACGTACTTTATATTTTCACAAAAAATCACGTGTGAAACTGGAAATTTCAAAAGTTTAAAGTCGAAATTTTTCCTTTTCAAATAATATATTTTTACTTTCTCGTACACGTATCTCACACACCCTATACGTAGTATAGAGAAAGTTATGTAATGCTGCGGAAAATCGATGTCGAGATTTCAACAGAAATACACGTTCTAGGGTCTCCTGATACCGAAAGAGTGTTTTTTTTCTTAACGTCCGTCTGTCTATCTGTCCGTCTTTCTAGTGTATGTGAACAATACTAGCGCCTAAACCATGCGTAGGATTTCTTCCAAATTGAAGAAACCCCTGTCCATCTGGCCTGAGTCGACGCTCTGCGATTTTGAGAAACATAATTTAATTTTGTGGATACTTTACACGAAGCCCCCAGACATTTTCAACATTTTCCCAAAAATGGCTCCGAATGTTTCCTTTAAATTTCTTGTGAGAATAGAGTAAAATACACTTATAAAGGTGGCATAGGTCGGATTTACACGGTTAAATTGGATTTTTCGAAAATTGCATACTATGATATACAATGAAAATATACAACTATGAAATTGTAGATAATTTTTCCTTCAAATGAAATTTGTTGTCAGTAAATAGTACTTTCATAAAGGCCATGTACAATTTTTTGAAAAGTTTAGTAGTCTTCGTGCAATAGTGCGTGCAATATTTGCAATTTAAAAAACAACAAAAACAAGATTTTCTCAATAACGGCTCCAGATTTTTCTTTAAACTTTTGGTAAGGTTAGCAACAAAGAAACCTTATATGATGACATAAACGCCATATAGCTCTATTCTTTTGTTTTTCAAATATTACAAAAATGTATTTTTTTTATTTGTCTCTCACGTCGACAAAATTTACATTAGAGGCTATTTCTTATTATTGTATTTATGGGTACATGTGCTGTAAATATTGTTGTTTAAAGTTTCTCGAAGACTCAACAGTTTTCTGTTAAAATGAGCTTAAAATTCCGCATTTTCAGAAACGCTCAAACGTCATTTTCTCAAAAATGGCTTCAAACTTTTTTTCAAACTTTTTCAATGCATAGTACTAATTGCACTCTTTAATGTGATGTAAAGTTCATTTTGGTGTTTTCTTTTAGTTTTTTAAAAAATTACACAAATGTATTTTTTTTCAAAATGTCTCACGCCATTAATATATACGTTTTCATCGATTTGTATACATTATTGCCTTTGTAAGTTAAATTGCCTTAAATGACTTTAAATGAAATTTTTCGCAAATTTTTCTATTTATCTACTTTCTATATCTATTTACAGCAACGCTTAAACGCCATTTTCTTAAGAACGGCTCGAAATTTTTTAAAGAGAATCGCCCATTTGGACGAGGTTTTACTTTTCTAATATATTCTTGAAGTAATATTTCGATCGACTATTAAAAAACCGAGAGGTTTAGAAAATTTCAAAAAAATGTGGTTTTGGCGGCGAGAGATGGCAGCAAGCAAGAGGATGGGAGAACACCGAAAAGCCAGTAGACACCAAGGAAATTAGAAAACATTACATACAAGAAAGTCTGTGCCATTCTGCATCACGTTTAGTTTATATAGTGTACGTATTTTTACAAAGCGTAAGAATCATTTCTATATCAAAATTTACTGATTATTACTTGATGTAACAATATTGCTAATAATAAAATCTGTAAATGTTACCTTAATTTAAATCTGTTAATTTTTGTAAATTAAAAAGGAATGGCCGACCTGAATGGCCGAGGTGGCTAAGAGCGAGTACCGACTCAGAGCTTCGGTCCGAAGGGTCGCGGGTTCGAGTCCCGCCTTGGGCATGAGTATTTGTCCCTTGACCCTATGTGTTGTCACGGAGGGCCTCGCGTTCTGCTGATCCCAGATCAGAGGAGCCCGCAAGTGTGTTGGTCTAGAGTATGGTCGAATATGCATCTCATCGGGACGTTAAGGGTAACCGGCTGTTGGCAGGATAAAAGCCCTAGAGTAAAAATTAATGTTAATATATACATTTTTATTACAGTTAACGTTCTGAAATTTCAGATTGCGATCAAAGCTATAATATTTTGTACGTTCTCATTGGAAATCTTATAAACACGTTAGGTAAACGAAAACTATTTCAAAAGTAAATGAAACCAATGTATCTATATTATCGATAATATAGATTGACGCTTTTCCTAACCGTACCCTTGTGTTTATCGGTTACTCGCATTCTTGAATGCGGGCTGGAAGGCTGAAAGTCTTAAAGCAGGCATGTCAAGGTCGCACCGACCTTTCATTGCACGTGGGAAGTCCAAAGCGCATACTAAAACACTGCACTATTTTCATAGTAAAGGTAACTTGTTTCAAAATAGTTGGCGACATGTGTTGTTCTCTGCAGGTCGACTTGATTTCCTCAGAAAAGTCTGAGCAGACATTCGCAACAACTTCGGGGAACTTTTTACCATCATATCCGGGGTACCCTTTCTTGGCGTTGGCGGTACGCCACTGGATATCTGGATCACGACCGTCTTTGAGAGAAGTCTGTTGACTTATGAAGTATCCAATAAAAGACAAGGATCCTTAAAATGATTTTATTCAATACCAGGTACAATTGCTGAAGTGCCGAATCACAAGTAGAATGTACCGTAAGCGAAGCCGTGTTGTCATAAACCAGAGGAAGTCCCAAAATCTGCCAAGTCACCGAATATCCGTAGGAGAGTTCCAAGTCCGTAGCACCAGTCGTCGTAGTAGTCGCACTCCACACTTCTAACACCAAAACACTCGCCAGGATACACTCGCTAACACGGCCTCTCGCTGTCTGCTTTGGCGTTGAGTCGGAGCCCTTCTTATAGCCCGGCGGGGCTGTGGGCCCGCCGACTAGCTGCGGAGTAGGGGCGGGGTCGAGTCTCTAACCGCCTGCTCGAGCGTGACGGCCACGCGCAGCCGGGCTCGGCCGGCTCGCACCGGTTGTCTCCTTCTGTCGCATGGGGCGGTAACGCCCCGCTGACGTCACTCGGCGGCGGCTCTTTCAACTGTGCGCGGCCGGTCACGACAACTTACCACTAATTTAGCGATATTTATTTCCATATCCATTGCCCGGGACGGATGAGGTGCTAAGAGCGCTTACTGTCTCAGCACTTCGATCCGAAAGGTCATTGGTTAGAGCCCCGCCTTGGGGATGGTTGTTTGCTGTTTCTCTCGGAAACATGTGTTGTCGCGGAGGGCCAGCCGGGACAAGCTCTAAACTCCCGACATATGCGACACTGTGACACTGTAGTGTATGCAAGTGTAAATGTGTATAAGGGGTGAGAATAGGACAAGGATAGACTGCGCGCGGACCGTGGCCGTATGTTAGGGTTCTGCTCCGGCATTTGTCTGGTGTTAATCGTAGAAACCCTGGAAATCTACGGATCAGAGCAGCCGGACGTCAGAATTCTCCATTAGATAACGGCGGAATCCGACCTAGCTATCGAGTTAGTGTCGAAAATCCTGCCACCCGTTGGGACTCGAACCCTAGAACCTCAGCTTGGACTCACTGCAGTGTCGTCAATTCATGGCCTGAGCCACCTACGCCGCTGGAAGAGCAAAACTAGGCCATTGCGGTAGTACTGGACACATTCAATTAAACGTTTATCAACGAAGCGCGTGTCGCGGGGCCGCAGGCAGCTGGCGCCCGCGTAAGCAATTGCGTAGCTCCGCCTCGGAAAGAGCGTCTCAGCAGTAAAGGCCTATAAAGCAACTTCACTTCCGCTTAGCGGGGGGACGAATGCTACTCGTGAGCTCGTCGCCCGTGTGCACGGACCTTCCACTCCTCCGTCGGTTCAGATCGGCTCAAACTGGCCCTGCCGACCTCCCTTCACTCCTAGTCGGTTCAGATCGGCCCAAACTGGCAATGCCGGCATCCCTTCACCCCTCCGTCGGTTCAGATCGGCCCTAACTGGCCCTGCCGACACTCCTCCACCTCGCTTGTTCAGATCGACCTTCCGGGATTCTGCTAGCAGCTTCCCGCCCTCTCTCTTGACCGCTGTGCACTTCGTGTGGCGCTAACTCGTCTGATGGCCGCTGCAACGTGTCTCTTTCGGAGAACAGTCTTTGGCGAGGCTGGGCTACGTCAGGTGCCAGTAAGGTGTATGTATGTACTGCTGTTTGCCATGACTGGGGTCATCCCTTTTCTTATTGCTCCCTCTCATCCGCCTTAGGCCATTAAGAGAATAGGGAGCGGCCCAGAGAGCACCTTCTGCCCTTACCGTCCTTCCACTTCCCCGCACGTAGTGCCAGACCCATCCATCCATCCATCCACATCCCCCCCACGGCAATGGTGTCGGGTGTGGTGTCCGAACCCACGCTCCCTCTAGGGAACCAGAACTTAAGGGGCTCCGGAAGGCCCTATATCTTCCATGTTAATTTTACAGATTTCACTTTTCTTTTTCTCAGAAACTATTCATAATAACGGCGTTAAAAAAAATACAGGTCAAACTTTAGGCCTATTTGTGCATTTTAACACAGGAATTTACAAAAATTATTTTTGGTTTTTTAGAAAAAAAAATTAATAATTGCTTGTATTTTTTGCACATTTTTTTGCACATTTCTATTTATAAATCTTTACCTAGGCAAGTTATTGCAAAATGTGGATAATAGTACACTTGAAGATCTGTAAAAATTTCATTCAATTCTGTCAAGTAGTATTGGAGAAAAGGAAACAAATATAATTGAAAATGTAAATTTACGGAAAACAGCAATCAAAGTTTCTAGTCCATTCCAGCACACAATGTATGCACGCAACGTTGCTTAGCAGCGCATCACATAAAATTTTCATGTCAAAAATTTCATTGACATCACTTTTATCAGTGTCATTCATGTTTGTCTGATTCATTGTATCTCATGAACATAGTTTCTTTCCTGAACTACTAGACACAACGAAATTTTCTTCAATTCTTGGTGAAGATGGAGTTGTACTAGTACTAGTAGCCAACACTTGTATTTTGGGTTTACCCACGTTCTTCCTCTTCTTAAAAACGCGTAAATTGCTTCTAACCATATTGAAAAGGTAGATGGAACACTAAACGTAATTATATTACACCTTTATCTTCGATTTTCATCCACTTTCCACTTCAAAACAGCAAGAAAAACTCATTAGGCGCTGAACAACACAATGTAAACAAACTCACAAAGAAGCATGGCTTACATGTGGACACTCTTCAGACAAATGAAGATTGTACAAGTGTCGCCAACTTCGGAATTCGACACTGAATTCTACCGCGTAATTAAAAAAAAATTAAAAATTCGCATTGATACAGACGTCACAGCCGACAGATGCCGGAACTCACCGAAGAGGCCACGCCCCCTAATCTCAGAAGTAAAATTTGAACACTTTAGAAGCCGCAAAGGTGCATAAATTATTTATCAAATTAAAGAGGAGATTTTAAATATTAATATGCAACCAAAAACTGAAAATCGAAAATCTCATGATTTTTCCCCCTTCCGGAGCCCCTTAAGTCCCACGACACGCGATTAACTTTATTTTGTGCATTATCAGTGCAAGCAACTAAAGAACGAACGAAGAAACTTCGTTGGAAATAGGTCCCTCGCTTGCATATATTCAATTGCTTTTGCCCGTTTTATAGAGATCATTGGAGTATAGTTTTGAGTGAGTTTATAAATGTGCCGATTCGCCGTATATTATAAACATTGATTTGAGAAATAAGACATGACCGCCTTATAAGTTGATACTACTCATTTTCGTGTTCTTGGAATGCTTTTCATAAGAGTGCATTAATATGTACTACATGGAATTTCATGTAGTATATTTCGTACACTAACAATAAATAATAAAAATGAAATCTGTTTTTCATGTCTGTATTTTCTCGTACTTTTGGCCCTCTTAATTCCTTCTGATTCATTTCCGTTTATTATATTTACACTTTTCTCTGGCAGTGCAAAGCGTTACGAGCCAATCGTCTCAATAGATATCTACTTGAACGATGTCCAATTATTAATTACCTCAGACTGTTGTTTATTATCTTCTCAGCGTGTGGTGGAACACCTCCACTATAACAAAACTCTATCAAAATGACTATCCATATGCAACAGGCTGCAGCGATAACAGAAGAGTAATTTAGCAATTTAATAAGTTATTTTGTGATGAAGTAATTCAAGCTCAATGTGACCTTTGAATGGGGTTAAAATTATGTTAACTATTAACTAGTGATGCGATAAGTTCACATACTTTCTCACATTATTTCTAAGTTAAGCAATTGTTGGAAATTCAAAAGAATTCAACGAAAATGAGACCTGTGTCATTTTTGAAGCGTTCTTTGGTGAAGTGGGAAAAAATAAAGAATAGAACTTTGAGCAATTTTTGAGTGTTTTTTTTATAAATTGCTGTAAGTTCGAACGAAAATTACGCGAAAACTATTAGTTTTTTTTAAAAAAAATGTAAGTGGTCATTTTTCCATATCTGATTTTTTATAACAGATTTTAAGGCAAAAATCTCTAGTTTCAATATTGTACTTATGCCATGTAGGTCCTTGAGGTTTAGCTAATTGCCAGCGTGCTCGTTTTTCCATGACGCGATCCCGGGGCGGGCAAGATTAGAATTTGCGTTTTCCTTGCAATATCCCAGAATATGTTGCTGTGTGACGAGAAAACTCATTTTTCACGTTGAGAAGACCAGAATAAAACGTGTGGATGTTTTCGTGCTAACCACACGTATCCACTTAACCCATGACCGCGAGGGTGGGACGCTGCTGGTAGAAGGCCCGTACGCGGGCTATCGCGCTAAGGACAGTGAAACTTATGCAATGTTCAGTTTTAGTAATTTTGGAAAATACGGAGTTGGCCAAAAATTGAACCAGCACCTTTTTTACCGTTCTTTAATATACACGAGGAGGAAATTTGAAGAAAAAACAGTCTTTTTCAGGAAATATTTTTTTAAAAATTGTCCATATCTCACAAAATTACGCAAAAAACTTTTTTGCAAAATTGTGACATTATTTCAAGATCTATGGACCGTAGAATACATTCAGGAAAATAAATTTTATCATTAATTTGTACTTACAGCAACACACCGAAAACATTTTAAACTTTTAAGCTTAAGCAATATTAAAAAAAGTTTAAATAAAGTTTAATAAAAGAAATGGAATCACTTTTGAGAAAATTTCGAAAATGTTATTGAGGCTGAACTTCTACTGAATATCCATTTCAAACTCACAGGGCCTCCATTTCGTTTAAATCGATATTAATTTGGGAGAAAATTGTCTCAACGGCTTCGGTGGCAGCGTTGACCGCAGATGGATGGGCAGACAGACGGAGATTTTGGGGTTAATCGATTTTTGGGTGGTCTAGGACCCAAGAAACTGGATTCTAACTACACGAGTTACAGGAAATAATTTACTGTATATAGAAAAAATATTTATCCACTTTGTAATTATGAGAATCCGGCAATAAGAATTTTTCGGATTTTTCTGCGAAAAATCTCCAATTTCCGGAGCACGTAACACGTACATAAGCACGTGTACACAAGTAAAAAGCACATGAACATCTCGGTATTGGTTCTCACAATCCCCAGTGAATCGCCGGAAACCTCGATGTGTTGGGGATCCTTCACTCAGGAACAGTATTTTACCATCAGTGTACAATGTGGACTATTTTCTAATATTTTTTCACCTGTTACATATATATGTACATTGTAAGCGGAGCTCAATATTATTTTTTGTATTATCAGTACATACAGTTGATGTATATAACTTTCCGGTGTCCCTACATCGCTCTCAGTAGCTGTCCAGTGTACTTCATTGCATATGTGGGTGGTTTACATAATTCATCCAAAAGTTATTTGAGTATAAAATACGTTTCATTTCACTGTTTTCGCCAAAATTTGTAATACTTCACCCTTGAGAGGGTTGAAAGATTACTGTTGACATCTTCTACAGTCTACGTACAGAAAATCAGAACAGTCTTCTTCAATCTACGTACAGCTTTCAGAACGTTTAGATGGAATGTGTGGAGCCCCAGCTGCATCAATTCTCTTTAAAAAATTGTTAACTATCTAGTGCACCAATTTATTTGTTCAACAGAAATGTATTGTGGTGAAAATTAACGTTAATTGGATGTAAATAATTTCTGAGAAAAATACTAATTAATTGCAGCGAGCAAATGATTTGGAAGTAGAGCGAATGAATGACGGCTGTCCGTGGTACCAGCCGAGTGAACAATGCGCAACTGCGTCCGTTCTCTGTTCAGGGCCTGATGTACCTGCGCGCGGCGGATGGACAGGGAGGTGCGGAGAGAAGGAGAGGTTCGGGCGCAGAGAGACCGAGAGGGTGACTCGGAGACTGACCGAGAGGGAGGAGCGGAGAGTGATTGAGAGGGTGACGCGGAGAGCCAGCGAGGGGGGTGGGGTGGTGAGTGAGCAAGAGAGTGAGGCGGAGAGTGATCGAGACGGTGACGTGGCAAGTATGCTAGAGGGTGGGACGGTGAGTGAGCGAGAGGGTGGCACGGAGAGTGATGGAGGGGGTGACGCGGAGAATGAGGGAGAGGGTGAGGTAATGAGTGGGTGAGAGGGTGGGGCGGTGAGAGAGCGAGAGGGAGAGGGCGAGGCGGAAAGAGGGGTGTGTGGAGAGAGCGAGAGGGTGGAGCGGAGAGAACGAGAGTGGGGCGGAGAGAGCGAGAGGGTTGGGCGGAGAGAGCGAGAGGGTAGTGTGTAGAGAGCGAGAGGGTGGTGTGGAGAGAGCGAGAGGGTGGAGCGGAGAGAACGAGAGTGGGGCGTAGAGAGCGAGATGGTTGGGCGTAGAGAGCGAGATGGTTGGGCGTAGAGAGCGAGAGGGTTGGGCGTAGAGAACTAGAGTGGGGCGTAGAGAGCGAGAGGTTGGGAGAGCAGAGGAGCGAGAGGGTTGGGCGTAGAGAAGCGAGAGGGTTGGGCGTAGAGAGCGAGAGGGTTGGGCGTAGAGAGCGAGAGGGTTGGGCGTAGAGAGCGAGAGGGTTGGGCGTAGAGAGCGAGAGGGTTGGGCGTAGAGAGCGAGAGGGTTGGGCGTAGAGAGCAAGAGGGTTGGGCGTAGAGAGCGAGAGGGTTGGGCGGAGAGAGCGAGAGGGTTGGGCGGAGGGAGCGAGAGGGTTGGGTGTAGAGGGCGCGAGGGTGGGGCGGAAATTCGCGAGGGTGGGGCGGAGAGAGAGCGAGAGAGTGGGGTGGAGAGAGAGTGAAGAGTGGAGCGGAGAGTGAACGAGAGAGTGGCGTGAAGAATGGGAGCGATAGGGTGGGGCGGAACGTGAACTGGAGTGTGAGGCGGTGGGAGAGCGAGAGGGGGGTATTGAATGGGAGCGAGAGGGTGGAGAGGAGAGAGCGAGAGAATGGTGAGGAGAATGGGAGCATGAGGCGGAGAATGAGAGCGTGAGAGGCGAATGGAGGTGAAGGGATGGAGAGAGAGAGAGAGAGAGAGAGAGAGAGAGAGAGAGAGAGAGAGAACTAGAGGAGGGAGAAGCGAATGCAATAGTGGCAGGGAGGAGAAGTGGAAAATACGTGGCTGGTCTTGCGGTATGTGGGGTCGCAATGATAGAGCGGCGTAGAGAGTAGGATACGAGTGATGTGGGCTGAGCTGTGCTTGGCTGGGCGGGCAGAGCGGAGCGCAGTGAGGAAGTGTAGAGGAGGTTGGGCGTGGGTGAGAGTGTGCGGGGCTCACACGGCTGCTGGATATGCATGGATTCGCGCATGGATGTTTTTGCGGGCGTTTGCATGCATTTGTGGACGTTTGCATTTCCGGATTAGGACGTGCCTTCCATTCAGCGTCAGTAAGCCTCAATAGAACTCAAATAGGGCTTTGGCTCTCCTGCCAGATTCATTTGAAGGGTACTATCGGCCCTCTCCACCCCTCTGTATTTTGTATATTGGTAAATGGGAGCGGAACTTACATTGATGAGGTTGTGTATGTTTAATGCAAGTGCATGAAGTTAGGGGACAAACAGATGTGTGCGTATGTGTTATTTAAAACTGTAGTTGTTCTCATTGGGAGTTAATAATGTAAATGTTATTTTGAGAGATTATGGCGTAAATGTAATCGCGGAAATGAGAAACATTGAACACCAGTATTTTACAATACTTCTATAGTAATGTATTAATGAAAGTGAAGATTATGAAATGATTGATTTGGCAGAGTGCCAAATCAATAATTTGATTTTTAAGGATACTCAAGTTCCTAGGGTATTTGCTCAAGAATGGCAACCAATGCGAAGGAAAGTGAAATTTGAATTACTGCATTTTGTTTCGAGCCTCAAGAACTATTTGGACGTTTGATTAATATACTATATTACATTCTTTTTACAAAGTATTCATAATACGGAGCGAGTATTGGTGTCTAAACCTGCAGACCTGTAGTATGTGTAGTTCCAATTTCAAAATGTACTTTTTATTTCCTGTTCGTAAACTTATCTGCATATCGTGTACACCTCCTTACACAATTTTACAAACTATTTTATTTGAATAAATTACATTGAAAAGAAAACATTACACAGAAAAAGAAAGCCAGGACTGTAATATTCTAAAACTTTTCACGAGAGTAGATATCATGCACTTGTGCACTTGAGCTAAGTATAACAGTTTACTATTTAAAGTCATATTTGCAACTTAACGCACTGATAATGATGCGCGGTTTTCGATTTTCTAACATGTCAGTAAGTACTATTATTTTTCACTTGCAATCATAAATGTTAAACAATATTATATGCGAGTTCTTATTTCAATATTATTATACAGTTAACCTTTTTCAACTTCCCTAAATTCTTCTTAGAAAACTCTCTTCACTCCAGTTCAAAAGACTAGTAACGAAGATTTTATAAGCACTTCAGTTTGCCCATAAACGAATCTTATTCTTTTTTAAGACATTTCTCATCTCTCAAAACCTTCTAATTGCTACTTCAGTTGTAGTTTGGAACATGGGTTTTAGAAAGATAAAAAATGAATGTCACTAATTATCGGAGTTATTTGAATTGTGTAAAAATGTATCATCCATTTAAATAAATGTGAAGAAGCAAACTATCATCAAGTGAGCGAGTGTGCTTTCTGGATCATCAACAAGTCGTACTATTGTCATTAATCACGAATGTGCAGTGTATGTTATATCCCGAGAGCAGATTGTATCCCTTCCCCTAGAATGTAGGATTCGGTTCCAACCGTCCGTCGACTGGGAGGTTTGTTTGATTGATCCATTGTTAGCGATTCCGGGCGCGACAACTACGAGGGCCATTAGTTCCGTACGTGTAGTGCGTGTTTTTCTCGCGAAGTGGCGGTGTTCTCCCGCTGGATGGCGAGATCCGGCGCCGACCCACCGTCGGCTAGCGGGGTTTTTCCCTAACTAGGTATCTCCCATCAGTGGGGCACCGCCCCAGCCGGGACAAACTCTGAGCTCCAGACCCGTCTCCCGGCATGTGTGCTAGTGTACTGCATGTTAGTGTGTGTGTAATGGGAGAGGATAGGACAACGAAGAGTTAGGAAAGATCGCGCGCGGTCTGTGGCCCGTTTGTTAGGGTGCTGCTCCAGCATTAGCTTGGTGTTGATCGGAGAAACCACGGAAAACTACTGATCAGAGTAGCCGGCCCCTAGATTTCTCCTCCAGACAGCGAGTGAATTTGACGTAGCAGGCAAGCTAGGGTCGAAAATCCTGCCACCGTCGGGACTCGAACCTAGAACCGGGTCAGAGGGACTGCAGTGACATCAGTTGATGCCCTGTGCCATCTGTTCCGGGCAACGTGAGGGGTTTTCCTGATTGTAGAGTATTTATGTATGTGCGCCCGCGTGTGTGTCCATGTAGGGGGAGAGGAGGGGACCAGGGTCAGGGAGGAATGATCGCGAGCTGCCCGTGGCCTGTTTGTTAAGGTAGCTGGCATTCGCATGCTATTGATCGGAGAAACCGTGGAAAATTACTCATCAGAATACCCAACCGCTAGAATTCTCCTTCAGACAGCAGTTGAATCTGGCCAAGCTAGTATGTAGCTATCTGTTATAACGGAGATTTAGTTGCAGAGAATTTGGATTAACAATTTCTGTTTATTTTCCAAGATCACTGATTTCGATTAATATCTTGAACCTAGATTAGAAAAGCACTAGCTTTTATGTTACTGATTGCTACGTTTTAGTGAAAAAGAAAAATGTGATTTAAGAAAAGAAAAAAGAGAATGGAAATGAACTAATTTGGAAAGTCGGAAAACTGAAGTCATCCTAAAAATGGATGCTTTTTATTTTTAAAATATATATGTATCTGCATTAGATTCCCCAAACGCTACTTTCAAAAATTCTAATAAAATTAATTTTTTTAAATACTGATTGAAAATATTTGTATCGAATAAACTTGTTCATAGATCTATTCAATAGTTCGAAAAATATGCGATGTCAAAATAACCGTAGTCAGCTGTATAGAAATAAAAAAAAATCGCTTCGGGTCAGCGATTTCACCCCTCCACGGCAAGCCCTTGAATTGCTCCTTGAAGGGCATCCCGCCCCCGGAGACACCATTTGGGAATGTGAAGGGCGTTCTCTTCGCCGCGGAGGGAGCGACTGGGGAACGCCGGTTGGGGCGGCGCGATGAGATCAACGATAAGATAGGAGAATCCCGTCATGCAGTTAATTCCACAGCACGCTGCACCCATCACACAATTGGCTCACCGATAGTGTTAACTTTTACCGTCGGCACGCGTCATGCTTACGTGATCCGACAATTGCCATATCGCTGTGTGACGACGTAGAGTGCAGAACTATTTGTGTTATTGAAGCCGCCTGATTGTTGTATCAGCACGAGGGATCTTATGATGGGGGGAATTGTGTGGGGGAAATTGCACTTGCGGGGGAAATTACTTCTAAGGCAAAGGGGCTCATCAGGAACGCGAAAAGCTGTCGGTTCTAGACGCGCGAAAAGCTGTCGGTTCTAGACGCGCGAAAAGCATAGTTTTGCTGTGCAAACGATCGTGGTATAGTTGGCTTTTCGTTCCGCCTTCACTTACCCCTTTGAAGAATGTTTTTACTTGTAAAGATTCATCCATCATCATAATTATCATTCACTCACGATATACTCATACAGTCGTATACGCAGAGGTAGGTAACTGCAAACGATTAAATTCGATACAATAGTTTAAGTTTTAAGTAAAGTGTTTTCTAGTGCATTACTGTTTTTATACAATTAGAGACTGTATCGAGCATAAAAAAGGAATGTAATATTAATTTTAACAATGATATATAATGTACTTATTACTATATGAACTGTATAATTCTAAACAACCTGCAACAAGTGTTGTAGATCAGCTTCTAGGTCAATGATCCCCTATCAGGTTTTTCGTCCAGTTAATCTGGTGCCTGGTTCCTTTTGAGCGAAATGATCCCTTGTTTTGCTGTTGGACATAAATGTAACTTCACCATCTGTGCACGTCCTCTAAACTTTAGTGGGAAATACAGTAATTCAAATTATATCGTTCTTCATGTTGTCGCGGCAGGAAGACGATTCCTTCAAGAAGGGCGCGGTGAGGGATAAGAGCCCAAATCTATAGCTGTTTTTTTCTCTTGCAAATATTTTTATTACCCTACAGAGAATATTTTCTTATAAATTTTTGCCAAAAATGCTCATTTTCTTCTGTATTCAGAATTTAACTCGTAGATGTCTGAAGGTAGAAATCTAAGAATTAAGAAATAGCGTACACTATATACTTCTACCCATAGTACGTCACACACAGTTATTGTCTGTTATTGACATTAAATAAAAAGATAAATTAATGCGAACTACTACTAAGACCATCTGCTAGGAAAAGCGAGATTATAAACGCGTAAGGCGCCTGCTCCGCTCAGTAATAAGTAGTCCTGTACATGCATTCTTAAACATTTTCAGCAATTTAGAAAAATAAACAAAGGTGCTCTCTGAGGTCTCTCGTCAAATGTAATATAGTGTTAACTGTAGCTTGTATTTACATAGATCGTAAACCTGTAACTAAAAATGTTTAGTAGTGTTTAACTGAACTTTCTAAATCCATCCATATTATGAACTAAAAAAAACTATTAATTAGATTGTTGGTGATGTAGATACCTTATTAATTCAAAGTAAATAAACTGAGGTTGTCTGGTATCAATTATCTATTTCTGCTGAAGATCTTTTCGATCGCGTAGCGATCATCGTCAGAGCTGGAAATTACATTAATAGATATAAACTATACATTAAACCAATGCCTGCAGGCCCAGCAGCCGCGTCTCTCGACCCTTCGGCCACGCCCTCCCCTGCCCCGCCCCCACACTTGTCCGACCGCCGCCCTGCCTTCTTAAGCGAGCCGCTATTCTAAAAAACCGCAGAACTTCGTTTTCCGCCCAGCAGCTACAAGGTACGACCGATCCAGTTTGCTTACGCATCTGCATACTTCTTTTTTTGTACATATTAATTTGTAGATAATTTGGTTTAATGTATAGTTTATATCTATTAATGTAATTTCCAGCTCTGACGATGATCGCTACGCGATCGAAAAGATCTTCAGCACAAATAGATAATTGATACCAGACAACCTCAGTTTATTTATTAAAAAAAAAAAACTACTAGATGTCAGATGCGGTAAGTCGCGACGTGGCGCACTCCACTTCTAGAGCGATATAAATCCATGTTGTCCGAAGGTACTCTAGCGATCACTTTCAACGGCCATAGTCTGAGGGCTGAGTGAAACAATGATACGGAAATGCTGACACCCAAGACTTGTTATTCACCTCATTCGCTTTTTGTGTGTATAATTAAGGGAATGACTGTTATTTTTATTTGACGATGTTTGTTGCAATCGGCTTCCTATCGAAGATTTTACCGGGAGCGGTGGCTCATTGCATCAACTGATGTCACTGCAGTGCATCTGACCGGAAGGTCCTATTTTCGAGTCCCGACGGCGGCTGTCTGGAGGAGAATTCTAGCGGCCAGCTGCTATGATCGATAGTTTGCCGTGGTTTCTCCGATTAACACCAGGCGAATGAAAGAGCAGTACCCTAACAAACGGGCCACGAACCGCGCGCGATCTTTCCTTCCTCTTCCTTGTCCTCTACTTACACTACCGCAAATGACGGAAGACAGGTCGGGGACTTAGAACTTGTCTCGGCTGGAGCTGTGCCCCGCTGGTGGGAGATACCAGGTTGAAGAAAAACCCCGCTAGTCGACGATAGATGGGCGCTGGATTTCGCCGTCCTGTGGGGAAAGATCACTGCCACATCCCGATGGAAAAACATGCACTGCACTTACGGGACTAATGACCTCAGTAGTTGACGCGCCCGGAATCACTAACAATCAATCAATCGAAGATTTTCGTGTCGAGAAAATTGTGTTTCTTTGCTACTTCCGGGCGCGCAGTTCAAATACTCTGTGCCAGCCCGAGGCGCTCGTTGCTGCTGCGTAGCACTGGAGCGGGAGAGGTAGGGTGAGACCGGTGGGCGGTACGTTCCGCGCGCGGATGGCAGGGCCGGGCTCGATCTCTCCTCTAGGTCTCGTCTGACTGAACTCATTGCTGTTGACTCTGCAGCAACTCTGACCGGGAGATCGTAGGGTTTGTGTTCTGACGGTGTCAATTTTTGGTACTAGCAAAATAGCTAATCCAATTCAACCACTGTCTAGACGACAATTATAGCAGCCTGCTGTCCTGAACCGTAATTTTCCGTGTTTTTTCATCAATACTAGGAGAATGACGCGGCAGTACCCCAGTACAAACCGGCCAATGACCACCCGCGATCTTTCCTTTCTCTTCCTTGTCCTATCATCTCTCCTGTTACACACAAACTTGCACGACACTACCACGCATGTCGGGAGACCAGTTCGGAGCTTGCAGCCTGTCGCGGCTGGGGCGGTGACCCGATGGTGGACAATACAGGGAGAGAATATGCCTAGTTTTCAAGAGTTGCTAACTTCATTTTTTAAAAACTTTTATTCATCATTCAACTATTTATAGTTAAAATGTTGGGATGAGATTCTGGAGCTGAAGAAAACGTGCGCAAATTTTACTTCTCCCTCATACGTCACATACAATTTTTGCTGTTTTTAGACGAATAATTTAAGTCCAATCAAACCTTCCTCGGGTAGCAACACAGCGCAGCGGGATGCGACGCGACCAGCGCGTGTGGCAGGCCCCACAGGCAGCAGCGGCGCACACAGGTCGCGACGCAAAGCAGTGGGGACAGTTGGGAAAACAGTGGCGTATAAATTGTGGGCTACCGACGCTACCGGCGGTAGCCCGAGAAAATTACGAGAACAAAAATCTCACAAGATATATTATATTAAAAAATGCCACATTTTTAAGCCATAGGCCACACTCTTTTTCAGTGACATGCATTACCCAAAATTTCATATAATCTGTTCTGTTGAGATGTGTATTAAATCGCTCGCTAGTCGGCGCATCAGTTTTCTTAAGAGGCGGCAACGCCAAAGAAACCGCTGACACTCAGCGGCATTCACACAGCGTGCGTTCGTTGCATGACTCACTCCCCCCTCCTGCTGGTGAGAAAGGGCCAGCCAAGGGCTCAGGTTGCCGATTTCCCGGGCGGTTTTTCTTGACACGATCGGAGCAGTTCGGAGGCATTGGGCAGTAAACGGACAGAGTAAATTAGATGTGCGCTTTTGTGTACGACAGACACGATTGGTGGTGAGTGCACAAATACATAATAGACTATATTAAGCGTGTTGTAAGTGTTAAAATTGCAACCTATTAAGTATGTCATAGTGTCAAAGTTAACTATTGTCAGATATTTGGTAAGATATTTTGAATAAATGTCACAATAAACTTTGGGAGGTTTGTTTGTTGACAATGCGTGTATTGAACGGGTTTTGTTAGAGAAACCTTTGAATCATCGTTCTTACGCTGCCCATTTTTTCTTATTTCTAGTTAATAATACTTCTATTAAGGTAATGTTTGTGCTTTGAGTGCTAAATCGGTGGTCTAGAAAAAAATTCGTTTTTAAAATATCCCCATCTATCGTGCTGGATGGGGATAGTGATGATTGGTGGCTGCAGCTGGCCGCGAAAATAAGGGACCAACCTGCCTATTCCAAATCGCGCCGCGTCGCTTGCCAACGGCGTTTGCTCATAGCTTTGATTGATTGATTGATTAGTCATTCCGGACGCGTCAACTGCTGTTGTTACTCCCATAAGTGTAGTGCATTTTTTATGGAGGGATGTGGCAGTTATCTTTTCCCGCTGAATGGCAAGATGAGGTGCCGACTTACCAGTCGGTTTGCGGGGTTTTCTCTAACAAGGTATTCCCTACAAGCGGGTCACCGCGCTAACCAGGACAATTTTTGAGCTCCTGGCTGGTCTCCCGACAAGTGTGATAGTGTATTGCATGCAAGTATAAGTGTGTGTTAGAAAGAGGTGAAGATAAGACAAGGAAGACGAAGGAAACTTCGCGATCGCTCCGTGGCCCGTTTGTTAGGGTAGTGCTCCGGCATTCGCCTGATGTTAAGCGAGGAACCACGGAAAGCTACCGATCAGAGCAGCCAACTACTAGAATTCTTCTCCAGACAGCGACTGAATTTGACCTGGCTAGTATCGAAAATTCTGTCACTGTCAGGACTCGAACCCTAGGACCTCCCGGGCAGAGACACTGCAGTGACATTAATTTATGCCCTGAACCACCTAAGCCGCTGGGTTGCGTCGTGCCCTGTCTTTATCTACTCCAACAATGCAGCTGCAGCGCGTGCCTCGGCGTGGTGCAAAATATTAATATAATTAATAATATTAATAAGCGAGCGTAAGCAGCAATGAAGTAAATAACGGGAGTCTGAAGCCTTCGGGATTTATAATCTGCCTAGTGCAGTGTCATTCAGCAAGTTGCTGCAACTTCTACTAAGCTACTACTGCTAGTAATAATAATGATAATAATAAAGTAAAGTTTTCTCAAATACATACGAACGTTTCAGAGGGAATTAGATCGTACGATGCTTCAAATAACGATAAGAATATCAACTAATTTTTGCCGTTATAGTTAAGTGACATCCTAGCTGAGTCGAAGGCAGCCGAAAATACAATATTGTCAATACTACTGCATAATTTTAAAGCAAGATCATTCAGTATTGTTAATGTTTATTTATATATTTATTTATTTTCTGTCAAAAACAATTAAAAACTGTGTCACATGCTATGGGTGAAGGGTATTCTGCGCACGTTTTCTCAAATTCTGTTAAAGGTTAATTTTGAATAGAGAGCATGCATTAAAATTGATCACGATAGTCGATATTAGTTGCATTTAATTTGACAATAATAAAAATATATTAATAATTAAATTAATAAAAGTTATATTCTAATCAAAAATGTATCTCTATTGAGCATATCTTATTAAAAATTGATCAATAAGCTTATTTTAATTGAAAATTTAAAGAAAATCATTATACCTTATAATTAATTAATTGGTGAACAATTAATATTAATTTGCATCAAAATAAATCAATATGTGTTGTTGATTTATTGTCTGACTCGTGGAATACCGTCCGCCCTTTCACTATGTTTGTACATTTCAGATCGAATTTCATCCGCATGCTAGTGTTGAGTGCGAAATATGGAGTATGCCGTGCCCAACTGTGGCTGCAGTATCTGCCAAACAAACAGGAACGTTGAAATTCTGTTTTCACTTATCTGCATATTGAGAGGATCTCTCAACACAGCAGAACGGTAGAGCTTTCCTGCAACATACGACGAAAGTTAATGACATTGCCGGTCGATACCAGGCAGTGTAGGACAATTCAAAGCGATAGCGATATTCTGAATAATTCACTTAAATAAACATAATCTTTTATATAAATGTATTTACATTACATTACAAATATTAGTATGTATTGAATAAAACATGAATATTCAATTTTTAATTAAAATTTTAAGTACCATTATAATATTTATGGGTACGTCATTACAATGCGTAATACAGCGTAGAAAGAAAAAGTAACATATCAAACGAATCAATTATAATGTATACGTGGATTAAGTTCATTTATTCAGCAATATAAAATTCTCTAGTTTATGAATATGTAGATGAATTATTTTTAAAAAATTGTACAAAATATTGCTTTTTTATTTTTTAATACTTTTAATTAATTTAAAAGTTTTTATTTTCTTCTATTTTCTTCAGTGGACGTAAAATTTGGGTCGTTTAAATTATTTTTTTAACGATTGACACTTCATATAAGTCGTTTAGTTGAATAAGTAAAGTTTGACGTAATAAAAACAGTTGTAACAATTTTTCTCTTGCTATATTAGTTGAGACAACGTCCTTGAAACTCTCATGAAATGTTCTCTCTGCAATATTTGTACATCTGAGACTATTTAGTGCTGGAAACCTGTCTCCATTTAACCCCCCCTAATTGTATGTTATGTTATGTTATGTTAGGTTTACTTTACTATTGATGGTGTGATAGAGGAAGGTAATTTATAATGTCAAAATATGGTGTTAGATTGATGTGTAAATCTCCTTATATTATATTTATAATGTGATGAGGAATCTTATCAATTTACTCTAGGTAAGTTACAATATTTTGAAGAAAATTTGTACCTAGAAAATTATAATGTAACACATAAATGTTTACAAAAAATATTTTTCAGAACTTGAAAATAACGGAAAAATTCGTCGAAACGCAGTACCAAATGAGGAATTGAGCAATTGAAAATAAAAAATTGTCATAATTGTCTGAAAAATTATTGGGATAATTAATAATAATATGATCAGTCTAGATCTAACCAATCTAGAACAATACCAGACAATCGAGACCAATTAAATAGATGCATTCTACATAAGCATTTATTAACTGCAAGGAAATGCAGTAGCTCCGTTTAGGTATGACCTTCATTCATAACAATAAATACGAGTTCCAAAGTGGTTCTCAGAAAGGTGAGATTTTTTGGGCTGATGTGCAAAATGACAAAAAGATTCTTAGAAATAGTACAAAGTCACTCTACAATTTACCTTTTGCCTATGTGTAAAATATAACAGCGCAATATTTAAAAACATTTAAAACACAATACAATAACAAACTTAAACTATCTGAAATTATTTAGAGTGAAACATTATTTTCGAAATTTCTCCACATAAAAACACACGCATGGTAATTTGGAGCTTAATATGAATTAGTGGGATAATATGGAATAGGGAGAAAAAGTGAAGAAATATATTTTTTTTGCAAAAACTAAAGATTTATTGATAAAAATATATCTGATATCTATATATTGTCAATATTATATGATAAGTTCATTTTCTTAAGTCATAAATATAAGGATCTGTCTCTTCTGACGGCAAATTGATAGTATTTGGGTGAAAAGCATATTTTGTTTCGATGTAAATAGTTCTCTCCGAAGCTGACCTTGACCAAAGATAAATCTTAGTTTTTCTTACCTAAGATATGGGGGCAGTATCGAAAAAATTAAACTTTAACCAATTGCGACCTTCCAGAGGTTTTAATGAAAATTGTAACTAAGCCCTATTATTAAGGAAACAACTCTATTGGAACAAACATTTGGAATCGTTCTTTGAGAAAATTTCTGAAATGTCCTTGAGAATTTCATTAAATGTACCCCCCCTCAAATTAAAAATATCAGTTTCATATTCGCGGGAACACAGCGTGATTGGGTAATTGGGTAATATTAATTTCTGTGAAAATCCTCTGTGCGTTTCAGGCGATGTTGTTCACTGGAAAACATTAAAAAAACACTTTTTGGGAATCAAAAGACCGCCGAAACAGATATTTCTTTCAAAACTCAACATCAGTTTTTTTCATTATATAACTTTCGCTGTGCTGCGCATGCGAGGAAGCAAAAGATGAAGCGCAGATACGTAACGGATTATCTTGACCAGCTAAATCTCAGAGTTAGCGTTACGTAATGGATGGCAAAGTACAGAGTAGTAGTTGTAGAGCTGAGAGCGTATGTGTTATTACATGAATATGCATGGGACACTCTGCGTTTCAGTCTCAAGGATGTTATGTTAATCGAGGAAGTCAAAGGCCGGAGTCTCACCCTGGTTTACCTTTACTACCATTGAAACGAGTCCGGCTGACACTGAAAATTTTCTGAGTAATGGCTATACTTATAACATTAATATGCGAGGAACACAGCTTTGCAAACTCAAGGATGATTGATATCGGTCGCAAGGATAAAAAAAGACGAAACTTCGCTTTGGCTGGTTTTGAGAAGCGAGTCACATAGACATTAATAATTTGAAATTACGCGAACTGTACGTGCAGTAGACTCTACTCTATGTGCAGTACTTTTTAAAGATTCACACAATTTTTAACAAGTGTTTTTAAGCATGAAGTTCGAAGATTCCAAGGTTGACTTTTGAAGAGTTAAATTAACTATTAAGATAATATTAGATGTCAATTGGTGCGGTTGTGTAATGATGTGGCCATATTCTTGAGTTTTTCGGTTATTGTTAGAAAATAAAAAAAAACATGGACACTTTCGGAATTTTATAGTAATTGTAGTGTCATTAAATACACTCAGTCCGTACTTACCCCATCACTCAGCACAACTAAATAATTAAAAAATCTCCCTGTCGCAAACACGATGTTGACTATGAATAATACAAATTCAAAGAAGGATTATCTTCGACTAAGTAGAAAAAAATTGTATATCCAGTCTCGAAACTTCGTCATGATATTTCATATTTTTATTGGCAATGACCTTAACTCACCACTTAGCCATTGTGATCAACTGAAAAAAAAATTACATTTCTGCTGTGTTGAATAAATTTGGCACATGATGTGTCAGCATTCGTACTTGCGACACTGAAACTTCGTAAATGATGCCACTCCTTAGATGAGTATCTAGAAGTCAGCTGATTTGAATAGCCACTTCCGTGGTTTCTTTCATTCAGCTGCACGTGGATGTTGGAGCTGTCGAAGTCAGACCGTGCGAAGCCATCCCTCTCATCCTTAAGACCGGAGGACAGGCTGATCCCCCATCCCCACACGACCCACCTATTAGTACGCGGATGTCAGCCCCGAGCTCAAATTGAACCGAACCTCCATAGGAAGAAGCTGAATGCTCCCCCACCCACCCTCACTCGCCAGCTGGACGCGCAGGGCGTCGCTAACTCGCCTCCCGTCCCCCGCGTCTCCGGCCCGCCTACAGACGCTCCAATTAATTTCCGATTGCGTCTCCGGCGCATTCCAGCTCCATTGTGCGCGCCGACCAACCAACCGCCCGCCCGCCCTACCGGCTGGTCGGCCGCGGCCGCGCGCGGGGATGGGTGTGGTGTGGTGTGGCGTGGCGGGGTGGGACGGAGCGGGACGGTGTGGAGCAGAGCGGGATGGCGAGCGGCGGGCGGCGCGCGGCCAAGCCGGACACGTGGGCGGCCGCGGACGGGTGCGCGAATATTGATTGGGTGCAGCAGCTACGCGCTCGCAGTCCCGCGCCCTCTGCAGGGCCGTTGCCGCCGCCGCCGCCGCCGCCGCGACCTGCGCGGGCGGTGCGAGCAACGCGGCCGCCGTGACTGTTGCGTGGCGGTGGCGCGGCCGCCGCCGCCGCGACCTGTTACCGCCTTGCAATCAAGGCGTGCTAATGAATGGTTTCGACGCTGGCCGGGCCCTCGGCCGCTGGGCTGCTAATGAAGCACGGTCGTTCGGGGAACGGGCCTCGGGGCTACGAGCAGCGCGGGACGAGATGGGACGGAAGTAAAGCGGAGGCGGAGGGGACTGGGACGGAGCGGAGCGGAGCGTGTCGGAATGGGGCGCGGCGTGGTGGAGCAAGGCGGGGCGGGAGAAAAGCGGAGCGGGGTGGGAGTGGAGCGGAGCAGACCGAGTTAGAGGGACGGAGCGGAGCAGAGTGGAGCGGAGCGGGGTAGGGCGGGGCGCAGCGATGCTCAGCGAGAAGAAACAAGGGGGAGCAGAGCGAGACGGGGTAGAGCGACGCGAAGCCCAACGAGACGGACAGTGCGAGGCGGAGCGGAACGAGGCGGGACAGAGCGTAGCGGAGCGGAGCGAGAAGGAAGAGAGAGCAGGACGGGGCGGAGCGGAGCGAGGCGAAGGTCCGTGCGCCGGACGCGGCGGGCTGGGAAGCTTAGAGGACGGAGGCTGGGGACGTGGGGCGAGGCGATGGGGAACGGGACGACGGTGGCGGTGCGGTGGCGGCGGCAGCGGGGGCGTACGCCCACCTGCGCGATCAATGCACGCACCGCCCCCGGCCTCTCCGCCCTCACAGCCGCCCTCGCCGCCACCGCCAACGCCGCCGCCACGCAATCAATAGCGGCGTGGCGGAGCGCGGCGGCGGCAGAGGCGGAGGCGGAAGGCGGCGCGGAGGCGGAAGAAGCGCTGCGGCGGCGGCGGCGTCTCGCCTCCACTACGGCAGGTGGCGGCCGCGCACCGCCGCGCCGCAGCGCGCACGTGCCGCGACCCGATCCATAGCGCTCTGCCCGCCGCGCCGCCTTCGCTGCCGTCGCCCCGGCATCGGCCGGCGCCGCCGCCGCCGCGGCCGGCCCCACCTTGGCGCGCCCCACGCCTGCCTCTGCAAATTGCTTCTAAAATTTTGATCCCGTCCCCGGGGAACGCAGGAGGCGCTCCCCGCGCCGCGCCGGGCCCCGCCCCTCCGCGCCCTTCCGCGCCGCCCAGCGCTGTCTCGCTGCTGCAACATTTAGCGGCGGCGGGGCGCGGGGCGGGGCGGGGCCGAGGGCGCGGCGGCGCGCCGTCCATCGCGCAGGGCGGCGGGGTGAGGGCGGGGGCGAACAAGCGCCGTCTGTCGTGCGTCTCGAGCCCCGCGCGCGGCCGCGTGCGCCATTAAATATGGAGCGGCGTATTTATGCGCGGCGGCGCCGCAGGCCGGCGCTCGCGGCTGTCAATTGTTTAAAAGGCCGCACTGCGCGCGCTCGGCCGCTTCTTGGGCGCGGGCGTGGGCGGGAGTGCGAAGCTACGTGCCCGTCTCCGCTGTGTCTCTGTCTCCGCGTCCGCCGCTCGTCGCCGCTCGGCCCCCCAGCTGGGCGGATGATGGCAGCGTAGGCGTCGCGGCCGGAGCGGACGTCCGCTGCCCGTCGCTTCCAGGCTTCGCCGCAGACCGCAGGTCCCCTCAGCGGGGCTCGTGGCCGCGCCCCTCTCCCCTCGTCCCAGTCCCCGCCCCCACCCCCGCCTCCACCTCCGCCCCGTCCCGCCCCGCTGAGCCCGCACCTCGCGGCGGTATTGAAATAATGTATGGATTATGTCGACGGGAACAATCATTCGAACAAATCCCCCCTGCCGGCAAACGCCGCCCTCCGCCCTGCTGACACGGGAGCCTCGGGAGCTCGGCGCGCCGGGGAGCGGGACGGGCGGGGAGTATGGGGGGGGCGGCGGCGGCGGTGAGGGGTGGAGTGCGGGCAGCATCTCGCGGCTGCAGCCGCTGATCCCGAGCGCACGGGGCGGGCCATTGTGTGTCGGGCAGCGGCCGCCGTTGCTGCCGCCGCCGCCACCGCCGCCCTGTATCGATCCGTGCGGTGCTGCTAGCGCGCTTTCACCGCCTCATGACCTCTCCTCCACTGCGCGGATGGTTCTGTGCGCGGCTGCGTCTTGGCGGCGCAGAGCGGCGTTTGTGCTCCGGGGTCTGTGACATGTGGCGACGCACGGATGCGCAGCTCTGTCCCGGCATTTGTTTCTCATTGTGTGCGCTGGAATTTAGAGAGACGTTTAAAAGATCGATCTTTCAGATTAGATTTTCCCTGAGCTAATTTTATTGAGTATGAAGGAACATTTTTGTATTTCAATTTTTTTACTCGTGAGAAAATTGTATTTGGCTTAGCTCAATTATGCGTTTTCTGCTCTCCTCTAAATATGGCTCTGCTCACAATATTTGTAACATTTATAATTTTCGAAAAATTTGGAGAGGTCAACGAAATTGAGATCTGCGCAATTTTTCAGCATCCTCTGCTTTATCCGATGAAAAAATTAATAAAAGATTTGGAGCCATTTTTAAAGACGATTTTGACATTGCAGTTGAGACTTCATAGACAGTACTCCCACAATAGAAATATCAGTTTTAAATTTGCAGGGCTTTGAGTTCGGCCAGAGTTTTGGGGAATATCAGTTTTGGAGAAAATCGTTTAAACGATGTAAGCGCTAGAGTTGGCCGCGGACGGACGCGTGGTCGTCATCCAATTTTTCGGTGTCACTAGCCCACAAAGCGCGGATTGTGACAAAATAACGTGCAAGAGGAAGTGATTTACTACTTAAAGGAATAAAATTTATCCTGTTTTTGATGCTAGGGCTCCACAATACGCGTTTTTTCCTAACGAAATGTCGCCACTTTCCTCTGGAACATTACAGTATCTTTTCTTTGCTACGTAACGTAGGCGAGAAAGAAAATAAGCAATGGGACGGAGTAGTTAACAAATTAATTTATATAAACATGTTCTTTCAACCACCGGCGAAAACTGAGATCAAAGAGTACGATAGCCAGCGACAAAAATGCATGTGATAATATGGAGTGAGAAAATCTTTTCAAAATTCATGGGACGTAATAATAATAAATAATAATAAATATATCTTTTATTGTTATCCGATGCGGAGAGACAAAAATGTACCCAATTTGTACGGAGTGAAAGAATAGTTTCAAAATTGTTTGGATAATAAATTATTTTTATTATTATTTATTTATTTTGATTGAGACTTCTGGAAGACGCGACACCGCCTCTCACACATTTCACAGAAAATTCTCAGAGAGCGAACAGTCACTCATCAGCCGCTGGTATTTAAACGCCCAACACGTCGAAATGAAGTTATCTCCCGGAACGTGACCAGCGCTTTATACCCTTTGCACGACACAATCCGTAGAACCGATCTGTAACAATACCTATGAGTCGAAATGCTGAGTCCAGGAAACTGCTTTCGCTACCGCACTGCCCTCGGTTCCGCGACGCGGCGTCTAATATGATGCTAATTTTAATTTTTTTCCGAAAATTTCGATTTTTTTCGAAACAGCTAATAAACAATTTTAACTTGTTTCATATCTTACATGAATAAATTATACAAATTTTTATATATTGTTAAAATTCTATAAATCTCCAAAAATATGTTGCGCTACACTACCACACATATCAGGAGACTTAAAACTTGTCCCGGCTGGGGCGGTGCCCCACCTGTTGGAAGATATCTGGTTGAGGAAAACCCCGCTAGTCGACGGTAGGTCGGCGCTGGATCTCGCCATCCAATGGGGGAAAATCACAGCCACCTCCCGACGAAAAGCATGCACTACACTTACGGGACTAATGGCCTCGGTAGTGAACGCGCCCGGAATCAGTAACAATCAATCAAAAAAATGTTGAGGGGGAAACTACCTTGCCCTTCGTCCTGTCCCCCCCCGCTCCCGTATATCCTGTTCATTTATTTTCGTTTTCCTTTGATCAATGTCACGGCGTATGTTGAACTAGATTCTGAAAAAACGGGACGAGGTCCTCACCGGTCTTGCCCCATTTCCCATTCATAGGTTGTTTCCGACTGACCCTCAATCCTTTTATGGCCCATCTTCTATTGATGTAGAAAATCTCCGACAAGCATCCGTTTACGGGGAGCAGCTGAGGTGCTCTGTGATCCCCGACAACCTGTACGTGGAGGGACAATCGAAAGAAAGGACAAAGTGGAAATTAACTTTGTAGTTGGTCGCCTGCATCCCCTTCTGGTTACGGCACTGAAGATCACAGGTATCTCAATTGGTGCAAAGATATTGGCGAGTTTCTTTTCAGCTCTCAAATATGTTCTGACGCCATCAAAGCTGGTCGGCCATTTCAACCATTGTGTCTCGGCCCTCTTTCGATAAATATGAACTTAAATGGAGCCCGATCGCGCGATCCAAAGTTTTTATATGGTGGAGTATGAGATTCGAAAGTAAGATTGATAAAATGTCAGCAACACTTACGTATTTATTCCAAAGAAACGCACAACTCTTCAATTCGGCCTCAGCCCCTGCGTACCCTTAGTTTTCATCTTGGAGACCTTCAGCCACACATACGCCTGTGTCTCAAAGGGGAGAACGCTGCACTAGAAATTCTTCTGTTATATTTGTGTGGGGATGATGGCAACTAAGCAAGATGTCCCTGGATTTATAGATCAATTTCCAAACTTATCCAGAGAATACTTTTAGAATTAATTAGATATTATAATTGGGTGCGTCAAGCATGTAGCTAGGGTAGGGTCCAATCAACGCAACCTTCTGTGACCCAATTTCGGAAATTCTTTCAAATATAAAATATCAGATAACACTGCACAAGATTGCAAAGGGAAAATTAGTCTTTATGTATGCTTATTCGGGCCCTAGATAAGTACAATTATAAATATCTAACATAAGAGTTGTAATTATTGGACGTACTCTCTCAACAAACAGTGGCTTACGAGCACAAAAATAGTAAGACACCACAAAAATATTTTTTCACTAATCCTACTCCCCAAGCATCCACAAGGAATTGTCTGATACAAACGCTATTATGCATAGAAATACGTGTGCAGTCCAATTTAGGCGCCCCGCCGCGGCAACTTTCCCCGTAGCTCATGTTTCTCATAGCTGAAGGAGTAGTAGAAAAAAGAAATGAAAAATGTTAACATGCGAAAACACGGGATAGATGAAAGGCGAGGCGACGGGAGATCGTAAAGCCATCATCAGTATTGAGCTTATCTCCCATCTGTGTTAACTACATGTTCGATTCGCGATGTAGCGGCCGGGCGCCAGCTTTCCACCTCTGCGTTCCGGTGTTCGAATCCAGCTCGATACATGTGGAATTTGTGATGGACAAAGCAGGTTCGTGACAGGGTTCATGGACGTTTTGGCGTTCTTCCCCCATACTGTCATTGCACCGCTGCTCAATTATCAAACATGTAATGGCACCTTTAGATGGCTGAGCTCTCATTAGATATGCCGCAAAAGTCAAGCATTCGACTACTATTCCGACTATTCACACGTCAGGGAGGGCAATGGCTCTTCATTTTGACTGCAGGAACATTTAAATTACTTCTTCGTTTGGGAATATGATCACTGAAAACCTAACTAAATCCAGAACGTAAGGAAATTAGAAGGTGCACATGAGTTTTTCAACACAATAAGATACTTTAGTTGTGAATTCGGAAATATTAGTGAAGACCTTAGTTTGAAAACTTTCGTAAAGAATGCGTCATCTCGTGCTGTACAATTCCAACAATACATCGCCAACAGATCAATGTAGAGCTCCCTTCCTCGTAAGAGGGAAGGGGATGAAAGAGATAGCTGGCGAAGAACGGGCAGGTTTCCACACTGGACCTTTTCCTTCCGTTGTACCCTCTAAATTCCATACAGCGCTGTGTTGTGCGTACATCATTCCATTGCTGCTCTCCAGGGAGGGGGTGACGATGCCGGCGATCGTTCCTCCTAGATATTTTTCCCTCCTACTGGAAATTCATTAATGTCTCCCAAAAGGGTGACATTATTCCATTCCTAGGTGCCTAACTTTCATTTCTATACTTTTAAATGTTCAAATCAAGTAATTCAAATCAAGGAAATTGCGAGACAAAGGTTTCGTAGAATTTGTTGAGACTGTATTGAGAAAGTTATGATGGTTATCGTTCACTCGTTGTTTCGTCGATTCACCGTTCAAGTTTTGAACGTCTTGCTGGTGGAGATTGCCAGTTCGGATCCTCCAACCTGTATACAACCTGTTTCCCTCTTACATCCCGTACGTCCTGTACGTGTCACGTTGTATCAACTTTCGTGCATGAGACATTTTTATAAAAGTCAGTAATAAAATTATATTACATAATTTTACCGCAATGCATTAAAGCCATTGTAGTACAATATCAATCACATACGACGTATCGAGTACAATACAAATTTCTGTTTTCGTTTGTTGCATCGAAAAAGTAAATTAGATAAGAACATGAGTGCATTGAATAAAGTAGCGACTGAAGCACACGACCCATTGACTCAAGTCTCTGGCTTGTGAATAGTCGAAGTAGTAGTCGAATGCTTTACTTTCATGCGACAGATCGAATGATAGCTTAGTCATCTAAAAGTGCCATTAGATGATTGATAATGGAGTAGCGGTGCACTGGAAGTCTAGGGGGACACCAAAGCTGACTATATACGGAGAGGTCGTAGGTATGATAGCCGATTTTCTACATCAAGGTTGTTGTGTCCGACGATGCCACTGTCAGGATGAAAATTACAGAAACCGTTCATTCTTAAAAGTTACTTGCATTTATAAGTCGTTTGCGAAGTTTCCGCGGATCAATTCTAGATGATTCCCGACTTAGTACTTTAAACAATGAGCTACCCTTTACGCGCCACTCTCCCTTGCGAATACTCGAACGTCAGACCAACGCCAGACCTCGACGTTAACTATAGAATCATTGTGGGAACACATCAAGAGGAATATAAAAATGGATTTTTTAAGTAAAATGACGGTCAATTTTGCCTGCAATCTTTTCAATACATTGACTATCCAAGAAGTAAAAATGTTGGTTATTTTCTGTCACAGCATAGCTTTCCTCTTCAAGACGAACTGCTCTTGAGACCCTTAGCTGATATCATCTTCCTCCGCAAAATGCGTTTAACAAGGGGAAGAAGGGGTGTGGAGGGATCCGAGGACAGAGGGGTGCCGGCGATCGCTATCTCTATTGTTATCGCTACCGTTTGCGCCTGCATCAGAGCTTGCAGTACCCTCGTCTTCTCGCCTGCTGGTGTCTTCAACGACGCAGCCTTTAACCCGGATATTATCGGTAATTGTATAGGTTAAATATCGATAAGTGACTTCGACAAATGTGTCAGTGGTGAAAATGAATTTTCGTGTTACCGTACTATTATAATATCAACGTAATGCGACCAAAGAGAGGAACGAAATGTCACTCTTAACGGCCAGCATCCGTTAAACTATTGAGCGACACACGGCCGATAACACAAATAACAGGTTTGGTATTTGCTGTTTATCGGCCTAATGACGCTAATACCTATAATGAAAATGTAATCAACGTACCAACCTTACATAGCAAAATGGTGTCAGCTGTACGTTATAATTCTTTCATTTTTGTCAACACAGTGGAATAGAGTGGACGTATTCTTCTGTACGTCTCATCGTTGTACCACATACCTTTATTTATTTTTTTGCATTTAATTTTTCATCTACAGCATCTAATATTGCAAAATACTTTCAGCCAAGGTAAACATGTTGACAGATTGAGCAGTTTGGGGTTGTGTGTGGTTGATACAGACAATTCATATTAAAAAACTGCTCACTGAAAACATCTAAAGAAAATGATCATCTATTTTGTCAAAAACTTCGGCAAACCGCTTTTCGAGTGCATTCTTGATTATGCCTACTTAATAAACTTTCCTTGCATGCTGCGGAGTGCGATTAAAATATAGGACTAATTAAATTAGGATTAACTAAGATTATATTTTATTGTCGTTCACTGTTTTTTAGTATTGCAGTACTAACATGAGAGAAAACAGCCACACTGTGATAATTTGCATCAGTTAAAAATGCCATAAATTGATTTTTACCGTAAAATTCTTTTATACGAAGGAATGTCTGAAATACGAAAACGGTTATCTTTCTTTCTCACAATGTGTCAGAAGCACTCCTCTTCATGTTAACATGACTGATTTTAACGTCATCAAGTTTTGATTTACTTCTCACTTTATTCCCTCGGAAATAGTCGCTCTAAATGTAACTACTATTACCATAAATATAATTTTCAGATTTAGAGTACACACGCTTTGTATGATATAAATAACTTAGTTTTTTAAAAAGTGATTGATTATAAAATTTTCTTCGATGCGCCAAGAATTCTAAATAATATTTCAAAAAGTATGTAAAATAATGTTTTTTTAAAGCAACCGAAGTTGATTGCAAGCAAAAATAAGTAGAAGCAACCAATAATGACCTATTTCACATGATCAAATTTTACAAATGCTTGTAGAATATCGGTATGTCCATATGAAATGCCATAACGTGCACGGCTTTTGTGAACCATTTTAAACTCGAGTTATATTTTATTTGTTCTTTTTGTCGTCTCGACGACCTTTTGTGTACATTTGCTAGATAACTTCGTTGTATTCTCTCTCTCTCTCTCTCTCTCTCTCTCTCTCTGCCACATTGAACGTTACTTCTTTTGTTTTGTTTTTAGAGCGTTGACGTGCGCAAGGTCGAATAGATTGTAATATAAATTATAGAATAGAATTAAAATGTCAACGAGAGTGGAATTGAATGCATTTTATTTCCAGTTATTGGATGGCATACAGCCTCAACTACTCCGAAGGCTTTAAAATTCACGGGTCACGATAAAAAATAACAGACAAGAAGAATTATGATAGAAAGCACAAATTCATGCAATATGACCAGCGCACCATGAAATAGTGGTTGAATGCTCGGGAGCTGTCAGTGTCCAGAAAACAGAAAATACACTACATCAAGTAATCGTTCCCAATATGCTGACACTTAGTGCTTCGTCTAGCACTTGTAAATGTAATTTCTAGTTATTTGATTCTTTCGTGCGATATTCAAGTCAGATACGCCAATCTTTAAATCTGAGACAGTTATTTTATATCAGTTCCTGCAATAGTTTTTTTCGTATTGCTAGACAAACAGATAAAAACGATTATAATTGAGAATGATTTCCTTTTTATATTGGAACTGTTTTCGGGTCAAAAATGCTATTTCTGTGAAAATGAAATTGACAACCTAAAAATGAAATAAACTAAGGTCTCTGTCGTCAGTTTCCCGACATAATTTTAGACTTTTCATTGTCACTCGAGATAGTACGAGTACCTATTCCTTTACTTATAACGATTTATTTTCATTCGCGATTGCAGCATGTATTTTATATTCTTTAGATTTTAATTATGTCTTCATGGAGCTTCATATAATTATTATTGTGTGAATTGACCTTACCAAGAGGTGCGGGGCTTTTGCCTTCAAGAGATGTACTTGGGCTAAAAAAAGTCTTGATGACCTCTTTTGTGAATTTTTGCTTTTATAAGAAACATTCATTAAGAATTTTTACTTTATTAGTAATATCCCGGTGAACAGATTTATTTTCCAAGGATTGAAACTTCACATATCAATAAAGTTTATAGATTGACGAGATTATTCTCGGGTTGCTCTACACAACTTAACTATTAAAACATTGTTTTAAAATTTTGCTGAGGAATTCTTGCACAAATGCATGTTCCATGTACATATCTTCACTGATTTTATTTCGTAACAAATTGTTTTGGCTGTTCAATGACTCATTTTAAAGAAAGTTTACCTTGGGAAGAAAAGTCTTCCTGAAGCAGTTAAAGAAAATGCAGAGAATATTCTGAATCCATGTATGCCTGAAGAGATATTAAAACATCTGCCAAACTTCTTTAACTGATCAGTGGTTCGTGGTAATACCTGAATATTCAAAATTGATGGGAAAGTTAAAATATTGAACCCTTGCGATGAACAGATTGGGCAGAGAAGTGAAAATTCCATATAAAAATTGATGTACAAGGAAAGGCAAAATAATTAAGAATACACTTTTCTTTCTTTTCAGAGGAGCTGCTTTTCGGAAACGCCTCCTTAATTTTATTTCGTTTCATATAAGTATATTTATTGCCCAATATTTAATAAAAACTAAATGCTTGAAAAATTAGGAATTATTTATCAAGTTTTTCAAAAACTCTCTTGTCTATTGTAGGGCGGAATTACCTTAATTTCCTTCCCTCCCTGACATCCGCTCTTGTGTTATCTGCATTTCCCCTAGAATGTGCTCACTTCCGCACGCAAACGGTTCAGTGCGCGCATCCCCACATTTGCAGCGCGCGCCCCTGCAGACAGCCGAATCCGGAGGATGTGGTTGGTGCGGGGTAAGGGGAGGGGATTGAGTGAGGGAACAGCGAGAGCAGGTGGTAGATGCCACTTATCTCCTTGGGTGAATGAGAGAGTAAGTATTAATTGTTAGAGCGCCAGCTACGGAGACACTTGGTCACGTCAGTGTAGTGCATGCTCTATCCCGGGAGGTGAAGTGTTCCTCCATCACTGAAACGTGTGTTCCGTCGCCGACGTACACGTCGGTTTCAGGAAAGCCATCATTCAGGTATCGCTGCGAGAGGGACACTGTTCCACTCGGGTCACACAAGTTAGTCTCCCGACACGTAGTGTAGTGCTGTCTGTGCCCTGTTTTTCAGAGTACCGCTTCGGCATTTCCAATGATTGATTGGATAAATCAGGAAAGTTTCCCTCGTTTTGGGGTCTAAACTCTCGGACAGGGAATTTTTAACACCAAAACAATCAAAATAAAATGAAGTTTTAAAAAGAAATAAACATTTAATATGGATAAAAAATAGTTTAGTATCAAATCAGAGCGTCATAAGAGGTGTATTTTTGTAAATTTTCTTTGTAGTACGTTATTTTTGTGCAGATGTACAAATAAAAATATATAGAGCCAACGTGGTGTATGAATGAGCAAGAAAATGATGTATCCGTATCTTCTCTACGTGCTACTGTCTAATTTGACTCGAATTCCTCATATTCGTAGTACTTTAACAATCTTTTGAGATCAAGCATGATGGTCCATCGTTTGGTCCTAAGCATCAGGGAGAGAGAGAACTGGACGAAGGAAGAATTGCGCACGGTCCATAGCCTATTTAGGTTTCTGTTCCAGCACTACTTGAAATTGATCACGAAGAATCACGGAAACGACCGATCAGAGCAGTCGACGTTTTAAAATTCCCAACATCGTTCGATCCAACTTCGAGAACTTAACTCGTGTTGATAATCCGTGAAACGGCTCTTACTCCATCAAGAGCGGCTTGCGAGCCTGGATTGGGAGGGGGGGGGCGAAATACCCGCTGTTCATTATCATGTGAATTTATAGCAACCGCTACCTGTCCTGTTGTTCCCTTCGAGGCCTTGAGGCATTGACCTCAAGGGTGATCTTGGATCATTAGAGACGAGGACGAGCTCAGGCAGGTTCGCGAACCGTACGCACTGGTTTATGGGCATCTCAACTGCCTCGACTCGAATCTATGACCATCGGAACCTAGCTTCAGCAGCTGATTGGTAACTAAATATGCTAACGCACCCGATGTATTGATTATTTTAAAATAATATTGAATTCGAGGTATCAAAAATCTTGTTTGATTATCATCTGGACCTCCATTTGCCCTTCAGTGCTTTCTCCTAGCGTTTCTTCACGTTTTCTCTTTCAGATTTAGTTTTTTGCCCATTACTCACATTTGCCGTTGTTTCCTCTTTGCTCTCATTCGCCTAATGTGCGTGTCGTTCGCTATCGTTTAGCATTTATTTATGGCGCTCGCATTGTCTGCGCATATTCATCCTCGATGGTGAACAACGTGGACCTGAGAGTCGTGAAGTTACTATCGAGTACGGCAGTGTCTCGAGGGCCAACATCCTCTTATCAGTCTGCATTGATCACTTTTACCCTTCATTACAATTGATTCTCCTCTACTTGCACTCTATTTGCTCTGTTGTTCCTTTATTTCAGGTCCTTCTTGTTTCCTTACTCTGTATTGTTTAATAAGGTCTTCTTTTCTATCCTTTCCCGTTTGTCATGTGTCCTCTTTTCTTGGCATTTCTCTTACTCATTTTCTCTTGCGTGTCTTATTGCCCTCCACGTTTTTTTGTTCACCGTTCCTCCTCCCTCTTTTTCTTTTATTTTTGTTTGGTCTTTGTTCGCTTTCACCCTGGTACACCCTTGCTATTCGTTCTTTTTTATTTGCTACCATCAGTTCCCCTTCTCTTTAGCTTCTGTACACTCGTTTGCTATTATTCCCTCTTACTTCTTTTAAATTCGAATTTCCTTGCTCAACTTGTCTCTGTTTTTAATTTTGCTTCTCTTCTCTCTCATTTCATTTTTTATAAACATCTCTTTCGATTTACCTTTACACCTTTATTTCCTAATGCGTCCTCTCTCTTGAGTCTATTATACTCCTATTCGCACTTGCTCTTCGCCTCTTATCTCGGTCAATTCTTTTTTGGTCTTCGCATCCCAACTCCGCTCTTCCCGTCCGTTGTTTGCCTTCGCAGTTCGTTGCCTTGGACTGCCTCGCGTTGCGCCGCGTTGCCCGTCGCCTGCCGCTTGTCTTCTTTCGCTTCGCGGAGCGGCGCGTGGCAGCTCGGGTGGGCAGCGCGCGCGACGTCGCCTGGGGGCGGGGCAGGGGGCGGGGAAGGGGGCGTGGCGGGGCGTGGCGGGGGCGGCGGGCGCTGTCCCGAACGCTTGCTCTGCTCGGTGGTTTCGTGCTCCTCGCCTCACCTCGCCCGCCCCCGCAAGCGACCGCGTACCTTCGAAATCGATGGTGTGCGCTCCCGGAGCGTGCGTCGCGACCGCCGCCCCCTCTCCGCCCCTCGCCCTGCTCCCCCCCCCGCGCCGGCAGCCGCGACCTTCCCTCCCAGGTCACGCAGCTGTGGGTCGCCGCGTCGGCGCCCGCCCCCGCCTCCCCGCCCCGCCCCGCCCCGATCCGCCTCATCCCGCCTCGTATACACGCCCTTTTATGCTGGATGTGATTTATGAGAGCGCTCCTTGGCGGGGAGGGGGCGAGGCGGCGAGGGGGCGGGGCCGGCGATTTGGCGCGTGCGGGCGGGCGGGCGGGCGAGGGCGGCGCGCGCCACAGCCGGCCCGAGCCCGCGAATGAATGGAAGGGCTCTTGAGCGGACTCTAGTCAATAGGGCGCACTCTGTCCCCCTGCCCCCCTCCGTACACGTGCACCCTTCTCCCTCCCGCCCGGGGGCAACAGATGGAGGCCGTCGCCCTGGGGAGGGGTCTCTCATGCAAGTGGCCGCTCCCCCAACTCCTCTCGCTTCGTGGAACTTCAGGTCGTTTTACTAAATTCTCTTTGCCACTTATGAAAGCGACCCCCACAAGTGCGGAGAAAAATGCGACCAGACACAAACCATGTATAGAGGCGGTGCACGTTTGCATACATGATTACGTCCTGGGGCACGCCACTCCCATCAATTTCCTTATTGTCATCGTTAATTTTGCCGCCTGGTTTCAGACCTAACAACAATACTCCAATGTAAATGGACGGAGCTAAATATGCAGAAGAGTGCGCGATGAACGTGCGTCATGTTTTACGCTCTCGTATTTTGCGAACAAACGGCTAATTTAGTACCCTCTGTCTTTTCTCATGTTTTATTGGCGCCATTTTCAAATAATTCAAAACAACACACATTTCTGAATATAACACCATGTAACAGGATGTGCCTGCATTTTCGAGCGTAAAGTAAGACTGAAAATATAGTTACAATGTTATTTTTATTTTGCGTCACATACAGGTCGTCCAGGGAGGAAAGTCTAAACTTCGAAAATAAGCTCTTAAGACAATGTTAAGCACATTTTATCTAATAAACTCCTTGGATATTCCAAATGGCTGAGCCGCAAAAGGCACTCAAAAGTTGGTTTGAAAGAAATACTTTCTATGCAAAAACTACATTGCAGAAGCATATATAACACTCCAGAAACATGTGAGTTGTTTCTTATTTACAACAGATGTGAATTTTTGTAAGAATATGAATATTGTAAATGATAAATCATTTACATGTTTTTCGAGTGTTTATATGGTTCTGCAATGCAGATTTTTGCATAGAAAATATTTTTTCAAACCAACTGCTAAGTGCTTATTGCTGCTCAGCCATTCGGAATTTCCAAGGAGTTTATTAGAAAAATTATGCTTAAAATTGTCTTACGAACTTATTTTCGAAGTTTCGACGTTTTCTCTCTGAGTATCTTGTGTATTTGTGGATCGACTGTATACCCATCCAATATTTCGCGAGGCTTCCTTTGAAGCCAACCCCCGGCGCGGATCTAGAGGAACTTCCGAAGAGGTACACATTGAGAAAGTTCCTCCTAAAGTGCCTGGGATTAGACTCCTACATTCCTAGTTCGATATGGATCTCTGTTACATAGTCCATAGTCCATCGCCTTGACGATAGTAACGTGCCGTCTCATTAGAACGGAATATAAGAGGTAAGATTTAATTTTCGTGAGTAACTTTGAGAGGTTCTTTCCATGCCAAAAGCGTGTCAAGACATACTGGACTTTTTAGTACCAATATCCACCCACTCAGTCCGGTGTGATCCGGGACTAGGGACTCGGGACCATGAAGCCAGTGGACCAATTTCAATAGCGACAACTCTTAATGCATGGGGAGAATGGTTGACGTGAATGCCATAGGAAAGGGGTCTCTCGTCAGAATATTTGTCTACAAACCCGCCATATAACAACACGCCAAGACAACTCAAAAACACTTTAATTTCTTTTCGAAATTACCGTGCAATAACAGAACTTCATATTTTGTTTGGTTCGTTTGTATGTTGAGATGTTCAGTTGTTTCTTTTAATGTCACATTTAATAAAGTATTCTGGATGGCCTTCTTTCGTATATAGTTGTTATAATGACTTTCTCTTGTATACAGTCCAGTAATTACAAGAGAAACTGCGTTTCTTTCTTTTTACAACATTCCTCCAAGTGGTATATATTATTTACATTGTGCATCAAAAGTAGGCAATATCGTATGACAGAAAGCGAAAACACACAAGTCCTTCGTGTTTGGTTAGATGAATAACATTAATGTGAAAATAAATAAAAATTTCTTAAGAAAAAACTTGGAAGATTTTCTTAAATGTAGTCCCGGATCTTCGAAGCTGTTTTGTCACCGCGACAAGGAAATGTTTCTCTTCTTTTGCTGCCGTGTGTTCCACCGGTCGCGGGCCCTGGCATTCTTCGCGGTAGCGGCGAGCCTGTCCTCTGCAAGGTCGGGAAAACTGAGACTGGGTGGTGTGAACGCGATAATATCGAACCTGCATGGGTATTAAAGTGAATGACACTGCCGAATCTAGTTACATCCATGCAGAATACAGTGATTGGTGATGTGTCCGCTATTTCTCGGAAGACAGTGTTTTCTGAGTTATAGTTTTGCACACATATTTTATATATTCTTGTTCGCCACCACATGCTGTATACGGTCCTGCCTATGGTCAGATTTTCGTAAATAAACGTTTATTGTGCCAGCTCCAGGCACAAATAGTCAGAAAATATCTGTCCCGAAATTCATATAAATTTTAATGATTTTGAAATGCGTTAACACGGGACATATCAATAACAGTCACTCGACAAAATAAACCCAACTTTTCACCTTCATGGCTGACATTTACGTCTTGATTACTTTCCATGAGTCTATAAGTTCTAAGTCTTCATGATTAATCACAATCAGAGGCGTATGAGGTAAAATCACGTTTACAGTGTGACAAACTTGGGTTGAAGAGGAGCGAAAACAAACGAAAGACATATATTGGGCACTGTATCAAGCAAATAGTAGCTGGTGAATGCGCCCGGAATATTTGTTATGTATGTAAATATATAAACTTACTTAAATATTTAGTTTTTATTGTAATCTGAAGAACGATTCTAATGATCACTGAAATCTTGAAAAAGGCGGGAAATTAAATTTGCTGGAAAAATCTGCTAGAAGTCAGGATAATAAATTAAGTAAAATCAATATATTCTGATTGAATAACCGTGCTACGAGTACTACAATACTCATTATTTGCTAAGACATATTTCGACTCTAAAACTTTGATACCGAAAAACGATTGACGGCTAAACGTCTGTCTGTCCCTCTGGTCTGTGGTCAACACCAGTGCTTAAACCGTTCAGACATTTCATCCGATTTTGGGGGACACTATAAATGAAGAATATAAATTTTGTCGGGATATATTGTTTACATTTTATGATCAATTGTTTATGCAATATTAAATCAACAAAATTAAAAGGTGTTGATTTAGATTGCTTATCTGCGGACTTATTAAGTGGTAATATATAGAGAAGGAAATATATGAAAAAGGCTGAAAGTGATTGAAAATAATGACATTCATGGAATTAAAAATGGATCCGTGTTTGGATTACTACTTAAGCTTTTTGTGCATCTTTTGCTTCACACTTATATAGTATGTTTTAAACATCTTCTTAAGATTTATTGTTAAATTTTTCTTTCTGCAGAGCTTATATTTCCAAAAGGATGTACATTGGTCACTACTGGCCACGAAAATACCAAAGGCCAGTTACCATTTTGACGTCGTTGGAGTACGATATGGACGTTCTAAGGTATCCGTCCCGAAGATTATCATCCCTCTTAGTTGTACCCTGAGCCGGGGGATGGGAGGGCGGGGTCACGAGAACGTCTGAGCTACCACTTTCGCGCCTGAAGAGGCGGCAAAGACGGACGGTCCTCTGAGAAACAACATTGTAATTTCGGCTTAACTGCTGTTTTTTACGAGGCGGGTCCGCCGTCGCCTCTGCGCGCTTGCGGTAGGAATCAAATTTAAAAAAGATGAAGGGTCTTACTCTGTAATACGGCGCTCCCTCAGGCTTGATAATCTCTTTGGCCCATTTGAGAAAAGCGGTGGCCCAGGCAGTTGCTTATCGGCGCGTTAGCAGACTCTCTTGTCGCATTCCCTCCTTTCCGCTGCTCCTCCTCCTTCCCCCTCTTCCTCCCCCTCCCCGTTCCACTCCTTCCCCACCGCCGCCTCCCCCTTCACCTTGCATGGAAGGCCCGTTTACGGAGATGAAGTTTTGTTTCAGCTAAATGGAGGACATTTCACCTGCAAGTTATTTTTGTGCCCGGGCCGGATTTTATCTTGGGGTCGTCGTGGCGACGAATACTCTTACAGTCTTGGCATTGCGAAACAGAAACGTCTTTTCTGTGCCTAAGTAAAAGATGGCTTTCTACATTTTAACGCTAGGCACTTATTTTTGGTTCTTTATGTCTCTTTAGGGAAGATTAGATTCATTTTTAATACTATTAATATTTTTGTGAACATTTGATGTGCAGGAGATTACGGTAAGATTTATTCGTAGATTCTTTTTCCGAACCTATCTCGCATATCTTTCGCTTAAATATCATGAAAAGTGTGGCTGTTGATGACTATACATTAATACTTAAAGAAGATTACTATCCATTATTTTCGGTCTTGGGTCGTGGCCCCTTGTGACAGATAATATGAATGACCTAATCTTAAGCCCGTAATGAATGTGAAACCTAAGGCATTTCGCCCTGAGGTTACCAGTTTTAAAAAAGGGTCAACTACCTGCATCGGAAGGAAAAAAATCATCTTTTACCTAAAATCCAAATATTTACAAATTACATGATCAATTTTTTCAGTGCATTCTTATCATCATGAAAAGAAATTATTGCAGTTTTATATATTTTAATAGCCTATTTGCTATTCCTTTCAGCGTTGCCAAGAGGTCCATTTAGGTAGAATTAATCCTCAGGGCATGGTCAAATTTCACCTGTTTATTGAGACGTCAAGAAAGAAATTTTCGATGTTAATTGCAGATTAATTTATGTTAGTTACTTCGTCGTTTCGGTGTACCAGATAAACGAAAATATTAGTTCCAGTGATATTGGACGTCTAATGACTTTGGCGCTAACATTCATTCTTTTTCTTCAGCTACAGGAGATATAAAAAAAGAGGATGTTGGCCTTTACTTCAAGGAAAACACGTATCAATAAAGCACAAGCTCGAATATTCTGAGATATTTTGGACAGTCTTGAAGTTCGCCCACTTTTTTCATCCATACACAGACTACCCATCTATGTGCGTCGCACACAGTTTTTAACTTTGTTGGCGTTTCCTTACCCACTGCTCTTCGACCACTGACATTCGCCTTTCGTTCCTTCACCCGCCAACGTTGACACCAACAGGAAGGCAGGAAGATTGGTGGATTTCCGGAGCGAGATATCAGACATGGTGAGGAAAAGGGGTTCAAAAAAGGTTTAGGGAGAGAATTATTGGGAAAGCAGGATTCACTCACTCCACGTCATAAGCTTCATTGATGTCACTTTTTCCGAACTACTTTTTCTAGGTTCCTTGTCAGGAATATTGCTTACAAAAACATGTCCTGTGGGTTCTTCATCACTGTAATTCTATAGACATCGTCAGGATCGAATCTAGCACTTGGGTTTCAAAGGGAGAATATATTACCTTTCATCCCCCGAGTACCGCCCGGTTTTACAAGTCTAAGTAGTATTATACAATTTATGACTATTATGACATTATTTGTTCTCTTGGTTCAATAGTCTAGGTTCGAGCATTGATGAGCTATAGAATAAGATAAGATTAATTTATGTACACTGCAATTGGGTGTAACCCGGTGGTAGTTAATTACATAAACAAGGTAATACATTTCATGCCAATAATATAACAATAATGGTAATAATAATGATATAATAATAATAATAATAATATAATAACTGATGATTCATAAAACAATAAATTACGAGAAGAAATAGGAAAGAAACCTCTATAATCTAAAACGCATGATACAACCATTGATACAATTAAGACCGCACTGCACTGTCTTTCACTTTACTCCACTCCACTTACCTTCACTTCACTTTACTATAACACTTGAAACAATTCCTTCATTATTTCTCTGCTCTACCTTGCACAACAAGCTCTACCTTCCTCACTTCACTATATTACCTAATATTCTTAATTAACGCCCTCATAAACTTAGGAATTCCCTAAATTAATTTTCTAAACTGTTGAACGCTTCGAGGAAACGGTTCAAAGGTGTTTGCAGGCAATCTATTCCACCCCTGTAATTATTATTCTTTGGGTAAGGTATAGGCTTTAGAAGCTGCACTATAGAAGCATCAGCCTGTTGTTCGGTTTTGGAAGAAAGATGAAGTTTGAATGTAATATTCCAGTAATTTCCCGGACGATCTGATAATTTCCGCATATGGCATAAAATCAACAAATTCTGCCAATATGCCTATCTCTTTTAACCTTTTCAGTCGGGTTCTACAACCCATTGTCGACACATAGTCTGCTATTCACGCATTTGCAATACTGCCGGAGTCTTTTTAGATCATTGGATTGATTATTTCGTGGTTCCGGGTGCGTCAGCTTCTATGGTCATTAGTTCCGTGAGTGTAGTGCACACTTTTATCACGGAAGGTGGCAGTGTTCTTCCCCCACTGAATTGTCACATCCAGTGGCGACCTGCATGTCGAATTGGATTTTATTCCCAATACAGGTATTTCCCACCATCGGGGCATCGCCCCAGCCGGGACGAGCCTTTAACTCCTGGTTGGTCTCCCGACATGTATGGTTGAGTGTAGTGCATGTAGAGCTGTGTAAGTAAAACTTGAGGATAGGAAAAGAAAGAGGAAGGAAAGATCGCACGTTTTCCGTGGCCCGTTTGTGAGGGCACTGCTCCGGCATTCGTCTGTCTTGATCGGAGAAACCACGAAAATCTACCGATCAGAGCAGTCAGCCGCTAGAATTCTCTTGAAGACAACGGCTGACCTAGCTCTCTACCTAACAAAGGGGCCACGGACCGCGCGCGATCTTTCTTTCCTCTTCCTTGTCCTATCCTCTCCCTTTACACACACACGCACACACACTTATACTAACATTCACTATACTATCACATATTCCGGGAGACCGGTCGGGAACTTAGAGCTTGTCCCGGCTAGGGCGGTGCCCCGCTGGTGAGAGAGTCCTGGTTAGGGGGAAACACTACTAGCCGACGGTAGGTCGGCGCCGGATCTCGCCATGCAGGGGGAAGAACACCGCAATCTCTCGAGGAAAAAATGCACTACACAACGGGACTAATGACCTACGATGTTGACTCACCTGGAATCACTAACCAACCAATCAACCAACATCTCTACCTAATGACGAAAATCCTGCCACCGTCGAGCCCGACCATCGAAGATGGGCCCCATGGGAAGGGAGATCAGCTCCCCCTGGCTCCAACGATGGGACGGCACAATAGGAAATAATTGATCGTGGACTGTCCCATGTGGGAGGTACTGCTCCGTTTTTTTTCTGGAGTTGATCGTAGGAAACACGCAAACGATCAGAGCTGACTGTCTATAGAATTTTCATCCTGGCTGTCGTGTCTTCTGATATAGGTTCATATTCTGTGTCGAATATCCATCCCAGTTTGCGTTCGATCCTAGCATCTTAGCTGTACGACGCTTGGGTTGCGATCCTACAACTGCATACGCTGACGCGCTTGGATCATATATTTAAGAACTATTATTAATTTCCGGTTGTCAAGGTCTCGTATGATTGACCTGGATTTTCATTTGCCCTCCACTCGTTCCCGCCTCTATCGGGCACGCAAATATTCACTCAGGGCCGTGTTGGACAGATCTCAGAACCTCAGTTCTAGTGCCTGGCGGAGGATTGGAAATCTTCAGTCAATTTCTCGGCGATACCCGGCTCGTTATACCAAAGAGGAAAAGTGGGGAGGGGACGGAAGTTCAAAATCCTATGGATTCGTCTGGAACATTCTCGATCAGATTTTTCCTCCAGTTTCCCTGGTCCTTTGAGCAAATGTTGAGATGGCCCCGTGTTTTGTTTCTGGACATAAATGTAACTTCATTATCTGTGCACGACTTCTAGAATTCAGTGGGAAATATAGTTATTCAAATTATCGTTCTCCATGTTGTCGCAGCAGGAAGTATTATTCTTTGATGAAGGACATGATGAGGGATAGGAGCCCAAATTTATTGATTTGCCCTCAAAAATAGATTTTATTACATCGGAGGCGAATACTTTTGTTAACAATCCTTTCAAAAAACGCTCAGTTTTTCTGTATTCAAAATTCAATTAGTATATGGCTTACAAATGGGATCACATAATTTTGAAAACGTGAACAGAATTCACTTCTCCCCGTAGCACTTCGCACACAGTTGTTAACTGTTTTTGACGTAAAAGCAATAAATAAATAAAAATCATCATCACCGTCAAAAAAGATTCCGTGGGGTTGGACCTCGTTATCGTTAGTGTCCTGCCCTTCAAGGGAAATTGCGTAGGCATTCATCCCGATTATGAATAAGTATGTTCACTTAATGATTTTCATATCTGGTAGCTTCTAGCTTGACAAGCACCCATTGTCCGAAAGACTTAGAGCTGGTCTGCCCAAGACAGTGGCACTAGGGCCAACGCTCAGGGTAGAAGGATTGCCAAAGGTCCTGGCATAATATTTCAAGCTCAGTTCTGCGAAGACCGTGCTTCTAGATGGGGGCGGGGGCGCTCACAGTGTGGAAAGGTAACAGGGGAGCAAGTGATTCTGGAGATGCCTTGGGCATTTTCTGTGCCGCGATGCCCTGAATCCAGAAGGCGGATTCATCCAGATGCCATTCTGCTGGACGAGTCTCGAAGGCGAGTGAGAATGAAGAGATTTCTAGGAGGTTCTGGGCCCGGAGCTCCTACGGTGGCAGATATTTCACACTAGATAGATAGCTGGATCGAATTAAACCACTTTTTGGAGGTGAATTATGGCGGCCTTCTGCTGAGATTTGTATTTTCCGTAGTTTCTCCAATCAATACCAGGCGAATGCAGAAGTAGTCCCTTAACGTTCAGACCCCGCATGACCGCCCATGATCTTTCCTTGTTCATCCTCGCTTCCTCTCTTCTTATAAACACACTTTCACGCACATTACCCATGCTCATGCACCCAATGAACGATTCGTTTTCTCGAAGTTTTCGAGCGTGCAGTACGAGCTACGAACGGCTGCTATGCTTTCTCAACGTAGGGGGCGTTATTTTCTTGGGAACAGAATTGAATTACATTTTATTTTAATTGTTTTATCTTGATATACTGCGGGAAGTGTAATGATTTCGAAAATTTGTTTAGATTAAATGCAATGTAAATTCAATTGGAAGCAATACAGGTGGCGTGACTTAACCGTCAAGCATTATCTAACGACGAACAAGATAAAATCTATTATGTTTGTGCAAATGCTGAATCATCACGCAGAATCAATTTTCCCCCACAACGTAGCACTGTATCGTGCGCGCGCGCAACTAGGTGTATTGTATTCCTTTGTCATTGACCCTAAATGGTGAATGCTCCGCCGTGCCGATGTGGGGTCTCCGCTGTGGTCGCTAGCATTTGTCTTCGCATAAAGTGACCAGATCTTTTAAACCAAGATAACGGGACATTGACTAAAAAAAACGGGACACATACAAAACAAAAAACCAACAACATACAAAAGCTTTCAAAGTAAAAATGGGGAAAACAAATTAAAAAGAACATTAGAATAAAACAAACAAATACTCATTCGTTTCATTTGCATTTTTATTCATTATAAAGTTCGTCCGTATTCCTCAATTAAATTTGCTTGATAAGTCGCATAGAAACTTACAGAAGCGGAAGGTTCGGATTATTGAATTTCTCAGTTACGATATGTATAGGGATAAAGCATTTTACACAAGCTCAAATGACGTGAAAGCTCATATTCCCATCCTAGAATCACCACTGAATCTCTTCCTTCTTGATTTCAATTGTCTGTGAAACCACACTCTTGTAACACGGTATATAAGTGTATGATCTACTCGTGCTTACTGTTTTGTAAACTAATGCAAACTCAACGGAGTATGTTATGATACATTTAAAATTGTTAATAGCACTTTTTGCTGATTATAATCGGCATTTATTTAGTCAAAACAGTAAAAAACTGTGTGACGTATGAGGGAGAAAATCATTTGCGCACGCTTCCTTGAGTTTCAGAATCCCTTCCCAACAATTTAACTATTAATAGTTGAAAGATGAAATAATAATAATAATAATAATAATAATAATAATAATAATAATAATAATAATAATAATAATAATAATAATAAATTTAAAAATGCGAGAGATTAACATTTAAAAAACTAGATATTTTCGTTTCCCAGTTATAGAAACTTCTTTGTAACGGTAAATGAACTGCAGATTTGATTTTTCTGTATTGATAAAAACTCACCCTAAGCTCCACTACCACAAGCAAAAGGAAAGCTCGAAAAGCCGCGCGCATAGTGAAGCTACATTTACGTCCAGAAGCAAATCAAGGGGCCATCTCAGCATTTACTCAATGGATCAGCGAAACTGGACGAAAACCCGATCGAGATGGGGGTCATTGACCCGGAAGCTGAAGTGCATTACTTGTTACAAGCATATTAAGTCTTTTTTTAAAATTATACAATACAATACAATACAAATCTAATTCATTATACTATATCATTGTTTTAAGTAAACATAATTTTTGTTTTAGACGATCAGTATAGTCTCTAATTGTATAGAAACAGTTATGCAGTAGAAAAGATTTTACTTTTAACTTAAATTTGTGTACCATTTTTTATTGTTTAATTTCTTCTGGCAATGCGTTGTAAAGTAACGTACATGTCATTGTCATTGCATTAGTCATTGTCAAAACAGCGGGACATTTTGGCGTCACGTTTTCCTTTCAAAAAATACGGGACAGGGACTCAAGAAAAGGGTAAAATGGGGACGTCTGTTCTCTCTATCTTCTTGCAGAGCATTGGGTGGTGTCCCCGGCCGGGCTCCAATATCGCGTCACAGAGCGCAGATGCTTATAACTAGACCGCAGAACTTCGTGCAATTGCATATTTTTATTAATTGCGCATATCGAAAAGAAATGTATGTAACTTCACTTATCGCCAAAAATAAAACAAATCTAGTCCATTTTTGTTTTTCATATTTGCATATTTCTGAGATTTCTTTAACTGCATATTTTAATGTATGCGGCATATTTAAGTACATATATTATAGGTTTTTGTGTAGACGCGGGTCGAAGTCAGATATTTTTCAACTCTTTCGAAAGAAAAGTGAATTAACCCATGCCAATACTATAATACCAACATAATATTTCCGTCATTCTTCTGGTATAATTATATTCGCTTGAATCGATTTACTTCCTGTAACTTCATACGTGTGTATGAACCTAGTGAACTGGGCAGAATGTTACCGTATCTTGTAACAATGCTATTGGTTTTCTCGCGTAATATTTCTTTGATTATAATGCTTGAAAATATGTTTTATTGTTCGTGTTTTGTGCTACAGTATAAAATGAGGATAACCTGTAAATGAATGTTAACTCTTCCTAGCTACATTTTTGTTCAACACATATATTGGCTGTTTTAAGCGCATTTATTGGCTGTTTTAAGAGCATATATTGCCAATTTTAAGAGCATATATTGCCAATTTTAAGAGCATATATTGTCAATTTTAAGTGCATGGTGGTATTCTATTTTTAACTTTTTTAGTGCATGAAGTTCCGGGGTCTACTTATAACTAGAGCAACGAATGCTATGGCTCGCGACCTGCCTGGAGACGACAGCAAAAGAAAAGACAAAAATTTCCTCGCCGCGCAGACAGTGAGAATATGCTTTCAATTTGCGAGTTATTCAATATTTTCAAACGCAGTTATACCTAATGGGCGGCGGGTGTCTGCCTCTTGCGAAATTAATTTACGCGAGTTTGCGTGGAAACCGTATGCATGATGAATTGCAAAATATGTGTAACTTTTAATCTAGCATGTCGAATTTTACTTGCGTTTTTATATAATCCACAGTCAAACTGTCACAAATAAAAATATCATACACTAGAATACGAAATGAAATTTCCATTGATACAACCAAACACGTCAAACCTAAACCCGAGTAGCGTAAAAAATGAATAACTAGCAACTAGTGCAAACTAACCTCGATCTCCCCTACTTCAACCCAACGTAACGTCTAGCGTTGCATTATATTTATTAATTAATCTGCTACGTAATAAATTCTCTAACTCCGTTTCCCCGGCTCCATTTGCGTTTTCGTATTTAGTCTTCGTAACTTTGTCTGTAGTATTTTGACGATGTAAGTGCGCTTAATTCTCAGTGTACACACTTAAGCTTACTCATACAGCAGCTATACCAACCACGCAACTATAACTTTTGCCAGTGTAAGTGTAGAACGTGTCCCTGTCTGATGATTATACGGCTTCATTTTGCATGGAGAGGACTCGGTGAACTGTACTAGTGATGAACAACTGAAAGTCCATGCTTTCGTGCGTTGGATTTAGCATTCAAACAATGAGCGTTTGGGAAGCAGGTTAGCATTCGTAAAATAGATATCTATAACCTTTCCTGTCTCTCCGTGATTGTAAGGAAATTGTTGAGCAATTCGAGCAAGATTGAAACTTTTTTGCATATTATTACCTGTGGTTTGAGGGTATGCTGTCAAAAAACGTTTTTCGGATAGATCGTATTCACAAGCATTATAAAATGAAAATAGAGTCCCTATAAAATTTAATGCTATTGGAACGACATCTGACGGTACAATTTGGTACTCTTCTTGTGCGTAAATTCGGTTTCGCAGTTTCAGTGAGTTTCGGGTAAGATAAACAAGGAAATTGAATTTGCAGTATACAACTACATCGAGTAGGCTTTCTTGATGATTTTCTCCCCCATACGTCGCATACAGTTTTTGACTGTTTTTGACTAAATAAATAAATAGATTGAATTTGTTTGACAGCTCTTTTCATCTTGTGTTTCGACAAAAAAATAATAGTAATAATAATACAATTATTTTACCTAATTCTTGCATGGCGATCTCTTTTAATTTTTTAAATTGTTTTGCGATCATTTTTAAATAACTGCAATTTGTAAATAGGCTACGCTTAGTAAAATAATTTTTCAAATAAACTACTGGAGATCTGAGATTAGTAAACAAATAAAAATATTGATATACTATATAAAGTTAAATATAGAATCAAGTAACTGAAACGAAATAGATTAAATTGTTGACTCTTCACAAAATGCGAAGACTTCTGGGAGCACAGAAGACTCACTTTCGGTCGATATGCACGCTGTGAGATTCCGAGAAGTCAGTGTGCCTAAAAGACTTGAAGACGTATCAGTGGGAGTAGTTGGTTTCATCTGTGGGACATGGAAACCAGTGAAAACAATCGTAAACGCCGAAATTTCATCTTGTGTCCCTTGATGGTCTCCCTAAACCCGTTTTCCTGCGCACTTGAGGACGTAGGACCCCCAGCTGAAGAACATATTAATGATTGATTATAAGGAGAATTTTGAAATGAAAATAGTTATATTTGCAAAAATATGCAAGATTGAAGAAATAACAATAGTTTTTTGAGTCGAGTACGTACTCCTTCCACAACTCAAATCATACCGTAAATCTGCCAGTTAATAATCCATCCCTATAAAATGTAATGCTATTGGAAATGAATCAGTGTTTCCATTGATACAACCAAATACATCCAACTTAAATCAGAGTTGCGTAAAAAATGAATGACTAGCAACTAGTGCAAACCATCCCCGATATTCCCTACTTCAACCCAGCGTATATCAAAGTTCGTTGCGTAGTTGTTACCACCAGGCGTTGTCAGCGTATGTAGCGACAGCGTTGTAGCGCAGTCACTGTATTCCAGAAGAGGTGTACAAGGCTGAAGTTCGTCGTAGGCAGAATATACAGGCACACAAACTTGCCCCACTATGCTGGACCGCTCGCTGACTGCCTTCCGATCACTTGTCGCTCCTTGATGTACCCGAGGCAACTTCATTACTGTAGAGTGGCCTCGGCTTCCGTTCCGGTGGCTGCCTGGCTCCACCTAGCGAGTTTTGTGCGCTCCGCCCTGATGCGCACGCGCCGAATGTGGATGCTGCTTAAGGCTGCTCCACACATTCGTTATTCGGCGAACACCGAGCAACCGCTCGCCGAATCCCGAGTAGTGTTGAGTTGCTCGCTATTTCCCGAGTGACGAACATTCGGGGTTCGCCCTACCCATCGCGTGTCGGTCTTTTGAACACATCAAAGGGAGCGAACATTCGCCGAACACGTCAGGTGCTCGGGATTGGGCGAGCACTAGCTCGCTGCCCGGCGAATGCCGAATGTGTGGAGCCGTCTTTATTCATTCATAATAAAAACAAGCTTAAATTTAATTTTTTCCTTGGGCTTGTATCCAGCAGACTGCCGGTTACCCTTAATGGGACGCATATTCGACCACACACTAGACACCAACACATATGCAGGCTCCTCTGCTCTGGGGCAACAGAACGCGAGGCCCTCCACGACAACACTTACATGAGAGACAAAGGACAAACAAGCATGCCCAAGGCGGGACTCGAACCAGCGACCCGTCGGTCTCAAGCTCTGTGTCGATACACGCTCTTAGCCATCTTGACCATTCAGGTAGTCCTTAAATTCAATATTAGAAATTAAATCGTGTTCTACTCTTCACTACAATGAATCGTTAATACAGGAGTTTGATTTCTCCCCATCAATTTTGAAGCTATACCTATCATTTCATTCTTCGCTACCGCTCTTCCGAGGAGCATTGGACTTCGATGAGCTCCATAGTCCTCAATAATCATTGTCTTTATCTCCAACACAGAGGTGACTGGTGGTAGCAGAGCAGCGTTCGTTCCGTTCGTTACGCTTCCTTTCATTGCGACGCTATTTGTTTTCATTGTCGTATTCATTGTCACTTTCATTCTCGTATTACAAGTTTTTTAGTGAAAAGGGAAGGTGGACGACTGAAGCACGACTATGCATAGACTTCAATGACGAATTTTTAATTTTAATTGTTCTTTATTGTAAATTCAATTGTTCCTACTTTAAATTTACTTTGGTGAGCGTACGTTAAATACATCTTTGCGAATTAATCAGAGAAAAATCTTAATTGAAATGCAAAATACATTACATATACAGTCACCGGAACAAGAAACGTAACCCTTGAATTAAGCGACATTGTAAACGCAACAACTCGACTTAACGGCACGTATTGAAGATTTGCTAGCGGTTTTCGGGCTGCTGAATTAAAGGGTTGCGTTGCTGACGCCAGTGGATACATCAGTATTACAAATAATGGCTTTTATTATATTTCATAAACATAAAATTACAAAACTAAACATATTTTATTAAAAATGCATTTCTTATACGAAAACATACATGTACAAAACATTAATTGTATAGATTTGTTGTCTCAGTTATATATTAATTAAAATAATATAGGATTATATATCTTCGCAAAGAATACAGTCATTTGCATCAATATTCCCAATAGCTCGCCCAAGTTCCATTACATTGGACATTTTTCTGGGTGCATTTATTTTTGTTGGCGATTGATGTTGAATTTCTGATTGTATACTTCTCGTTAAAGTATTATTGCTTTCGGTCATTTTAAACATCCTATATTTATGAACAAATGTTGATGTCATTACAATTAAGTTTGATTATAATTAAATTACCATGTTACTTGAGTTCGTTTTTCCTACATAATTACACCCAACGGATTCACATGGTTTTAGGCTCAAGAAACATCGAAGAGCGAGTACCGACTCAGCGCTTCGGTCCGAAGGGTCGCGGGTTCGAGTCCCGCCTTGGGCATGGCTGTTTGTCCCTTGACTTTGTATGTATGTGTTGTCGCGGAGGGCCTCGCGTTCTGCTGACTCCGGATCAGAGGAGCCCGCAAGTGTGTTGGTGTCTAGTGTATGGTCGAATATGCGTCCCATCGGGGCGTAAAGGGTAACCGGCTGTCGGCTGGATAAAAGCCCTAGATAAAAAAAATATTCTAAATTATAAAACATTGAAAGTAATTTTAATCTGATTTTTATTTTCAAATCTACAAATATAAAATGAAATTTTTAATACAAAACAAGAAAACTTCTTTTAATTTACGTCGTACAATGTATGGATTCAAAAGAAAGATAATTTCCATTTTTACTATTTTCTTTTATGTTTGTGCGTACCCAATAAGAATGGATACGAAGCACAAGCTTAATAGTATCATACGATCATCCTGCTTTGATGATATGTTTGGAGATGGCATTTGAAGTTCTTTTCCGACGAAAGTAGAATTTAAAAGTGTATTCTCCCGTCTGCAAGTGGCCCAGGGCAATTCCATACTATTGTGTTTGGAGTAGGGTCCTCGGGGCGACCAGAGGGCGAGGACGAAGGGCGAAGGGCGAAGCGAAAGGGCGTCGCAACCCCGACGTTGTTGGCGCTCTGTTGTCGCTGCCGAAGTGAGTTCCCGTCCCCAGGGTATCATACGGCCCCCACTTCACACTGTCGGCAATGCAATTCCAGAAAGCTCTTCCGTTGCCCACGAAAAGGGAAGATACAATTTCTCTTGCATAAGAACTGCTGCCTCTTGGTCCCACCCGCCTCGCTCGACCCCCGCCCGCCACGCTTGGCTCTTCCTTTCGCCTCCCGTTCTGTGGCTCGCCTCTTTCCATCCCTGTGTACTATTTCGCCATCTTTATCTCCCTTCCGCCTTTACGAGTTTTACCTTTTTGCCATTCTTTCTCTCCGTATATGTGCGCCGGGAAACGTCAATTTTACAACAGAAAAACTCATGTTTCAAAATCATGTTTGTGCGTCCTTGATATCGAAAAATCGATTTCCGTCAAAACGTCTGTCTGTCCGTCTGACTGTGGTCAGTGTTCAGACGATTCACTCCGAAGCTGGTATTCAGTGATTGATGTGAACGAACTCGAGGCCCTGCGACTTTGAAAAGGATATTTGTTTTTTGGGGGTACTTCACATGAAGTCTCAAAAACACTTTGAAAATTTGCTCAAAATGGCTTCAATTTTTTAAAATTTAAGTTTGCTCCCCGATAGTGTAAACGATGCTTAAAAGAATGGCACAGGTCTGTTTCATTGAAATCTGCGTTTTTTCGAAAATTGTGAAAGTTTAAAAAATTTTCGGCCTCTTCTTGCATCTACAAATACAATGTTAATAGATGATCACAAAATAAGACAAGAGAACGTATGGTACACAATTTTTAAATAATAAGTAATTTTCGCGTAATTTTGCGCCAAATCCGGGAAAGATCGGTGAAGAAGTTAAGATTTTAAAGCTAGTTCCATTTTTGGGGAAATTTGTATTTTCGAAATTTGCAAAATGTTAAGATTTTAAAACTAAAAAAAAATTGTTGGTGGAGGTTTTTGCAGTAAACAAAATCTTGTCACAAAAAATCAGTTTTTGAAAGAAGGTCATGTACAATTTTGAAAAAAAAAAATCGAGTAGTTTTTGCATGATTTCTGCTTCAAATTTGTTGGTGTTACGGCGAAATTCGTGTTAAGCGAGTTCGTACTGAATGGTTTATTGTGCATCTCTTAGAGATCTGCGCTTATGAATATAAAGAATTCTACTTTGAGAAAACAGAAGACAACTCCAATTAGGTCATTTTTGTATAGGTTCCTGTAGAATATCCTGTGTGATTTGAAGAGTTGTCATTTCGGTAATCTACATTGCTGACCTGCCTGATCTGCTCTTCAATAGTTGCCTTTAATCGTTACCTTCATGTTGATTATCTTGTTTTCGAGATGTTCACTTGTTTTCCTTCTTATTTCTCTTGAGGTACTCACTTTCATATAGTAGTTGCCATTCCATATTGTGATACAAGATCATGTAGTTGATTAATAGAAATGTGACGTTCTTCGGGAAGCTCTTGTGACAGAGAGATCACAGTCCGGTGCTGAGATATAATTAGTAGTAAATGGTTGTTTATGCGGCTCCTATGTTCCCCTGTTGCTCTAATTGTTTATGCACTTGAGTTTAATCAAATTTTTCTAACACCGGAAGCATATTTACCTGATATTTATATCAGTGTTCTTCAGAATGTGAATTCTGATCAAAGTCTGATCTGTGAGGCGAGATAAATGCAGATACCGTTGATATCTATGTTATTCCTACGGTTATCCTGGAGGGGGGGTATATCTCAACGAATATTGAGAAAATTTAGTCTGATGGTGTTTTCGTTCATATCGTGGCCCCATTGGTAGGCCTGAACATAGATCCTAAGTGATGTCTGTGCAACACTGTTTTCAGGTGATTCTAATGTATATTACGCAGCGATTCCGTCTGCAGTTATTATTTGGGGTATCCCGGCCTGCTCAGCATTTTCACCTCTAGTGCATCGCATGTCCGAGAATGGACTTGCCCTCTCTGTGCCTCTTCGCTCCCCAGGCAGCGGCTCAAGTCGAAGGAAAATTTCTGGTTGTTTCTATTTCCGAATGGGCAATGCCGATTGCCTCCATAAGTTGGCTTGTTCGTCTTGCACGGTGCGATCTTATGTGCTCGGCCGTAGAGTTGGATATATACAGAAAGGGAATCGTAACAAATGTATGAAGTGTTTAGAGTGTAGACAGTAATCGAAAAATAAACTTAAAGCGGGTCTATCAGATTCCGAAGGATGCAGGGAGGGATATCCCTCTAAAACACGAACACATTTCTTTACGAGGGACCAGCGTGGGAACAGCTACTCCGGTCAGTTGCTTGTGGTAACACGGAGAGAATCCGTGACGTTATTACAAAAAGAGGTACATCATGCCGAATTCTTCTTCTTGTTCTTATGGTTCTTCTTCTCATTCATGATGTTTGACTTTCTTAAGCATTGAGTGCCCCAGCCGGGAACAAACCCGGATATCCCGGTATACGCCGAGGGTAAAGAGCTCCTGTGACGGTTATACTTTACATTTCAGTACCTCGTGACAGTTGTAAGTGTAACAACTGCGAAGGAATATGTTACCCGTTTCACAACTGCCAACCGCAGTTGTAACCCCTTAGCTACTTCGCAGAAGAGAAAATATTAGATAAAAGGAATTGTTATGAATGATGTTTGACTGTTCCAGACGGGAATCCAACCCAGATCTCCCGGTATACACTCAGTTGATCTATGAATAGTTCTTTGAACAAACATTTATGTAATAATAGTAATAGTAATAGTAATAGTAATAAAGCGCGTTGAGTGTTGTGGCGCGGAGCATGATCAGTGGCTGTGTCGTGTTGCAGGCGGGCGCCATGGGCTGCCGTGCTACGTGACCCGGCGCCGGCCTCCGCCCCCGGCCCGCTCCCGCTCCCGCTCCCGCGGCGGACGATGCGCCGGCCGCCAGCGCCGCCCTCGCCCTCGCCGCCGCCGCCCCCGCCGCTCCTGCTGGCGGCTCTGGCGGTGGCCCTTGCCGCCGCCGCCACCGTCGCCGCCGCTCTGGAGCCCGGTAAGTCGCCACCACCGCCACTGCGTGGTAATGCGCGGCGATGTACGCAAAACGGCCGGGGCTGCGAGCGGAGGAGAGAGGAAGGTGCGGGGATATCGCTTTGTAAAATTGTATGTAATAGTTGAAACCAGCGGGTGCCAAAACAGTACGTACTTTCTCGCCCGTATTTTCACACAAGATTACGCGAAAAGTACTCAAATTTTTGAAAAATAGTACATGACTTCATTTCAAAATCTATCTTAAAAGAACCGATTTCATTAACGAAAAAATCTCTATGTCCATAATTGTAATTGTGGGAAGACGCTGAAAAAATTTTGAAGTTTTAGTCTTCGAAATATTAGGGTTTTCAACGAACATGAGGCCTGCACCATTCTTTTAAACGTCCTTCACTCTATCCAACAACAAAATTTAATAAAAAATGATGGAGCTATTTTTTTGAAAATTTGGAAAATGTCCCAGGGGCTTCATGTAAAGTACCCCCACCCCTAAAAAATTAAAAAAATCGATTTCAAATTCAAGGGGCCGCGTCATCATCCAGATCGATTCCGGAATATCAATTTTGTGGAAAATGTGCTGAACGGTTTAGCCGCTAGCAATGTTCACAAACGGACGGGCAGGCAGCCAGCCAGACGTTTTGCCGTCAATCTTTTTTCGCTCTGAAGGACCCACAAAACATGGATTCAGGCTACACCACTTATTAAAGGATTTTTTTTCTAAATTTAGCAACTCAATTTATCCGTTTTTTCTTTACCAGGATCCTGCAATAAGAGTTTTGTGCCAAAAATTCTCCGTTTTTCTCGCAGGATTACATAACTTTCTTTCTACTTGGTAGTGAGGAAGTAAACTGGGAAATAAGATAATGGCAAAACAAGACTTCTCTGAATGGACAATTAATAATATTTATTTTTATTGTAAGTGGTGAATAGAGAATAAATATTCTTGATTGGTTATTTATTTGTTTTTTCCGCGTTTAACTTTTATGGTCATTAGTCCCGTAGTATCTAGTCACTAGTCCTGGAGTGTATTGGATTTTGTTTCTCGGGAGGAGGCGGTGTTCCTTCCCCGATACAACGTGAGTCCCCTGGAGCCCGGGAAGTCGCCACCACCGCCACTGCGTGGTAATGCGGGGCGCTGTACGCAGAATGGCCTGGGCTGCGAGCGGAGGGGACTTGGAGGTGCGGGGGGTGTCGCTTTGTAAAATGAGGCGACTTCGCCGAGGCCCAGCCCTTTGAAACGCGACGCTGGGCGCCGTCTTGGTCGCAAAGCGCCGCGCCGCGCCGTGCCGCGTCGCCCCTGTCCCGCCCCTTCGTCGCGGTCCGACGCGACTCGCTCCAGCTAGCCCCGCCCCACCCGCGCCGCCCTCTTGCACCCCTTCCGCGTCCCTCAGCGTCCCTCTACTTTCTTCCCTGACGTTCCTTGTCCCTTGCTGACGTCCTCCTTTCCTTATTCACGTTGTCCGTTCCGCGCTGACGTCCATTCTTTATTGACGTACGTTCCTTGCTGACGCATTCTTTTCATCGCTGACATACTCCATCCCCCACTTTCTCCGTTCCTCCTTTCCACGTTCTCCGACTGTTCATCCTTCGTAGACATTCTCTGTTCCTCTCTCTTCATTTGTCCCACCCCGACCTTCCCCATCCCCTTTCGTCTGTCTCCTACACTGTTCCTTCACATTCTTCTCCTTTTCTTTCTATTACTCTCCGTTCTTCCGCTCCATTCCCCGCCCCGCCCGCAGCGCGCGCGTTCCAAAGGGGAGGCCGCGTGCCCGGCCAATGGAAAGAGCGGTCGCGGATCGCATGCGTTATTACACGGGGAGCAAGATGAATTGCTTTGTTTCCCGTGAATGAGCAATCTTGCACACATGGGTGTTTTTGAAGGGGGAGAGGGCAGCGCGCGGGTATCGAGGGGAATGCCGAGAGCGAGGGGGCTGAGAGAGGAGAAGGTCGGGATGGAGGGGAGGGAGTGGGAGCGGGCGGGGGCGCAGGTCGGTAGCGAGACTGGCTCGGGCGTTTGCAAGTGCCACGTGACTGTGGACCACTCATTGCCCTTCCCCCGTCAAAGAGCGCCTCGGGCCCCCGCGCCCGGCGCCCCTTTCTCCGCTCCCCTCACTCCCCCGCCCCGCCGACGCAAAACACTTCCCTCGCGTTCCCACAATTCTGTTCTCGGTTGCAAAAACTTCACCTAAGAGGCGGGAGGGGAATGAATGTTGCGAAGGAAAGACCGCGTTTAGAGAAGTTGGGAGTTCAAAACTGAATAAAACTTACGAGCAAAACTTGAAGGTCTCCTGGGTTTGATACGGTAAGGTAGGCAAAATTAAGTTTGTCTTTTACACTGCACATATGGTTCGTATGCAGCATCGATAAAGAGAATATGAACACGACGAGGGGCCGCGAACATTATAAAACGTGGACCGATAAATACTGTATTTTTAAATTACATCAGGTGTATAACAATAACTTTCATGATAACATTCTATTGAAAATTGCAAAAGGAATAATTTCCGTAGTAATTTATAACCTTACAAAAATGGGGTGTGACGTTTATATGACCATACGTGACATCTCATTACGCCTTGTTGGCAACAAAACTATTCCGCGGTAGGTATTCACGATGTAATTACGTGGGTGAGTCAAAATGTTATTTGTTGCCACATGAAAGGGGACAAGCGGTTTGAACGTAAAGGGCAGTCATTTATTTACAGGAAACCACGCTTAAAATTACTCTCCTGAAAATCAAATTTTCCTCAAACTATCACAGCGTCAAAAAATGCCTAGAGTTATTATACATGCTCTCCACCGAACTTCAATAAACAAACTTCTCACGACCCATTTTGGGAAGTTCCACCAGGTTATGATAATGCCACCTAACAAATACACACAGAGGGTATGTTAGCAATGCATTATAACCTCCGCGCCTGACTTTTTCTACCTTAATGCTTTCCAAATCGCCGCCAGAGAGACGCTAATGAGGGAGTAATAATTCTTTGAAAAAGTGTATATTATTAAAAAATGAGTTAAACATAACGGAATCTTACACCGAAAATTAATTGAGATTGCTTTCCAGTAGTGAGAAGGTAAAGGCCAAAAGTTGAGTGTTTCAATGGAAGCACAAAAGCACGTTAATTTAGTAAAAACTGTTCACTGAATTACGATTATTTACACATATTCTTAGAACATTCCCCCCAAAAATGTTTAGTTTCCTAAAAAGCATATCTTCGTAGAATAGAGCGTGGACGAAATAATATAAAACTTATACGTTGGGAAGACTGTATGTAAATCCCCTAGGATATTTTCAAAAATAAAAAAAGACACCAATTTTTTGATTAATTTTTTTTCGGGTATCGTAAAGGACGCTAAAGTGATTGATGCAGGCCTCATTTCGTTGGGAACCGTTTTCTAAAAAATTGCGGAAGTTGAATTTTTATCGGCGTCTTTCTACAACAAAAATATTCGATATAGATTTTTTCCTTAATGAAATATATCCTTTAAAGATTTTGAAATAAGGTCAGAATTTCTGCACAATTTTTGAGCAGCTTTCTCGTACGTTTGCGTGATATTTTGATAATTTTTAACAATTTTTTCTGAAGAACTGCACCATATTAATTTGTTAACATTTTTTAAATTTTTTAAAGGTATTTTATACATCACTTATTTTTTATTTTTAAAAACTGTTTTCTGAAAAAACCGCTCCGCATTTTTTCTTTAAATTTTCCTTTTGAATGTGTCAAAGTTCGGTAAAAATGTACTGCTATTCTGGGTTCCGGCGAACACTATATTTTTGAAAATTGCATAATTTTAACACTTAAAAATTACAAAATTGAAGATAGACTTTTGTCTTAAAACAAAATCTGTTCTAAAAATCAGCTCATTAAAAAGGTCATGTGCACATTTTTTGAAAAAAAATATAGGTTTTAGTAATTCATGCTGGAAATGTATGAAATTGCTAAAATAATCCCAAAATCCACCCCAAATTTTTTCTTCAAAATTATCACAGATAGATCAGGAAAACCTTAAATAGCGCAGGTCTCATTTTCTGTGAAGTCTCCCTATTTTCGAAAATTGCAAGAATTCAACACTTAAATTTTCAACATTTAATTTAACACACAAAATACAAAACTAAAGATAGATTTTTGTCTTCAACAAAATCTGTTCTAAAAAATCAGCCCATTATAAAAGGTCATGTACAATTTTTTGAAGAAGTTTTCGCGTAGTTTCTGCATGAAATTAATGAAATCTATACCGGTGTCCCACTAACTTTTAGCCTCGAGAAAAGGTATTGGAGAACAGGGACGGATCAAACGGATATGAAAAATAGTTAATGGTTTTTTAATTATAATTTACTATTGAAAATGAGAATATTAATTCAATTTTTACTCTATTTTACAATTTGTATTCTAAATGTATTGATGTATTTTCTTTCAAACCATCTGCAAATCTGAATTGAAATTAACCCAATTGGGTTTTCTCTCTTAAAAATGCGATTTAAATGTTATGTGAAAGAAAAACTGAAAAAATGAAGTATCGTAATTTAGTGCGATCCTTAATTGTTATAATTAGATATTACCACCGTACGCTGCGTTGCCATACAATGCAGTGAAGGATATTTGAGAAGTTATTCCGTGAATTTCATTGTTGGGTGTCGACAAGGATGGGAGAGAGATACTAAGATATTGCTGCTTTATTTTCTCAGCGTTAATATCACAATGTATGTTCAATAAAATGCTACTACATTCAGCTTTATTGGGTCGAGAAGAATAGAGAAAAGTACCCAAACCCGGGCCCTGTTCTTAATATGAGCCCCTTGTTTCACGGCTCTCTAGGGTGCTGTCGCCTTCCAGTAGGCAACGTACTAAAATAGTAGTTTTTTGCAAAATCGCAGCTCAGTCAAACTGTAGTGTCCTCATCTTCACTTGTTGCCGGACAGTCGGCCATTAGTGCGAACAGTGAAAAGCAAAGTTTTCTCAAGCGCGTATTCTGAGTTGCCTGGTGTCGCTACTTCATCAGTAAGTCTTCTAACCATTACATTGTTTTCAAGGGGACATTACAAGATATTGAGGACGAGTAATGTAATTTACTTAACTTGCCTTACAAAAATGTTATTGGCATTTTGAATATAAACACGCTGGTGTCTAACCTTAGCCCTCCAAATGTTCCTAACGGAAGCCCCAATTTTCTTCTTGTCAAATAACAACAATTAAGGTATGTGGCACTTCGGATGCCTTAGGAGTCTAATAAAAAGCAAGAGTCTTCTTTGACTCCCATCAGTTCGAGAGGACAGCAAGAAGAAAGAGGTTAAGAGTATGTTTCATAATTTAATCCCAGAGAAGTCCAAAATATAGATTAAGAAAATTCTGAAACAGAACAAAAAGAGCAAAATGGAGTTTTCACCTCCTGCGAGGAATCGAACATGTCCGCTGGCTCTTCGGAATTGAAAGTTCTACCCGGAATATCTTCCCCCACAAATGCAGTGTGTATTTTTTACGTTGTAAAATTTTCAGAGGGGCTGTAGGAGAATTTTGTGCTTAATGTAGAATTCTGTGCTCATGTCTAACTGTTATCTTAATGTAGAACTCTGTGTTCATGTAGAATGTGCGAGGTCGGAAAAAGATGCTTATATTTGTGCCCTTTGTTGCCCTTGAATATGTAGACTACGTGCAAGTCATAAAGACAATTTTTTATGTATAAGATGTTAAACTTGCATGTTTGTAAAATTATAGTGAGTTCAAACTATTGGCAGTTTTTCTGTTTATTCACCCATTTCTTAAAACGTTTGCCAGGCGCCCACATTAGGAAACCATTTTTTAAAATTCACGAAATATAGTGTTTACGAAAAAAATATTTTATTCTTAAAGTACGTGGCCAATTATTTTAAGTAGAATGTATAATTTATACAACTAAGTAAGGTATGCATAGCAAATATTTTGATTTAATAGTGTAGAAAATTGGATTTAAAAATATTCGAAAACAAAATGGGGACCGGGGTTTGGGGACTTTCCTCTGTGTATACTATTAATACATGCATAAGATGAACATTACGAAGTGATATCCTAGTTTTGTACACATTCATAAGGCGATATATCTGATGGTCTTTATTTATGGATATTGAATTTATACGTTAAATTATCCTCGCTTGTCTGTTTAATGTGGTGAAAATAATGCGGGGTTACAAATAATAATGCGGTTACAAATAATGCGAGAAAGCATGTGCTGTTGTAGCACCACTAATTTAAGTCTATTAAAATAAAGATACTGATTTTTATGGAATGAAATCGGTAGGAAAATGACCGTAACAACAGTAAACGAAATAGACTTTAAAATCAGGAGGGCATGTAGAAGAAAGACGTGGCAACATGGGTAATCCACAAAACAAGTTATATAGTTAAATGCTTTCATTACTTTTATTAGTTATTATCATCAATGACTAATTGAAACTCAATTCTCATCACCAAAATTAATACAATAAGAATATCTAGCAATAGAAGCCATAAATTGTGTCAGCTTGTTAACACATTAAAATAATCTAAAGCAGCAATATTAGTTAAATGCGGAAATGCGACTGAGTAAATAGTGAGCTTCAAAAATGTTACAACGCTCCTCAAATTATGTCGCACGTCAACATATAACCAATGTCTTAACCGAACCTTAACTATCCACCCGGTAAGGCTACACACGACTCTTCAATTTCCCCACCTTAAGCAACTGATTGTGTTATCTTCGACAATTCCTGTCCTTTACACTATAATATAGACTTATATCCTAAAGATTTGTCGACCAAGGGCTCAATGAAAACTTTTTTTCCTTCTTCAAATGTTACACATCGTTTTCTACCGACTCATGCTTCCATTGACGAATGAGAATTTCGTGCAATATTTATAATTTCAGTATGCATTGTAATAGGTGACAGAATTCTTGTATTTGGTTCACTAATCTGAAGAGAACCATGAATGACTAATTGAAACTCAATACGTAAAAGTATCTAAATAAAAAGAAAAGAAATTCTGTGTAGATTCTGTATGTCTTTAAGCGTTTGCTATATTTTATAAGCATTTTGTATGTAAATATTTGAACACTGGATGATGATTGCGTTCCCTGTAGCCACCACAGTTAAAGAGGAACTTGCTACAATTCAAGAAAAGTGTTAATGGATGCGAATATGATATGCAGTTGTAGAATACGAGACAGAGAGAAACGCTGTTGGAACGTTGCCATATTGTGCGGAGTTTCCTGGGACGAAAGTTTTCGTATAATCGCAGCCAAAGGTCAGGAACAAATTCCTTCAGTTGATATTCGAGAAAGCAGATTTGCACGTCAGAAATGACTGCGTATCGGGGCGTACATACAAAACAGAAATAAGTTAACACCATCAGTAAGATTAACAATACTTTAATTTGCACATTCTCTGGTTCTTCTATTGTAGTAAAGCAGCGTTCATTGTTGGAAATATGTGAACTGACTTAATAAAGTGTTCTGATATATAAAGACAGACCAAAATTAATGCAACGGAGAAGGTGGCAAGCTAGAATATTGGAAAACTAAGAATTAACATTTAGAACTGAGATAAACTAAATGAAGAATAAATTTTAATAACGTTTAAAGATACTCTAATAAGTTTCCCGTGGTTTCTCCGGTCACTATCAAACGAATGTCGGAGGAGTCCCTTATCAAACGGGTTAGGAACCGCGTACGATCATTCCTTCCTCTTCCTTTCCTTTTACAGACACACTCGCACAAACACACTTAAATGCCTTACACTACCACCTATCTGAGACCAGTCGGGACGGGTGTCCCCCTCTCGGGGAGATACTACAAGGGGAAATTCATCGCAAGCTGTAAGTCGGTTCCGGATCTTAGCGTTCAATTAAGGAAGAATACCGCAATATCCCATCCACAAAACATTCACTACAGAAACGGGACTAATGACATTAGCACTTGTCGTGCCTAGAAACATAAATCGACGAGACAGACCAGTGATTGGAGAAAAGTTTCCCCACTTTAAAAACTTTGAAGACTTGATGTCTTGCCAGCTGTATAAACGCCTGCTTATAAGAATGTTCTGTATAAACAAACATAGCACGTGGCAGCGTGAATTCTCCATCGATGACGTGCTAATTGAAAACACTAATAACCAATCAAACATGCATCATCTGGACCCAGTCTAACCGAAAACGTGGAGCATAAAAGTTGAAGGTGCATCTATATCCGATAGTCTGAATTGAGGAGCAGACATGGGGTAAATGCCACAAAATGAAATTTTCACTTTTGACGTGGAAGTGGATGTACATTCGTATGCCCTTGAAAATTATGTACAAGCATGCCTGCGTCGCTAACGTTAATGTTCGCGGAACACTTGCTACGTTGTGCAAGGTTGGTTGGTTTTTTCGTGTTTCCGGGCGCGTCAACGGCGTTGGTCATTAGCCCCGTAAGTGTAGTGCATGTTTGTTCTCGGGAGATGGCGGTGATCTTCCCTCGCTGGATGACGAGATCCGGCGCCGACCTACCGTCGACTAGTGGGGATTCCCCCTAACCAGGACTCTCCCACCAGTGGGGCACTGCCCCAGCCGGGACGTGCTCTAAGCTCCCGACCGGTCTCCCGGAATATGTGGTAGTGTAGTGCATGTTAGTGTACGTGAGTGTGTGTAAGGGGAGAGGAGAGGACAAGGAAGAGGAAGGAAAGATTGCGCGCGGTCCGTGGCCCGTTTGTTAGGGTACTGCTGCGGCATTCGCCTGGTATTGATCGGAGAAACCATGGAAAACTACCGATCAGAGCAGCCGGCCGCTAGAATTCTCCTCCAGACAGCGACTGAATTCGACCTTGCTGAAAAGCTAGTGTCGAAAATCCTGCCGCCGTCAGGACTCGAACCTAGGACCTCCCGGTCAGAGGCGCTGCAGTAACATCAGTTGATGCACTGAGCTACCGCTCCCGGTTTATGAAAGGTATAATGCCATCAGTTGCTATATCACGGAAGGGTAGTGCCCGAAGCATCTCGCGTGGTTCAGTACAGAGTAATCTTCAAGAATTGCATCCAGGAATGGTAATGCCTCCTGTTTCTATGAAGTGATGTACAGCCACATCACCCCCAAAAGGCACATGACAGTGTGGCGCGACAACTGTCCGGGCCAAAACAAAAACCGCATTATTTTGACAGTACTTACATATTTGGTGGAACTGTGAAAGATGCAAAAACAGGCATGTTATTGGGATTGAACTGCACGGAAGTAAGAAGAGTTGGAATGAATGTAAAGAATTCTGTAGAGAAGAGTGCTAATAATGAATATTGGCTGGTAGATTACAAAACATGAAGCGCGATCAAGGGTATTCGGACTTAGTGAGTAGTGGGAATGCTCAGATAGTGAAATTCAATCTATTCTTCAGACGTTGAATTTTAATATGAGATTCCATTGCTGCTCAACCAGTTTGCGCATCTCTGAAAAATTGGAAAACTGATGAATAAAGTATCGTCCATTATTAGAAACGAATCCTGTAATAATGTTGATAAGTGAAAACCCGACATGTCTCGCAGATATGCGCGAATAATGTATAGATGGCCATTATTTTGTTTGAACACAACGTTATCTTTCTATTAAAGAACGGATTGATGAATATTTTGAACGTATTAAATGCAGACCAGCGTTCCGTTCAAAATCACCAAAGGTGAAAGAGACTTACCAATTATGGTAGACCAGCTATCACTCGTAGTTGGGACCAGTGTCATTCTGGCGACTGAAAACTGCAGAAAGGCGCTTACCGGGTTCACGTACGCGCAAGTAAACATCATTTCCGTGTAGGTAAAATCTTTTATTGGTGAACATGATGGCGTTCCATTCAATCTTCTAGGTGATTACCTTAAGGTACCAGAAAAGCCGTGCATGTAGATGTCACGTGAGTGAGGGCAAGACGAGGCGTCGGGATGTTCTTGCACGCAGTCCCTTTATCAGTTACCGATCGTAGATGGTTCGTGATGAGAGGTATTGTCTCTTAAAATGCTATCTTTGCCCTTGTGACTCTCCAAATTACCACTGCTTCCTTGACAATTTGAGCGGGCAACTGTGCTGTGTGGTCGTCCAGAATGTTCTGCAACGAGTGTGGGGATGCTCGTTTATTAACCTTTGTTAACATACCTGCACAATCTACACAATACGACAACGCATGCAACGATCCAAAAAGTCCAGTCGTCATTAGAAACTCTACAAGTTTAGGATCTCTCTAACAACAAATCCTGGTCTGCGGCAATTTGCCGCAGCACGCGCCAGCCGAGCTTAAGCGCAGTGTCCACGAGATGTATTCGCTCTCTGATAAACGAGCGGTCTGCCGCAGTTACGTCAGAGTAATTCGTGCGGATTATCGATAGGTAACGTAATTCGACGTTGCCCCGTGTTCTGATGGTAACGGTGTCATTTTTAGTTCCTAACCAGTCAAAGACCACTTCAATCTCCAATTTAGGTTATTCACACATCACGGATTGCGATGTGTTTTGTTCCAGTAGAAGCATTTGAAAAGCCACTAACAATATTTGTTGCTATCAAGCGCTGTCGCACATCTATATGCCATGGCATCGTTAGTAGCAGGGCGTGGTTCTCTCACCTGTAGTATGCAGGAAGCACGAGTATGTCTTCATGGCATTACGTCGTCTTGCCTTATATGTACCACATATTTTTGTAGATCGCTTTTTGCCTAATAGGTCATGTAGCGACCCCTTTGTTTTTACGTTGGGGTAAGGGGAACACATCTATGGACAAAACAAGAACATACATACATCCATGCCCATGGCGGGGTTCGAATCCACCATTCGGCACACTTAACCTTGTAGCAACGGGAATTCTCCTTTAAAGGGTACGCGCAGAGGTCCCTTTATTTGCAATGACCAGAAATCGGAAAAATACACTGAAAACGTTATCAGTTTTGTACTTACTCAAAGATCTCGTATGCTGTCATCAGTTCGAAATCGATATCCTCCTTTCGGATGAGTTTTTTCTGGTATTAAATGATATAATAGAACTTTATTTGTCAAGGGTATTGAGAATATTTGTAGACTCGTGAGAAGTTGTACCAGCAATGTTAGATCAGTATCGATCTTCCCGATAACTTACCTCTTTTACAGTTTTTTTGCAAAGGTAATGATTCTTGACCTGTTGTTAAATAATTTCAGAAATGACGAATTTCTATTTGGGCTAATGCCCATTGTGATTCAAGATTTACAAATCGGTCGACTACATTCCAAAAACAATACTCGTCTGGTACATAAATAATTGCAGGAAAACATATGCCTCAGTGCTGAAATGAATGGCCGAAATGAATCTTTGATAATCTTCGGCATAATAAATTTTCAGCAATGTCAATAACTCAAGAAGACTTAGCTTCAAACGATAATGAATTATCACGATAATTCGTAAATCGGAAGAGTGCAACCAGAAAACGAACATTACTGTTCAAATTATAATATTTCAATAAAAATGATCACAACATTCTACGTAGACAATATTACAAGCAAAAACTGTTGATCACGTGACATGTAGATTGGTTATTTTTCGCACATGTTCTGTACGTTCAAAATTTGTGAACATAGAACTGTGAAATACAATCAGCTTAGCCAGTCAAGCCGTTCTCGTTGTCAAATTCATCAATCAACGATGAGAAATATAATGATGCATGTGAAATGCATGTAAAATGTATCATTATTTTTCGCGTCGAATTTATGGTACCAATTTATTTTCGCGTGCATGGAATGCAAAAAAAATCCTTTACATTCTCCTCGCTGAGAAACAAACAGCATAGTAAATACGACTGTGCACTCCCAATATCCCACACGTATAGTCCATAATTAAACTATTTATTATTGCTATTCCCTCAAATACGAACGTGGTCTAATGTTCTACAGTGGCAGAATTTCGTGAATTAGTTAGAAAACGAAGGATTACAGATTAAACATTTGTGTATAATAGAGTGTCTTGTCAGATCCAATACAAATATATTCATATTTATTGTCATTTGTTGAGAAGTACATATTTATTTGTAAATAAATATAATAGAATGGAATTCCTAGTGCTGGTGCAATAACTGGCAGTATTATATTTATGTTTCGTTATCACAGTTTGTCCATCATTATTTGCAAAATAATTGCCTGTGAGTACGAGCATAACAATTGGTTCCATTAGACAAACCGCTTTTAGGGACGGGTTTCATTTCATATTGTGGTATTAAATGAATTTTCGAATTAATTCTATTCAACTAAGAGAATAAACTGTTATACATCTATAATTATGCAGTGTTGCCGAAATGTATTCATCTCTGGATAAATGATAAGTCTAACTCCATTATTCATTAATTTAAATGATCATTTTTGTTATTTATGTTGAGTGCTTTTATTTTATTCAATACTCTCCACTAAAATATTATTTACAAAGAGGAAGTTTGCTCATAAAACATTTATTTCGTGCATAATTAATGAAAATAGTCATTTCTGACATTTCTATCTTGAAAATTATCTTTCAACGTAGATTACTATTTCAAAGAATTAATATAATAAATTGGACAATCTCTGACACATTTTCAAATGATAAGTTGTATAATAGGCGTAATTACGAAGTCTATATATTACCACTGAAGTATTAAGATATAACCTACGCACAGTTTGCTTTGGGTATTTCGCGAATGTGTCTTCTCGCCTGACACAAGGCATAATATCCTGTGCACCTTGTGTTCTACATAGACATTTAGATTTCCCACGACGATTTACGAATAGGTAAGCAACAAGTTAGTCACGTGATATCGACAGGCCTCTTTTCGTGTAAATCGAAAATAATCACTGCTGTGCCTTTTTGTTCACGAATCAGTAGATTTTATAAAAACTGACATCCCATAATAGAGGATAAATATTCTTAAGCAACCCAAATATTACTATAGTACGTGTCGGAGCAGGTACGGATTAATCGCGGAGCTGACTGAATGGCAGAATGGAGAATTCCCAACAAATTGATAAAGATGTGGAATTTAAGCACGTTGATCAAGAATACGATCTTTCGACATGTCGATAGAGTGGAGGATCCCCGCGCAAGACGATCAAGGATTGGATGTCTAGCATTTCGATCAAGGAGGGAATGTCTTGTAAGGCGACCAAGTGGAGAATCTGCGCATATTCTATCAAATGGAATTTCTCCTTCAAGATGGAGGAGTGGAGGTTCTCCGTGCAAGATCGATCATGTAGAGGATATCGGCACAAGTCGATCAAGTGAAGGATCACCGCGCAAGCAGCTCAAGTAGAGAACGTCCTCGCGCGTCTATCAAGTGGAGGATCACCGTGCAAGTCGTTTCAGTGCGGGCAAGTCAATCAAATGGAGGTTGTCCGCGCATGCCGATCAGGTAGAGGTTCTCCGTACATGTTGTCCGAGAGGAGGAACTCCTCAAATGTCATTCGAATGGAGATCTTGGGAAGGATGTTCAAAAAATGTTTCCAAGCATTTCCATCAAGTGGAGGTTCTTGAGCAAGGCGATTAAGTGAACGATCCAGTCGTTCAGGCCATTATTTTTGTTTTCATGTCATTCGTAAATTTTATTTCATTCGAGTCGCAAACTTTTACAATTTGCGAAAATGGAGTGATAAGTGACAATCGGGCTGGTGCAACCCTCATTAGATTAGTTCACTGTATTCGACGGAAAAAATTATTATTGTGGTCATTTTTGAGAAAACGTCGAAAATGTCTTTAGGGCTTTATGTACTGTACCCTTAATAATTAAAAGATTCGTTTCAAATTGAGAGGGTCTCGACTAGGCCGTAGCCATAGCTTTAGAGGAATAGTAATTTTCAAGAAAATCTGTGGTAGGTTTAGACAGAAGAGTTTTCCTCAGAGGATGTTTTGAATGAAAACGCCTATTTGGTATCGTTTGGAGTTAAAAGCTTGATTTTGTTTCCGCAGCATCACGTAGAATTCTCTTGTACGGATTATATAATATTGTATACTTGTGAACAAGGAAATACTTCGCTATTGCAATGTTTTACACTTCACACACTACTGACCACATGATAATGAAACGTTTTACGTTACGCTCTACAAAAAATTTAATAAATGGAAGACTTTCTCGCGAATATGGGTTTGTTTTGTGCCTAGTTTGGACATGATTGTCAAGTAACATATTGTTAAAATGTTTTACCTCAAATTTGGGCATGCATTCGCTATGACACTGTCGTGGAGAAATTTGATTTACTTGTAAATTCAAGTGATAATTTCGGCTGATATTTCATATTCGCAGGGGTAGAATACGCAGCAAAGACGCGAGGTTGCGGCCGGTTGCAGCGCGCGTCTATGTGCGACAAACATACGCATATTCTCAGTGTTCTGCCTATATTCGTCGCGCAAGCGCAAGCAATAAGTTAACAAGGTTTTATCGCAATCGGACTGCTCACAAAATACGAACAAACAAACTTTGATTTTTATATATTAGATTATAACTACGTACGTACATGTGATACAGAAAGATCTAAAGAAAATGTAAAGAAATGAAAAAGGACTGAAGTGCCGCACATTATCTGTCGTCTTCATAATGAAGAAAAGCTACCCGAGACTAAAACACCTAAAAAACAGATGTTCTTCTTACATTTTCTTACTTGAGGAAGAAAATCCCGCCTCCAACGCACACTCCTTAATGTTGCACTTGCAGACCTCTCTAAAAGGAACGTTTTCATTTTTGGGGTCAGTGAGATTTGAACATATCTCCGATGAGATTTGAGAGTGATTGAATCTGATTTGATCGTTCGATGAACCTCTCCTGAGATATTACCTAACTCTCCCTTCCTTCTCAGTGCGCCCGACAGTCGAAATAGAGCTGGCTAGGCGAGTAGCAGTGAAGCGGTTGAGTTCCTACCTGCAGTCATCCTCGACGATACGTTGCAAACAGTATTGATCGCTCAGCCGAATGAAGCGATTCTGGAGCCCAAGAAAACGTGCACAGGTTGTACTTCTCTCCTCTATGTCACATACAGTTTTTATTGTTATAAAAATATCAAATGCAACTTCTGGAGTTTTTATTTAAAATTGTTCGCCGTTTCCAAACAACACAAAATTTGTATCGCCGGGTAAACACGTGGGTGCTCCTCCACTTTATCAGCAGTTTGTGATGTATTGTAAATCTTACAATTGATTGCCGAAAGTTAATGATCTCTCTCTCTCTTTCTCTCTATCTCAGAGTACGGGGTCTCGTGGCCCGAACCATAAGGGTCTCGTGGCTCAGAGCGAAGTTCGATTGCCGTCCATTACCGGACAATCTCAGTTGAAATTTGTTTCAAGAAAGCAAGTTTGACTCCTTCACAAGGGCAAGTCCAACCCCTGTGAAGTGTCCTAAACTCTATTCCTATCCTAATTCCTTCGCAATTCTTGCCGCTGGGTAGTGACACAGGGACTGACTGACGAGACGAGACATACATAAATGCGGCGCCCTCTGGAATACAGACGGCGCTGGTAGAAACATATTAATAGAGGATTACTCCGGAAGAAGCGCTTGACCAGGGGGCGAAGAGACGCGTTGCGTCGATAAGTAATAATGAGTAATTAGCACGAAACAAATTTTTAAAAATTTCTCTATCCTTCTTTCTCTTCTGTCTCTCTCTCTCTCTCTTTCTCTCATTATATATATATATATATATATATATATATATATATATATATATATATATATAAATTAACCATTAATTCATTAAAATACTGCAATATTTAACATATTAAGTAGTATTTGTTTAAAAAATTGACGAGTTGATATTTTAGTATTAAAATGAAGAATTTGGGGGGTGATAGCCCCCAATAATAAAAATGTAAGTAGCATATGTTTATGAAATCGAAGTTTTCAAACATTATATTTATTGCGTTTATATTATGAACTTTACTAGTCGCGACTAGTACGAATAATGAAGGATTCGCATCATGGAGTCGATTCCTCTCTAATGAACTGAATCAGTAATTCAAAGAAACCGTGCCACCGCAAGCTTAGGATTTACCCAGTTCTCTATCAGTGGAAAGAAAAATGAAAGGAGTATACAAATATAAATATTTGGGTGTACTTTTTAACAAAAATTGAAATAACACAAAGACAAATAAGCTTGGAGAGAAATGTGAGACGAAGTATATACTCTATCAGATGTTTGGGAGATAAAATTGGGTTTGATAAAAGAACAAGAGGGAAGCTGCAGGCCCTTTAAATAGACTACTGGTGTAGAAGTTGCTGTTACAGCAGACGTGACAGAATCAGGAACGATGAAATAAGAAAGAAAATGGATATAAAGACAACTTTCTTGATGAAATAGGAGAAAAACAAATCGTTTAGTACGGTCATGTTACACGATTGACAGACGCAAGACGCATGGATATAAAGACAACTTTCTTGATGAAATAGGAGAAAAACAAATCGTTTAGTACGGTCATGTTACACGATTCACAGACGCAAGATGGCCAAAACGATTCCTGAAAAGGATGCTGATAGAAAGACAGAAGAGAGGTAGACCCAGATTTGCGTGGCAGTAGGGAGTGCGAGAGGCTATGACGGCAAGAGAAATGCAAGATGGTTTTTGATCAAATAGAAATCTATGGAGACAGAGCGGAGATATGGCTACAGTTGTAAGGCAACTCCGTATTTTCAGTCCTCCCTTCTCTCTTCATTTCTTCGCCTCCTTCCCCACCTTTTCCCCGTCTCACTCTCCTCCATCTCTTTGCATCCCCCACCATCTCTCCGCCTACTCCTTCCCTTTCTGCGCTCCACCCCTTTCCTCACTTCGCCACCCTCCCCCATCTCTTTGCCTCCCTTAACTTCGTCTCTTCGCGTCTCTTTCGCTTTCTCTGCCTCCCTCCCCTCCCGCTCTTCGCCGCCCTCCCCAATCTCTCTTCGCCTGCCTCCCCTCCCTCTCTTCCCATCCCACCCTTCTTTCCGTCTTACGGTGACCAAGGGGAAGCTCAAGCAGAGGCGCAGGGGGCTGGGTTGATACGGCGTCAGCGCCTCTTGGGGGCTGCTTAAGATGGAAGCTCGTAAATGATTAACTGCGCGAAATTGCAGGCTCCGCCGGCGATTTGCTGACGACCACATTTTGTGCTTCGTCATTAGATCAGACGACGGAACGAGCACTTCGCCAATATTAGAATACCATTATCTCCGAACAAAAATGTTCACTTTTTGGCTGGGTTGACTTAAAAGAGAAAACTATGTCTTAGAAATAAGAATTTCTTTCGACAGCCTAGGTATATCTGATTATATTTTTAGCATAGAATTTCTATAATAACCATCTGAAATGTTTTTTGAAGCGTAAAATTTAGTGTTGCAAAAAGAATGAAGTTCTAAGCTTTATTAATACTCAGCTGTTTTTTTCTTTTAATTCAATAGTTATTTGCTCAGTTGGCAAGACACCGGTAAAGAATAATTGACAGGTGATGCTATAACAACACATGCTTTCTTGCGTTACGTTTATTGGCTACGAAATATTGTAATCCTACATGCACTTGCAAAAATGTTCTCAAACAGCAACTTTTTCTCCGGGTTGTTGTTCGGACACAGGACCTTAGAGTTAGCACTCCATTTTCGTTCGCCTACACCACCAACCTCACTGTTAAACTTGAAACTTAAAAAAAAATAAGCATTTACATTTGCAATTTTCAAAAATTCAGAGATTTCCATTTCCATTAATTCAAGATCTAGAATTACAGAACAGATTTCAATTAGGAAAAATTTCTATCCTCAATATTGTAGCTCTAGCAATCTTAATTTTGTGTTTGCAAGTTTCGTATACACAACGATTTTGGCGAAAATGGGACCTGTGGCAGTTTTAAGCGTCTAACAGAAGCATTTAACAAGGCATTTTAAAACCTTTAATCGTCATAGATTAAAGGTTTTAACGCCTTCGGTATGAACTAAAAAAATTTTACTGATAGTTATCTAATGTAAGTATTCACGTTTTCTATTTTTAGTTCGTTTCTAATTTGCCTATTTGGCACGTACCATGATGTTTTAATTATGCGCCTTAAAAATATTTTGAACTACTTGAATTTTCTCTACGTTACTTTTGGCGACTTCACCCAACAGGGGAAGTATAAGTAAGAGACTCTAGACATCATTTCCATTAATGTGAAGATCACTAACAGTGACATTCCAGAAGTGAAAGTGACAGTAAAAAACCTCTTGCTCTTCCTATTTCGAAAGAGGGAACATCTGATTCGCGTTCTTCCTCTTCTTCACTCGCTATCTTACGAGAAAGTGACTCAGGTTGAGATCGCAATTCATTATTTCTCTATTGTTGATCTCTTAGGTTTGTATGATCCTGAGTGACAAAAATTTAGTGAAAAAGTCAGTTATGGACACGTTCACTGAGAAAGTAGTGTTCTTAGATGTCATGTGTTGTATAAGGTTTGCTAGAACTGTACCAGTGGGAAGAAGGACGCATAAATATTATGCGTCACCTCGTGAGACGATAGAATAATTGTAATGATAATTGGGTGACTAATATTCTAAGTAAAAAAATAAATCACACCATAAATATAAAATTGATACTATTATCCTTAAATTTGGAAAACCGAATATTTCATAACCAAATTTGTTTATATACGGTTAAATTTAATTTATAATATAATGTGTGCATATATAAATTAACTTTAAAACTCCATTTGCATGTTGTACTATGCCAGTAAGGGGCCCCATTTCAACCTTCTGTACCAGACCTCGAGAACGAGCCTCTGAGTACCGAAAGAAGAACGATCATGAAGTGAATTGCTAAAAGATTGGATTTTGGGAGAAAAACGCTTCACGACTGACGGAGAAACAAACTTTTTCCGTTCTTATGAAAAAGTGGTTAATTGTACAAAAAATATCTTACAAAACAGAAACACTGGTTTAAAAAAGTCGGGAAAACTGAGAAAACTATTCAATCCTTTCTCCAGCAAGTGCATCCAAAGATGAAAACAATAAAGAATTTAACATTGTCTTGCGCCACGGGCTGCGTGCCGCAAACATCCCATTTTGAAAACTTCCAAATCCTACGTCCAACCAGTCCATGACAACATATACGAAACATAAAATTGCTCACAAGACAGCTATTGGGAAATACTATTTAACTCCGCAATGTGAGTTCGCAATCGAAGAAATCCGAAACAATGTTAACCCTTCCTACATTTAGATACCTATGGATGAAACTACAATTGTGCTTGACAGTTTGCCAATGTTGTCGTCTGAAAACTAGATTATCAGCCTCCGAGTAAGCCACATTCATTATGACAAGACTTTTAGAAGAAACGAATGCCCGACTAGTAAGATATGATAAACGTATCCTCTTTCCTGACGAAAATGACGCCGACAAAAATGTTTGCTTTTCCTGAGAGATAGAGCATTATATGTTATAAGTATGCCAAATTTTAAAAGTTTTCTATGGCAGCGAGATAGACACGATTTGCACAGCTCAAGGCCTTCAACATGTGGAGAAGTCAGCATTTCGGGAATGAAAACATTCTTTGGTTTTGGTATCTCCAAGGCAAAAAGCATATCTCAATGCTCTAAGCTGGGTGAAATCATTCAAGACTGCTTTTTTCAGTTTTCTAGTGCCATTACAACCCGTCTTTACTAGATGGGGTTCCTTGCTTGAAGTCACCACTTAGTATGTAGATAACTTCAAAGAAATATCGAAGATTTTACGATATTTCAACCATGACGCAGCATTTTGTCATTAAGAAAACTAAGGAAGTGTTGTCTCCAAACATGAAGAATGGCCTTGCCACAAAATGTCTTCTGTTGAAAGATACGAGAAGTCTTCTGTTGAAAGATACCGTTACCATACAATATTGTTGACTACTTACAGTTGTTATAGAGTGAAGGGCGTGGAGAGGGAGGTAAAGCTCTTTCGGTTAATATTTACCATGGTGTTAAATTACAATTCAGGCTGGGAAAAATATTTTCGAAATACCTTCTGTTCTTTCTGGAAAAACAGGAGAAATTGGTCTCGAAGGAGAACATAATAACTTCAATGAAATATACCCCTGTAACTTCGTGCAAGTTGGAGAGAACGTTCTCCCGTTACAAAGTAATTTTGAGTGAAGGAAGAGCCCTTTCAATGTTGAAAAAATGTTCATTATTCATTGTGTATGGGAAAACACGTGTATTGCCGAAGTGAATTGTAATGCGATTTAATTGTATTGCGATTTTAAAAACAATTTTCAGATAATGGCACTTCGATTTTTTATTATTTAAATTTGTAGAATCAATAGTAGTTGTCAGATTGCATCATTGCATTATATTAATCCACTGCAAAAATTGAGCTTTTATTCAAAGTCTTGGAGGAAAACGTGGTGATGTTGTGAGGGTGTATCATTATGTAAAAGATAAAATTCACTTATGAATTCTAAAGTATTTTTTAAACTTGAAAGTCATTTCTAGTACTTTTATACGTGCAATTATATATTTTTCTATGAAAATGATTTAAATATACAAGTAAAAAGTGTTTCTTTGAATTATCAAGTGATTCACCATTACACTTGGAACATTCATACGATATAATCAATGCTATGCGTATCGTTGTGAGATGCATATCCTTACTACGTTTTGCATATAAAATATGCTATTATGTTTATTCATAGTAATAATTTTCTTAAAAACACGTTTAAAATGTAAAAGTAAAAACACGTAAAAACAAATCAATAAATTAAGTTGTGGAGAAAAAAAAAAACTTCCACAACTTCATCAATCTGAACACAAATTCTTGTGTTATTTAATTCATCTGAATTTTCTTTTCGCGATTCAAGGTACGTATGGCTTGGGTAGTGCATGGCGTGTCGGAAACGATGCATTATTTACGAATAGCAGGAGGAGGAGGAGGAGGAGGAGGAGGAGAAGGGAAATGAGGAGCAAAATGTATAAAAGTGAAAGAATATTTGCGGAGAGGAAGGGGAGGCTTGAATTGCTAAAGAACGTCATTAGGCCCTGACAACGGGCTGATTACGTGAGGGAAAGTTCTGGCTTGGACGTCACCCGGGGGATCCGTGAAGAGACACCATATCAATGGACCTCTCCAGCTGATAATACTTTCGCTGTCGATTCTGTCAATTTCATCACCATAATTTGCGGCGATCTTGCTAATAGCGAGTACACGCGAAATTGCAGTCGGGTCGGCTGGTTGATTGAGTGCCATCCTGTCCTAGTGCAGGCTTGCGGCCGGAAGCCCTCGAGCGCAATTAATTGCAGATGAGATGGCAATTTGCGCGTCGGGCCTCCCGCACACCCCGCCTCCCAGCACATCCCCGCGCCGCCCGCGCCGCTCGCGCCATCTTCTGCGCTTTCTTCCCCGCCTGATCGCCCCGCCCCCTCCCCCGCCTGCCGCCCGCTGCGCGTCGACCGCAGCCAATCTGCCTGTTTATCAGCCGCGTCCCGCCTGGAGCTTCTGGCAGCCGGCTCCCGATTGCTTGCTTGTGCCGCTTGGCCCGCTTGATTGCTGTGGCAAAACCCTATGACCCCTCCTACCGATCTGCATGGCTGTCCAGAGATGGACTGGCGGACACCCGAAAGCTAGAAAAAACAGCTCTGGATTGAAGAGCTTATTCTCAAAGTGACGTATGTGAGTTTCCGTTTCATTTCTAATTTTACGAATCAATATATTCTTACGACGCATCACCACCATACTGTCAAATAATGTGTTAAAATAGCGTTTTTCTTATGGTAAATGTTGAATTTGGTGAATCCGTTGAATCCTTTCTTGAATTATAAAGCTGAATTTGAATACTTTCCCTTCCACAAGAATGGTGTTGCTTGGAGATGTGCCACTTTGGAAATAAGTCAGTTTTAAAAAAGTTGGCAAATTGAAGGGGTCACTTAGATTGAGTAATGTTTCCTGGCGCGTCAACTTGCTAAGGTCAGTAGTCCTACAAGTACAGTGAATGATTTTATCGCGAGAGGTGACGGTGATCTTCTCCTGCAAGATGGTGAGATCTGGCTTCGACCTACACGTTTGTTTGCAGGGTATCTTCCACCAACGGGGCAACGCCTCATCCGAGACGAGCTCTAAGCTCCCGACTGGTATCCGTCATGTGTGGTAGTGTAAGAGTATGTAAGTTGGGGAGGAGGATAGGATAAGGAAGAGGAAGGAAAGATCGCTCGCGGTCCGTGGCCCATATGTTAGGGTATTGCTCTGGCATTGGCCTGGCGTTGATCGAAAAAACCACGCAAAACTATCAATCAGAGTAACCTGTCGCTATAATTCTCCTTCAGACAGCGGCTGAATTCGACCTATACTTGGATTTTTCTAACGTGGCATCTGAGGGTAGTATCTCCAAATGTAATATGGCATGACTTTTTGCGTCTTTCTTGGTCCTGCCGCAAGATGTCGCATGATCGCAATTGTATCAAGCAGTGCTACAGATCAAACGGCAGATCTAGCGGCACAAACGAGAAAGACGCGAAAAGCCGTGCAATATTCCATCTTAGAGATACTACCCTCAGATACCCCGTTAGAAAAACCCAACTATAGCTATGTAGCTAGTGACTAAAATCCTGCCTCCGTCTGGTATCGCACCCTAGGATCTCCCGGTCAGAAGCACTGCTGTGACATTTATTGATGCCCTGCGCCTCCTGGATTACTTAGGGATAGTTGACAGGCATACTATTGCAGTTTTCAGATTCAGTGTATGTAATGTTTGGTGGACACACGTAAAACAATGAAGACTCAAGAAATTTATTCAGATGTTAGACTATCAACTAACGAAATAATAAAAATCTGTGATACTGCTAACGAAGAGGGTTGTTCAGAAAACATCTACTAGAAAAACGAGATACTCGAAATTGTGGGAGTCTATCTCCCACTGAACCTATAATTCTCTCCCGTGAAGCAGGCACGTATTTTTATTGGCCGAGAGAATGGAGTAGACGTAAAGAAAGTGCGCGGACGATTTCTGATTGGCCGAAAGGTGGTTGTTTACTGCGTCTTGTCACTTTTTGAGCACACGCGTAATAAAGAAGTTCCATTTAATTCAAGTAACTACTTGTATCGTGCATAAAAGTATGATGAAAACAAGTGAAATAATTTGTTTACTTTCAATAAAATGTGTAACGTGAAATGTAAAGTTGGTTGTAAATCAGCAAATATACGTAGCACGTGAGCAACCACAATCAGATGTTCAGCAAACATTCATGTATTTGTAGATGATCTTGGCTGTCCAGGTGACGCCGCGTCGAAGGTTGTGTTGCCGACGATTCGACCATCTTATCGTGGTCTTTCAGGGCTGTTGTGCGCAGGTTTTTTTTTAATTTTCCCCCCGCTAGTTACCCTAGCGAGGCGGGAATTTATTCAAGTAAGGGTATACAATTTATGCTCCAGCCTTTCGGCTTTTGGAGCTGCGGGAGGGCGATAACTTAAATATACTAACTATAATTAATCTTAACCTAACTTAAAACTATACAAAGCCTCTTTGGGCATTTAGTTTTATCAAACAAGTTTGGAAATGAAATATGTGTCAGAGTTCGCAGGTGTGGTAGGCGCTCGGGAATATATAGTAGTGGGGGCCGGTGTGATTGGCTGGAGCAGCCGGCCAATCGGGAGGCCGGCGCTCAACGGTGGGAGGGGGTCGCGTCGGGCGGCGCGGCGCGTGATCGGACGGCAAGGAACGGTCCGGAGTCGGGCGGTAGGGGGCGCTCCGCGATCGGACGGCACCGGCCGGTCCGGGGTCGAACGGCCTGGTGCGGCCCCCGATCGGACGGCATGGATCGGTCCGGCCCGAAGGGTGACCGCGTGGGGGCCCGTAGCAATGGCCGCCAGGCGTCGTGGAGGCGCAACCCCGCGTCGCCGTTGATGTTCTGGGGGTGTCTGGCTATTTCCATCGCCTCCTTTATCCGTCTGGGCCACCATCGCTGTTCCCTGGCGAGCACCCTCGTGTCTTCGAATAAGAAGTCGTGCCCTGTTTCCCAAGCGTGCTGGGCGACAGCGGAGCGTTGAAGGTTCTTTAATTTAAAATGGCGGATGTGTTCGCGTAGCCGTTCTTCTACCGTTCTGCCCGTCTCGCCGATGTAGTTTCGCCCACAGCTGCAAGGCACGGCGTATACTCCTGCTGTTTGGAGTGGCGGGAGCTGGTCTTTGACCCGCACTAGGGTTTGGCCTAGCTTATGGTGGGCCTTGAAGATGGTTTTAACTTTGAACCGTCTCAGGAGCTTTCCAATACGGTCTGTAATGCCCCGTATGTAAGGAAGTGCCACCGTTGCCTTGTCTTCGGACTCCGCGCTGGTTTCTCTGTGAGTCGTCGGGTGGAGGGTGAGTTTTATGGCTTTCTGGATGGTGGGTCCGTTGTACCCATTAGCCGCGAAGGTTGTCCTCAGGATTTCCCGTTCAGCAGGAAGGCTGGCTTCGAGGATATGTCCTCCCACCGTTGAGCGCCGGCCTCCCGATTGGCCGGCTGCTCCAGCCAATCACACCGGCCCCACTACTATATATTCCCGAGCGCCTACCACACCTGCGCACAACAGCCCTGAGGAAGACCACGATAAGATGGTCGAAACGTCGGCAACACAGCCTTCGACGCGGCGTCACCTGGACAGCCAAGATCATCTACATGACTCTGGCCGCGGAAGCCTACGACTTCATTCATGTATTTCCATGTAATGCTACACTGTGTAATTCTTGAGTGCAATGTGTAGCCAGACGTACTCAGTCGATAATGACTTCAATCGTAATGTTTGACGCATTTCATAGCAAACAATATGACAATTTCAGGCTTGCATTTCTTCGCATAGTACATTACACTGTTTTAACTGTTTTTAGTTAAATAAATAAATAAATAAAAAGCATCGCGTCGTTATCGGGACGTTTTTTTGCGCAACGTGACGTACTCGAATATACAGACAGTGGTTTTCACGGAGTTCTGACAGCTGGTACAATGACTGTAGGATTCAGGAGAGGAATATATTCTGAATTTTGTATGCATTTAATATATTTTCTGATTGAAAATAATAGGTTTTAAAAAATTATTTTACTCTCGTAACGACATTAAACACGGGGTAATTATCCCTTTAATCATAAATCATGTTCAAAGAGAGATTCTCCTTGAACGTCTGCTTCCAGACGGACACCCATCCAGAGACTTTCGGTGTGTAGATCCGCTTGACCTCCGTGACTTCACGAAGAGTGGTTAGACAGTTCGGCTGAAACCCAACTCAAAACAAGAAATAAACTTTGGAGTCCAGAATACACACTATATAGAGCAGACAGAACAGAGAACAACGGCGGAGAAGTCTTAATCGCAGTAAAGTCCACAATAGAGCGCCACAAGATAAATACTTGCACGCGCACACACACACACGGCTTGGAAACCATAGCAATTAGACTAATTATAAACAGCCACGACTAGAACACGATATCAGCCTATAAACCCCCTTCAACAAAAATAGTTGATGCAAATCTACCAAATTTATTTCAACCAACGCCAAGGACACTAACTGCGGATGCCAAACTATGACGGAAAAATACTTGAACAAATAATAAATAAAACAACTTAAAAATAATATCCACAACAGAACCCACATATTGCTCTTATGACCGACTCAGATATCCAGATATTCTCGATGTAGGAATTACTGACTCTAGCATCCAATTTTATTCATCTCCAGTTTTTGAACTAGACGCGGACCACATACCAGTTCTAATAACCCCTCAACAATTGCTTCCACCTGATTTCCTAAAATCCAAATTTAAAACGCTCAAAATTGACTGTTACAAGTTCCACAACACCATAAGCAATGCCATTTCAAAAATTAAAATATTAAATATTCCAATTGAAATCGAAAATGCCGTAACTTACACAAACACACTAATACATTCCACTCTGCCTACTTCACAAATTAATCCACAAAAAGAATCCAAAAGCCTTAAGGACACCATATTACCTCAGGAAATATTACATGCAATAAAAAAGCAAGAAGACTGTCGGCCAACTTAAGAACCACAGAAATTAAGTCCGAACCCAATACAATCACCAACATAGTCAAAAGATTAATTAAAAAGCTCGACGCCCAATAATTCCACTGCAAAATCGAATCGCTGAACATAAAAAATAACTCTATTACTTTTTATCAAAAAATATTAAATAAAAAAACAATAATCCTCCATTAAACCAAAAATAGGAAAAGCAAACACTTCAATACAAAAAGCGGAAGAATTAGCCATGTATAACGGTGGTATTAAAGGTTAGCGTACCGGACTGTTGTACCCAAGTTTGTGGGTTCAAACCCGATCGAAGCCGTGGATTTTTAAGGGCAACAAATCCTTAGTACGCCTTCCTTTGGAGGGGAAGTAAAGCCTACTGTCCCATGTGGTAGATTTACTGCATGTAATCCTCAAGCTTTAAGCCTAAAAGAAGCCTCTGAGCTCAATTCAAATCGCCTGTTTCGTCGCTTAACATAGTACCTTCTTTCTCCGCTAGATGGTGAAAGGAGATGAAAGGAGCGTAGCGAAAAACCAGGGAAGAGCGGGTCTGATGGCCCGAGTCTCTCCACGTAAGATAAGGCACTAACGTATTTCGCTTCAACATTCACAATTAACTCAACTCAACCCCATCCTGAACATAACACAATCACTACAGCATCAAAATAACCAGTATATCGCCCACACTATAGAAAGTTGAAAATCTCCAAAGAACTTGTTTAATATTTACAATGTACTTGTAAGGTGTTCCTCTTTTACGTCCTGTTAAACTGAAAATGTAACAAAATGTTGCAACCGAATTTTGCGAAATGTCACTAAAGGTGGTCAGTTTAGAGTTTTGAAACGTTGACTTCCCGGGCACTCCGTAAAAAATTCCAACCACTTAGTGCTATGAAATCTGTTTTTAATAGACAGATCCTTCTGTGATTTCCCGAAATGTAATTTTGATGTAAAATATAAGTAATTTTTTTCTGTTGTACTGGTCATAGCTGGAGTGAAAATGACTTACTACCTGACCGCCCATTGTGACTCGGAGACCAGCAAAAAAAACTTCTGTAAAATATGACATATTTTAAGGGAATTGTTAACGTGTTCCTTAACAGGCAAAAGGATAGTAGAGTGAGGGGAAAATAACTCGCTCTGAGAAATATATTAAAAATAATTTAAGGTGTTTCTGTTGAACATATCCTTGCTAAAATGAAAATTAGTGTATGGAACTTTCGAAAAAATATCTCTATATTAATTCATAATCATCATTATGACTCTCCTCATATGATCTCATTTGTCTATATGTTCCAAAGACTAGTGACGAAAGGTATCTGGGCTCGCCAAGAGTCTTGTTTACTGCCACCACTTAGTAGGCACGTACGTAATTTTTTTATTGTTTTTTTTAACCAAATCGTGAGCCTTTTCAATAGATTAAAATAATGATGGATAAAAATTGGATTTCAATGGATACAAAAGATAATAATGATGGTATAAATGGTGACTGAAGAACGGTGAAAGGAGAGGAATGGCATTTGGGGGAGACCCTTGAGAAAACAAGGCGCGCACCCATTTAAATTACCGTAAATTCCTTTTAGTCTGATGAGGACCTGAAAACCATGGAAAACCATGAATTTACCGCGTAGTAGAAGTCCTTATGTGCAGAGCTTGTCTCGCATGGAGGGAAGCATTCCTTTTCAACTCTCCTCTCCGGCATCAGCTAATGTGCCGGCATTGTAGTGCCGGCGTAGTAGACCGGGAGATCCTAGTATTTGTGACACGATGGTGGCAAAATTTTCAACACTAGGTAGATAGTAAGTCGAATTCAGCCGTTCTCTGGAAGAGAATTCACGCGCCTGTCAGCTCTGATCGGTAGAATTCCGTAATTTCTCCGATCAACACCAAGCGAATTTTGGAGCAATACCCTAACAAACAGCCCTCGAACCGCACGCGGTCTTTCCTTCACCTTCCTCGTTCGTATCCACACAAGCACTACACCAGAGCAAGTCGGGAAACCAATTGGGAGCACACAGTTTGGTCAGGTTGGGTAGTTGCCTCACTGATGGCATATACTGAATGGAGAAAACCCAGCAAGCCGACGTGTAGGTCGGCGCCGGTTCTTACCATTCATCTGGGGAAGGACACCGCCACCATCCGAGACAGAACATGCACTTCACTTACAAGATTATTGTCTATAGCCATTGGCGCGCCGGGAAACACGAAGTAATCAATCAATCCAACTCTACTCTCGATCGTCCGATAACGAATAGGCGAGTTGGTGTAGGTGTGCGAGCGATTGCCATTATGCAACGGACCGTTTATGCCTCACGGATGGCACCCTTTGCGTTTGATGCGAACGTGCTCAAAGATCATCATCTGTCACCGATGCGGAACGTATGGCAAGTCTTCAATGAACGACTTACGGGTTGTTAAAGACTGCAGGCCGTATGCCATCGTTGGTTGGAGAGAGGAGCACGGCCGTCTGTTAAAATTTGGCGTTTGCGGAGTGGAAGGTTTATTCTCCGTGGTTCAGCCACAACGGCCGCATTCACAATGCACCCAGCCATGTAGATGCCAATCTTAGTTATGGTGTCGAGAAAAACACCTTTTCGTGTCCGTATTGGCCGAGAGAAGCGATTAGGAACGAGACATAAATAATGCGGATATTTAAATTACGGTTGCGCAGGCCTACACCTTACATTCGCTTCATTTCTTCCAGTACTAACTCAAGAGAACATCAATTTTCGGAGAAATATAAAATATCGGAAAGCGAAAACCGGGCAAAATAAGTATTTGTGGGAAGACGTTAATAAAATATTCAATTTGAAAGCATGAAAGAAAATATAAAGACAGTAAAGCGTCAATAATTTGAATTTCAAGAGTCCGGACCACCGACAATCAAGATTTGATTCTGGCGAAAAAATCGCTCAAAAATATATTGTATCATTTATTGAAGATAGAATAATATTATTATTGTTCTTTACTTCATATGCATTATATTGTAGTCCTAGATTTACAGGAGATAAAATAAATCAGTCTATACATTTAATGTTGTACATTCAATATAATATTTTATTGTGGAATTACAAAGGTAATATTAAGTACATTAATGATTTCATTGATCCGTTACATTTCAATAAACATCAAAGAGATTTATGAACGATTTTAGCAACGTACGTTTCACGTTGAAGACTTCTACCGGCCCATTATTTGTTTATTTCGAATATCCGAACAATTAGCTAATCCGGAGTAGGTCCAATTCCAATTAATCCGGATTATTGACGTTCTACTGTAAATAGCACCATTGAAATCTGCAGTGCGTTGTTCAACTACGGCGTGCGACGCATTGACTTCGTATTTCACATTACTCCGCCAAAGCGCCATCGAAAATTCTCGTTGCGAGCGGCCACACCGCTGTAGCTGTCTGCTCTGACCGAAGGGCAGTCAGCCCCCGCTCTAAGAGCGTACTGGGAGCGGTAGCTCAATGCATCAACTGATGTCACTGCAGTGCCTCTGATCGGGAGGTTCTAGGTTCGAGTCCTGACGGCGGCAGGATTTTCGACACTAGCTTCACTGCTAGTTCGAATTCAGTCACTGTCTGGAGAATTCGAACAACCGGCTTCTCTGATCGGTAATTTTCCGTGGTTTCTTCGATCAACACCTAGCGAATGCCGGAGCTACCAAACAGGTCACGGACCGCGCGCGATCTTTCCTCCTCTTCCTTGTCCTATCCTCTCCCCTTACACGCACACTTACACTAACATGCACTACACTACCACATATTCCGGGAGACCGGTCGGGAGCTTAGAGCTTGTCCCGGCTGGGGCGGTGCACCGCTTGTAGGAGAGTCCTGGTTAGGGGGAAATCCCGCTAGCCGACGGTAGGTCGGTGGCGGATCTCGTCATCCGGCGGGGGACGATCACCGCCATCTTTCGAGGAAAAAACCTGCACTACACTTACGGGACTAATGACCTAAGCTTTTTGACGCGCCTGGAATCACTAACCAACCAACCAATCTAGGAGCGTAATCGAGAGGGCTGGTCTATAGCGTGGCTTTTCTGTTGCAGCGGGCGAGTGCGGCGTGCCGCTCGGCATGGAGGAGAACCGCATCCCTGACTCCGCCATCAGCGCCAGCAGCTCTTACGAGGAGAAGTCGGTGGGCCCGCAGAACGCCAGGTGAGTGAGAGAAGAGCAAAAGAAAGGCCACATTCGTGCCCTCTCATGTTGGGAAGCACAATATTCTTTATTGAGCTATCAACCTTTGGCATTTATGTCATGTCTGAATTCACCTGTTTTCTTTGATGAGTGGACGTAATAGTTGTGATACGAACTCATCAGTGATGGAATGAAGTGCAGGAGATACGGGAGGACCCAGCGAAAACTTTGCGCGTACTCGTCTACTTGCGACACAGCGAAATTCTACCGCGCACTCTACCACAAATTCCACATGGATCGATCGGGATGTGAAACCCGATATCAGAGGTATCCACTTGTACGTGCTTGATTTTTTCGATTCCGCGACGACATCCCAACATTGTCAAGCACACGCACTCTTCCTCTGGTGTCGCACAATCGTTGTTCGTGTAGTGGTTACACTAGATTGTCGGTCACTTTCTTGTTACAGCCTCATCGGTCTCAACCTTGACGGTTACATCTTTGACGGCTAGTTCTTTGTCGGGTTCCATCTCGTGAGTCACGTCCTTGTCGGTTACATCCTCATCGATCACGTCCTTATCGGCACCGGCCACCCCTTCTAAACACACGTTGTTGTCGGCCACCCTTTTTTTCTCTACATCACTGTAATATGCTGCGTCTCATTTCCTAAGCCTTCATCTCGTAATCCTTCGTTTCCCACGTCCTCGTTCGGTTACGTCATCGTTCGTTTACGTCCTGGTTCTCCTATATCCTCGTTTGCGTGCAACCTCGATCGCCCCTCTCTTCGTTCCCCGTTTTCCTCCCTCACGAATTCGTCTCTGCGCTTTGGCTCACTACATCCTTATATCCTACTTCACGGCGTCTCGTGTTGGTCCCGCCTGTTCTCGTCTCCCATATCTTCATTACTACGTTCGCGTGCCCACATACTCGTCCGAAGGTCAACACCCACCCTATCGTTCCTATGCCCCCACCTCCAATCAGGACTCATTCCCTGTCCGCACCGCCAACCATTATTGATTACGCGTTAATTAAATTGAGAACAAAGACAAATTTTAATTAAACTGACGCAGTTGAAGGGGAAACCAAATATCACGCCTCCGCCCGTTACCCGCAGCCCGCCTCCATGCCCTGCCCTCCGCTGCTATCAACACCATCACCACAATCACAGCAATCATCGCTGCCATCATTCTCGACCTCCATCTCGGCCTCAATCTCCACCAGCCTCACCAGTAGCTACGTCGCCACCCTCACCGCCACCATATCCTCTACCATCTCCAGTATTATCTTCACTACCATCTCCACTACCATCTCCAATACCATCACCACTGCCGTCTGAACTACCATCTCCGCTACCACCACCACCGTCGCCGCCACCGCCACGCTCACCGCCACGGTCGCCGGCACCATCGCCGCCACCGTCACATCCACCGTCACCACGACCGTCACCGTCACCGCCCGCGCCCCCGTCACCGTCACCGTCACCGTCGCCGCCACCGTCGCCGCCACCGTCGCCGCCACCGTCGCCGCCACCGTCGCCGCCACCGTCGCCGCCACCGTCGCCGCCACCGTCGCCGCCACTGTTGCCGCCAATGCCACTTCATTACATTTATCTCCATCATCATCGTACTTGACTTCGATTTGGACCGAAAAGCGCTGTTTTCGAAGCACATTATTGTACAATGACACATGTAATTGAATACGGAGTATTATTGTACAATGACACATGTAATTGAATACGGAGTATGACTTTCGCCCGACAAAAAAATGCACGGTTGTAGGCACGTGCGGTATGTGACGATAAATCACACGAATGTTGACGTTCTAACGAGCAAACCTCTATGCGGACATTATTTCCGGGAATATTCTTTTATGACATTTTTAAACTACTTCGACACAAGGGTCACTAAGCCCAATGGTACCTTACAAAATGACTAATACAAAAAATAAATCAGTGGTAATTGGTCGCACTAGTTATTTTAGATCAGTACACCCCACGTCAAATACTCTCATTGTTTGGTTCATGATTGGCAAATAACAATAAATCCTCAACAATGTCAAGCCAAAATATTCTTTTTCAAACGGATTCTTCCTACTTATCCCTCAATAATCATATAGTTAAATGGTTTCCAAACGATTCTCCTGGTAAATATCTTGGACTTTAAATAGTCATTGAATTAACCTGTAAAAATGCACAGGAGTGAATAACATAACTTCAGCAACTCCTGCAGTGTTTAAACGGTTGAAGGATTCACAATGCAATTTTCACGAAAGTGAATGAGAGAATGGGGCTAATTGATACATGTATTCATTTGTATTTTATCACTTGCATTTCACGAGTTATTGAGGTAACTTTTTTTTTCAAATCGAAATATACATTTTTAGTCTGCCATGATGAGCGTAGAAAGACGAATTCAATGATATACATATTGTCATACGTTTGATTTGACATGAATCACCTGACACATTTTCCAAATTTTCGAAAAAAATAGCTTCATCATTTTTGATTACTTTTTGTTGTTGGATAGTGTGAAGGACATTGAAGAGATTGGTGCAGGTCTCATGTTCGTTGAAAACTCTGATTTTTCGCAAATAGCCAAAGTTCAGTTTTTTTCGGAGTCTTCCTAAAATTATAATTATGAAGATAGAGATTTTCTCTTAATGAAATATGTTCCTTAAAGATAGATTTTGAAGAAAGGTCAGGTACAATGTTTCGAAAATTTTACTACTTTTCGCATAATTTTGCTTGAAAATACTACAGAGAAAGTACGTGCTCTTTTGGCACCACTAGTTTCAATGTGCAATAGTTCTTTTACAGTGAAATGCTTTACTTGCAGACTTATTGTTCGCCAAAGCTGTTTCTCTTGCCTGAACCAGCCATTTTAGTTTTTCGATTCATTACGTTTTGACTAGGATAGATAAATGAATTAAATTGATGATACTTTAAATGGTTAGTAGAGCCCGGAAGTTCAGGCATTTATTTATCCTAAAATAGGCAGGCAAAAATGCATTTACTTTGCCTTAATTAGAGGGTACAAACACAAGAAACGATGAAAAATCACCATTTAAAGGTAATTATTGTAAAGAAATTAATAATGAAAATGATTCACATGCTTATTCTATATTTTTTACTCTAAAATTTGCATTAGAACTGACGTAGAAATTAATTTTCTTTATAATCTTCATTGCACATGATGTGTATTTGATGACATGACGATGTTGTATGTCGACTACCAATTTATTTTACTCGCGACGCTGTCTCTAGGAAATGCGATTGTGGACTCCCTTTTGAATCTTGAAATTGTATAAGTGAAAACGGAATTATAGAATTTGTTCTTCTCATTTGTGTAATCGCCAGAAGGGAGAACAAGAAGGAACTGGGAAGCGTATGTCATGTGCAGACAGCTCTGTCCTCAATAGGGATCAGAGGCTATACACAAACATAGGATAAGATTTCTCGTGAGAGAACAAGTCATCAACAAAAAATATCAAAAATCTTCACTGGTGGCATCTTATTGATTCCCTTTTTGATTTTTAACACCTGACACATGAGCCTCCGCGTCCATAGAAAGACAATACACGACCGTGCCTCCCCGCTGTCCGAGTTTGTAGGTATGTTTTCAGCTTGATAGAGATCGGTACCAGTAGGGGGAAAAGAGAAAATAATGACGCAACAGGCAGAAAAGGCACAATTAAGGCAGAAAAAGGCACACATGCAAAGCAAAATGTCAAAAATAGGCACCAGAAGTTAAAATAGGCAAAAAAGGTAAAATGAAAATCTACTAAAACAACTCCAGAAGTACTGTTAAATGATTCCTATTGTTAAATGTCGTAAAATCGTAACAATAATAAAAAAGGCATTTTGTAAAACTTCCGGGCTTTAATGTTAAGTAATATCAAAACGCCATCTTAGCATCATACGCAGATACATTTATATAATCTTATGCTTTGATATACGTTTAAGAGAATGAACCTTCTTTAAGAATTTTCATACTTTTCTCGTAAACTAAACACATGTGCCGGAAGAATTCATGTTACGTCGTGCACGTGCTCCTTTTAATCATTTCCCGGCAGCACTGCAAGCAGCTGCGATGTGCGGGTTGCAGAGCAGTAGGGGCTTCCTGTGGGCTGCGCGCGAAAGCGCTGAGCACACAGGCATGAGGTTTCTTCGCGCAAGGTGGTTCGGACGCCGCAACGCTAGACAGATACGAGACGGCGCTATGGGAATCTCGGGGAAACTGATACCGGAGACGATGTGCTCCTTTAAAGTACTGATAAACTGATTTCGAAGTGCAGGTGGAAACTATCCGTACACTTACCTTGAGGGTGTTTAATGCTATAGAATTCTTCTTATAATTACATAAATTGTAAAACTAGGAGATAATATATTATGACGAAATAAGTGTGAGAACTTTGCTTTGACGTCTAACCACTCATGAATAAATCGCATACTTTTGATCTTAGTTTCTGACGTTTCTCGTATTTTTAGTGGCAAACACGCAAAAATAGGATTATAGCATTTGCCATTGCAGTTGCTCATTGAAGTAGTAACTTAATAATTGATTCTGGTGTAAGAAATATCTATTTAAATTTTTGAAATAGCTATTTCTTATATCAAAATGTAACACTGCAGAAATAGTTCGTTAACAGCGTTTCACCCTTAGAAATCGGCAATATTGGCGTTCATTATTGTCTCGTATAACGATAAAAAATAACTAAGTATGGATAGATTATGGAGGAACGTATGAGAAATTTTTGTGATGTAGTGCACGGTTTCTATGGCTAGGTCTCTGAGAAGATTTGTGTTACTTGTGCACCAAAGGGCGTTTACTGCAATTCCGACGACCATATTTTGGAATATTTTGTTCATTGTTGTGGGGTTACATCCAACTGGACAAGCGTACGTGAGTAGCGGATGTAAAATTTATTTATATATAAGGAGGGCAGCATAGAGCTTTAATGTGCAGTGCCGGATAATTTATGGTCAATTAATACCTTCTAGTATTTAAATCATCGTAGAAGTTAAGTGATATTGCTTAAAGTAAGAAAAAATGTTCTGCTTCACCAAAAAAACTGCAGGTCAGAGAGCCAAAAAACATTTGAAATCGACTTTCAGGTGGAAGTTCTTAGAAGATACGATCTTTGAAGAAACAACTGCCGACAACTTTCCATATGTTAGCAACTAGAGCTAATTACGTTTGCTCTTTCCGCCATCTCGTGAAGCTCCTTTGGGGGTGCTTGCGGTGCGTGGGCGGCGTGGGCGGCGTGGGCGGCGTGCGAAGCGCCTGCGAAGCACAGGCCGCCAGGTGAGCGCTGGAGGCGCCCCTCCCCAAGCGCCTCCGCAGCCTCTCTCTGCCTTGGCAACGCAGCGCACCGCGCCGCGCCGCGCCGCGCCCGCGGGCGTCCTTCATCAGCTGGCCCTCGAGGGCGACGCAGAGCCAACAGCGGACGCTTCTCGCTGTGCCGCTCGCTGCTCCGCTCGCTGCCCCGCCCATCCCCGCTCCGCCGAAACCTCCCCACCCAACCGCCCCCGCCCTTGCCACACCTCCTCGCCCAACCGTCCCCACCATCGCCGCCCACTCCACCCGATCCCTGCCCCGCCCCGCCTCTCCCCTCCCCTCCCCGCCCCCCTCACCCCGCCCTGCCCTGCCCCGCTCCACCCCACCGCCGTGCGTACCCACCCCTCCCCGCACCCCCGTGCTCTCCTCCGCGCCCACCCCGCCGCGCTCGCCGCGTACTCTACCTCTCTCAGCGCCCGCGTCGCTTCAACCCACACGCCGCCGCTGCCGCGCTTGTGTCAACATGTTGGCAGTCTCGTTTTGCGCCGTCGCTGCGGAAGCCATTGCCCAAATGGCCAGGGCCGGGCGCGGGGCGGAGCTGAGTGGCACGAGGGTTGGAACGAGAGCGGAGCTGAGCGCGGCGGGGTGGAGCGTGGGGCGTGGGGCGTGGGGCGTGGGGCGTGGGCCGGGGGGCGTGGGAGGGGCGCGGAGCGGGGGTGGGAGCCGCGTATCGACTGCGGGAGGCGCGCGCCGGCGCGTGGGCGCCCAGGTGCAGGTGCACGCTCGCCCTCGCCCTCGCGCGCGCACTTCCTCCGCTGGACCGCCGCGCTCGCTCGCTCCCTGTTTGGGGGCGCCTTGACATGCCGCCACGCGCACCAATTATCACATTTTTTCACTTACCTCGTGGACCCGGTTGAAGTGACGATAGTGGTGGCGGTAATTGCAAACGCATGAGTAACAATAACATTAATAGTAGTAATGGCAGTTATAATATTGTTAATAATATTGTTTTATATTTTCCCGCTCCACCCCTAATTGAATTTGTATTTTCAAAAGGAACATCATTGGGAAATAATTATAGTAAATTTACCCTTGGTAGATGCAGTTCAAAATTGTTCGCACATGATTACCTTTTAAGACTACGTCTCTTGGGTCCTTAGAGCAAGAAGGGCGTTTCGTAGAAGGATCTTTTCTAGGACACACAAAACCAATGAACTGTCAAAAAATATAATTATTTTGTTATGTTAATTTACTTGATTTACTCCCAATGGTACTTTTTTATTATACAAATTAAATGAGAGATTTAATATTAAAAATATAAAACAATAAATATATCGACCATAAAGATTTGTTTCTAGTCATGCGGTTCTTCTATGAACAAGAAAGAAAATTATGCCATATGCGTGGAGGTCATTTGAAACAATATTTTTATTTCCCTGTAAAGTGGTCGTTTATGTGAAAGGTGATATAAATAACTATTGTGTTATTTCTACTTTGCATGGTCGTGCTATTTCTATCCGCAATCCGCCGGCTTGAAGTAGTTGCTCCGGCAGGGCTTCGTTTTCGTGGCGTTGACGAAGGTGCAGGCTTCTCGCTACTGGGATCTCGCTTCTGGGGTCTCGGTGTAGCAAAAGAAAAAGAGACATTTTCTCACCGCGAAGCCGCTGAGAAATATATTTCTAATTACTGAGAAAACATGACAACCAGATTGCACATTGCGCTACGCTTATTTCGGAGAAACACCAAAGTGGCAATTGTACGCCTTATGACATTCCGCGCTGATCCGCGTAAAGGTAGTTCGCGAAAGGTCCGTCGAATAGCACGCTGTATGCCGTATGAAAGCACTTGCTCAATTAATAATGATAAGTAGGATCCGACTTTTTTTGAATTTTATAAAAGTAATGTATCCTTTTTGAAATTCGATGTAGACCATGTTAGATTTTATCATTGTTTATGATCATGTCGCTGTACCGCCGAACAATAATTGAAAAGATAATTTAAATTACAAACTATTTTTAATTCAATTTTGTTACTATTGAACTTTAGCTAAATTCTCTTTAAAAAAACAAAATTCAAGGATAACTTTTCAACTTTTTGAATATTTTCGTGAAAATTATCATCCTAATAGAAAATTAACATTGTGTAAGATGCACTGTTGTAACCAACAACCGTATTCCAGTCCAAAAAATCTTACCTGAAGAAAATCTTCTTGTCTTAACAAACCCTTGAAACGAGAGAACGGCCGCTGTACGCAACATGAAGTCAATGGGCGAGTCCTTCATAGACTCTTGGTCTCCAAGATAATTCTCCGCATGTTTGTTTTCCTATATTTGTTGACTCATATTTGCTTAGACAGCACTAGGTTGAAATTTTGAGAGATTTCACGAGAATACAGTACCTACAGTCTGTGAAACGTCCTCCCGTGAAAGTTGTATTGATCGCTTCGATAGTAGGATAAATGCATATTATTTGCAGAAAATTAGGATTAATCTAATTAGTAGCAATAAAGTCAGCAATGTTAGATAATGATGGCAGGCCACCCTTAAATTCCCATCAACCCAAGATATATATTTTTCTTAGGCGGATTTTATTAAAACAGTGACGATAAGAAGTCACGAATGAAATAGGCTAAAACCTAAGGATCCAGGCCCTTATTATAAGCACAGTTGATTTTGAACCAAGTGAAAAGGAAAATATCGTCTTTTCCTATGACGATGGCTCTATCAGAGTACGGTCTGCGGAACACGTGATATTCAGGAATCGATCGGCAATATTCAGAACAGACGGAAGTCGAGGGTCGTGAAATAACAAAATACTAGGTACAATACACTATCTATATGGCTGACGCCACTACATTTTCCACCGTAACTTCTGTTGTCAGAGCACATGCACAAAATATCCTCCGCGCTTATGAAAACATAACATAACATAGCATGGCATGCGCTACCATGCCTAATTGCACGCGTCAGAAAGTTTTGGCGGTGAGGATGGATAGAACCGCGTTCACACGTGTCACGTCAAATATACTCGATCCTTAACCTCAACAATAACATTGATAGTAGTAATGACAACTATGTCAAAAAGGTAATCATGTGCGTACAATCTTGGACTGCATCTACCTGGAGCAAATTGTTTTCCCCAATGATATTCCTTTTGAATGTACAATTTAAAAATATAGAACATTTTTATCAACAATATTATTATCAATATTATTTATAATATTATAAATGTAAAATTTTCCCTCCTTTTTTCTTGAAATTTGTTCATAACTGAGGCATCCGGGTATAAGAGAATTTCTGGCATTTTGCGAAAGTAAAATTATCGACTTACCGCGCCCTACTTGTAAATAAGAAACATGGGTGCTCTTTGTATGATGTTAGCTTTAGAATCCAGAATATTGATAGTGAAAATACATCCACACTTTGTTTCATTAGTTATGTGCAGCATATTTCCGTTAGCTAAAACGATCGTTGCACTTTCGTAAGTAACGTGAAATGTAAGTTATCATTATTTTCGCCCGAACACCTCAATTGTAATTATGTAAATGCAAATATTTAAATAGGCGGAAGAGCAGGTCCTACGGCCTGAGCTTCGCCAAAAATAAAGGTATTATTGTTATTATTATTATTATTATTATTATTATTATTATTATTATCGTTGTCATTACTACTGTCAATGTTATTGTTGAGATTAAGGATCGTATTTGACGCGGTCCCTAACATCAGAAGAGGACATTGAGAGGCGTCAGTTTGAACATGTGTGCATGTGAACATGTGGCAGCCACTCGACAGCGCCCCCGAATAGCGAGCCTTACGCCCTTGCTCTCGCAGCCGGTGGCCAGCGCCACTGAGCATGGGAAAGGAAGGCTTCATGAGTTACCGCTATGGGCGCCAGAAACCACATAGCATTCAACATGTGAACAGTAAAGCTTAGTGACCGTGTGATCTAGTGTGAAGGCCACCATTTAGAACTGTGTTCTGCTTTTGGTGCGGAGCTGGTGTGGAAACGCGTCTGCGATGCTGGCGGCGGATGGACGCCACTAAAAGCCACAGCAGCGCCACTGCGCCGCTGGTGTGAATACCACTTTTTAAACAAATGCTTTGCCAGCAGAAGCGCCAGTCGGAAGCGCTGATGAATGGCTTGCTGTGAAGGGGCCCTAAGGTCACTCCATCGACAGGCAAAGGACGCTTTGAGATGATCGATATGGAAACGCCTAGGAAAGGAAGTGCTTTGTAATCGCCAGAGCACCAATATCCCGTTGTGTCTCGCTGCCCGTTCTCTCCCAGTGCAGCATGATATAAAGTTTTCTAGACTGCTGAGAGTATGTCGATGTGCTTGCTGTCAGCGTTGTTGTAATAATGTCTTTGCCAATAAAATGAAAATGTCCCTCCCCGTATGGTGCATACGATGTTATCTTCCGAGTGTGGGTATAATGATACACTGTATAATAACGCGTATTTCCACTTAAGATGAGATAATAATTAGTGATGCAAAAGTGATGTAACAAACAGCATAATAAATATTCCCATTCACTCAATAAGATGTCGCTTTCCATCGAGATGACTCACCAAGCAAACCATAGCAGTAATAATTAAGAAATAATTTTTTCTTAATAAAAGTTCCAATAATTCCTTTTTATAGACAGTCACAAACCCATTTATTAAAACTAAATGATTATTCCATTACAATGGTATCTTGAAACAAGAAACAGCGTGGCAACGTTTTGGAGGTCAAGTTGTGCCTCCATCATCAAGCCATAAAACATTATGTCAACTAAAATAAGAAATTAAGGAATTAACATAAATACAATAAAATAATATAATTTATTTATATTAACTCTATAATTTCTTATTTTAGTTGACCTCCAAAACGACAGCCTATGTTTCATATTTATAATTAAAAAATAAAATGGGTTCCTTATATACGGCTCAATCCCGACAATAACATTTTTATTAATGGTTCATAATGATTTGTATACCTTTGTCTTGTCACATTTTATCTTACTCCAAATACTTACATTCCGTTTTTAGCGAACCAAACTTGCAAGCATACTGGACATAAAGATCCAATTTACAGCTTGCATAAACTTTAGGGCCGACCTGGATGGCCGAGGTGGGTAAGAGCGAGTACCGACTCAGCGCTTCGGTCCGAAGGGTCGCGGGTTCGAGTCCCGCCTTGGGCATGGCTGTTTGTCCCTTGACTTTGTGTGTGTGTTGTCGCGGAGGGCCTCGCGTTCTGCTGACCCCAGATCAGAGGAGCCCGCAAGAGTGTGTGTCTAGTGTATGGTCGAATATGCGTCCCTTCGGGACGTAAAGGGCAACCGGCTGTCGGCTGGATAAAAGCCTGAGGAAAAAAAAAAAACAAACTTTAGGGCCGTCAAGTGAAGTAGGCCGCGAGTGACCTTGAGATTGGTTTCGCGCCCGCGGCGCGTTCCGAGGGCTATTGAAGTGTTTTCACGGAGAGCAAGCAATACATCTATACCTTTACAACCTCAAAATTAGAACAAACAGTTTCAAATTGGGAATGAACACAATGAAATTGAGACTAAACACATTCATAACGACACCTAACAACCCCAAATTGAGACTAAGCAATTTCAAATTGAATCCTTTTAAATTTACCTTGTAAATTGTAAAATTGAGTCTATAAAATGTAAATATATACAATAAAGCTACGAAATTGTGATCACATTGCTGTTTTAAATACACCAAGTTTATTAACATTTTAAAAATAAGTAATACAAATATAACAAAATCATCATAATTATGGCACAAACACATTACTCAAAATCAAACTTCTTAACACAATAATAATTCACATATCCATATCTTGTAAATTTAAGGCATCAGGAATGAATCTTTGGACATGAGAAGCATATCTTGCACAATTATTAGCATTTATGACTTCAATATTGTTATTTATAATATTTTCTAACTGACGAAGACGAAACTCAGTTCGTGATATATTTGCCCTGTCTTCATCAGCTAAAATTTGGGTCATTTTCTCACACAGATCTCGTTTAACAGCTGTTTTGAGGCTAGACCAAGCATTTTCGATCGGATTGAACATTGGGCTGTAAGGACTTAGTCACAGTAAGTGATAGTTGCTGAATTCTTCTTTAAATATATCTTCCACACCACAGTGACAGGGAGCATTATCAATTACTAACACCGTATACGAGTGATACTTGGTTAATCCAGTACGCAGACATTGACGCACAAATTCTTTAGCATCCTCCTTTCTAAAAGCGCCCCTTCTAATTTGATGGTAAACCAACCCCATAGCACTGATGCATCCTATGACATGGACATTGGCTCCGCGGCTCCCTGCCTTTATATAGCTGCATCGAGTACCTTTTTTCGATCGTCCTTTCTTCCTTGAAATAAACAAATTAAAATTTGTTTCGTCCATGTATAAAATGTGGATGTTATCCCCTTGATAATTCAAAAGTTGTAGCACGTACTCACGACGCTTTGCTTTGGTTCCAACACTATTCATGTTTTCGGGTTCTCTACGAATGTCTTTCAGTGTGTTCCTCAAACCATCCAAATGTTTCCGCAAACATTCTGTTGAAACAATAATTTGATGATTTTGTTCGATTTTTATTTTTAGATCTTTCAGCGTAATTCTTGAATTTTCTTCAATATATTTCACCATGAAGGTCCGATGTTCCTCCGTAATTTTCATCCTCCTCGTAACACCTCGTACTTTTGGAAGTTGATCTTGCTTCTTCACCCAACGATATGCGGTCGATTTTTTCACACCAAGCGTATTAGCCAGCCCTCTCTAATCACTATTATTATTATACACAACACAAATTTGCTTTTTCATACTTTCAGCTTCCAATTTCTTTATATACGGCATCTTAACCTCACGTTCTGATCACTTGGAAAGCAAAACTGGTTATACAATCGATATTACTACACTAACCGATTCGTCCTTGTTTTTTCTCATTTTGAAATTGCTTATTCTCAAATTTAAAGTGATTGGTCTCAATATGAATATGTGAATTCTCAATATGCTGTTGTTTGGTATCAGTTTGATCGAGTTTCTTCTCAACTTGAAGTTGAAAAGGTGTAGTAAAATCATTTGTGATCTGAAACTGAAATTATGTCCACAACGAGATAAACTACACTAAATGTCTGAAGTATTGGGAAATACGTCAAATCACAGGAAGAAACCGAAGCAGCAATGATCTCCACGAATTTTCCGCTTCTTATTCTATTACAGTTCAAAATCGCGAGTAGCGATCGCTTAATAAAGGAAAATATAGGAAGTATGCAGGACCACTGGATCAGATGGCCGCTTAAAGGAGAGAATGTTCAACATGTATTCACGTCAATTGGTTCAAAGAAAAAATGGCCGTTAATTGAGATGACTGAATAATCAAATGCGTCGTTTGAGGAGTTTTTATTGAAACTGTAAATAGGGTTTTATCGGCTCCATATAGTTATCAAGTCTACAAGTTAATCATTTAAAGAATTTGTCTAACATGTCTTCTACAATGAATTACGAACGGAGAATGATGCCGAAAAATCGATGTATCAGACACAGTCTTGCGAAACTTATGCCGGTCTATGTCATTTGAGGGAAACGTAACGAATCAGTTACTCAAACCTGTAAGATATCTTTGACAGGCATAGACCTTATTGCAAACCATCAATACCCAAGCAATTTCTCCTGTCAACTCGCTTGACATCCTGCGGTAGACCAAAACCGCTTCACAGGATTTAAACCGCAATATCGGAACTGCGCTTGTCACACACAACCCTTTGTATGCAGCTAAGATGTCACAAAAAGGGAAGGGGAAATTCCAGGAACAAATTTCTCATATATAGAGATGGAAAAACATGATATCTACATAGGTTTGTAAATGTACGGTTTCTGATTTGTGAAACATGATTGCAATGAGTATCTGCACCTCCAAATATAGTTGGATGAATAAAAGGACATAATAATATCATGATGCTACTCTTTGCTCGATTTTGATGGAATAATCGAATGTAATTTTAACCTTTGTAAAGTAGCAGCATTTCTAAATTATTTTCTTCCTTACACACCTGTATTTGGCATAGTGCATTGTTATAAAAGTTTTTATCACAAAGTTAAGCTTGCAGAATCTTGATATTTCCGTCTTTAGATACTATTTGAAAGTATTTATACAAGTATCTCACCAACTGTGGCCCACCCCCATACCTTCTAAATGGTTTGCGATATCGAAATGTAGATTTCGCTCAACAATGCAGAATCACATGGCAAGTAATATTATGTATGTAGTATTATGTACTACATAAAGATATCAACATATAATATCAGTGTATCAACTAACAAGCTAGTTTGTTAAATATTGGCGTTTTAAGAAAACACAGAAAGAACATTGAAGAGGCTGTAAATTGTAGAGCATAATATTGAAATAAATTTTTCTTATTGCAAATAGTCTTGTGAAAGCAATCAAACGACTTTTCAAGAAGAAATAAGGTTAGAGGGGACAATGTTTTTAAAAACAAATATATCGAACTATAATTTAGAGGAAGATAAAAACTGTATCCTGTAAATATTATCTGAAATGTACTCTATATTGATATATAATTTTTTCTTCATTGATGCCGCGAGATCAGAAAGAAAACTTTCATCGTGCTTGATCCAGGTTTCCTGATTTTCTCTTACGTCAGGCACGTCAAACCGCGGTCACGCGAACTTCTTGCTCGTCTGGGCAGCCTGGCGCTCGTACGGGCACGGGCAGCTTTCCCTGACTCCGAAATCATTTGCCCTCAAAATCCAGAAAGGGGTGTACAATCGCAAACTGAAGCTTCCGAATATTGGCTTTGTACGAAAAAAATATGTAACTGTTTGACAGATTTTTTCTATCAAATAACCGAGAATTGTATTATGTTTATATTCTTCACTACTTACTATTATTTGATGCTTATTTTTGTACTAAATTCTCTCTTATATAAACATCTTTGATAAATGACAGGAATATGTTTGAATGGCGAGTTCTTTCCTGGTTTTCGTTTTGAGTTGTGTTATTAAATCGTTCAGTTATTTATTGTATTTAGCAATAATGTGAAATAAATTTAGAAGTCTCTATAAGTTAACAATTCTCGCTTACGGACGGACAGCCCATTTAACAAACAAGAATATTTGTCTGTTAAACCTTCTAACCTGAACGCAGAAACTACATACTTTCTTATCTCTCAAGTAAACAGGATTACACAATCAAGATTATTTTGATTCAGTTTTTTAAATATTACTCTTAACTCAATATTTTAAATCGGAGTGATGTATTATTTCATATTAATGAATCTTTTTTTTCAAGAGAGAATATGGGAATTAATATAGATAAATTTGTGACAATAACTGTCAAGTAACTTTTCCCAGTGACTGTCATGTGACGTACCGCCACTCCGGAGGAACGTCTACTACCCTTAATTTTAATCTCGCGCCAATTTCTCTGGACGCACTGCCCGTGAGCTCTAGTAAACTTGATACCTTGCCTGCGACTATAACTTGCCTGACTTACGATATATTAGGCTATAAGCATACGGGAGGAACGCTGATTGGGTTGAATTGCAACACTTGACTTGATTTTGACAGTAGCTAAATAGATAGGTCGAATTCTTCCATTGTTTCGAGGACAATTCTAGGGCCGGCTGCTCTTATCAGTTGTTTTCCGTGGCTTCTTCAATCAAAACCAGGCAAATACCGGATCAGGAACGTAAAAATGGATCAAGGACCGTGCGCGATCTTTCCTTTTTTCAACCTTGACCCGCTTTCCCCCTTAGACACACTTTCTTTATTTATTTAGTCAATGAACAGCAAAAACTGTGTGTGACGTAGAAGGAAGAAGTACCATCTGCGCACGTTTTCATGAGGTCCGGAATATCTTTTCAACATTTTAATTATAAAGAGTTGGAAGATGAATAAAAGTTAAAAATAAAATAAACAAACCGGGAGCGGTAGCTCAGTGCATCAACTGATGTCACTGCAGCGCCTCTGACCGGGAGGTCCTAGGTTCGATTCCTGACGGCGACAGGATTTTCGACATTAGCTCTTCAGCTAGGTCGAGTTCAGTCGCTGTCTGGGGGAGAATTATACCGACCGACTGCTCTGATCGGTATTTTCCCGTGGTTTCTCCGAGCAACACCAGGCGAATGCTGGAGCAGTACCCTACCAAATGGGGCCACGGACCGCGTGCGATCTTTCCTTCCTCTTCCTTGTCCTATCCTCTCTCCTTACACACACACTTGTGCATAGCGCATAGTGAAACTATATTATGTCCAGAAGCAAAACAAGGGGTAATCTCAGCAATTGCTCAATGGATCAGGGAAAATGGACAAAAACCTGACCGAGATGGTTGTTACCCTCTATGCAGTCGAGACCTCTCTCCCTACGATTACGCCATATTTGGTCTCTTAAGAAAGGCTCTGAGGGGCAAATGATTCACCTTGGACGATGACGTTAAGCAGTGTGACAAGTGCATCAACAAGGCCAATACTTCTGACATAATTGGTACACATAGTTTTTTTTTGTTCCTAGGCCTCCGGCTCGTTTCTTTTTGAATGTTGTTTATGGATACCTGGTTGGGGAAACACTGTTACCCCTTGATACACATTTCACCATCCAGTGGGGGAAGATCACCGCCACCTCTAGAGCAAAACACATATGGGACTAATGACCTTAGCGGTTGACGCTCCCCGAAACCATTAATCAATCAATCCAGTGGAGCATGCGATAGCCGATGTGATATGCAAAATTGAATTGAAACAGTTTTTTATTCGTTAACTAATTATTTGTTTTTACGAAAACAATTTTTAACTTCATTTTTGCAAAGGACATTTGTGTCATCGGTGAACAAAACTGTTCTTCCATTTTTAATGGACGAGGGTATAGCGTTTATGTACGACAGAAAGAGGATATGACCTAAGATAGAACTTCGCGGGTAGCGGGATCCCATCCACAATTGGCATAGAATTGGAAAGATAAGTAAACAATGGTCTTTCGTGCCTGTACGGTAATTTTACTCTTTGAGATCGATGTTTAAGGTACTAGGGGAAATACTATGAATTCAAAGTTAAATAAAATCTTTCCAATGCCAATAGCATTATCGTAGGTGTCACACAAAGATCAGTCCTTGCTCCCATTGTTTTCCATATTTATACTACAGATCATCCCACAACAAGACTCCAACGTAACCTTAGTATATACAGACTACTATTGACAACTCATCATTGGCAGTTAATCATTGTCTCACTTTCACATTCTCACTAACTGGTTTCACAAAGGGTGACAAATGATTAATCTCGCAAGAAGTCTCTTCATCCTCAGAAACCCCCAAATCCACCATTCCTGACGATAAATATAGATTATAGATAGATAGATAGATTTATTACTAATTCTGCAAATAAGTTCCAGAACTTGGTGGCAGAATACACTAACTAAACATTACAAAACTTAACAACTATACAAAATTTTACAAATTTTACACACTTTACAAATTAACATAAACATTTCACCGTGCAAGCTTCCATAGCACTCCACTTCACTTCACTTCACTTCACTTCACTTCACATCACTTCATTTCACTTCACCTCGCCTCGTCTCACCTCACCATACTGCCAATCACATTTTAATGTGATTCTGACACACTCTTTTCCCTCAACTTCACATCACTGCACTACACGCCACTGCACATAATAATAATAATAATAATAATAATAATAATAATAATAATAGTAATAGTAATAGTAATAATAATAATAGTAATAATAATAATAATAATGTTATAATAATAATAGTTATAATATAACATACTTTACATAGGAGGTAATAAGACACATATAAACATCTAGGAATTTAATTTATTTTTAAATTTGCTGACATCATGAGGGAAGGGATCAAAGATTGTCACAGGCAAGTCGTTCCAGTCTCTAATAGTTCGATTCGCGAATGAATATTTCCCAACGTCCGTTTTCTGAATTCTTGTCTGAATTTTGTGCATGTGATCCGCTCTGCCGAAATATGTAGGTTTCCCTAATCGACTTTGAATTTCTTTCCACGGTCGAAAGCCTGTGTACGCTTTATACATAGCATAGAGACGCGATTTCATTCTCCTTGTTTCGATTGACTCCCATACTTTATTCCTGGTACCCCTGAAAGCAAATTTTGAAGCTCTACGCTGAACCTTTTCTAGATTTCTTTGCTGCAAAAGTCTGTATGGGTCCCAACATATCGCGCCATATTCTAATATGGGTCGCACTAATGACATATATGCCAGTTCTTTGGCACTCACTGACCTCTTTTTGAGAATCCGCATAATAAAATGCAAAGATCTCCATGCTTTCCCTACAACGAAATTTACTTGATTTTCCCATGTCAATTTACTGTCTAGCTGACCTCCTAAATATTTGCAAGACGTGACTCGAGGTATAACATTATTATTCAATTTATATGCGGTTTCATTGTAACTTCGACCCCTACCAAACGTGATGGATTTGCTCTTTGAACTATTTATTTCCATGCCGTTTGTATCCGCCCAGATATGTAATTTGTCCAAGTCTCGCTGCAAAATATTCTCGTCCTCCTCCGAGTTAACAATTCTATAAATTACGCAGTCATCTGCAAAGAGTCGTACATTAGATACTAAACTTGTCGGTAAATCATTAACGAAGGCAAGAAACATGAGTGGGCCGATGACACTCCCTTGTGGAATTCCTGACGTGACGTTTCGCGAAGTTTATTTATTTATTTATTTATGTCAAAAAACAGTTAAAAACTGCGTATGACGGGCTATGGGGAAAAGTGAATTGTGTGCACATTTTCAAAATTCTGTGATCCCTACACTAAATCATATACTACTTAAGTTTTGAATTTTGAAAGGGAGAAAAAAAAACAAAAAAACTCCCATGTAATAAAATCGATTTTCAAGGATAAATAAGCAATAAATTTTGAATTTTGAAAGGGAGAAAAAAACAAAAAAACTCCCATGTAATAAAATCGATTTTCAAGGATAAATAAGCAATAAATTTTGAATTTTGAAAGGGAGAAAAAAACAAAAAAACTCCCATGTAATAAAATCTATTTTCAAGGATAAATAAGCAATAAATTTTGGCTCTTATCCATGTTGTCCTTCGGGATAATACTTCCTGCCGCGACAACATGGAAACGATAATTTGAATAATTGTATTTCCCACTGAATTCTAGAAGACGTGCACAGAAAATGAAGTTACATTTATGTCCAGAAGCAAAACAAGGGGCCATCTCAGCATTTGCTCAATGGATCAGGGAAACTGGACGAAAAACCTGATCGAGATGGGGTCATTGACCCGGAAGCTGTGTTACAATAGTTGTTACAGGTTGTTTATACTCATTTATACAGTCCAAATGGTAATTAATGCATTATGTATCATTGTTAAAATTAATGTTACTTTTCTTGTGATGCTCAGTATAGTCTCTAATTGTATAGAAACAGTTATGCAGCAGAAACGATTTCACTTGTGATTTAAACTTTTCTATTGAATTTAATCGTTTAATGTCATCTGGCAAAGTGTTGTAAAATAATGTACATGTATTGTATGTGAATTTTTGTAATGAGCTGTTGATACTGTCACCTGATGAATATGATTTCTACGTCGAGTGTTATAGTAATAGACTTCGGCATTTTCTGAAAATATATTCCCGCCCTTAAGCAAGTCATTTTTTACAAAAACCACTGATTCGTAAATAAAAAGACACGGTAATGGTAGAATTCCTAGATTAATGAAGATAGGCTTACAAGAATCACGTGGGTGGGATTTGGTTATTATTCGTACAATTCGTTTTTGTAATCTAAAAGTCTGGGAGCTATAAGATGTATTTCCCCAGAATATTATGCCATATCTCAGGCGGGAATGAACATTCGCGAAGTATACACAACGAGCAGTATGAAGGCTGACTGAATTTGCAAGAATTCTGAACGCGTAGCATAATGAACTTAATTTTGTGTTCAATTCATTTAAATGGACGTTCCATTTAAGGTTTGACTGAATTGAGAGACCTAAAAATTTTGTTGCATTAACATGAGTCAATGGTACACTGTTCATTTTCAATGGAGCACAGAATTGTTTATTTGAAATGGAAAACTGCATTAAAACCGTTTTCTTTTCGTTTACTATTAATTTGTTATTTCGGAACCAATTTGAAACATCTGATATTGTACTATTTACGGTTTCTTTATTGCAAAGGATGTTCGTATCATCCGCAAAGAGAACCGTTCTTCCGTTTCGAATCGTCGAGGGCATATCGTTTACGTAAAGTAGGAACAGAATAGGGCCTAAAATCGATCCTTGAGGAACTCCCCATGCAACGGGCAAAGAGTCGGAAAGGTGCGTACGTAATGTTCCATCATTCCAGTAAGGTATTTCAACTTTCTGAGATCGTTGTTTAAGGTACGAACATAACCAATCTAGAGCAATACCACGGATTCCATATGAAGGTAATTTTGAAAGTAAAATGTCATGATCAATGATGTCAAAAGCTTTTGAGAGATCTAAAAATAATCCAATAGGTGCCTCGTTTTGATCTAATGATGAGGCGACATCTTTAAGAAAAGAAAATATAGCTGTTTCCGTTGATTTTGATTTTCTAAATCCATGTTGGCAATCTGAAAGCGCGTCGTGTTTAGTGAGAAAGGTTTCCATTCGTACGTAAAAAAGTCTCTCTAATATTTTTGAAAAAACTGATAGAAGAGAGATGGGCCGATAATTTTGAATTTCATTTTTGTTGCCTTTTTTGAAGAGCGGCTTAATTTTAGCTGTTTTGAAAATATCTGGAAACGTTCCAGTGCATAAAGATGCATTAAATATGTGAGTTAACGGGTGTATAATGGCATACGCACAAGTCTTTAACAAAGAATCTGGGAATTCATCTAAACCGGACGAATATTTATTTTTTAGTTTACCGATTATTTTGAGAATTTCATAGGAAGAAGTTTCGGAAACGAACATTGTGTCTAAAATTTTGGGTGCACTGTCTGTTTTTGAATTTTGTGCCTGAAGACCCTTAGTGAGATCGGCAGCAATTCTCGAAAAGTATTGGTTAAAGAGACTAGCCACTGTTGCCGGATCGTTGACATTTATATCGTTATATTTTAAAACAACATTCTCTACGGGTTTTCTAGTTGATTTGGTAGTATTTTTTATTATATTCCACATTGATTTTGTTTTATTATTTGAGTTCAAAATATCCTGATCGTTTTTCATGATTTTTGCCTGCCTTATGACTTTTCGTAACAATGTTTTGTATTTTTTAAAGTAGATAAGGAAATCTTGAGATACGTCATGACGTTTAGAAATGAAAGAAAGAATTCGCTTGTTTTTACAAGATGTCCTAATCCCTTGTGTTATCCAAGAATTGCTTTTCCGTGAAATATTTAATTTTCGTTTTTGAAGAGGAAAGCAAGTGTTAAAATGAATTGAAAGAGTTGAAAAAAAAGAATTATATTTCTCGTTTGTATCAACAGTATTATAAACCGCTTCCCATGACTCCTGCATCAAGTAGTCTATGAATAATTTAATTTTACTTTTAGTAAACAATCTAGTCATACGTGTATTATTTATTGTGTCAGTGATCGCATTTCTTATAATGGTAAGAATTTGTGCATCGTGGTCACTGTATCCTAAATCTTTTGTTTCAACTTCATATCGAGTAGTAGTTTTGTTAATTATAATTTGATCAATTGCCTTCATCGAATTTTGTGTGATTCGTGTAGGTACATTAATTGTAATGTCTAAATTGAAGGAATTAATTAAATTGAGAAACTTTTCTTTCTCGCAAGATTCGACCAGAAAATCAATGTTAAAATCTCCGCATACAACAATGGATTCAAAAGAGCGATTGCTGACTTTGTTAAGTGTTATCTCCAGGTTTTCTAAGAACAAAATATAATCTGCAGTTCTCTTTGTTGGAGGTCTGTAAATACAAAGTATTATCACTTTTAGTGAAGTAAGATGTACAACAGAAATTTCGAAAATATTTTCAATGGAATACACATTTAATTCTGCCAAGGGGATAGAATCAATATTATTTCTAACGTAAATACAAGAACCACCATACGTAGGACCTTTATGCGATTCTCTCTCTCTACAATAAAAGCCTGCGAGGTAAAAGTTTGGAATTTGGAAAATGCTAAGTTCATTAGGAGATAACCAATGTTCTGTAAAGCAAAGAACGTCCGTTTGATTTAGATCGCTCTGTAGAGCTGCCTCGATAAACTCAGTTTTATTTGAAAGGGACTGAACATTATGGTGAAGAATGTTTATTTTTTGCAAGTACCTACACGAATGTTTTTCTGCTGCATCTGACTGTAGTTGCTATATATTTACTCCATTTTTACCTCGAGTGCGTGGTCGAAGGTTGTAGTGTGTCCGGGCAGTGACAGGTTGTGAGGAAGATGGGGCATCAGATGAAGACGAATTGGTAGTGGGAATGGGAGAAACGGGAGTAGGTTCAGAGGAAGAGGCAACAGGGTTCGAAATAAGGGTGGGGGGTGGAGAACGTAAGGAAGGCGAAAGGGACGGATTTTTGGCAGGAGACTGCGTAGGACTGGAGTTGATGATGTAGTGTGCAAGTTTGTTACCGACTGCATGTTTTCCAGCAAGGTTCATGTGAAGACCATGCCGGGTGAAGTGTTTTGCTGAGAGGAAATTCATTTCAAAAAGTGTGACATTTGTTTCTCTCAGCTGAAGTTTCAATTGTTGGTTTGCGTGCTTAATCTCGCTGCATAGTGTTGGTCTGTTGTACCAGAAGGGCAGAGTCGAGACTACAATGTTAGTATTTTGGGCGGCACATTGTAATTTGTTGACATGTTGTTCAGGTGTAAAGTTACCGCCCAAGTTAATGTCATTCTGCCCTCCTATGATAATGATCTAATTTATATTTTTATTTATCCAATTTATTATGATATTCATTATTCCAACATTTTTGTTTTAATTTATGTATATTTAATTTCATTAGACCCTGAAGAAGAAGGCCAATGACCTTCAAACGTTGGTCTCTAAAACTGTAAAAAAATACAATAAAAATTGATAAAATATAAACGTCTACCTAAACAATCAAAGAATTAGAAGATTATCATTGCAGTTAGGACAATATCGGTTTATCGTTATTTTTGCAGCCACATTACTGAATAATGATTTCCAGAACAGTATGCACATTTAATAACATAATTCCATTTGTCTTTCGTGTGTTCGTGGTCTAAGCATCGTTGGTATTGGATGGGCCCTTTAGGTTTTCGATCTGTAGTCGCATAATGATTGCATATTTGGGTGATTGTGAGATTCATTTATATAGGTTCATTGCCTCTAAACTCGGCCGCAACTACCGGAATCGGAATATTGTCTTTTTGCAGTCGCATAATTTTAATAATTGATGGGCGACCTAATTTGAGTTTCCGACTCTGTTATGGATTGATGAAGATTTTTTAACACAACTGAACATTTTTATTTGAAGTGTCCTTGAAAAAATGAAAGTTTCTGTTTGTCTCTATGAGGTATTTAATAAGTTTATGGAAATATGTTACGGAGTTGGCACTTATTTTTGTTTTATTATTTTTTAAGTCTGCTACAAAGTTACAGGTCACTTTTATTTTTAAGTTCCTTGATAAAATTGTATGCATAGAAGATATTTAATACGAACATTGAGGGATTTTATCCGGAAAATCTGGCTGTTCACTTGGATTTTCACTGAGGTATTGAAAACGGCTGGTTTCTGGAGAAGTTACACTATCGCGCAATGCACCAAATCTGTTGTCAAGTTTTCAGTTATATTGACTGGAATCTAACGGTTCATCAGAATATGTTTTCGGAACTTTTCTTTTATGTTAATGCGAATCAACAAACTCACTGTCTGACCTTTTCCTGGGTAAGGTTTCCTGATGATGATAATGGCGACGACTGCTCGCTGTGCAGCGAACCTGATGAGAAGCCCGCTTCCATGCTGCCTTCTGCGGAGGTCGGGTTCTGTGTTACCTGACCACTTGTGTCCATCGGTTAACTGGTGGTTATATCTTGAGGGACATGAAGGCACTGTACTGTTGGTGAAATAATTGTTGTCTACATTGTGTAGGGTTAATATAGTCTGCGAAACTACAAATCCCGTGAACGGATCAGCTTCATTTTGCATTAACTATGCAAACATCGAAGAAAAAACTACCGCTTTTCTGAGCGAAAAGCTAACAGTTGTTAATAACGGCAAACCAGTTGCGTATTCCATTGCACTTAGCCTTGCTGCACGTTATCTCTAGTACGTCACTTTCACTAGCTGCGACGGCTTATCGCGCGGCGCGTTCTGAGGTGTAACCCGGCAAGAGCTGGGCACGAACTTTTCAAGGAGTAACCCGATAGTCTAGCGATGCCATATCGTTTATACAAGGGGTATTATTTTTTCCCGCACATATCTCCGTTATTAAGCTACCACTATGATCGGAAGACCGTAAAAACACGACAATCAATATTGCACTCATTTCTGAATTACACATAAGAGGTAATTGTACGCCTTGTGACATCATGTGCGTTAGGATAGTTCGTGAAAGAACAGTATTCATCGATTAGTATAATGTAAGCCGTTTGAACATAATTGCATCCCTAGCATTAACAACCATTACTGGTTTTGAGAGAAGTGACTAGGAAAGTATTCTCTCCTATAATGGCAGTACCGGTGAGCAGCGGCGCCAGGGTTGTTAATGACGAATGAGTGATAAGTCAGAATCGCGCAGCAGTGCGAGATGCAAGCCCGAAGACCCGGAAATAACCCAAAATAAAATAAAACATCATCAACCCGGTCGCTAAGGCTGAGCCCTAGCAGCATCGTGCGGGTCGAATCCCACCGAGGGCATAGATGTTTGTGTCCGTATGTTCGTAAATTCATTCTTCATCATCGTCATTATTTAATATCTCATCCCACTGGGATAACGATCTTTGGGTGTAAGAATGGATTCAGCATAGAAATGCTTATATTTCCCAAATGAGGCACATGGGCTTACCCCCGGGAAATTATGACTGGACCTCTGTGGCTGCAGTTGCGCCTTCGCGTGGTACTAAAATGACCGATTCGCGACAAGAAAATCTTCATTGCTGAAGCAAGTACATTTATTATCGGTGGTGACCGATTCCGTCGTTTTGTTGGTATATCTTTGTTCATTGTATTTTATAATAATTTATGGAAGGATTTGTTGTACATACCTCTATTACATGCATTTCATTTGCTTGAGAAATACTTTAATTACATTTTTAATAAAAAAAGGTATTGCCCAAAGATGTCAGTGTACTCGCTTCTCCTGATCCAATCTCGGGTTCGATTCCCGGTCGGGGCAAAAATAGTTGTAGCTTTCCTTTAAAATCGTTTCAGTATTTGTACCGGTGTGATTCAGAAAATCTCAGGCAGTCGGATTTTGCTAATTACGGTAAAGAGAATACGTCGTGTTCGCCTCGTCTCTCTTACCCACTTAAGCGTGAGAATTAAAGTAGGCCCAGGCAAGGGGGGCACCATTAGCTAGTCGGCAAAGTCGGACAATCGACCCAAAATGCCAAATACATACCCAATGAAATTATTACTTGCTTGTAATTTTTTACTACTCTGAGAGACAAATTCAGTTGTGTAATTTGTTTATCTTAGAGCTTATTATTGTTCACTAATTTTCGCGAAGAAAATTCTGAAACTTTTTTTGTACTTTTGGACAAAAAATCAGCCTAAAAATCAAAAATCTAATAATGGATTTGTATGTATTGCTGGTATTGCTGTATGGATCTCAAATGTGGTTTTTAACAATTGCCCAAAACAATTGCTGTAACGCTGTCAACGTAAAATGGAAAAGAAGATTTAACATGTTTCGCTGAAATATATAGAGGTAAGGATCCATTATAGATATAAGAACAAAAACTAACATTGAAGACGAGGTTTTTCAAGCTGATCGACAAAAATGGCAATGGAGAGGTCATTTCATGAGGCAGAATCAATCACAATGGGCTTCCTCTACAACGATCTGGGACCCGATCTTTGGATGGAGGAATCCAGGCAGACTGCAGAGCAGGTGAACAGACAGCTCACAGAACGTCCACTTTGGTTTAGTCTGGCACAAGACAGAGAAGGTTGGAGGCTGCAGGAACGGGACATGTGCACTATTCCTCATTCTTGTATATACTCCTATGGATATACGTAGCATTATCTGCGAAGTGTTTGTAGTGGTTCTTGAAGTAATGCAGTGTTAAAGTGTGTACAGTGCTCCTCATTAACTACATGTACAACAGTACTCCTCATAACTCACTAACACAACCACATAAAATTAGTAAAGTTTTTCTTGTATATAATCTTATGTACGTATATACTGGAACGTACTGCAAACGAACCTCCTTAGCAGGAAGGGACCTTAAAGCGGAAAGTCGAACGCCAGGAGGGCGCCGGGTGGAGGATTTGGGCGTAGGCAGACGCCGTTAATGTTGCAGGCAGGACGGGCTGAAAAGGCCGAAGAAAAGGGTGGAAGCTCCCTGAGGCATAGACTAAAGAGGAATTCTTTACTCTATGCCTAGAGGAATTCTTTACTCTATGCCTGAGGTATTTTGGGAGCTTCCAGGACATCGAGGGGAGGGTTACTACGTAGAACTGCCTGGCGGCGCGGCGACCACGTGGTGTTGGTCGCCGTGTGAACGTGTGATGACGGCGCGTGTCACATGGCTTGAAGGTATTTAAGCGAGAGCGCAAGGCGCGGGGGGAGGGGGTTAAGGGAAGAAATGGTCGCACCACAGTGCGTGAACGTGCATTGCACCTTAAATGCGTTCACAAAACCACTCAAATGAAACCGAGGTGGGTGGGTTTTGAGCTGAGTGGAAACCTCGTGCGGATGCACAAAAACTTTGCGCCCAGGGCGGTGTGTGGACGAACGATGCTTCTAAGGGAAACCCATGCGATGGAACGTCTTTTCCACGTGAGGCTGCGATCACGGTGTGGTTCGCTATGTGCGCAAGCATCTGAGGAGTGGTGAGAGCCACGAGTCTGGGAGATTTTGCGACTGTTTAGAGATCGCTCCTGCGATCACGGAAATGTCTATCAGTGCTGTACATAATTTGTTACACTAGTACTTGTACATAATTGTTATAAATAAATATGTATATAATTGAGGTTGTGTCTGTAATTGTAGTAGTGTTCCCACGATGTCACAATAGTATTACCTGTCAAATGTTTGTACTGGTTGTTTAACTATTGTATGATGGATCGTGTCAGGATTAGGAAAACTATTTGTTGGTTTAAACTAGGGGAACCAACCACGTTTTTCACCACTCGCGAAGCGGGAAGACTTGTCCCTTTTAATGAGATCTATTTAGACTGTAATAATAATAAAATAATAATAATAATAATAATAATAATAATAATATAATAATAATAATAATAGTAATAATAATAGTAGTAGTAATTTTCAAGATACTTTGCCCATTATTTTCATTCAAGAGTCAGGAAATAACGCTCTCTTAACATAACAGGAACGTGAAGAAATATTTTTCTTGATTGATTGTCTATGTAAACTAAAATGTGATTAATCATGTTTAAAGGTGGTGTCAAGTGAAGTATACGAGTTGGATATTCTTTTCAACAGATCGTTATATCGCATGCCAGATTCTTTCAAGAAAGAAATTTAACTAAGTTTTTATGTTCTTTGCTTCAGGTTTGTGTAAGTTTTGGATATCTGCCCTGTTTTACGCTCATGAACAAACCTCCAAACAAAATCCAAAATGTCCATATGTAAATATGTATTTTACTTCATTATTCGAGGTAGTAATGAAACGATATTAAGGATCGGATTACGATCACTGAATTACTTTGTAAGAAAAGTAAAGTAATTTCTCAATTTTAACAAAATGATTAACACTTAATGGGCTTTTGTTCAATTTTATTCATATTGCAATGATTACATGCTAAAAGTGTGAAGTCATTATTGAGAGAAATCAATATTTTCTTGAAATTAGTTGTCAAAATGATTTATTACATTTATCCTTGTTTACATCTTTGAAGGTGCGTGCATAGTGTAACAGTTTCAGTACAAAAAATATAGACAGACACTACAAAAATGCTAAATCAAATACCGTAAATTTAATATTTTATACATCTTCCTAACGCTTGAAAAGTTCTCATTAAATTTAAAGATAATATTTCTTCCTCAACAGTTTACTTATGAAAATTAATTTAAATAAATTAATATAAGAAAAATTAATAAAACATGGAGATTGGTTGTATAAATATCAACAAAGTTATTTTCTTTCTCTAGTAATTCCGTGTGCCGAGTGCTTGCCATCGTCAAGGCGTTCAAGAAATTCATCCGCGTTCCGCTGTCTCTTCACAACTCCGAACACCTCTCAAGTCAAACTAGGAAGGCAGAGTTAAGATATACTAGATGTTCCTTTCTCTCGTTTCTTACTTGATAGCCTTCATAGGTTATGTCTTTTTTATTATAAGGATAATATTTCATGGTATATATTATTTTGTATTACTCTCGTATGTTCTACATTTGCATTCAACTCACATAAGCGGAGCAACCTGCTTACAGTGGAATTGGGGATTCTGATCTCACAACGTAAATGGCGAGGGGAAATCACCAGGAACCTTTCCAATATCGCAATAATATGGAGAGATCTTACTTTCTAACGTTTGGTAGCGATTGAGAAGCTCCCAGATAGCCTTGACGGCTAATATAATGTTTTTGAGTGATTTTATTTCTTGATAGAATGTACACTTTGACGATTTTTCAACTACTTTCAAAATAGGATCTAAATAATTATTCAACATTCCATATAAGCTAAGGAAAGCCAAATACAAACATTCTGTTCTTGATTGCAACAGTTTGTTTGGAATATGGATCTTGAATCAGAGTATAGCCTTGTTTTCAGCTGATTTTCAGTTTGATCATTAATCGATTTTGAGATGAGAGTTTATTTACACATTGACTTATGAACGTTCAATGTAATAAACAATAAAAACTACAATCCTATTTCAACAAAGGTGATGACAACGGCTGACTTCAGTATATATTAAGTTGTAAACGGAAAACAGCGCAGACTACTGCAATAGAAACTGCTGAGTGGTAGGCGAAGAGTTCAAATCCTTCTTGTGTCATTAAATTGACCCTAAGATTGTGGCATGTCTAAAGCAACTATTGTGTCTCTACTGTGTAATCATTTCAGAATTGTCTAGGAAAGTCATGAATCGTTCTCTAACATGGGTATGCGGCATTAGAAGTATGGGAAAGCCGAAGTATTAACAAATTTGCATGTATGTGTTTGACAATTTGGGTAGACTGTCCGACTGTGCCGACTAGCTAACGTTGTCCTTGCGCCTTGACCTAGGTTAAGCCGCGGTTGGGGGAGGGTAAGAGAGACATGTAGAGAACATGACACATTCTCTTCACAATGGGAGCTGAAGCTAGGAAACGGCAAACTACGCCTGCCTGATCTTTCCTTCGTCACACCTAAAGAAACTGAGACGATTTTAAAAGGAAAGCTACAACTCTATTTTTACCTCGACCGGGGATCGAACCCGGGATTACACCAGGGAAAGTACGGTGTCCATGAGCCATTCTAAAGGCACATTGTTTTCTGTATCCAACCCTCCCCTGTTAAATGTCTTCCCTATTTGGCACGGTCATCGTCTAGCCGCGTGCTGTTGTTGTTTGCCGACGCGCCTGTACCGCTGCATCGCGATGCGGAAAGGCTGTTTCCAGCGGAACAAGCAAAAGCGAGGTCGGGGAGGGGGGCCCTGGGACGAGTCGGTGCCGGGCCAAAACTTGCGTGACCCGCGACTCGTGACTAGAGTCATTAAAATCGCTATACATAGCCGCGACTCCGAATCAACTCGCACTCGCCGAAACTTTTGCCCTCCCGCGGCGCAGCAGCAGATAACAACTAAGCGGTGCCTGTGTTCCTGCGCACCTTCATTTTGCTAATTACCTGAAGCTCGACGTTGGCGTGGGAGATGCCGTTTTTTTACACTCGAGTTAACGCAAGTACTGCGTTGATGGAATGAGAAATGCGGCGATGTTTTAACTGATTTCGGCGCGGGAAACCTTGAAAATGAAGATATCAGGTCATCTGAATGAGTTGGTTTGTAACCATTTGTAAATATTATCAAGGATTATCGTGAGAAAGATTCGTCCTCTTTGCAGCTGTCGGCGTCATGGGGCAACCGCGTGATGATAGGTCGTGAGACTTGCACTTCCTGAATGTGGAATCGGAATATTAATATTAATGTTCTCGCATTAGCATAACAATATTTGTAGTATGTCTTTGTTTATTAAATCTGAACATATGTCGTAATAATAGACGTTCCATTTGCGGAGGGTGGTTTATCATTTGTTCAAAAGAAATATTGATTTACCTAATTTTATCCACCAAAATCTGTTTTTATTCATATATTTTTCTAATCTATCGAAATATGTCAAAGAAAAATTGTAATTCATTGGTTTGTTTCGAGCATTGTCTTCAGTGTTAGTAAATAAAAATAAGCTAATTCAATATTATCCCCATCCTAAGAAAAAAACGACGAAGTCAATATATTTCTGTTTGTGACACACGTAACGTATACAACCAATGCAAACTTATCCTACATAAATTTATTTTTTTAATGCTAACATACAATCTGATCTTTAAGAACAATTAGTCAATGTGTTGAGAATTTTGACATGATAATCATTGATTTGTAAGCTATATTTTATCAATAACTCCACCGTTGATAACTGTGCTTTGTTGTTTTTCTTCTACTTACACTCATAGGAAAATTAGATTCAATGTATCATTGATCGGCTGCAATGCTGGTATTTCTCAAATTTTTTTGATACTGTTCAAATGTTGAAAATGAAAACTCAAAAATAAGTTGAAATTCATATAATGAAATAAAAATAGGAATAAATTTAATAACAATTCCTAAATTCATTAAAATTTTGTACATTAATACAATATCCCTTTTGAGAAACCTCTGTATTACTACGAAAACGTTTATCTCGGCGTGGTATTATACTCCAGGGCCACTCACAGCCGTTACGAGATATCGCTTCAGGCGGGGCAGTATTTTTCGGGCTCCTTGAAGCTGCTAATAGCTTGCCTCTTCGCTCGCGTGGGAGTGGACGCTCGTTTTAATCCTGGCCATTATCTGGAAGCTCAACGTTATCTTCACGCGTATTGATAACCTTCATGGCTCTCCTGGATGTGGAGTCAACTTGTGGTTCTAAACGGGCGAAAGTTGTGCGGTTGCTGTCGACGCATGGGAGCAAGGTTATGGAGTAAATCACTGTGAGAAGATTGGGAGAACGCCCATGAAATGTGATTGCCGGTCGGAGAAGAAATTTATGAGTTTATGAAATATGGTTGTCGAATTTGTGAGATTTGTATTTGGAGAGGTTCAGGGTACTAGAGATATAAAGATTGTTCATTCACACGGTTATCGTATTCAACCGATACTATACGAAATTATTGTACCAAAAGACATGAGTGTAATCATATTGTAAAACTAAGGAAAATTTATTGAAAGATGGAACTTTGATTGATTGATTGATTGATGTTTAGGGGCTCTTCAACTGCTATGGTCATTTATCCGGTTAGTGTTTTTAAGCCTGGAGATGGTTTGTCGGCTCAATAACAGGCGAAAGCCAGAGACTTTAACAAAAACTTAAGTCCAAAGACTTTAACAAAAAGAGTCATGGACTACACGCGAAATCTACCGATAAGAGTATCTGGCCACTCGAATTCCCCTTCAGACAGCGGCTGTATTCGACCTAACTAGTGTTGAAATATAGCTAAGGCGAAAATCCGCCAGTATCTGGGTTCGAACCCTACGACAACCTGGTCAGAGCCGCTGTCGCCACTGAGCTTAACTAAGGGGGTATTGATGATCTTTGAGAAAATAATGCAATAGAGTAGAATACATTTTTATACAGAAATGTCGGGATTATTGATACCATCGATCGGCCCAACTACTTTTCAACTTTAAACACATTTTGCATTATCATATTCAAAGCTTATGTTGTGTAACATTATTTGAGAGTTCGCTAGCATTCTGCTGCTCACAGCCTGCGACGTTCGTTGCCCCGGCGCTGGGGATGACGTGTGCACGCGACGAGCAGACATCGCGTCGCGTCGCCTCGGTTCGCTCGGAAGGTGACGCGCGGAGGACGCAACGCCACCCGCGCCGTCACGCACGCGTCGCTCACGCGCCGGCGAAAGTGCCCACACACGCCCCGCTACGCTGCACCCCGCCCGCCGTCACGCCTCGGCCCGTCCCCATCTACCTTTCCCGACTCCGATCCACCGCGCCCCCGTCTCGGCTCGCCACCGGGCCCGGCCCGGCCCGCTCCTCAGAGACCCACACCGTCCCGCCGACCTGTCCCGTCCCTATTCATCCCATCCTGCTCCACTCCGCCCCATCCTGCCCAGCCCCGTCCCGTCGCGTCTCGTTCCACTGCGCCCCATCCCCTCCCACCCCTTCCTGCTCGGTTCCGCCCCGTTCCGTATCGCCCGCCCCGCCTCGCACCGTTTCTTTCCAGCACACCCCGTCCCGGCCCGACCAGCCCCGTCGCATCTCCTTTCACCCCGCCTCGATCCATTACTTGCAAGCCCGTCCCGTCCTCTACCGTAGTGGCATTAGCCTGAACAACCCGTTGCATCTCGCCCGTTCCATCTCACCCCGCGGTGCCCTACTGGTGAGAGATACCTGGTTGGAGAAAACCCCGCTAGTCGACGGTAGGTCGGCGTCGGATCGCCAACTAGCGGGGGAAGATTATCGTCACCTCCGATAACAAACATGCGCTACATTTACGGGACTTAAGACTTCAGTAGTTGACGTGCCCGGAATCACTAACAATCAATCCGTCCCGTCCCGTTTTGTCTCACGCGTTGCGTCCGTTCTGGCCTTTCGTTTCGACGATTCCGTTCCGACTCGTCCCGTCCTGGCCCGTTCCGTTCCGCCCGTTCGTCCCGTCCGTTCTGTCCCAGCCCATCCTTTTACCAGCGTCTCCTGCACGCCTTGTGTCTCCCCGCTTCTATCATTTGCCCCGCCTCATCACTGCACTGCGCCACGCGCCCGCCCTTTGTTTAGCCGTCCCGCTGCCAGGCGGGCCGTGAAGTAATTGAAAGCTAGCGTCTCGCGTCGTGCGCGTGCCGGGATGTGTTTGTTCGCCGGTGCCCGCTCGCTGGGACAACAAGACTCTCGCTCTCGCGATCAGTCAGGCAGGCGATTCTACAAGGCTGCGGAAGAGACAACGTATCGCTACAGTCTTAGTTTCCGTGTGATTTTTGGACGGAAATTCTCTTTTGCTCAATTTTCTGAGGGTTTTATGTTTGTGCTGAACAACAAGAAATACCTCACTTATTTGTTTTTAAATATTTCTTGATTCAGTCGAAAAACAGAACAAATATAAAGTTGAACTTGAAACATCATAACTACTTTACTATACACAAACAAATTACTTACTACGTCAGAAAACGCATGTGTAAGAGAATGAAAACTTCGCTTACGAAAGTAAAATAAATGCAGTAATTCAATATTGTTGGAAAACAGGACTGTTGGAACGGGGTCTAACGGAAGGTTACTAGTTATCTAAGACACTTTACCCTAGAAAGAGCTGTTAAATATAATGTCACGCTTTTAACACGCATGATCTGAAGATTCAGTACACTCATGAAGAAGGAAAAGAAAAAGATGGAAATGATTTAAAAATTGCTCAATACTTTCAAACTTGAATTATCATTCAATTCGACAATAGATACGAAGTAGTAGTCAATTAATAAATGCTGTAAATCGCTGTAATCGAGTATTTTCTGATTAATTTCAATCCAGAGCGGTGTCTAAACGTATAAACTCTAGCAAAAACTAGATTTCCATTTCCAAAGGTGGGCAAGGTATTTTGATACAGAAGGGGGACAGACCTCTCGTGAGAATCGATATTCAAAATTTCGCACTGGATCCCATGGACTTGAAGACTTTAAGAGGAATCTAACCAGTGAAATGAGAAGGCGATAACTCGTTGCGTTGGTCCCAAGTTACCTGGCGATACCACTTTGTCGGTAGAATAAAATATAGTACCACGTATTTAATTTGGCATTTCCGCTTGTAAGTTGCAAATCTGGTTGATTTGGCCGGTTTTCCACGATGCTATATTTGGGCAACGCGAACGTGTACGAGTTATGTGTGCTTATCATTGATTTTTGTAACGCTTGCGCAGTGCCTAATATATCAAATTTTATGTCAATGTGTAGCCTATTTATTAACAATGTGTTAACTGTAGAATTGTGAATAATTCGTAATTGTTCTGGAAACTTGGAAAAGATTTTTACCGTGAAATGTTATCATGGTGTGTTATGAAGTGGCAAATCATGGTTTCAAAAGGCGATTGTATAATAAACATTTTTTATGGAATTTCTCAACTTGCGTTCAAAAGCATATAGATTTCCAGTTTTCCTTTCAGTACTTAAAACTGGATTACAGAACATGTCTTGGATATGTATTCCTAGCAGAAAGATTTGATCAGTATCGGATCGTGTTTGAATTTTACGCAACACTTTCTTAGCATAGTTGAGAGATAATTATGTAATTTGGAAGCTTCCCATTATTCACAAGAAACTATGCTGTTTCTTTCCTACAAACATTGCGGATGTTTCAGTGTCAAAGACAATTATCATTATGTCTAGTTTTGGACGTGAGACGAAGACGAGGAAAGCGAAGAAACCCATAAGAAACTCAAGAAGAAGCAGAAGAAGAAGAGGAGGAAGAAAAAACCATAATAACCCAAGAAGAAAAAGGAAAAAAAGAAGAAACCCATAAGAAACCCAAGAACAAGAAGAAGACGAAGAAGAGGAAGACGAAACCGATAAGAAATCCAAGAAGAAGAAGATGAAGGAGAAGAAGGAACCCATAAAAAACAGAAAATGAAGAAGAAGAACAAGAAGAAGAGGAAAAAGAAGAAGAGGAAGAAGAAGAGGAGGAAGAAGAGGACGAAGAAGAAACCCATAAGAAACCCAAGACGAAGAAGAAGAAGAGGAAGAAGAAGAAGAAACCCAAGAAGGAGAAGAAGAAGAAGAAGAAGAAGAAGAAGAAACCCAAGAAAAAGATAAGCAGACGAAAAAGAGGAAGACGCAAACAACAAATTTCAGAGTTAAGATGGGGTCCTTTGTGTCTGGGCCTCTGGCGGCGGGGCGGCGCGGCGCGGCGCCTGCTGGCCCTGCCGCCCGGAGCGGAGGTGGAAGGTCGGCCGGCCAGGTGCGTGGGCGGCCTCCGCGGCTCGGCGCGGGGCTGTAAACGCTAGAGCTGCCCGTGCTGCCCGGAAGTCACGCGCCTCGCGCGTAAACAAGTGAGTGGCTGCGCGCACGCCGGCGCAGTCAGCCAGAACACTCGTTATCACTGCCGGCGGCCGCACAACAAACTAGCTAGATGGATTCTGAGGACTGCTCAGAGTTACCAACACCATCCGACTAAAACTTACTGTACTGACTAAAATGTACAAGATTGGTGGCATTTAATCTACCTGAAATGAATAAACGCTCAATATCAGAAATAAGTAACGTTTAACATAGTCAAAAATCTTAACATACATTATTTGTTCAAACACTTTTGCTAGAGAAAAATTTATAATTATAAATCTACATATTTCAATTTTTTATTGGAGCTAGTTTTATATACTGTGCATACACTAATAATTGTATTTTTTTAGATTTAAAAATTAGATTATAATATATTCTTTCTAAAAGAAGAAGATATTGTAATATAATATTTGTAAGTTATCGGCCATACATTACACAATACCAGTCCTATTACACATTTATATGTTTTTATGGCAAAGTGAATTTCATAATAATTTTTGTTGTTGATTAAGGAATTATAACTCTCGTTAAGAAGAATGAAAATCTTGGCCATTATGAGGTCCATGAGAAGTATAAACAGATTCCAAATAAATGGCAAAACCATTAGCTAACTCCTCACCACTTGATGAATTATTTTCGAGAATCATAGTAAGAAATTTCCAAGAGTTTTTTATTTAATATAGATTTAAAATAACTTAGGGCTGTTGATGTTATTTTTCCCAACATTTCTAAGGTAGTATGTTAGATATGCATAATTAATAATTTACTTTGTTTTTCTTTTTGGTACTTTATACTTCCATTGTAAGAAAAATACATTTTCTGGCGATAATACTATTAGAATTATTAATTTAGTACATCTTTTGTCATTCAAGGAGGAAAATATTTTTTTTTGTTAATTTTTACTTTCTCGTATACAAAGAGTGTTAAAAACGTATATACGAAGTACTGTTCATAGAATAGAAAAAGTTCTGTAATGTTGCAGAAAACCGATGTTGAGATGTAACGAAAAAACAAGTGTTGGGTCCATTATTACCAAACAAATATTGTTATCAATACGTCTGTTTTCTGTCGGTCCGTCTGCCCGTCTGCGAACAACTCTAGCACCTAAAATAATCTTGGGATTTTTTTCGAAATTGAATATTCCCCAATCGACTCAAAGCCTTGCGAGTTTGAAATTGATCTTAAATTGTGGGATACTTTACATGAAGCTCTTCAATATTTTGACTTGATCATATAACTTCCAAATTCCATTTGTCAAAAATGGCTCCTAAGCTTTTCTTCTTGATACAGTGCGCCAGGAGAGCCTCTCCGCAGTGGGCACCTTGCTGGTGAGTGTGCTAGCAAGTAGCTGTTGGTAGAACAAGATGCAACCTGTAGCAAAAGTAACGTAAATTGCATACTCACCACAATCATAATACATGTTGGAAGTATTATCCTCTTCACTTGTTAGCCATTAATATGAATTCTACCAGCATAAATTTTTAATAGGAGGCCCTGATTCGGCTTGGTGCGGAGAGCGTTTCCTTGCGGACTGTAGTTTGGTTTACGAAGGCAATTTTTCCTTTTTATGTTCGAGGTCTTCTTATTTTATTATATGTCCCTACATCATTAGAAAAGATCAGTATTTTATTACTTCTGCCCATACCAAAAATTATTGTACGCTTGAATAAGAGCAAAAGTTGACTTTTATTGTTTCTAATTTATATTAATGGTTTCAACATTCCGTAAGACCATTATGGATTTGAACGTCCTATGACATTCTTTGTATTTTTAAAACTGAAATACTTGACCAAGACTTCTCAACTCAACAAGTCAATGTAATACCAACAGACCTCGGCGCTGCACAGTGGGCTTATATGAATTGAAAAGCGCGCTTTGAAAAATTCCTGGTAATGACGAATGTGGAAATATTCATGCTTTTTATAAGTACCTTTAACCTTTTCAACGAAACGCACAAGACTAATTGATGCAGTTTCCAATTTTTCTGAGTAGAAATCCACATTTTGTTCGCATTATTTTAAAACAAATGCGTGTGAAATCGAGTGAGCGCATTTCAGCCCATTGTATGTCATGATTGATTGCTTGGTTAGCGAATCCGGGCGCCTCACATGCTAAGATTGTTAGTCCAGTGACTGTAGTCCATGTTTTAATCGCGAGTATGGTCCATATTGTGAACATTCCTCGTTGGGTGGCGAGATCCGACCCAGGTCTTCACATCGGCTATCAGAGTTTTCCCCCAACCAGGCACCACTCACCAGCGGGCACCGCCCCAGCCGGAATATGCTCCAATCTCCCGACTTGTCTCCCGTCATATGAGGAGCAAACATTCAAAAAGTGATATGTTCATTTTGCAAAAATTGAGTTCTGTGGTTTTTACCTAGAATTTTATTTCCTAAAAGAAACGTAAGATTTCTTACAATACATTAAATAGTACTGTATTAGTTGAGTTGAAGACAGTCTTGAAAAGTGTAAAATTTGGGCTACATTTTTCGTTTCTATTAGAAAAGAGTGAAGTGAAGATGTCACGTTTTGAATGTTTGCTCCTCATATGTCGTAGTGTAGTGCATGCTAGTGTAAGTGGGTGTTAGGGGTGAGGATAGGAAAATTAAGAGGAAGGACCGATTGTGTCCGTTTGTTAGGGAACTGCTTCGGTATTCGCCTGGTGTTTATCGTAGAAACCACAGAAAACTACCGATCAGAGCAGCCGGCCGCTCGAATTCCTTTCCAGACAGCGGCAGAACTCGACCTAGTTACGTAGTCATACATACATATATACATATACATACATTTATTTGAACTGCAATTGGGTATGACCCGGTGGCAGTTAAATAACAATAATTACAATAATAATAACGATAATAATAATAATAATAATAATAATAATAATAATAATAATAATAATAATAATAATAATAATGGAGTACAGTACAAACTGTGGATGCAATAATCATACTATCACTAATATTAAGCATTACAGCAACTATTTCAATATTATAACCACTAGTCAGTGTTGAAAATCCTGCCACCGTGGGGACTCGAACCCTAGGATCCCTTGGTGAGAGGGTTTGCAGTGACATTAATTATCAATGCTCTGAGCCACCTAAGCCCGTGCGGCGCGTTGTCTGCAGTGTGTGCAAAGCAGCGCGCGATCGCCCTCGCCCGCGCATTCACGGCCCGTGCCACGCCCCCGCCTCGTGCCCCAAGGTCCGTTCGCCGTGACTGATGACAGGCGCGAGGCTCGGAGCCAAGGATGGGCGCGCGGCCGGCGAGGCATATTCGGGAGACTGTCATTACCCCTGCCTGAAGAAAGGTGGAAATCGTGTTCACCTTAAGGCTTTCGCGCCTCGCTGTTTATCATTACTTTGCGGATAATTTGCGCAAAAATACTTTCTAGAAGGGGCTGGTATTTCTTCAGTGGTCATCTCGATTAGCGTCAGAACGCTCATGATGATACACGAGACCTGCCAATTCACCAGCGTCATTCAATTCGTTAAAAATAGTAATAACACATCTAAATGAAGAGTTGGTAGAATTTGCGATGTGTTATTAGGAATCTGAAATCTATTACTCTAGCAGTACATTGCAGCAAGTTATTAAATAAATTAATTAAATTAATAAAAATATTGAAAGACTTTCTTCGGAAATATTACATTTAGTATTATTCACTTATGAGAGATTTTTGCGGTAATGTGCTTGTCTAAAATTTGAAGGTTCGTGCAATAGTGTGTGTGTGTGTGTGTGTGTGTGTATATATATATATATATATATATATATATATATATATATACATACATACATTGTTTGGTTATCATTCCAACACATTTTTATGGATGGTAACAATGATTGTGAAATGATATAAGAATAGAAACGGTTTATTCTCTTACTTCCAAGAAAAATTCTGGAAGTCCCTTCAATTTTCTGCCTACCACTATTTTAAAGTAATGGAAAGTCTCGGAATGAAATGGTCTCAACATTGTAGTTTGGAATTATCCGAAACGTAAAATACGTTCTGACAATAAAACGTTTGTGGAAGCTTCTGGAAAATTGCAGAGCGTCATTGTTGTTTCGCTATTTTACCAAAGTAGTATCCATTGTACGCAAAATAACCATTCTTCTTCTGCCTTTTACGTGGTTCAGTTACATCACCTCAGGATGAAGTTTTAACGACTCCGTTACATAAGAAGTTTCGCTGGAATGAATACAGAGAAGCCGCGGACCTCAACCTTCAAATTTCTCTCAATTTCTTGCGAACACAGGCAAACCAAGGTCTGCTATCGAAACTTTTCCACGAAAATATTTTTCTGGTTTTTAGTGAGATAATCTCAGTGGGTATGGGATTTCTTCTCAAATGCTGCAGAGTATTGACTCAGAAAATATCTTTCATTGAAAGTATATTCAAGTTTTTATATTGAGTAAGTCAATACACACATGCAGTTGTTGCATTAATATTTTTGTCCTGTGGTCTGACGTAAGTAGAATAAAACTTGAAATTTTGTAGACCTATGGAAAAAATGACGTTTAAAATTTTATTAACAAAAAATTTTTTTTCTTGCATTTACAATTTAATTTGGGCACGTTTATTTCCAAACAAGATGTGCAGAAGAGTATGGATTTTGTAAATATTCTGAAGGATTACTCTTTACCGTGAAAAACATTTCTTTTTGAATTACATTTTTATTAGTATTTTACATGAACTAAAATGTAAATGTACTAAATGTTTCCAATGAGATTACATAATTTCCTTAGTTCTAAGGGTCGTTAAAGAATTTTTTTGGATATATTTCTGCTTGATAGATTAATTTACGCATTATTCATAACCTTTCATTTCCCGTGTAAAAGAAGGTTGTTGTAATAGTAAAGATGGATAGAATTTGTGGCTCCTCCAGTCAACAATCGACACAAGTACTCATCAGGTGTGACTGAAAAATAACATATGCCTAAGCGCGATGGGAGTCGCTTGATACGTGATCCGAAGTGGTCAAAATCGAAAAATGATAGTTTTTTTTAATGATTGAAGAATTTGAGTGTTACTTATGAAACGAGCCACTAATTGTAAAGCATCGGTTCGAGGCTTCGTGGTCACTATTCTTCCTTGATTTTCGCCAGGGTCAGTGGGATGGTAAACAAGTCGGTGCTCATGATTGATGAGTTGGCGATAGCGACTTGTATGAAGAAGCGTGCGAACTTAACTGCTTCGCGGTAGAGATTAAAAAAGGGCAAGAGCGTGGTAGCAGTTGCTCGAACACTTCCCATCCAATGTGGAAGATCTAAAAATACTCTGTCCTTGTGTGTTGGTAAAATGTATGTTTGTACAGACGTTATATTCAGGTATTTTGCCTACGTTAACTTGAAAATCTTGTATACGTATTGAAGTGTTAAAATGTGTTTTTGTGATATGTATTATAACCTTATTGTTTTAAAAGTATCATTTAGTTCAGAAACACTATATTATCATTATTTGCCCAAATTTAAAACGGGGCAAATTACCAGGCTCTGTATTTTTTACATGTTCTAGCTCCAATTCAATTTTCACATGTATTGATCATTTGCGAACATTGGTTTCCTATTGTTAACCACGTATTCCACTTGCTTAATTTTCTGTTTTACTGAGAAGTATTCACCGGAATTTTTTCTTCTTCTAAATATTATAGCGAGCAGGATTATTCAATATTGTTTTCTAAGATCGCTTTTCAACTACAAGGTTACCACCATTTCTTTTTGAAATTTGGATGCAGAGGAACTCACTGTATACGACAACAAACAAAAATCCACCCCACGAGCTGGTTTCGAACTCGCGGCTCTTCAGCCTTAGCGACTTCGGCTATCCAGGTCGGGCCGGTTTTGTTTGGTTATTCTCTAAACTCGAGAAGGAGAACAATCACACCGAAATAAACAATATGAAATCGAAAACCGTGAATGCCGAGGTATAATAATTGTTACAGAATAACTATATATATATAGTACAGCTTTCCTCAGAAAAACACCACAATATATCAGTCTTCATAGACATCATTCAGGCCTTTGATAGTGTATAGCACAAAGCATTAACATAGAAGTTGACAAAAATTGGCACCTAGTATTACCTAAAACAAATGTTTTTTATTTGGTAAAAAAAAACCAGTAAAAGCTGTGTATGACGTATGGGGGAGAAGATTATCTGCGTACGTTTTCTTGAGTAGCAGAATCCCATCTCAAGATCTTAAATATAAATATTTAAAAGATTACTGAAAGTTAAAATAATAATAACAATAATAAAAATAATAAAATTTAAAAAGATTAGCAATGCGCGAGATTAGCAACATTTAAAAATCTAGACATTTTTATTCCCGAATTATTGAAAACGGTAACCGAACTGCAGATTTGGTTTTTCTGCAATGCTAACAATACAGTAACTCACCTTCAGCTCCACGCCTACCACTATAGGGAAAAGGAGAGCTCAACAAAACGTGCGCATAGTGAAACTACATTTATGTCTAGACGCAAATCAAGGGGCGATATTTGCTCAATGGATCAGAGAAACTGGACAAAAACCTGATCGAAATGGGGGCATTGACTTGGAAGCTGAAGTACATTACTTGTTATAGGCACATTAAGTCTTTTTTAAAAATTTTACAATACAAATGGAAGCTAATCCATTGCATATCATTATTTTGTTAAAATAAACATTTTTCGACCGTCTTTTCAAATAATAGCCAGCTTTCTTTAACCTAACTTTCGGAATATCAGTTAACAGTCATCATTTAAACCCGAAACCTATATCTATCGGATTAGTTCAATTCCCTCCTACCCTCTCACCAATATTGTTCAAAATAATGCGTATCCACCCTTCGTAAACTAAACCACATTCAAACCACAAAAACGCACTGCAATTTACCTACCTTGACATTCACTAATTGATAACAGAATCACATTGTAAACATACTTCAATCTCTCAGACTGTTGGGATGTCAGCCTAATTCAGCTAAACCCCCGGAACACCAATACAATTTTTTTCACTTAACCACAATCTCCGTCAATGTCTCTCTCAACCAACAATCCTTTAATGAACGATCATAAGAGTACAAGTTAGTTTTTGGCAAAAATGAGATATGTACATTTTTGTCAGCATCATCTCGAAATTTTTGTCTGGTAAAAAGTGTACAAGTCAAAGTCTGCTATAAAACACTGTATTCTCAATTGCACAGAAGAATACACAAAAAATCTTCAAATCTATATGCGGTTATAACATTACAAGTTGACTTGTACTCTTAACACCAAATCCATTTAATGGAATCATGTTAGTTCAGAAGAGTACAAGTTGACGTGTACTTTTAAATCCAAATAAATTTAATAAATTCTTTTGACTTATACTGGCCAAACTTGGAATGCTTTTCGTAATGAATCCGCAAAATTGCGTTCGATAACTACAATATTTCATAAGATCTTTTACATTTAGATCTAAATAGGTAAGCTTTAATATCTTAATAAAAACATAACACATCTATCATTGTTGTATATATTCTTCTCTTGCCGTTGTTAACTGCATAGTATTGTTGTCATATAAATGTTACACATCTATTGTAACGATACCGAATATTGTACCCCGGATAATCGTACACAAAATGTTGCGTAATCACGGCTGGCGCCTTTTGCGTCTTTTCTGAGCCGTCGGGCGGCTAATTCGTTCCGCACAGCTGCCGCCGCGACACCTCGGCGCCAAGCAAACGGGGGGGACTGTGTTTGTTTTCGCCAACGCCGACGCGGGTCTATCCCTGGGGATCTAGCTGGGAAGGGGGGCTGCGCAGTTTGGAAACTCCGGGAGAGACCACCTACGTTTATTTACCAAAAGTGTGCGAGTGAGAGCGCATCATGGAAAATTCCGCTCGACACACCGACAAGACACAAGAGATTATTGGACCAAATTTAGTTAAGACGTAGGAACCTTTCGCCAATAGAAGCACGTTTTAGTAAAATTTTCGGAAACTTCTAGAACATTTGGGAAACTGGGGGGGGGGGAGAAAAGGCTGGTGAGCGCTGGCATGCGCCGAGTAGGCGGATCAGAACGGTGGGAGAGATCCCAGTAGGCGGATCAGAAGGATAGGAGAGGTGAGCGCTGAGGTGCGCTCAGCTCGCAGAGCAGTAGAGCCGGAGAAGGGCATTGTCCCTTTGCTTTAAATTGAGGACGATTAGTTCCTCCGGTTGCTCATTTGTCGAGTATATCTCTCTTTTGATCTCTGCCGATCACGCCCGCGTCGCCCGTCACAATTGACGTGACGATTATTATCGCGCTGCTGGACACCTGAGTCTTGAGCTGTCGTCGCTTTCATCGTCATCATCACTGCACCACCGCCGTCGCCGCTGCCGCCGTCGCCGTGGCCACATTGCGCCACCGCAACCGCCGACGCCGACGCAGGAGTCAAGGGCTTCCCCTGCACCCACGGGACACGCCGCCTGGTGTGAGGTTCGGCGACCTGTGGAGGTTGCCCACCCCAGCGGACCTGCCTGCAAACGGTGACTGTGTTTTGATTGTCGAGCTGCGGCAAAATCTTCAGTACGCCCTTCAGGCGCAACGCTTGTTTATGAAAGAAACTCTTATCCAGGAAGTGCTCGCCGCGCATTGGCGACTTCCTTACAATATTAAGTTCCCTGTAATGTATTAGTTTTATAGCATAAAAATAGAAGAAGTAATTACTCAGACCTTGATTTTTGTATGCTAAAAGTTTAAGTCTTTCATTAAAGTTCATTTAAGTCTTACATCAGTTGTTCTATATGTCTCCTTTGAATTAATAGCAATAAAATACAACTTCGTTAATACAAACTCTTCTTATTTAATGATATTATCGAACAGAAAGATACACGTGTGTAATTCAATCGTGTAGAATATCAAGTCATTAGTTTAATTTTCAAATACACTTGCAGATTCCACAGGCTCTGAACAGGTGGGGTAGAATCGAGAAGCGTCGAACCAACAAAAATGTAATAGATGTTCAAAAAGATCTCGTTCTGTAGATTACGGTGGAAGGTGCGTTTCTCTGAGACCTTGGACTTCAAAATTTTAGTTTTTAAGACCCTAAAACGCTTCGTTTAAGAGTTATTTAACAATACAGATTAAAAAAATAAGGCGGAGTGTTGCGGGTTGCATTATGAAATGAATATTTAAATGCGTTTTTTAAACAAATCCTTCATATTTTTAAAGTTAAAGTGTAATTCGTCACGTCTAAGTGAAATTTTATTTCTTTAGAGACTTCATTTATTAAGATTGGTGGCGTATGAAAGCCGCAAAAGGAATGATTTCTATTGAAATATTATATGAGACGATTGAATTGAAAAGAGTTCGTGGAAATGGCTGCGCAGGTGGAGAGCGCGATGAACGGGTTTTAGTTTGCTAGTTTGATGATCCAGTTTATACGATCATTGACTCACTAGTTAGGTTAATTACTAAAATAATATGTATCAAATTGTGCGTATTTAAGCCATGAATTTGAGCCAATGAACCCAACCCCACCAAGTTTTTTTACCTGTTTCCCTGATTCGTTGAGAATATGCTTCGATGGCCCCATGGGTTGCTTCAGGGCATTCCTAAAAACTCGTAGCTTCACTATCTGTGCATGCTTCCTTGAGCTCTTTAAGGTCTGTAGATATTCAAATAAACGTTTTCAGTTTTTGTGGCAGTAAGATCATTACTTCGCGTGAAGCAATATGGATAATACACAGTTAAAATGTGTACCTTATTTGCCTTTTAAAATTGTCTGTTTTTCACGGGAGTGAATATTTTCAAACCAATTATGGCCAAAGAATATTATACAGAGTGAGTCATATAACTTTAGCACCCCTGTAATTTTTGAACGGTTGATGTTATTGCAATGCAGTTTTCACGAAAGTGCATCCGACAATGGAGCTAATTAATGCATGTACTCATTTCGATTTTATGACTTGTATTTTAAGAGATATTGAGGTATCTATGTGTTTTTAAAATGGAAATATACATATTTTTAGTCTATTATAAGGAGTGTAAAAACACGAATTCAATGATATACATATTGTCACATGTTAGATAAGCATTTTTTTAGTACTTCTGATTTTTTTGCGACTCATGTTAATGTATATTTTAAATGTAACCAAGGTTGCGTTGCGCTCTCCCTACTAGCACGTTCTCGGAGCGTTATAATATCCGTTAAATACGAGTCACAAAATTCAAAATTACTCAAGAAAATGCCCATCTAACACATGACATTACGTATATCATTTGATTAATCTTTTTACGCTCGGCATGCTAGACTAAAAAATGTATAGTTCCATTTAAAAAATGAAAGTTATCTCTTTATCTCGAAAAACACAAATGATAAAATAGAAATGAATACATATATTGATTAGCCCCATTCCCTTATGCATTTCCGTGAAAATTGCATTGCAATAACTTCAATCGTTCAAACACTGCAGAAGGTGCTAAAGTTACGTGATTCACCTATTTATTTTCAAACGAATTCTTGCCATAGGAAATGTACCGTATAGTATGGCTGGAGTCTAATGTAAAACGTAACTGAGCACCGACATAACGAAATCTGCCGGTCGAAGAGCTGTCAAAGGCAGCAGAGCCCCATCGTGGATGTCGAGAGGCAGCAGTGCCCCCATCGAGGAAAAATTGAAATGAATGTGCGTCTGCTTGACGAAGACAGAAGAACTGCAGAGAGCAGCGTGGTTAGTCGTGCGTAGAGAAATATCAAGAAGAATGAGCCGAGTCGGGGGATGAGGTTATATGCACGTAGGCAGAGTTTTGGCCGTCGAGATTGTGTTGAGGGGACGTGTGATGGGGTAGATAATGGCGTATTGCGGTAGATACTACTTCGCCAGCGCCTTCAGGCGAACACGCCTGCGTCCCCGGGAGGGGGGATGCGGTGCGCTAATGAAAGGTTGCGGCCGTTCTCTGAAGGCAGAGGTGACAACATGTTGGGGAGGACTTTTGTGTCGCGGACGGGACAGCATGCTTCCATGCCCTAGGAAGGCATGAATGTAATATATTAGTAAGTGAGGCAGTTGTGGATGGGGAAAGATGCTTTAAGATAGAGTTGTTCATCTTATCATATGGCGTGTGATAGTTTTTTATTTAATATTTTTTGGTCAATTGTCAGATGGACAAGCTTTCAGTAGTAAGAGATTGTGATTATAAAGTCTCGAATTGCATTATACTTTCTCGCCTTTCCGAAGAAGAGAAAGTAATGTAATCGTACGCCAGAAAAAGGTGAATTTTTGATCGCAAAACTCTTATGGCCAGGCCCTGGTAACAAAAAAAGTGAATAAATCTTGTTCCTATACTTAGTAAATTACTTCCTCTAATACGTAGTGTATTCCGAATCCATGTCAAAACGTCTGTCTGTTCGTCTGTGGTCAACGCTAGCGCCTAAACCGTTCAGACAATTTCCTCCAAAATTGATATTTCTCGATCGATTGAAATGAACTCGAGGCCCTCTGAATTTAAAACGGACGTTTCGATTTTGGGGGAACTTTACATGAATCCTTAACATTTTCCTAATTTTCCCAAAAATGAGTCCAAATTTTTTGATTAAACGTTTTTCTCGGATATATAAAGAACTCTTAAAAGGTTGATGCAGATCTCAGTTACGTTAAAATCCCTAGTTTTTCGAAAAAAGGATTATTTTCTATTTTTTTTAGGTGAGTTCCTACAACTACAATATTGAATGCAGATATTTTTCCTGAATAAAATCTACACTTTGAAGACATCTTGAAATAATGTCAGGTACAATGTTTCGAAAAGATGAGTTGTTTTCGTGTAATTTTGCTTGTAATTTACGCAATATTTAAACAATTTATGCTCTCAAAAACTAATTCAAATATTTCTTTAAATTTTCTTCTCGTATGTATCAAGGACAATACATGTATCAAGCACAGGAAATCGAGCCTTGTACTGCCGTACATTTTGAACAAGAAATAGAAAAAGAAAAAAGGATAAAAAAGAAAAAGAAGATGAAGAAAAAGGATAATAATAATAATAATAATAATAATAATAATAATAATAATAATAATAATAATAATAATAATAATAATAATAATAATAATAATAATAATAATATTATTATTATTATTATTATTATTATTATTATTAAGAAGAAGAAGAAGAAGAAGATGGGAATGTATCAATGAATTCTGTTCCATAAATACAAACTCTCGAAAATTGTAATTTGTCCACTTTGATCCAAAGCGTTTGTTCTTCGTCCGAAGTCAAAGATTTACTCCTCGTATGGCTGAAATACGAGTAATATTCTACTTTCTGATCATATGTCCTCACTTCACTAAAATGTGACGAGATTTGAGATGTGCCGCTTTTTGTGTGCAATCTCAAGAGATCCGATGCAAGGTGTTGACGCCCCTCACCTACAGCGCCTCTTTCATTAACAGCAAGTGCACAGAGCAAGCACTCGATGCGAAAGGGGCCGGCGGGGCGGGGCGGGGCGGGGCGGGGCAGCCACCCCGGAGAGGCGCGAGGACGATGACCCCGCGGGATCGTTGCTGCCGGCCACACAGTGGGCACTGCCCAAAGTAGGCTCCCACACACCGGGATCGGCGTGGAAGATCAGCAGAGGATGCAGCGCGGAAAGCTCCGCGCTAGACGAGGCGGCGGAATTCTCGGGCCCGTTCACAGCGGACCCGTTCAATAATGAGTCAGCATTTGGTGAAGTTTTCATCGGATAAAGAAGAGGCGCTGGCTTCTATTCGTGCAGGGGATACCAATGCCAACTTGCTCATAGAACGTTTTCTGAGCACATGCCATATGGTACTTTTTCCTTCTTTATTTACGATTTTCCCTCAAATCGTTCATATTTCTGTAGAAAATGGGTCCATGATTTTGACTTAAAAAGGAAAAAGTACGTATATATATATATATATATATATATATATATATATATATATATATAATTATAAATCCATTGAAACTTTTCGTTACAAATGTACAAAGTTTTAAGAACAAAAATTTAAAACATCGAAGTTTAATGTTATTTAAAATTAAAAATGCATCTGACCGCGAAAGGAAATCCGCAGCGAATAAAACGCTGCCAATCCACTGCCGCGCCGCTCGCCTGTCGCGCAAGTTTAAACGTGCTTTTAAGCTTACACGTGACGCGAAATTTCCGCTGCGGACGTTCTGCATAGGGAGAGGATGTTCAGCGCCGGTCTGTAAGAGCCTTATTGCTATTATTCACGCAAGTGTTCTTGAGTCCTCATTTCACTAGGTGTGAGAGGAGTGGAGTTTTGTTAATTATTACATTAAATTAGCATTATTATTACATCAAATCTGTAGTTAATTTTTCAATGCAAAAAGCCCGTAAATTACATAGAAGCGGGAATTTATGGATATCAGATTATGTCAACAACGCTCCTTCCTATAATTTATTCTTAATTCAAGTAATGTTGGTAAAGGGGTGGAGTAGGTCTTCCTGGGCTCAAGATCACGTGTGCGTATAATATATATTTGTCTTATTGTTCTTCTTGTACTCGTACTCCTTGGTTTTCTTCTTCTTGTCTACATCCTCGCTTCGTCGTGTCGCAATGTCCTTATTTCTCTTATTTTTCTTTTTGTCCATCGTCTTATCCTTGTTTTGCTTTGTCATTATTATTATTATCGCCATTGACTTCTTATTCTGGGTCCTCACTTCGTCGTCATCACTTCCTTCTTCTTCTTCTCTTCCTTAGTTTTCTTTTTTCCTTTCTGCTCCTTTTTTCTTTGTCTTCTTCTTTTACTACTACTGCAAGATTGACATCTTGAGGGTTCAATTTCTGATACCTTTTGATTAAAACTTGCTTATATGATGTAAGAACTTATTTATGTGTTTCATTTAGGATATATCCGTCTATTGAAGACATTTGCAAATTAGTGCAAAAGCTGCAAAACTTAGTTGACAAGAAATGTCACATATATGTAACAAGGAGCAATAGAGGATTCAATACGGTGTATTGTGCTTTAATACTCTTTTCACCCTGAACCCTGCTGCACGACGATCAGATCGTGAAAATCTAACGGTTACATAACCGATAGACGTGTGATTTAAGTTAGTGCTCATTACACTTTTTCTGTACTACTGTTTAATGATTAATGGTGCATCTACATTACATTACATCGAATGGATTACTACTCTTCTTTGAGTTTGTTGGGAAGCCAACATTGAGCAACCAGCAAAATGTGGGGAAGATTTCTTGACAATTTCACCGAGTAATTAACCGCCGCACCATTTCAAAGGCAGAATCCGCCGAACTTTAAGCTCCTGCCGGATTCCGCCTCGCATCTTTCTGCCTAGTTCTAGTTACGTCCAAGAGACAACTCTCGTATCGCACGATCGCATGTGGCCGACCAGCCTCACCATTCTCATCATTGTCCGCTCTCCTGGATTGGCCACTGAAGCTACACTTCCCAGCTACAGTAAGACATCTCCCGGATGTAGGAAGAGTGAGAAGAAGCAAACCTTTTTAGCACTCGCACATGTTGAACACTCAAGCTTCTCGAATCTCCCGGTCAGAGGCACTGCAGTGACATCAGTTGATGCTTTGAGCCCCATCCCCCGGTTTACACAAGTAGTGAAATGCTGTCGCTTGCAAATAGGTCGTTTATCTGGACCAAGCGAAGTGTAGGACTGAAGAGAGGCCGGCGCATCTGAGAACTAACAACGACAGCTAACACCGCTCCGATGCGTTAGCGCCGGGGCGGTATAGTCTAATGCATTCACGTTCTTGTTCCGAAGTAATGAAACATTTTTGCATGACATAATACGTAATGCTAATTAATCAGCTCAATTAGGGTTTCTTCAAATAATTTTTCATATAAACATTATGTTTATCACACAGAAAACGCTTAATAATTTGATCACTTATTCATGAACACACACATTACGTTGTGTTTTATGGGAATGTGGAAGTTAAGGGAGAAAGTCGTGGATGTTTTAATAAATAAATCGAATAGTCACGACCTCATGTCATAGAATTTGTTATGTATTACAACTGGAATATGTGATTACTTTTAGGGACTTAAAAAACCTTCCATTCTTCGTATCGTTATCAATATTTATTAATATAATTATAGAACGCGTCGGTTGTCATGGATATTGTAAAATAAAATATTACAATACAAGAGGGCCATTGGTCTTTTATCAGTGCTTCAGTTTTCAGTTGCACTAAATATATCAATAGCTCTGTCTCTTTCTCCCCGAAGCAAAACAAAGCGAAGTGCTGCCCTCATCGCCAGTCTTATACTCAGCTTGGTCGGGTTACTGCATACTTTCATTTATACTCTATAAAGAAATATTCTGGAGAGACAGAATATAGCGAGTGTTTGGGTCCACATGTCGTCATTGCAGACAGGTTTCAGTGGCAGCGGTCGCGTTTCGGGCCAGTGTGCGCCGGTGGCGTCGGCCGCGCCCCCCGAGCGTGGCCGAGCGCCGAGGCGCCCGCCGCGGACGCTGCCCTCGTCCCCAAGGCCTCTCCTCGGACGCGCGACGCTGCACCGCACTAGAGTGCGCCACCGGTGTCGCCATTTTATATCCTGTTAAACTAAATGGGTAAGTTAGGAACCAACAATCTACCAAAAACCAACGATAATATACTCGAAATTCCTCATAATGCCTTCGATTGTTATTATTTGTCCTCAACTGCTGAATGCTGCCTGGCGGGGCATTCAAGTGAAAGGATATTAAATGGCGACGGCCGTTCGGGTTGCACTACTCTCTGTATCCAGGGACTCTACACCGCACCGCGCCGCAGCGCACTCAGCTTCGGCGGCCGCAGAAATTGAAGTAGAACAAAGGGCTATCTCACATTTTTGTGAAACTAAGTTATTAGTAGGGGACGGATTTTGATGACCTAAAACATAGCCAAAATGATCAATAAAATGCTCTTAAAATGCTTTAAAAATGCGCGAAGAAGAATGGCGTAAAATATCTTTCCAAAACCAGTTCGGATGAACAACTCAAGCTGTTGGATACGTTACTGATGTAATCGAGGCTTCTTCCATTCTATCGAGTGAACTCAGCTTGCACACTTTTGGTTTAGAGTATTCTTTACCAGGAAATCTCTGTCTTTAGTTATCCCTAAATTGGTCGAACTGGCAATGGCGCTGTTATTAGTTACGTCACAAGAATTACATACAACGGCTCTCAGAGCAATTTATAAGCGAATAAATCGAATAAGCTGCTGAGTAATTCTATATAAAACACTTATTGAACCTCGTAAATATTATTTGAAGCAAATACCACTTAAAATGACACTAAAATCGATGAAATTAGGGGAAAAATGCATTAAACAGGACAGAAAAAGGTAAAAACTGAGGGAAGATGTGGGTGACAATTGTGAAAAAAAGAATTGAAAATTGAGATTTTTTTATTTTCCAATGCGATAAATTTCTTTCGAATTTGTATATTAGTATGGTACTTTTATTTTTTGTTAATCGTGATTTAAATGGCCGTTGTGAATTTTTAAATGTCTCGCTGCGTAACGGGTCACACCCCTTTTTTCCCTGTCAGAATATATGGATGTCAATAGACGATCGCGAGGGGTCGCTGTGACAAATAAACAACCGGCGTTAAGGATCATTTTCGTTAGGTTGAAATGACAAAGCAGAGGCGGAATAAGCATTGTTTTGAGAGACAAAAGAAAAAGATATAAAATTCGGATGCTTCCGAGTTTTTAGAAGAACATTTATTTGCTCGAGCCACGCGGTGATGAGCAGGTCGGCTCCTGATATATTTTACCAGGTCGAGGAAAGACTGTGATAAAATTAATGATAGAGATTTTTCCTTCAATGAAATTTGTAGTCCATAAATACTTCTTTCATTAAGACCATGCAGATTTTTTAAAGAATAGTATTGTTCATGCAGTAGTGCTGGCAAGATTTGCAATTTTAAAAAATAACAAAAACAAGATTTTCTCAACAGTGCTCCAAATTGTTTCTTTCATTTTGGTAGGGGTAGGGCCAAATGCACTCCATAAGATGACTTAAACACCATCGCTCTATTCTTTCATTTGTTAAAACATTACAAACATGTAATTTTTTTGACTTCTCTCCCACGTCGGTGATATTTCCATTAGTGGCAATTTATTCACGTTATTTAAAGCACATGTACTCATAAATATAATGATGTCAAATAAAGTTTCTCGAAAACTGGACAGTTTTGTGTAAAAATGAGCTCAATATTCCGCATTTTTAGAAACGCTCAACCGCTATTTTCTCAAAATGATTTCAAATTTTATTTTTCAAATTTTTCCAATGGATAGTGTTATTTGTACTGTTTAATATGACGTAAAGTTCATTTTGATGTATTTTGTTATTTCAAAAATTACACAAATATATTTTTGAAATATCTTCCTCGCCGTTATTATGCACAGTTCTATGAAATAGTTTACCTTGCTGCATTTGTGAGTAGAAGTGCTTCAAATAACCAAATAAAGTTTTTCGAAAATTCAATCGATTCCTGTGAAAACGAGCTTGAAATTTCGCATCTACAATAATGTTTAATCGCCTTTTTTTAAAAAAGTCTTCGAATTTTTCAATGAAAATTTCTATTTAGGACTCTTATTTAGTATTCTTGAAGTAATATTTTGGTTGTACTATTAGGAGAGCAAAAATTGAGAAAATTAGAAAAAAAGTCCTTTGGGCAACGGTAGAAGGCAGCTGGTCAGAAAACAGAGCAAGACCTTAAAGCCAGTCCCCACCAAGGAAATTAGTAAAATTTGCTAAGAGAAAGTCTGTGCCATTCTGTAGCATCTCTGGTTTTTCTTATAAGATGGTTCTACGAAATGTATTAAGCAACACCCGTATCACAAATAATTTGTTTATTTGATACCATCGAACTAATGACATTAATAACTGTAAAAAATTACTCTGCTTTTAGTACTTTTTTCCTTTGATAAATATTTCATTCATTACGTTGCTGTTCGCCGTTGTAGATTCTCCTTTCTCACAACGATCATCGACTAAAGGAAATATTGCTTACGTTTCGTAATGCGATTTCGAATGTCCTTAATCACATAGTAAAGACATCCGAACCTGAAGAGGTTGGAGACGCGTTATTAGAGGCGAGACTTATGTTGGAATTTTGATTGCACATAATTTAAATTCATAAACATTCATAAACATGTGATCGATGAAAAAGAGATTGACAAACGGACCCAGCCGTATCATTACAGGTTTTAAATCGTTCTTTACCAGGTAAACACTAGTTATAAATCAACAACACAACACATGTGACATGATATTGTACCGCCGCATGTAACGCACATGTTTCAGCCTGTACTCTTACTTATGTTGGAGAATATAAGAAAGTGGACTACATTGTATTTTTCTTGTTATAATGCTGTTGTATATTTTAGAACACTTACAAGTTTATTAAAAATAAAATACCATTCAGCGAAATTAAACAGTCCCTACTCTTTCGTGTCTTGGACTTATTTGACGGATTGGATAATGCACTCTGCATTCTGCAGTCAAGAGCCCGCCTGATCGGCGAAAGAGCAAGTTGTGGGGGATAGACAGATTTGCGCGGAGAGGGCAGCATGCGATTGACCAGTGGGGACGACGCGGCGGGTAGATTGAATGCCTACGCGTCGAATGCCGCCCTTTATTTTACCTTTCAAATTCATCACATGTTTTGTGACAAACAATGTGTCCACTTACATAATGAGAGCAATCTCTAATATCAAGATTGACATAAAAATGAAATATGGACATTCCAGGAAGGTAATGTTTGGGAGCACATATATTTTGACTAATTCTCATCCATTATCAAGCTGAGTAAGAGGTACTAACAGCAAACGTCTCTAACGATATATTGCGGGCAATTATGACATTATTATGGGTTTGGTTAAATAGAATGCATAGCGCTTAAACTGTTTCTTACGATGTCTAAACAATATTGAATAAATAGTGTTCGTTGATTTGAAATGAGAAATATGTGATGTACTCTTGTCAGAAATTAGAACAGAAAGTAATCATTATTTTTTATGTATAAGATTTTTTAACTTTGGTAGACTCTCTCAAATTCCATATAACATAGATAATGAAAAAATAATTTATTACTGTCATCATCAAACAAAAATATTCAATTTTACAATTTTGTGTTTGGCACTACACTTAATTTGTGAGTATATCGTAGCAAAGTGAATGACATTGACAGCCCTTCAAGCAATATTATAATGCTTGGTATCCAAATCAAATATGTATGTCTAATTCGTTGTAGGTTCATAACTCACACTGCCCTCTACCGACAATAAACATTTCCAATATAATACAAAAGACTATATTACTTCAAAAGTATATAACAGTCCGTCACTTTCTCGCTACGGTTCGAATTGCGCATTCCCATTAATGGTCGCCCTTCTAGAACGAGTCACATCCACATTCTTCCTTCCTGCCCACATTTGCTCTCGAGTGACTCGCGTGCGACTCTTCAGGTCAGTGAAAGTGCAAATTTCTGTGCTTAATTCATACACTTTTAGAAAGACAGCGTTGAACCGAGGAAGTTAAGATATGAAAGCATGTTGTATATCACAAAAGAATCTAAATTCAAGATATTGAGCGAAAACAATAAAGAATTGACAAAATATTTCATATATATATATATATATATATATATATATATATATATATATATATATATATATATATATTGAAAAAGTTCGCTATCTCAATTTATTAGTCAGTACTACAAGTTTACTTAGCGCACAAAGATGGTCAAGTGTGTGTGTGTATATATATATATATATATATATATATATATATATATATATATATATATATATTGCATTTTTTATTTAAACTTATTCAGAAAATTTTCCTGAATATAAGTCAAAGAATAATAAATAATTAAATCTCATCAAAATCCTGATAACATTTCTTATATCGTGTTACGATACTCTTCCATAGTTCGCTATCTCAATTTATTAGTCAGTACTAAAGTTTACTTAGCGCACAAAGATGGTCAAGTGTGTGTGTATATATATAAATATATATATAAATATAATAACTAATAAATTGAGATGGTGGAAATATCGTACTTATCTTGATTTTATTTACTTATTCTTTCACTTATATACAGGAAATTTTTCTGAATAAAAGTTTAAATAAAGAAATGGAAGCGAATCAGATGGTACACTTTGAACACATCAATTGAATACTGCTAGTAATTTTTCAGATTTAATGAATTTTAACGTAGAAATGTTTTCTTATTATACATCAGACTTTCGGAAGCTTAGGCCTGGAGAGAACTACGTGTCAACTCCAATGTTTTAAGTATTCATTCATGTACCAGGTGTGAATTTGGCATATAATATTTTTTCATGCAGAGTTAATGACAGTTACTCATTGCCTTTCTCATTGAAATACTCTACAAAACATTTGTTGGGGATCAGTAGAAAATTATTAATGGTATAGTAAAGGATCATTGATATTTGTACGTTACATTTTATTAAATATAGTATATGACAATCGCGCTCTAGTTTCAATAATTGCTGATGAATTCAAATACACATCACTGAAACTGCGAAGCGAGAGCACTCAAAAAAGCAAGATCACTATCTTTTGACGATGGATAAAAGCACAATGTATCGCGCACTTAACGATCAATTAAGGAACTTTGCAGGTAGACATTCACACACCTGCATGATCTCACGAAGGGTGGTTTATAGCACAATTTAAAGGAATCATCAGAAGTGTTTTTAACGTGTTATTCGTAGAGTTTAAATAACTCACAAATTCTTATTACACAACCCTTAATGTTTGTGCTCTTTTAGATATTCTCAATTCAAGCACTAATTGCAAAGTGTAACCCCTCGATAGGTTTTCACCACAAAATTATAACATTATTTTTAATGTTCTTTTTAGAAACAATTATTCATTATTCAAACAATTATTAATATCACTAAGTGATATGTGATTGTTGCAATTCATTTTAAAACTAGTGGTGCTTCCACAGTACATATTTTCTCGTATTATTTTAAATTTGCACTTTTCAAAAATGAGGAATTAATGTAGTTAAATTTGTGACAATAACTGTCAAGTAACTTCTCCCAAAGACTGTCATGGGCCAGGTATCCAATGGCGTACCGCCATTCTGTAACATTTGTACAACCCTTACTTTTAAATCTCTCGCCAATTTCTCTGGACACAGTGCCTGGGAGTTCTAGTAAGCTAGTTGCCCGGGCCTGGTGTAGACTATACACCATAGAAAGGTTTTAGTAATCCTCTGTTATACAGGAGGCGTAATTCAAAGTACGAAGATGAGATTGGAGTTTATGAGACGTGAGATAGTGAATGTTAATTCCGGAGCGACAACTACTTAGGTCATTATTCCCGTACAGTGAAATACAAGTTCTGCAAGTGGAGGTATTTCTCTTACGCAGGAACGTGAGATCCTTCGCCGATGTACACGTCACTTTGCGGGAGGATTCCCTTTTCCTGGGCATCGTCCCACCCGGGACATACACTAAGCTCGCGACTGGTTAGTGGGAGTAAGTAGGCCGGGAGCTTGTGTAATAGTGTAGTGCATGTTAATATAGAAAGATGAGGGGAAAATAAAGAGCAAAGTACAGTGACTCACGGCTGTAAAGACAGACGGATAGGAATTTTTGTAAAAAAACACTATTTGGATATGAGGGGTCTTTCTTTCCGACAAAATCTAAACACTGATTTTTTGCAACATTACAATACTCTATAGCCCAGTTCATCACACAAACTGAGTGAAAAAAGTCCCGGAGTTTTGAAACTAGGCATGAAGTTTTTTTTGGTACCTACTGCACATTATGTTAAAATTCCTGAATATGAGGATATGAACTAGGAGTAGGAGATTCGGTTTAAAGATGTTTTTTCTTCGTTTATTGCATATCTCTATATAGTTATGGAGATATACGCCAAAAACAAGGAACCTTTAAACAGTCCATACCCCCAGCTTACCTCCCACAATTTAAGATTTTTAGTATAATATGCGGTAGGTACCCACAAACAATTATGCCAAGCTTCACAACTTCGGATTTTTTTACCTTAGATCACCAGTTTTTGGTCTATTTTGTCTGGCGCAAAGTTGACTACACGATATTATCTGTATCTATGACTACCTCATCGAATATTTTAAACAAAAACCTATTTGTCAACAGCTAATCCAACACTAATTGAATGTTCGAGTTTGCCGTTTAGGGTTCAAAAATGTCTAATAACTTTTTGCTTGCGTTTCGATGGCTGTGTTTAAGGTGTTCTTTTGGTATATTTTTGCTTTTTCAGATCAATGTTCTTGCAAAACCCTACGAACCAACTTGGAAAAGTTTAGACTCCAGACCTCTGCCGAAGTGGTACGACAAAGCCAAATTTGGAATATTTATACACTGGGGTGTGTTCTCTGTCATAAGTGTTTACAATGAATGGTTCTGGAAATATTTAGAAGATAATTCTAGTGCTCCTGCTCTATTTATGCAACATAACTATCCACAACGCTTCACTTACCAAGATTTTGCACGAGAATTTACAGCAGAATTTTATAATCCGGATGAGTGGGCTGATATTTTTAAGAATTCTGGTGCCAGGTATATTGTGCTAACAAGTAAGCACCATGAAGGTTACACTCTATGGCCTTCAAAGTATTCTTTCAGCTGGAATTCGATGGAGGTGGGTCCTCGCAAAGACCTAGTAGGAGAACTGGCTGAATCCATTCGCTCAAGAACGAACTTAAAATTTGGTTTGTATTATTCACTGTATGAGTGGTTTAATCCTCTTTATCGCCAAGACAAGAATGATAAATTTAAAACACAGTTATATGTCACCCAACACGCGGTGCCCCAATTGCATGAACTAGTAGAAAAATATGAACCTGCTGTTATTTGGTCTGACGGTGAATGGGAGGCATCAGATTCATATTGGCTTTCCAAAGAGTTTCTAGTATGGCTGTACAATGAAAGTCCTGTTAGAGATTATGTCGTTGTAAATGATCGATGGGGGAAAAATACTCATTGCAAGCATGGTGACTTTCGTACTTGCAAAGATCATTTTAATCCTGGTGTTCTGCTACCATACAAGTGGGAAAATTGCATGAGCATTGATGAACATTCGTGGGGATACAGAAGGAATGCAAAATTATCGGATTATAAAAGTACTCATGAGTTACTGAAAGATTTAGTTTCAACTGTTAGCTGTGGTGGAAACCTATTGCTTAATGTTGGTCCCACAAAAGATGGTGTGATACCTGTCATTATGCAAGAACGTCTTAATGATATTGGATCTTGGCTTCGGATCAATGGGGAAGCGATTTATTCTACAACACCGTGGATCACTCAGAAAGATAAGTACAATAAAAACGTTTGGTATACTCAACGAAAAAGCTATGTATATGCCATTGTGCTTGAATGGCCTAAAGAAAACCTATTGACATTAGCAGCAACTCAATTAAGTAAATACTCTGAAATTAGAATGTTGGGTACAAATTTTACATTGAAATGGCACAAGTATAATTTAGGTATTGAAATATCATTTCCTGATAGATCGAAATCACCAGATTTTGCTTGGTGTTTAAAACTGAGCAGAATCAATAAGAGACGAAAATCAAAATAATATTCAAGGAAAGATATCAATTTATTTTATACATTCTTAAATGTAATAATAATATCTATATTTTGATGTACACATTTTATAATTTTGATAAAAACACTTATATTTTTTATTTATTTTTTAAATGTTTCTCTCTCTCTTTCTCTCTCTCTCTCTCTCTCTCTCTCTCTCTCTCTCTCTCTCTGTCATTCTGTATTTGGGGAGCTCGTTCTTCGAACAGTGAGATAGTTGCGATAATGTTGAGATAATTTGAACAATAAAGGTTTTAATAGCTCTCAACTTCAGCAAAATAGAAGAAATTCCTATCTAAGGAAACTGTTTTAGGTTGCAAATTTTTTAAGACGACATTAATTATTTATTGCGGTAATAAATTATTGTTAATTTGATTACTGAAACATTTACTATTTTCGGTGACGATTGGTAATTCCGTTAATTTGTACGTTACAAGTACGCCGTAACGAGCTGTTTTTAAATAGTGCTTCGAATCTTATTCCACATTTTCGTGACAATTTTCGATTTTTTCTATTTCCCGTAAAAAAAGTTTGCTGGTTGTATTAAATAGTTGAAACTTAACAGAAAAGCATAATTCGTAATCACATTGCAAAGTTTCGTAAGCTCTACATGCATTCAATACATTTTATAGATAGCGGACCTCATAAAAATATCTAGTATTTTCACTTTCTCGTATACATACGTATTTACGGAGTATATATGCCTAGTTTAGAGAAAGTTACGTAATCTGCGGAAAATCGATTTTGATATTTCAATGAAAATACACGTTTTGGGGTCTCCTGATACCGTTTGGGGTACCATGAAAATTGTTTTTTCTTTTCAAAACGTCCAAACGTTTTTAAATGTCTGTGTTTTTGTCTGTCAGTCTGTCTGTCAGTTTCTGTGTCTGACCGTCTGCCTGTCTGACCGTCTGTCTGTCTGACCGTCTGCCTGTCTGTCTGACTCTGGCTGTCTGATCATTTGACTGCTTGCCTGCCTGCCTGCCTGCATTGCTTGTCTGCTTGTCTGTCTGTCTGTCTGCCTGCCTGTCCGTCTGACTGTCTGCCCACCCGTCTGTCCGTCTGTAAACAACACTAGCGCCTAAACCATACGTAGGATTTTTTCAAAATGGATATTCCCCAGTCTGGCGCGACTCGAGGGGCTGCGATTTTGAAAAACTTTCTTCAAAATTTGGGGGTAATTTACATAAAGTCCTTCGGATATTTTCAACATTTTCTCAAAAACCGCTTAAAATTTTTTGTTTAAATTCCTTGTAAACGTTGGGTAAAATGCACTTATAAAAGTGCCTTGGACCACGCACTCAGGAAAAAATGGAGTTAATTTATAAGGCACTTCAGTCAGATGTAGAAAAGGATTTATCCACTTTTTTGTTACCAGGGCCCAGGGCCAAGAGTTTCTCTGTCGAAAATTCGACATCAGAGTCGACTCGTGTCGATAAGAAATAAGACGTCCGACATGTTTCCTATTTTCGCATCTAGATTTTTTCACTGTAATGACATTACTTAGCAATCATTTGAATCACCTGTTTTGTGCACTTTTGTGAAGCAAAACTGTCAAGGAGAAGACGTAGCCAGAACGACCGAGTAGAATTCGCGTGTCGAACATTCCCTTCTTCAGCTGCGTCATATCAACACAAATAAACATCAACCCCGTCGTTAAGTTTCAAAACAAACTCTCAGATGTATACGGTTGGAGTGGTAAGGCTATCGGTGGGTCGATCACGATTCTTGTGTAGATCTCCTCTGTGTTACGCGACCGGGGAGGAGAGCGGGCAGTTCGCACCTTCCCCGCGGCCGGCGCGGCGCCTCGACGACCTTGGCGGCTAATCACCCGGGGCGGGCGTCGCGTCGAGCGGCCGAAAGGAAACTGGGTCTCCGGATAATCGCGCCTATCGCAGTTTTCCTGCAGAGGCGTTGCTCCATTCCGCTCGCGCGTGCGCGCCCGCCAGACTGTGGTCCAGGTGCCGCGCGTAAACGAAGTGTTTATTTCAGAAGGGATATATCTCCATTTCAGTTTGTTTGCTATTGATTTGTTGATTGGTAATTCCAGGCGCGACAAGTACTAAGGTCATTTGTTCCGTACGATTAGGGCATTTGGTTTACTCGAGAAGTGGCTGTGACCTTTCACCTCTAGATGTGAGATTCAGCGCCGATCTAACGTCAGTTAAAGGTATTTCCTCTAACCAGGTATCTCCCACCAGCGGAGCACGGCCCCAGTCCGGACATGCTCTAAGCTCCTGAGCGGTCTTTTGATATGTGTGGTAGTGTAGTGCTTGTTAGTAAGGGAAGAGTATAGGACAAGGAAGAGGAATAAAGCTCGCAAGCGGTCCATGGCCCGTTTGTTAGGGTACTGCTCGGGAATTCGCCTAGCATTGATCGGAGAAGCCACGGAAAATTACCGATCAGAGCAGCCGGTCACCATAATTCTCCTCCAGACAGCGACTGAGCTAGACCAGTGTTGAAAATTCTGTCACAGCCAGGACTCGAACCTAGAAACTCTTGGTCAGAGACGCTACAGTGACATCAGTGAATGCTCTGAGCCTCTCTCGGTAGTTTGTTTTCTAGTTTTATGTCTCAATAAATATTTAATGCGATTCTCCATCATGTTGCCAAATATTGTTCAAATTATTATTCTAAATGTTATCTGGAAACAATCAAATCACCAGCTGCAGTAGCTCAAGGCACCAACTGATATCACTGTAGTGCCTTAAACCGGGAGGTCGTAGGGTTCGAGTCCCGACGATGGCTGGATTTTCGATACTAGCTAAACAGTTAGGTCGTATTTAGTCGCTGTCTGGAGGAGAATTCTAGCAGCTAGCTGCTCTAATCGGTAGTCGTGGTTTCTCCGATCAACACCAGGGGAATGCTGGAGCAGTACTCTAAAAAAGGGTCACGAACCGCGCGCGAATTTCCCTACCTGTTTCTTGTCCTCTCCTTTCGCCTTATTCACAAAAGGTTACACTTTCATGCTCTACACAACTACAGATGTAATGCGCATAGAGCTTGATCCAGACGGGTGTATTATCTCCTCACGTTTTCTTGAGCCCTCGTTTCGCTAGACGTGAGGGAAGTGTGTGTGTGTGTGTGTGTGTGTGTGTGTGTGTGTGTGTGTGTGTGTGTGTGTGTGGGGTCATTATTTTGTTGTTAGGGCTATTATATGAAATCTGTAACTCGTTTTTCAGTGCAAAATAGTTTCTATTACCCGGGAGAAAACATTTCTGCTTATCAGAATTTGTAACCAAGCTCGTTGCTATCATTTATTCTGAATTTAATGTTTGTAAAGGAGTGGAGATAGGAATGCCGGGGCTCAAGAAAACGTGCGCGTATAATACCTCTGATGGGAGATACTTGGATGAGGAAAATCCCGCAAACGGACGTGTAGGTCGGTCGCGCCGGACGTCATCCTCAAACGGATGAAGAACTATAATTTTAAGATTTTCAATATTATTCTAAATCTGTTCCAAGCCATTGCTTTTGTAATAGTCTGCATCTGTCCTTCAGAAATCCAGCCGGTAACCTCAGTACCATAGTATGCTCCAAGCTCGTTTCTCACGCTTGATCAAGTGGAAATCTTCGCCTCCACTTACTGAACTTTCATTGGTAGAACGTCTTCGCGTTTCCGGGCCAAGATGAACGTTGACCATCTTTCCCAATCGCATTCCTGACCTGCTTTGCATTCCCATACTGTTGTGAACGCCTGAGTAGTATGCCAATCTCTCAACTTTCTTTACGTTCCCGTTGGCGTTGGCGTTGCCGTTCTCGATCGCGGGCAAAGGGCATAAAGGTATTAAGGCTCTCATTGACCGGCGCGGAAGATCCGCAGTAGATGCTGCGCGGAAGATCCGCAGTGGATGCGGCGCGGAAATTTCCGCGCTAGACTCGGCGGCGGAATTTGCCGGTCCGTTCACACCTGACGGTCAATTATATCAGCGTTTGGTTACAGTTTTCATTCGCTAAAGAAGAGGCGCTCGCTTCAATTCATGTAGAGGATAGAAATGCCAAGTTACTTTGAGTACGTTTTCTGAGCACGTGGTACTATTTCTTTCCATATGGTACTTTTTCTTTATTTATTTACGATTTTCCCCTAAATTGTTAATATCTCTGTAGATAAGGGGTCCATGATTTTAACCTAGACATTAGTGAAATGTACAAAATTTTAAGAACAAAAAGTTGAAAAATCTAAATTTAATGTTTTTCAAAATTAATTAAACAACCGAAACGATTAGAAGTATTTTTTACCATTCTGTCATCTCAGATTCTGGCGAGCTGAAAATATTGGAGATCTGAAGTGACTTTGCCTTGGTTTCCACTTGGAAACTGGAGCGGCAGCGAAAAAAATGCGTTCGACTGCGAATGGAAATCTGCAGCGAATAAAACGCTGCCAATTCGCTGCCGCGCCGCTCGCCTACAGCGCAGGTCTGAACGGGTTCATAAGCCTATACGTGACGCGAAATTTCCGCTGTGAACGTTCCTCATAGGCAGCGGATGTTCCGCGCCGGTCTGCGGGCCTTCCGAGCCTTTATCCACGCACGTTTTCTTGAGCCGTCGTTTCACTAAATAGAGAGGAGTCGGGGGAGGGAGGATAACGGCAGGAATATTACAGAACACACGTAGCTCGTTTTCTTCGTGCAAAATAGTTTGCATTATATAGGCGCAAACATTTCTGGTTTTTTGATTGACTCAACAATGATCGTTGCTATGATTTATTCTTAATTCAACCAAAGTTTGTAAAGGAGTAGGGGAAGGTATTCCGGGGCTCTAGAAAACATGCGCCAATAATACGTTGAGACTGCATCCGTGTTCGCCCGCAGAACAATTTTGGATGCAAACTATTTTACCAAACAATAGTAAATACACACTGGTATATACTATTCACGCAGGATTTGAATGCACCATACATACGCCTTCGAGTCTTTATAGGTGACATGTAATAGTGTGGAAAATATTTTAACTTCTCATCGATATCTATATTTAATAGGATATATTTTTGATGTGAAAAAATTAGCTGCTTCTAAAGGAAACTTCATATTCCTGTTGCATTAGTGAGATTAGGTTTATGTTTGGCAGAAACTTTCAGAAATCAATTTAATTGCTTTCTTATGCAATTGACCTTTGGAAAATAACTAAGTACTTTTTATTTTGTAATGCCTTTCGTCGTATAGTTTCAAGTTCTTTTCTTTTATTTAAATAATGAGAGGCATTACAAAGTTTAGTCATGTGGCTCTATAGTTGCAGAACCAATAATTTTATATTTTAGTGATTCTTTTTAGAAAATATATGAGCTCCTACATTTACCACGTTTCAGCGTTGTCGGTTGTAAGCAGGGAATTGCAACATTACAGTCTGCTGAATTGTAAAATACATAACATATCATTTTGGATTTATTTCCCTTAATTTATATTCCAATCAATTTACTGACTGCTACATCGGATTTTTGCAAAACTTCATGAGCGTCACAGCTCTTTTTTTCACATTACACTTTAACGTAAATAACTCAATCAAACAATAAATTTCTGATTCCTCGCTATACAGGTTCAGTAAATGGAGTTTTCGGCGATAAGGATCAAGAACGAAATATGTAAGAATTATTTTCTGTGTGTATGAATAAAATGTAGTTCCGGTCATCATGGGTCCACGTAACACCAAAGTCCATGGCGCGGATACCGAGATGCATTTTACTTTCTCGCCTGACGCAGTTCTTCGTTCTATGTAAGCATGCGCCAAAAAACGGTGAATTTTCCCCAGAAAAACTCATTTCTAAACGTACTAGATATTCGCAAATATTCCAGAGGAGTAAAAGACATTTGTAGGTGCTTACACTATCCACACGATTAATCTGTTGTAAATCGTACAGCTGAATTATGAGATATGAAAGTACGATTATGAAACATGAAAGAGCAAGCACAAACACCTGTGATTAAGGTGGCACTCGAACTCACGGACTCTGTTAGTATCAAAGCCTTAAGCAACAATTTCGTTGAATCGAGGGTCATTATTTTTTCTCGTAAAATGTTTTTAAATATCTCAAAAAGACGTAGTACCTCTGTTGGGTATTTCCTTTGCAAGGGTTTCAAGACTGTTTCTCAGAGAAATCTTTATAGACGATCTTGGAACATCATTCTGAGTTGGCATTTGTCCACAGTATTGCTGAAATTATGAAAATATCTTCCTGTGCAACAAATTAGAGTAATAAAGCTTGAGACCTTGAGATCTTGCAATGTGATAATAAGCTTAATTGCATGACTACTTGACTTGTGATGAAACTGTGTTCACGGAAAATTACGCATGCAGTTTTTCTGTACTAAGTTTTATCATGCTTATCGTAAGACAGGTGCACCATGCATTCCTGGACATTGTAAACACCATTATAACGTGTTCGTGTTTGTTACTCATCAACTGGTCTCGTAATACCAAAAGATTTTTCTGTGTTTGGCGTTGAAAAAGTTTGCATTCATTAGCTAGAAAACACTTTCAAAACCAATCTGATAATGGACAAACTTTCATGTTATCTTCAAACATCTTTAAGTATGTTGGCCTGCAATGTCATAAAAATATCAGACAAATCCATATGACATTCTAACTGAAAGACATGTTTTCTACCATTTAGAGGTAAGATTATTTGTGACATTGACTTCTCATTGCCTTTATCTGTAATTGCTTTATCAGGAAATACCAATAAAGTTAAGAAATTTTAGTTATTGAAATAAAAAACATTGGCTAAGAATAACAAGTAAACAGTATGTCATAAAATGCTTTTTATAGGACGAATATCAAAGAAAAAGTAGATAAGTCTTGAATTAAATTTTATTAGATTTTTCCTTTGTTCCCCTAAGAGCATTGAAAAAGCATTTATTTCAGGATAAAATAAATATACTTTTGCTTCTACTATTGAACAATGAATTACCACGAGGAACTAATTCCGAATTTTAAATGGGGCCTAACATAAATTACGTAATGCTAAAGAGGGAGAGGAGATTGAGGCAGCGTTACACTGTGTTACACAGGAAAAAGGGAGCGTTAGTTTAGTGTTATGTAATATGAATTTCTTAATTACTTGATTGATTGATTAATTTTTTCGTGTTTCCGGGCGCGTCAACGGCTTTGGTATTTAGTCCCGTTAGTGCATGTTCTTTTCTCGGGAGATGGCGGTGATCTTCCCCCGCTGGATGGCGATATCCGGCGCCGACCTACCGTCGGCTAGAAGGGTTTCCCCCTAACGAGGACTCTCCCCCCTGCGGGGCACCGCCCCAGCCGGGACAAGATCTAAGCTCCCGACCGGTCTCCCGAAATATGTGGTAGTGTAGTGCATGTTAGTGTAAGTGTGTGTGTAAGGGGAGAGGATAGGACAAGGAAGAGGAAGGGCCGTTCGTGCGCGGTCCGTTGCCCGTTTGGTAGGGTACTGTTCCGGCATTCGCCTGGTGTTGATCGCAGAAACCACGAAAAACTACCGATCAGAGCAGCTGGCCGCTAGAATTCTCCCTCAGACAGCGACTAAATTCAACCTAGCTGAATAGCTAGTGTCAAAAATCCTGCAGCGGTCAGGACTCGAACCTAGGACCTCCCGGTCAAATTGAATTTAAGACAATAAATTAAAGCCTTGTCATGTATAAGTTGTTGCAATAAATGAAAATGTTTTTTCATCAATGGCATATTGCTTGAATCAGATTACGAAGAAAATAATTGAAACTCATTTGTAGAATATTCTAGAATCATATTAAATTGGAGCAATAAACTCGTACTCATGCGTCGTCGACGACAGTGTGTGAACGGTGTGTTGTCAGAATTTTCCTCCTCTTTGCGTATTTCATTCTCTCGGAAATGGTTTCCAATCTTTTGGTTGGATGCACTCGGCGTGTCAACTAATTCTGACTTCAATGTTCGTATATTTTAATGTACAACACAATATTAATACAAATTGTTTTACTACATCGTAATTAATTTATTTTTTCTTCTTGTAAATGTGGGGATGTCACAAGTCTTACGTAATTATCTAGAGGGTGTTCAATCGAGCGTAACGTGTGCGTTTCTGGGGGGATCACCGGATGTTTAAGGAAAGCAAGTGCGAGGAGAGGAAAAATTCACTAAATTTGCGGTAGTACGTAATTTATGGACGGCCTGTGTGCGTACAGTAGATCAGATTTTCTTTGAGAGCAACGGGGTTACCTGATTCAATTATCAATTTCGTGGAATTACAGTGAAAAACGCGTTTTTTATATTTTCAATTACTTTTTATTTTAGTTCATTGCAATAATGTTTTCTTTGCCTCTCGTTAGTGATCTAAAGTACTTCATAAATGTTCTGATAACATCTTCTCGATTTTCAGAAATCTGTGAATTGTACTTATTTTACCAAAGAGAGGGGGTCGTATAAATTAAATAAAACATTTTAACGTTTATATTTAGTGGTTCTACCGCGTATTTTCCCGTGTTGTTTCTCTTAGAAACTGGTGACTTAAGAGCCTCTCTCTGCGTATTATTTGAGGAAATAATGAATGGTATGTACGATTATTTTTTATAGATTTGAAAAACAGATAGATATTGTTTAATTTTGCAAAATTATATTATTTTTCAGTTTAAAATGAGATGTCGTACCTCGAAAAAATCACACAAGCAATAGTGTATTGTTTTACATGCAGCACAGTGCAATTGAAGGGCTCAGTAGAACAACGGGCTTGAGAGAAATTGAGTTATTAGCATTAAATAAAACTTCAAACATGTAATATATTATTTAAATCCAGTATGGGCTGATATGCAAGTGCACTGTTTAAAAGTTTAAAATTGTACTGAGTTAATATGAAAGTTCTAGTAAAACCCTCAATATCTCAGACGTTAATGTGGGATAGCCCCTTGTTCTACAAGGCCCTTCTATTGTAAACTGGTTGGTCACTCGCATCTAAGCGGGAGTAAAGCAGAATTATTACAGCAATTCCCTAGTCACATGAAAGTCATGATCAATCTTTGGTGAACTAGGACTTGATTTACTGGTCGAAAAAAAGTAACTCAATAGAAATTCGCCGTTCTCGAGCTCGATCGCGGGACCTCCAAGATGTGAAACGTGAGAGCTCCCGCCTCACCCGCCACGCTCGATAAACGAGGCCTCAAGTGAATTAAATCGATCGTTTTTATGGCGCTCAGTTGCGTCACGCGTTGTAATCGCGAACGCCGCGCGCGAAACAGGCGAGGCGGCAGCGGAGGTGGAGACGGAGTCGGTGAGGCAGTAGTCAGAAGGCGGCAGCGAAGTGGGAGTCGGCGAGGCAGAGGTTGGATTCATTGATTGATTGATTGTTAGTGATTCTGTGTGCATCAACTACGAAAGACATTAGTCCTGTAAGTGTAGTGTATGTTTTCTTCATCGTGAGGTGGCGGTGATCTTCCCCCCCGTTGGATGGCAAGATCCGGTGCCTACCTACCGTCGTCTAGTGGGGTTTTCCCCAACCAGATATTTCTCACCATCGGGGCCCCGCCCCAGTGGAGACAAGCTCTAAGCCCCCGACCGGTCTCCCGGTATGTGTGGTAGTATAGTGCGTGTTAGTGTGTGCGTGTGTGTGTGTGTATGTGTGTGTATGTATGAAGCCAGTGGAGATGGAGACGAGGTCGGTGAGGCAGTGATTGGGGAGATTGCAGCAGGGGCGACAGCCAACAGTGGTCGGCGGGGAATGCAGCAAAGGCCGTGAGAGGTTGGGGGAAGGCCACTGCGACAGATGTGGAAGGAGTGATGGGAAGGTATAGGTGGAGGTGACGGCAAGTGAGAAGGCAGAGTCAAAGGTTGCGGGAGTATCGCGGATAACAGGGGTGGCACGGTTGTGGAAGCGGGTTGAAAGCGAAAGGGGGACGACGAAAGCGGCAGGAGCAGCGGGGCGAAGGGAAGGGGTGTTAGGAACGATTGGTTGTCGGAGACGGTATCGTGGCTGAACTGGAGCTTTCGGGGGGGGGGGCGAAGGTGATGGTAGTAGTGGTTTGCATATCGAACCATTGTAGTGAAGTTTGCAGGTTCAAACACGATCAAAGTCGTGGATATTTAAGGGCGAAAAGATCCTTCGTTCACCTTTCTTGCGGGGAGGGAGAAAAGCCGGCTGTCCTATGTAGTAGATTTACCGCATGTAAATTAACCTCAAGCCTAAAAGATGTCTCTGAGCTAAATTCAAAATCGCCTGTTTCATCGCTCGAGTAATACTTTCTTTCACCGCTGGATAGTCAAAGGAGCATAGCGAAAGTTGCGTGGTCAGACGGAAGAGTGGGCGTGATGGGCCGAGTCTCACCACGGAAATTAAGGCATTTACCATATTTTTATTAAGGAATCACCACGGAAGGCATTTACGGATAGACCGACGGGAACGGCGACTGTGGCAGGAGCGGTGGAGGCGAAGGGAGCCTCATTGACAACATAACACTGATGTTGGTAAACATCGAATTTCAAACCTAACACATTGCCTGTAATCTCAACGTTTAAGAAACTGTTTTATATCCTCCAAGATTAAACGGGGCAGAATTTAATTTAAGTGACCGCGTTTATTAATTTATAATTAATATTCTGTAGGCAAAACAATTTTAAAAAGGAGGAACAATCAACAAAAGTAAGTCTAAAAACCTCAATGTCATTGTAGTGGACATATGTATCTCAATTGGCAGTAGAATTTTAAGGGAAGAAAAATAATCATCATATATGAGGTAATGTCTCTTGAAGTAAAACATATCAATAGTTTTAAATTATTAGTATAATTTGCACTTGTACATAATTGAAATTTCCGTTCATCAACAAAACGTCAATCAAGTAAAAACATCGAACAGAATACATCGAAATGGGAAAAGCATCAGATTTAGTAAATTGAAGTTGAAAACCTCTTCGTTTCTGTAAGAACCTCCATGTTTTGAAAGTAGACATCGATGTAGCAACCCCAAAAGGAAGCAGTCGAATCGATAGACCTGGATTTTTTTAAAATTGATTGATTAGTGATTCAGGGCGTCCGAGATTTCATGCGTCGAATGCTAAGGTATTTAGTCTCGTAAGTGTAGTGCATTTTTGTAGGTGGCATTGATCTCTTCCGCTGGATGGTGAGATCCGGCGCCGACCTAACTGTCGGCTAGCGGGGTTTCCGCAACCAGGTATCTCACACCATTGGGGCAACGCCCCAGCCAGGACAAGCTCTAAGCTCCCGACATGTTTCCCGGCATGTGCGGTAGTGTGGTCCATGTTAATGTGTATGTAAGTAAACGGTGAGTATAGGACAAGGAAGAGGAAGGAAAAATCGCGCGCGGCGTGTGGCCCGTTTGTTAGGGTACTGCTCCGGCATTCGTCTGATGTTGATCGGAGAAACCACGAAAAACTACCGATCAGATCAGCAAACCCCCAGAATTCTCCTCCAGACAGCGACTGATCTCTACCTAGCTATGGAGCTAGTGTCAAAATCCTGTCACCGTAGGGTCGGGACTCGAGGCCTAATCACGGTCAAGTCACTTCAGTGACATCAGTTGATGCCCTGAGCCACCTCTCCCGGCGGCAGACGTGGAAGGTGTGGGGGTGGGTGGAGGCAGCGGAAGCAGGGGATGGCGAGAGGATCGAGAATGGCACGGGCTTCGGTTGCGGCGGATGCGGCGGCAACGACGGTGGCGGCGCGCGTGCTTCGTTTGCTCGGAATTAGCGCGGGCGCACGCCTCGCGAGCGGCAGCTGTTCATCGCCGCCTGCTCGCGCCCCCGCTCGTGAGCGCGGCCGATAGCATCGCCGATGCGAGTGATTCAGCCGCCTCGCGGCCTCGCGGCCGCTTCGCTGCATCCGCCGGATGGAAGAGGTTTACGTCGCCTATGCGCTGTCGATTGCGATAACGGCGCCGCGCCGGTGCTGTAACTACGAGTACTTCGGGGTCAGGGGGGCGTAGAGATGGGCGAATATCGTAACTTCTCATTGATTGTAAAGGCTTTCTCCGATCTCTCTTGACCCTGTTCAAAGTAAATTTCATGATTGAAAAGAGGTAAATGTCTTTCATAATGTATTTAATTATATTATTATTATTATTATTATTGTTATTGTTGTTATTGTTGTTATTGTTGTTATTGTTGTTATTGTTATTGTTGTTATTGTTGTTATTATTGTTATTATTGTTATTATTGTTATTGTTATTATTATTATTATTACTACTACTACTATTTGCTTATTGCTCATAGGACCACACTATAAGTCCTCTTCCGAGGCTGAGTCATATTCTATTCAGGAGAGAGATTAACATGTATCATTATGGGGAAATGGGGAATACCTTTTCGGCTGTATCCCTTGGTAAGAAAAGATTTAATTTGAATTATGAATTATGAGGTGGTAAGATGATGATGATGAGAGGTGATCGTGGCCTTTTTTAACCATTCTAGCATTGGCTTGTATGACCAAGGGAAACCACGAACACCCCGGTCAGGTTGATCGGTCCGAGAATTGAACCCGGGCCTCCCGACTTCGATGTCAGCATTCCGCTCTATTATTATTATTATTATTATTATTATTATTATTATTATTATTATTATTATTATTATTATTATTATTATTAATTTTAATCAAAATCGATATGATATAAATATAGTGCCACAAAATGCGCCGTTGAAAGATGTAACACATATTAATAAAATTGGAAGTGCAATCATTGATAATCATAGCTGTTTTGGGCACTGTATAAGAGAATAACACTGGCACATTTCGAATGTTGTTGTTTCTAACCTCCGGACTCCTTTTACCTGCCCATTGGCGTATCCCCCATACGGCCTCTAAAGGAATGTAATTCTTGGCACCACAATGAGTTTCCAGCTGTACCACTAAATTTGACTCCCTAATTCGTCTTCTAGGAAAGGTACAAGTACGGCCTTTTATCATATTTATCAATTATTTAGTTCCTGAATGAGCTAATATGGTGCTTAAAAGGGGCGAAAATCGTCAGTGTATTCAATTTTATCAGACACGTGTGAGAATTATTTTATATGCCACAAGAATGAAAAGGCACAGTAAGTATTTATCATCCATCGAAAATACACCATTTACATTCAAGTTTGAACCTGTGAACTTGGGCTTTATGAAGCTTCCCCACACACTACTGGCGCTGACTCTTTTCGCTATTATGCAGTCCAGTCGTACAAAAAGATAGAACGTAATCGGACAGTCCAGAACAGGCAGCTCATTTACGAACCACCTTGAGAACTACAAAAGGCCAGAAGCAGTTACAGACACTTCCGTGCACGTGTGCAAGAAACAAAAGAGAGAACGCATCATGGTGATCACACAAGTGTCTCAAAGTTGTTAGTCCGCAGTGTGAACAGATGAATACACAACCTTTTCTCCCTATTGATTCTCATGTGGGTTGTAATATAGAGTTAAAAAACAGGAATAACTATTTTTATCTGCAGTACTCAAGCATATTTTAAGTTCTAATCTTCTTCTCCATTCTGTCCCTCGCGAGTGTGTCTGGCAAGCGGAATACTGATGCAGTTATGAAACATTGCTGCAATGTAAATAAAAATATTTTATGGCGACTCATTACATTCACCACAGTTGCCTATGCTGACTAAAAGTTTTTAGTGAATATTATTTTATGTAATACAAGTATGTTATCTATTTATTAATACGCGAAGAGAAAATCTTGCATCACTTTTGAAGCATATTACGCGAACGGAGAAGTGTGATATGTGGCAATGAAGTTTATAACAAGGAGTGCAGAAGGCTAAAATGTGTATATAACGTGTATTATAAATATATTAAATTAAATGAAAAGTACAGTGTTCAGATTCAACCCGCAACAAGCTGCAGCACGCTACAGTCATGCATAACTCGAATACGGTGCATTATATAGCCTTAAAACTATATTTTGCGTGTGACATAAGAACGCAAGTTTTGTGTTTCTATCCCCTAATCTACAAAATGAGATTTTTTAGTTTGTTGGGAATTAAAGAGAATATACTTCTCTATATTTGCATTTGTGTACGTGAAAAGCGTGTTGTTAAAAGGATATTTGATCTCTGGACAACTGGGCTATGGTGGCGGTTGAGGTCACGAGGTCAGTCAGTATACGTTGCGTTTCCCACCCGTGCGGGAGAGGAAGACTCCAAATGATCCCCCTTTAGTTTGAATTAGCATAAATGGCACACCCATGTGCTAAAATACAAAAAAAATCAGTTATTGCATTAAAGCTAATCCTATTCAAAATACTCTATTTAAAAATTAAAATATTATTGAAGATTTGAATATGGGGTTGAAAATTATTGTATTTCATTATGCTTTACGTACGCAAATATGCGAAGATTTCGTATGGGTTCAGGTTGTTGTTGTTATTATTATTATTATTATTATTATTATTATTATTATTAATGCATTAGTAATTTTTACCGCTTTTCAAGCCGAATTTAAAACTAATAAATTAAAATATTCCATTATCCTTCCGGCAGTCATTGAATATACATGTCTGATTGAACAATCTAAGAAAATATCGAAGCAAGAAAATTACTGACACACTTGACTAAAAAACTGGGCTATCAGATTTTCAGAAAAAAACAAACACCGAATTCACATGTACAAGTCAACAATAAACAACGTAATGTGCAACGTTCAGCTTTACTACTTTGACAGACATATGATAGTGAGAAAATATGTCGTTTTGGGAATCGAAATTTGATTTGAAGGATTTTATTTGCGTTAAAAATGTGAATTATGTGTGAGCATTTTTTATTTTCCTGTGTGGCATGACTTACTAAACAAAACATTTATACGTACATACTTGGGGCTAATTTTTTTGCCCCAAAATACAATTTCATAATAATATATAGTACACTCAAAAAGTTCATTTGTTCCTCCTTTAAATTGGGATGTTTTACGTATACTAAACGTTGTTTCTTCAAGCTTAATCTGAGTTCTCCAACGGATATCACACATTACTTCTAAGCCTTCATTGCTACAAATATTTTTTACGTAGTCTATTGTGTGTCCGTATTTCATAATCTTGTTCGAACGTATATATGAGAACATTTACACTTCCTTGTCAATTAAGGCGGATACAAAACTCCCTTTCGAACTACATTGTTAAGTGGCTCGATTTGCATCTATCAATGATAGAACTACACTGGCTGGCACTGGACATGGATGGAGATAAAAAGTAGCATCAACAACGATCACAGGCAACGGAATTGGAAATGAGGGAGCAATTTTAGAGGCAGTGCAGTTGTCTCGCCTTCAGTAATCAAATGAAAAGTTTATTTCTAAGGTGACGTACAAATCTCCATTTAGGTTTGTTTTCTATTTTAACTATTTTCTTGTTTTCTCCGTATTAGACGCTTGAACATCATACTGCTAAATATCCTGTAAAAATTGCGTAGTATTTAAAAATAAAACAAGGAATACTTTGTAACTAATCATCACTTTCTCTATTTATTAACTTTACAATTCAACAAGCTTCGTAATATAATAATATGGCTTGAAATCGCAGCCTCTTTTGCGGAGAGGTTGTATCATCATTTGCCTATATCAGAATAAAGCGCATTGTCGAGTGGGGAGTAAGCGTGCTCCTGTGCTCTTCTTATTCCGGGTCCTTTTTTCAGAGAGCGGCGTGAAGCGAGGCAGCCTCCAAACATGCCTACCCAGAGCAAAAGACAATGCAGGAAGAAAGGAAACGAGACTAACCGTGCGGGCTTATGAAACGCTTGAACAGAAAAATACAACATGTATCATAATAATGCAAAGTTCATTTTATCTTTCCCGATAGGCAAACTGAGTCATTTAGTATTCAAATTACCTTCCGGGCTGGACGACCGTGGTCTGTACGAAATTCTGTTTTCAGACGTTTCATCTGCTTCTGCAGTGTTTCCTATGCACCGCGGTTGTCCATCCCGGAAAGTAATTTGAATAGTGAATCCAGCCATGAAAGCCAACATTGTTTTGTGTCATTTAGATTAGATTTATGAGTTACACGTATATAGTTCATATTTATCAGGGTACGCACTACCTGCCTTGACTTCCCCAAGGTACAGAAATGCTAGTGGTTTAGAAAAAAGTAGCATCTGGTGAGTATTTACCTTCATAAATGAATGCGCATCCTGTACTTTTTGCCAGACCTTTGTGACTCTATGTATAATCTTTCGTGATGGGGAACATTTCGGCACATCTGTATTGCAGCAGCAAAACAATATATATTAAGACTTCAAACACTCGGGTTCAGCTATCTATCAATCTATCTATTCAACATCGGTTTCCAACAATATGTCTGTTTTCTTAATTATGCATACAAGTATTTTCAACATTGAATCACATTAAAAGTAAAAAGTAGTGATGCTGAAATAGTATATAGTTTACTGTTTACTATTACTGTTAGTAATAGTATACTGCTCCGGCATTCGTCTTCATGTTGATCGACGAAACCAGGGAACACTACCGATCTGAGTAGTCAGCCGCTAGAATTCTCCTTCAGACAGCGACTGAATTCGACCTAGCTGAAAAGCTAGTGTCGAACATCCTGTCGCCGTCAGGACTCGAACCTAATGCCTTCCGGTCAGAGGCGCTGCATTGACATCAGTTGATGCACTGAGTTACCACTCCCGGTAACACAAGGCGAATGCCGGAGCAGTACCCTAACAAACGGGCTATGGACCGCGCGCGATCTTTCTGCCTCTTCCTCGATCTATCCTCACCCCTTACACACACTTACACTAACATGGACTACACTACCACATGTCGGGAGGCCGGTCAGGAGGTTATAGCTTGTCCCTGCTGGGGCGGTGTCCCGCTGGTAGGAAATACCTGGTTGGAGAAAACCCCACTAGCCGACAGTAAGTAGGGGCAGGATCTCGTTCTTCAGCGTAGGAAGATCACCGCCGCCTCCCGAGGAAAAAAGCATGCTCAACACTTACGAGACTAATGACATTTGAAGTTGACACGCCCAGAATCATTAACAATCTATCAATCATTGGTCACTACATAAGACACCAATCAAATATTTTTTCTTTCCTTCTGATCCTCCCCTGCAACTTCCATTTTCAACATAGGAAAACCTACATCCGATGCCCAAGAATCAAATCTAGTTTCCCAAAAGATAAACTTACACCACCCTAAAGAGAAACGCATGATTTCCGAAATTTACTTTCTGTAACTTTTTTTTCTTTCTGTAAGTGTAAACTGCACCCATATTTTACTATTTAAAAAAATACAACAAGAATACAATAACTTTTGTGTATTGATGTCTCCAGTGGGTATATTCGCTCTCCTGTTTGTAACTAAGTACTACGCGAGCTGAGTTGCAGTTCTATTCACTCTTATAAAGTGCTTGCCTCGCTCTATGAGAAAATGTAAAATATAAAAAAAAATAAAAAAAAAATTAGTCGACACCATATCACGGTACGAGACGACGAGGAATGCTTGCGAGCGCCGGGGCCGCGCTGGGTTCCGCGCGTGGGCGGACGGAGGTGGGTGGGGGAAGGCCCCGCCACGCGCCGCGGCGCCGCGCTCCCGCCACGGACGAACTCGCTAGCAGCTGTTTCGTCACGGGGTAGTTACCGGGCGCCACGTAATGACGCCAATTGACATTGAGGGCGCCCGCACGCGTCCTCGCGGCGGAGAAGTGCCTCCGAGGCAGGGGGCGAGGACGCGGTGAGGGGGATTGTGGCATGCGCTAAGGTGACCGCGGGGCGTCCAGAAAGGTTTTGATCTCTAAGAGCCTAGAATATGTACTTCACGTTGCATGATTGAATACTGTGTGTTAATGGGAAGATACAGTGAATTCTTTTTTCTTTCGGCCCCTGCAGAAAACACTAAAATATTACGTTCGAATTTATAAAAACCGTATTTCTGTATATTGTAAATTGAAATAAACGTATGTATACCTATCTAATCGTTAAACAGTAGCTCTCACCATTCGCTTAATTCTCATCACTTTTCTTTCCTGATCACAGCACTTTTCTCCGATATAAAATGGCAAATCCCTATATGTTTTAACGTTACGTTTGCAGAAGAATCTGTGATCACCTTGTCTGTGATTCAATGTGCCGACTCTTCTCATAATAGTTCTTGGAAGTTGTCATATAGTAATAGTTTGTAATTTCCTGATTATATTCGAGCATTATTCATAAAATTCTTAGAATCCTGGCTGTATTATCCGAATGTAAATCTTCGAAAAGTAGGATTAAATATAAATAATGTATCGTTGAATAAAAAAGAAAATCAGAATATAAATTTTTCTTCGAAATATGAAATAATTCATGAATGAATTTTAATCATGAAATATATTGCGCGAATTGTCATTTGCATCAACCATCCAAATCTAAGATTCATACCTCGACCATTCCGAGATATATGAAGGCTTCAATTCTACTGCGTTTTTATTGGGAAGCTCCCAGCAAGTAAATGCTAAGGAGATATTCAGTCCTGAGTGCAAAGGATCGGAAACATGATTAGGTATTAAAAATCATTGTTATCTGAGATGCTAATGATCTCCCTGTGATGTCTATCTTTTTTAATTTTGATTGCAACATCTCCCTTTAGAGCAGAGAGAAAGTTATGTAATGCTGCACGTAAAAACGGCAAATTTTCAGCAGAAAACTTATTACAGGGCCCTGGTAACGAAAAAGTGGGTAAATCCAGTTGCTAACTTAAGAAAAAAATCCTCTAACACGTAGTATAGCCAGAATCCATATTTTTTGGGTGCTTGTTACTGAAAAATCGAATGACGGCAAAACATGTGTCTGCCCGTCTTATTGTCCGTCTCTAAACAACGCAAGTGCCTAAACTGTTCAGCCGATTCTCTCCAAAAATGATATTCCCCAGTCGATCTGATTGATGTCGCGGTCCCTTGAATTTGAAAACGATATTTTAATTTTGGGACGTACTTTACATGAAGCGCCTAGGCCATTTTCAACATTTTCAAAACATTGGCTCCATAGTTTTGATTAAATTTTGTTGTATATTGTGAAAAACGTTTAAGAGAATGGTGCAGGGCACATGTTCGTTAAAAACTCTAATTTTTCAAAAATTGCAAAAGTTCAAAATTTATACCGAGACTTTCAACAACTAAAATATTAAAGATAGAGATTTTTTGCCTCAATGAAATCTGTTTCTTAAGAATAGATTTTGAAATAAGGTCATATACACTTTTTCGAAAATTTGAATACTTTTTGCGTAATTTAACGTGAAAATACGGGAGAGAAAGTGCGCACTGTTTTAGTACCACTAGTTTTAAATTTCCGAAATTGATGAAAGATTACAAAATTACACAGAAAAGAGAACTACTGAGTGTGGTTAAAAAGGCCATGGTCAATAATTTCTATTGTCTCCTACGTTTTTACACTGTCGGTAGATGACGTTGCGTAATGCTGAAAAAGTCGATCACAAAGCTTTTGACGGAAATCAGGAAACAATAAGAGTCCCTGATTTCGATTTTTTTTCCCACAACCTCTCTGTCTCCACCTGTCTGCCTTTCTTTAAACCACACTAACATCTCTAAACAACACGCGAGCTTTTTTCGAAAGTAAATGTTCTGCAAACGATTGGACTCCACTTGGGGCCAGAAGAATTCGAGAGGAATATTTTTGGGACGGCTTTAAATGATGCCTGTCTTTGCGAAACCAGGCATGAGTATAGACGTAGAAGATTCTACTTTATGAAAACGTTGCATGTATAGACGTGCGATGGTTCATTATTTAGAAATCATGTCCTTAATTATTATCTCTTCTCAGAATAATTCTCACAACTGTGAATTAAACAACTATAAACATTTATTCTTATTGAGAAGAAAATGTGAATGAAATGTCTCATGTTGGCATCTGATGACCCTGATTTTGTGGATCTGTAAATTATTTTGACATAGAATAAAAAGTTAATGACATTGAAATGAACGATATCTTTACCAACATTGGAAAAAGTTGTACAACTTGTTGTTACTTAACTTTTAATAATTAATAACTTATAAATTTTAGAAATTTAGCTAGCTACAAATTGACAGTTCATATGCAGATTTTTCATAAACAGCGTGGAAATTGTCTTTGAATTTGTTTGCGTTATTCGGCAAATTTACAACGCGACATCTCGTTAGTGCGATGTTGTTAATAGTTGTATCATCACATACGACACGCATCAACGGGATGTTTACTGTTTACATACTTCTGTCGCAAAGTTACTAGTGCGTTTGCTCAATGTATATTCGAAGAAGTGAAGAGATTTCTGGAGAGAAATATTACGTGTTATTTGCTTTGCACAAATAAAGATGATCCATCAAATTTTCTACGCGTAACTGGCGACTCCAACTTCCAGTGGATTCAAACCTATTGCTTCCAGCGATCTTTATTCTATTTTTCTCCGTGAGATGAAGCCGCATACTCGAAACAGGTTTGTCACCTTCTCGTGACCTCTGTTTTTATCCCATACTCAAGAATGAAACAACTGAGACACAACTATGCAATTGAGATTTCAAATAACAGAGTGCAGAATTACTGGCCGCAAAGAATGTGCTGAGAGCTCTTCGTCGAAGCCAGGTGTTCAGATCGTGACCCGGAGAGATGATCTCAAATCCTCTTGGTACGTTTTGAAAGTAGTCATCGAAAATTTCGTGCCTCACTGGAATTTCTCGCGAGAATAGTGACGAAGTTAAAATAATTTATTTTAGACACATATTTACGCGCTCTCCAGCAGAATCATAGATTCAGACAATTCTGTCTAGATATGTGTCCGTCTGGATAGGAATACAGAATTATTTAATGTCGTAGAATGTACAATTATGTAATAATAATATCAACAATTAATAATTTACTACAGTAATGTTTCAAAAGTAGACTGATGAAAATGAGAAGAAAATTTGATTAAGCCTAGACTGAGTAAATTATATTGACCTTTGATAGACATACGCCTTGAAAAAAAAAAAAGAATATCAGGGTAGAAAACAATGACAAAGAAACAACAAAGTGAAAACAAAATAATAAAATTTTAACAAAAAGTATGAAAAAATAAAACTAAATACACAATTTAAAAATGGTATTTATTTGGCTTAAAGACTTTCCTCTATTACTGAACATAAAATTCTAATTTTTGTGAAACATGAAAGTACGAATCAAACCCCGAATACAATATTAGTTATTTCCTTATCAAAACAGATAAAAGAGTGCTTATTTTAAAATCGTTGGTCTCAGTATGAAAATAATAATTGTAGAAATACATGGTTTATTTTTTTATTTCATTGAGGGTTAATAAATACATTCTGTGTAGTGCTGTATATTGAGGAGCGTTTTTTTCGAAACTTGATAAATGCAAAAGATATTTTTTCATGAAACATGTTGAGAATGTATATATGTAGGTTTTTGTTTAAATCTAGTGATTTTAAATGCTTAAAGCTATAGAGTTCTATAGAATATGTCGAGTTTTGATAAAACCCGATTTGAGAGATGATAAATCTGGTCGAAAGGTGACTAAACGATGTATATTGAATTACTTTTGCATTTATTGGGTTTTGAAAAAACGCTCCTCAATTTTCTTCAGAAATTAATTAGTATCTTTTCTATCATTTAATTTGTACCTTTCTATCATTAGAAATTAATTAGTATCTTTCTATCATTAGGCACAATTTGAAATTAGTTGTATGAAGTTGGTCATTTCATTCAAATTTGCTCTATATGTTGCGATTAGAATACTTACCAAATACAATGATATCCTCACTTGGATTTGCGGGTATAGTGTGTACTAAGTGTCGAACCCTACCGAGCAAGAAGAACAAACACATGTTCACTAAGTGACGTCATTCTCAATTGCACGCTAGGTTGGTCCTTCCGAGATCGGCAGCAGACCTTTTACGATACACTCTGCGCCTGAGTTTCTCAGTCGAATGATTCGTTATTGCACTGTAATGACCGGCAATTTAGTTATCGTTCATTGCCCCTTGCAAAGCTCTAAATGAGAATCAGACTAACTTAAATGGAACAAATCAAGAAATACTTGCCCTAAAAATGTGTGACAACATTTCCTCGTTGTTCTTTATAATCAGAGGATTGCTTTGAGACAGGATTTAGGATGTACTTCCTCCTGAACGTTCTGATTGGAATGTTGTAGAGAAGTCAAAGACGTATACGGGTTTAAAATTTTTTTATCACATTACATGTTTATTTTCATTGTTTTTTTCTGTCCAGATATTTTTTATAATTATTTTACCTCTTTTTCAATATCTTACCTTCAACTTTATAAAATTAATTAACAATAGTCATAGAGGTACCCAGTGGGGATGACTTCGCTCAGAAATAGGGATATGATGGTGCGCTAATTTGCAGTTTCTCGTACCTTCGGGCCATTGCAATGCATCCATACATTATATTACATAAATGAAAGCTAACGATAACCTGTAAAGTGATAATCGCATTGATATGATTGAATTAAATTGTAAAAAAATAATTTATTCAGATTTCTGCTTGGGGTGATCTGTTCAATAGTAGTTAGTGCACTAGCTTTTCTCGACGTAACGCGATTCAAATTTCGGAGAATATAAATTTTCATAGGAAATTTGTGAATACTGAAATGGCTTCTATGCTAAATTTTCTAGGGATACTCGCGTGTGTTCTCTGCCTCGCTACAACAATACTAGATAATCAATCTTTGGTCATCGTCCTCAGCTCCTGAACCTCCTTAGATAAAGACTGAGGGCCAAGAATGGAAAAATATAATACCTACATTTTGAAAATGAAAATTCTCCAAGAAACAACGAAAGAGAATTGCGTGGATGATGTACATAAAACTGAATAATTTTCTTTAAACATACTTTTGTTTATTATTTATGTAGTATACAAAGGACTTTGCCGTGTTCTAAGCATCAGTTTGGTTATTATTAAGGTTTTGGAGATGTGTTTAAAAGCTGAAGAATACCAAGGACGAAAATTCACATGAATATGTCAATGGGAAAAATATAACCTTGGTGTTCCTCTTTCAAAGAAGGCAATTCAAGTTAAGTAATCATGATTCGTTGGTAGTCTTCTTCCTCAGTACTAAAAACGCCCCAAAAGTTTGCGAATTTATTAGTTAATTGGCATCTGTTGGGGTAATTCATTACTTTCCACTTCAGCATATTTTAATGATTATCTCTTTTATTTCGAGAAGTAATGTATTTGAATTAACTGTAGAAAACATTGCCCTTTTTATGGTTCAGTATCTGAACAAACCTTTGAAACTGACTCCTGTTTGTTAATGCTCACTTTCATGAGTAGACATCGCAAATGTTCCGAAGACTGTAATTCGATTTCATTAGTACGACCGTATGCGACACTGAATGTTTTCTCTTACTTTAAGTACATGAGATGAGACTCAAAACGTCTAATTCATTTTCTTTATTTAAGTAGCTAGATACTCTTTCTGCCATATCACACACCCACAACTCCCTGAATTTGTCATGGATGAATCTAACCATTTATTACTTTGAAACCAATCATAAAACGGTTGTGCGAGTGAGAGAAATCAGCAAGAACAACAGGGACTATTGGAAATTTCCTAGGACCAATATCATTGTGACATAATATCGAACTTGAGTACTGAGAATCCAATGTTTACCCTGCTGTTCACCGGAGCTCGAGTAGCATCGTCCAAGTACGGTGAATCGAAGGCTGTTGGTTCGAGTGCCTAAGACATAGAGTCCTCACCATGTGAGTGTGGCGTGGTTGGCTTTTCCCATTACCACTTATTTCATCTTGAGCAAAAGCGTACGCACAGAGAGAGCCAGGGGGCGTGATCCCCCTGAATATATATAAAAGACCGTAGTAAAAAATATTTTCGAAAATATGATTATTTTCTGATTTCCTCTACTTTTAAGCTCTTATTTTAGGGAATTGATACATGACCTTTGGGGTAGAGGCCCTCCAAACCATCTGACAGCCCTGTAAACTCTTAATTATAAAACAAATTTTATTCATTAATGATAACATTTATAAAAATAAATGTTATCGTTAAAGTTATTTCATTCTCATTGTATTGTTTTATTAATTTATTAGTAATAGGTTATTTGTGAATAAAGAAAGTTTAATAAAAAAGAGGCTTATTGGAGACAGAAGGACCCAGAAATATAGTTGTCCTCTCTTGTTTTAAGTTGCACGAGCCATCTTAACATCAACTCACCCATACCATTAACGTGTCAACATCGATCACTCTCAAGGTCAGCTGGCCATCTTTTACACAAAGTAAAGTTACAGCGAACTAGCACTGTGGTCATTTGCTATGAAACGGGAAGTCATAAAGACGGAACCATTCTTTACGCACTCACTGTCAATCTAGACTTGAGAGCTCGGCTTGTGCGGTTGTAAATCTGTCGCCGCGGCATTGTTTTCATTGTGGAATGACGTATGGGAACAGTGATGAATCAGCAACATGTTTATAAGCGGCGCAAACTAGGTTTGCAAGCCTGAATGGAGAGTACATGGAACTCATATGCCTCTTCTTTTGCGTACCCTAGAAATAAATATGTCCGACGTGTGAATTTATAGGGGTGAATGCCGAAGCTCGTACCCCTCTAGAGAATCTGATTTTTCTTTTGCTGAGATAATCATTCATTCAGAAATTAATCACTCACAAGTAAGGATAAAGTCTAAATTCGGATACCTCATTTATGATTTCCACACACTGAAACGCTTACATCGAGCAATCTAACTCAAAGAAATCTGAAAAGGAAACTTTGCCAAGAGCTTTCTTGGGAATCTATTCAGAATGAGCAATTTAACTAAAACTGGTCCTCCATTCACTCGTGAATTATCCTTCTCCCCTCCTCATCAGCGTCATCATCCTGTGTAGTGATGGCAAATTTTACCAAAATATGGATACTTCCATGTTTGAATTCATTGCTAAAGGGTTTTCGATGTCGATGAAAACATCGATGTTCTAATTATAGACTATTAAACATGCTATATTCCTTAATTACTGTAATTAATTTTTAATTAAAGTACGTAAAAAGGATGTATTTTATTGTTTGGTTACCAACATGTTAGTAGTATGTACAAATTATTATCGACTGCAAAGAATAAAATTAACAATAAAGAACATCGTGTTTTGCTATAGATTTCGTGTTTCACTATCGATTCAGGCAATGACACGCTTGGCGATAATATACATCCGAAACACGAGCAGCTACCAAACTTCCTCAGATTGCACAGGTGAAATGTGCAGCGCGATAAAGAGGATAACGGAAAACAACGATATTGCTGTAGATTGCTGCTACTCTACAACGTAATTAAACACCTTTATTAAAAAAGAAAAATTAAAAAAATCGAGGTTTTTGCAACAAAATATCGATTTGAAAAAATCATCGAACGCAAAATATTGATGTTGGTACATCGATGTTTCTGGTGGAAAACATCCACGTTTCCTTGCCATCCCTAGTCCTGTGAGCTCCGCGACAAGATGACGCCGCGTAATACAACCGCTGGGCCGCCCCTGCGGCGACGGGCGCCTGGACGCTTCCGCCCCGCCGCAAAGCAGGGGGCGCTGCATTCCACCAGGCGGCTGGCGAGCGGCCAAGAAGACGCCGCCGGGCCGCGCACGCCATCCACCAAGTTCGAACGGCGCCCCGGGCGTCGCGCCCCGCGCCCCCCACGCCGCACAGTGGCCCATGCGCCACGGGCAGCGGGACGAAGCACGCTCTCAACTATTATTATTATTATTATTATTATTATTATTATTATTATTATTATTATTATTATTATTATTATTATTATTATTATTATTATTATTATTATTATTACTGGCTCCTCGGGTGGCGCATACCCAACCTGCTAGCCTTTCACGGTTCTTTCGAGGGTTCGATTCCCGGTCGGCACAAAAATTGAGCTCTAACTTTCTAATTCAAAGCCTCCGTTTGTTTAGCTGTGTGACGAATGAGAAACACAGGTAGGTCAAGTATGCTAAATATGGTGATGAGAATTCGTCATGCTCCTCACTATCTCCATGTAATATAATGAAGGAAAGCATCTTACAACTAAACTTTTTGTTTTTCTCTTTTCTTTCAATGATTGCGTCTCCAAGAGTTATTTAATTCATTTTACTTATATTTATTATTATTACTATTATTATTATTATTATTATTATTACAGTAATAGTTTTTTATTAGCAAAAGCCATTTCGTTGAATTTGAATTAGGTGGACGATACCTCCCGAAGGCATGGAACGATGTGGGAGGAATATGTCGAATAATAAAGCACTCCGTACTTAAGATTTGAGTATGAATTTCCGTCTCACACTTTGTATTTTTAAATGTTAAAGATTAATTGAAGTGTACATATAACTCGTTTCATGTTAAAACATATTTTGTGATCTGGTGGGAGAACATTATAATATGCCTACATAACGATTAAATTTATTAACACACATCTTTGTGTGAAATAAGTAACAATATCTTCTAAATTAGTCGTGATTTTCAGTGTAACTATTTTGAGAAGTATTATTTATAAATATTTCTTAATGTCTCATTTTAAGTCGTTTCAGTTACTTTCGCATCTTTTCAGTTTACATGAATACGTACCTATTCCTACATAAACTCTACTAAATTTTAAATGAAGTCTTCAAATGTGAAGAAATTTCAAAACCTTCAGATGGGACTAAATACAGGTTCCCGAAATATTTTTGTTACCTACATAATAGTAAAGAAATAATGAACAAAGATAAATTAACAATTGTGACTGTTTTAATAGATTGTCTAATTCACAAGGGACAATATATTTTTGTAAATGTCTTCATACCTGAGACAGGCTTTCGCAATTATTTTATTATCATATTTCTCAGATCCAAAAACACTATATATTACATATACTTTTTGGAGACAATCTAGAAGATGAAGCACGTCATAAGAATACAGAATATCCTTCACAGGTTGTCCTGCATTATCCCCATGTCCTTCCAGAAGATGATTCATAGATTTGCAAGATAATATACATGGCTGGCAAAAACGCATTTAAGATTCTACCACAACCACTAGGACCACCTCCATCCCAGGCCAATTGAAGGAGATACGAATCTCTGGTAAACAAGCGCTGTGGGGTAGTCCCAGCCACTGTGCGCCGACGCGACGTTCCGATGCACGCCCCGAGTTTTTGCCAGCGGTCATCGCGTCCGCCGCCGACGCCGCTCTCCCTGCCTCCGCCAACGCCATTCTGCTTCCACCGCCGCCGCCTTTGTCCTCGCCACCACCGTTGCCGCCAACGCTACCGATACTTCACTACCGCAACGTCGTTCGTGGCTACCGCTCCGTCTGCCACCACCTTCAACCTCACTCTACTCCATCGAAACCATGCCTTCTCCCTCGCCACTGTTTCAACAAGTCGCCATGCCGCCTTCACTGTCGCTATTGACACCATCGCCACTACTACCGTTGCTGCCGGTTCCATTGCCTTCGCCACTGCTAGCGCCGCGTCGGCTTCGTCTTGAGTACTTTCGCCAAACCGGCTTAGGTGTCTCAGGATGTAAATGCAGTGCCTCTGACCGGGAGGTCCTGGGGTACGAATCCCGACAGTGACACGATTGTCGACACTAGCTACATAGCTTGATCGAATTCAGCCGCTGTCTGGAGGAGAATTCTAGCTGCCGGCTGCTCTGATCGGTAGTTTTCCGTGGTTTATCCGATAAACACCACGCGAATTTCGGAGCAAGTCCCTAACAATCATACACTACACTTCTACACATGCCGGGAGATCGGTTGGGAGCTTAGAATATCCCCTGGTGGGATATTCTCGTCCCTTTATGGGGAAAACTCCGCTAAGAGACGTGCAGGTCGGCGCAGGATATCGCCCCCCAGCGGGGGAAGGTCATCACCATCTCCCGCGATAAAACCATGCACTAATCTTACGGGGATGCAGTTGACACAGCCACAATCACTAATCAATCAATAAAAGCTTTCTCCAAAAATCATTCCGCCATGCCGCGTCCACAGTGGCTATCCGCCCACCGCCACTAGCGCCGTGGGAGCCGCCGTGTTTGCAACCCCCACCACCATGCCGTCTTATCACTCCTACTCCACCATCGCAACCACTGCTGCCGCTACCACTTCAATCCCCACTGCTTCCACCACGCCACCACCGTCTCTCCATCACCACTGCCATGACGGGGGGTCACCGCCGACGCTTCCAAGGTCATCAACAGATTAGTAAAAAATATACTTGGGGAGATTGCAAAAGTTACCACGTAGAGTAATGATTGAGAAAATGGATATATTGTTGGTGGGAAAGGTGCATAATGAATAATTTGTGAAATGTATGATATACGTATGACAGTTATCTAAAACATATGTGGATAACGGATGCATACGGATTTCTTACAGTATCCTTAAACGATATCGAATGAGTAGATTGATTTGATCGATTATTTCATTTATCACTGCAACCGCTATCACGGTAACCTTCACTATCGGCATCACCGCAGCTTTTGTCACTGCTAACGCCTCTTCGCCGTCATAGTGACCTCCACGACTACTTCCACTGTCAATGCTGCCGCCATCGCCGATGCTCTTGCCTACGCGACCACACCGCCTCCGCCATCGCCTCCGCCGCCTCCTCCTCCTTCGCCGCCGCCACCTCTGTCACCTCCTCTGCCACCTCCTCCGTCGCCACCTCCGCTGCCTCCTCCGCTAGTGCCTCCGCCGCCGCCTCCACCACAGTCTCCGCCGCCGCCTCCTCCACCATCTTCGCCACCACCTCCACCACACCCTCCGCCGCCTCCTCCGCCGCCTCCTCCGCCGCCTCCACCACATCCTCCGCCGCCTCCTCCGCCGCCGCTGCCTCTGTCACTGCCTCTGCCACCGCTGCCGCCGTCTCCACCGCCACCTGCGCCGCCGCCGCCGCCGCCGCCGCCAGGGATGACGCAGCGGCGGCAAACCACAGAGGCGCAATTGCTCGTGGAAATTCCCGGGCGACAGCGCCGCGCCCTTCTCTTCTTTTCGCAGCGTTCGCGACGCCCCCGCCCCCGCCGCTCACCTCGGCCACCTCGGCCCCTTGGCCGCCCTCCCTTCCCCATTGTCTCCTCCGTTCGGGACCTTAATTCGGGGCTAATTCGGAACTTTGCAGCTGTCCCAAACCGTTCTCTTTCGTGCCTCATTTCCTTTGTTTGCCGTTTCCGGAATATTTCTTATCATTTGTGGTTTAATACAGTTTTTAGGGAAGTTATATATTGTTTTGTGTTTGGTTGAAATCTTATAATTTATGTGATTGGTACGATTGTCTTTTTATTACATTATTTGCTTCTTATTTATCAAGTACACCTCTTACATAAAGCGAAAAAATAATGAAAGTAAACCAACATCGTTCAATAGAAAATATTTAGATACACTTATTGGTTGGAACTCTCAAGCTAGTTAATGATTATAAGTACCTACCCTTCTTCTAGAGACCTAATTTAATATCTATTTATATAGTGTATTCTATATAGTATTCAAAGTGAATATAAAGGTATTTATTAATGAGAATAATATTGAATAAAGAGATTTTGTAACAGAGAGAACAGCAAACTCCAAACGTAACTGTTTACCCACGTCTACAGGGTTTTTGGTTTCTTAAGACAATACATCTGTAAATACAAGTTTTTTGACGGAATGAAATCCGGGATATTGTCTAAAATGTGGATAAAAGAAATCTGATTGAATATTTAGACATGAAGAATAGAAACAAAAGATGCATGCTAGAGGGACGATTGTTGTCTAAAATTTAGATAGAAATTTGTGAATTGTTGATGATCATCTCATGATTGGTGTAAGATGGAGCCATTTTGATGAGAAATCTCTTCATATCTGACTGACTTCGAGTCAGGTCAGATAAACTGGAAGAAATGTATTTTGGCAAAAATCCTAGGAATCGTTCAGGAGTCAGGTCGTGTTGTTCACTGTCGGAGGGACGTTTTGAAAAAATAAACACATTTTCGATATCAGCGGACACCAAACTCTGTATTTCCCTTAAAATCTGGAAATCGATTTACCTCAGTATTACACTAATTTCTCTATACTCTGTATATACATACGTACACCTGTGGCGACCGATGGGTTGCGAATTAAGAGGGACGGCATGTATGTTTGAATTATCATACACGTTATTTTACCTCTTAAAAACATTTATTTAACGAGGAAAACTATGGCATGTAGAGTACAACTGATTTGCGTATATCGGGATTTTAATCCTTGTCTAGGACAAATTTTTCATTGATAACGGTAGATGCCATTGTGCTCACGCGAAAATAAGAGGTTAAAAAATATTTCCAGCAAACAAAACAGTGATTTATGAAATCAGATGAAAGGGTCCGTATTCTAAGCTTAGTGAATAGCCGCGGACTCTGACGAAGAAAACCCTAGTAGGAGGACGCTGCCCCCACCCAACAACTAGTAATCCCTCTTTTTCTCAAGCTTCCGTTGCCTCGTAGGCACCAGCTACGGACGGATTCCCGATAGTCCAGGATGATACCCATTCCAAATACATTCATCTTTCGCATAATCGGACACTTAAAACTAAATTCGACCTCAAAAATGTTGCTGGAGGTATGCACAAATTCGTCGATTTATTGCAAGTTTAATGCGTTCTGCAACTTTCCCCAGATTCGTTTTTCAGGAGAGGCAAGCTGCCCTAGATCTCTTAAGCGGCAGCAGCCACTGACGTATACATGCTCAAATAATTTCAAAGGAAATAAGTTTCAAATAAAAATGCTGTAATTTGATGCTTCTGATTGCTAAGTTGCCTCTTTAGAAAAAAAGGTCGTTTTAAAGAGCTATAGTTCAAGCTTAAATGCAGCTGCAAACACTTGCGACCGCAAAAATGACATATTTTCAAAAAACGTTGTAAATGTCAAAACATGCTTTTTCAAGAACTAAATTTGAAAGCATATGTAGATGTGCAGGCACTACCTTCTCTTACCACCGAATCTAACGGCCTCTTGACTTTGATAACCCATCCTCTGAATTTTGTAACCGAAATTTGCCAATTGTGCAGAAATAATTTGAGATTTGGAATACTGAAATTTTTAACGTTTGCCTTTACCACCTCATGTATTGATCATCTGTCAAAATATGTAATATAATTTTGAGTTTTAGAAGTTTAGATGCATAAAAACATTTTAATAAGGGACATCTATTCAAGATGTTTGACAATTAAAAAGAAACAAAAAATATCGCATTTATTGTTGGGAACTTCCAACCGTTACTAAAAAGCTCATGAGAATTATTATACTGGAAATTATTTAATATGAGAATGGCGGCATCTGTAATTCTTAACTTTTTACAATAATTTGTTAAAATTCAGATCTTCGATTAAATATATGTAACCTTCAACGTCGTTTTTTACGTACTATTTTAGTGCAATTACACAAATACCGGCTGTGTTCATCTCCTCATTTCACTGTCTTTGCAGTATCACTGAATGGGAAATTCTAGGGTTCAAGTCCTGATGGTGGCAAATTTTCGACGCTAGCTTCATAGCAACGTGGGATTTAGTCGCTGTTTTAAGGAGCATTCTAACGGCCGGCAGTTCTAATCGGTAGTTTCCGTGAATTTTCCCATCAATTTCAAGTGAATCCTGGACCAGTACCTTAACAAATGCTCATGGACCGACCGCGATCTTTCCTTCCTCTTCCTTGACCCTCCTTTCCCTTTATTCATACAAACTTACAGTTACGTGCACTACACTACACATATGTCGGGAGACCAGTCAAAAGCTTAGAGTTTGTGCAACTGAGACAGGTCCCGCTGGAGAGATTCCTAGAGGGGGAAATCCCCTGCAGCCGCCGTGTAGGTTTCCGTCGCATCTCATCATCCAGCAAAGGGGGGTGACATACGGGAACAGTCGCAATAAAAACATTCACTACACTAAGGAGACTAATGATCATAGCAGTTGACGTACTCGGGAACATCAGTCAATCAACCCACAAAACTTGCTGCGCGCGTTTCTTTCCATTTTAGCCCACTGTGCGCTGTCGTTGCGCGAACGAACCTAAGTTAAGCTGCGATGGCGTTTGCTACGCTCTCGGTTCGATCGCTCGCGAATCTGCCACGCTTCCAGCAGCCTTCCGCGTGCCGTGCGCCGCCGCCGCCGCCGCCACCGCCACCGCCACCACCGCCGCCGCCACCGCCGCCACCGCCGCCACCGCCGCCGCCGCCGCCGCCGCCACCGCCGCCACCGCCGCAACCGCCGCCGCCACCGCCGCCGCCACCGCCGCCACCGCCGCCACCGCCGCCACCGCCGCCACCACCGCCATCGCCACCACCGCCGTTGCCCCCGCCGCCGCCACCGCCACTGCTGCCGCCGCCGCCGCCGCCGCCACCGCCACCGCGCGCTGCTGCGTAAGAGGCAGAAACCAGAGCGGCGAGAAAAGCGCGACGTGACGAGCAGAATCGGTCGGTCTCTCCGGTTGGCGTTGCTCAATTCCAATGGAAGCGGCTCCAGCCATTACGATCGCGTGCAGCTCAATACGAATTATCCTTGCGTATTTTCTGCCTTATTAGTCGGTTTGCAATATTTTTTTTACGGCAGTGTAATGTTTATTTTGGAACTTTTATTGAACAGTTACTTTCCTATTTCGGTTAAGTTTATAAGCAATACGTAACTCCCTTGATGATGAGGCCGAGGCTTCCAGTCTAGATCACACGTGAAAGGAACTTGTATAAATTCGGTATGAAAAAGCTTCTCTATAGAACTTTCGATATAGCACTCGTCCATTATTACAACTCCAAAATGACTAATTATGAGGTTTAAAACAAGAATTTTGAGAAATATAAGAGCATGTACAACCATCTATGCCCAAAAACTGAACTTTACTTTCCCAAACTCTGTTATCCCGAGGAGGAAACTCTTCGATCATTATTCGAGCAAAAACTTCCATCATTCAAATTTTATTTTATAAAAATAAGAATTCAATATTTGTATTTAAATATTTTTTCAACCTTTTTATCATTGAACTGGCAAAAAACTTCTGTATTCTTTCACACAACGACACAATCATATCCCTTTTAATTGAATAAAGAGGATAATCATATTTGTAGGGGAAAGGGAAATGGTTCTTTGCACATAAACAAAAAATAGATTTAACGAATATTATTTCATCTTTAATAAAAATTCGTGAGTAGTCTGCACTTTTGTGTAAATATTTCTATAGATATTTTAAAGTAAGAATGATACGACAACACACACAAATCATATTCCGGCGCAGAATAAAGCCACTAAAGCATATCTGATCGACCCAAGTTTTGGTCGTTAAATTGTGAAAGATTATGAAAATGGAGCAGCTATTGTTAACAGGGCTACGGTGTAAGGTTCAGCTTTTAATAAGCTTCCTGTTCCTGGTTTCCTAATGTGAATTTCAAAAACCGTTCACGTTAGAGAAAGTTTGTCTCTCGTGTAGATATTGTTTGACATATGAAGATTCTGAATATAGTCTTCTCTTTATTTTTCAAACCTACAACGTAAAAGAAGAACTGACTGATATATAAAAGTACAATAAAAAACTTAAAGATAGAAACATGAGCTTTTAGACATGCTGTCCTATTATGATTTGCTTACCTACTAAGAAAGCATTTTGCAAAATGTATTCTTGGGAGTTGAAAGTGGGGTCGATATATATATATATATATATATATATATATATATATATATATATATATATATATATTGCTTTTTGGATTTAATCCAATGTACATATCATTTGTTATATGAAGATTTCGAATATAGTCCTCTCTTTTTTCTTCAACACCTGTAACAAAGAAAAAGAAACTGACATCAACATATATCCAAACAATTAAAACTAGAAACATGGTCTTTTATACATGCTGTCCTATTATGATGTGCACAACTCGGTGGGTGAAGCTTACTGTCCTCCGAATCCCAGTGCGCGGGTTTTGGACACGAGAGACCGAGGTGCATGGATTTTCGAAGGGCGGAAAATCCATAGTAGCCATGCCACTCTTGGCAAGTAAATGAACCCTGGCGGACGCCCGGCAGAATTAAATCCCTCCAACAATATCCCGACCTAACGAATCTCACTTTCTACCATTCATATAGTTCGGATATAGTTAACTGAGACCGACATCTAACTTAGAAATTGAGAGTCACAGCCCAGGCGTATCAGGGGACCGTTCGCGAGGCGTGCGTGCTCGAAAGGTCCCCTGACCCGCGTCGGTAGGCTCCCAAGGAAACCTGAGTCGAAAAAGAAGCTGGAATACAATAGCTTTGAATATCTTTTTAGGGGAGTCGCCAAGGATCGCAAGCGATCTATGCATTACTACTACTGTTATGTGTTTAACTACGCAGAAAATATTTTGCAAGATGTATTTTTCGGAGTTGAAAATGAGGTCGAAATGTGTTCCTGTTTTTTATGGCTTAATGCAATGCATCTAGACTGTAGGGATTGCCGGTAGTGCGGGCGTGGCAGCATTAGTTGCTTTAATTCTTCGCGCTTGAAAGGGAATAGACAGTTTAAATAAACATGCTCATTACGACCTTCCATGTTCGAATGGCCTTCTCAATTCGCACGGCGTGCATCTTGCGTGGGCGGCGGAGGGATCTCGGGAGGCGCCACGGCGCCGGCGCGGACGTCTTGCTCCCGAAGGTCACGTGGTTTCACGGGTCGCCGCGTCCACTGTGCCGAGGGTCACCGGGTGCCACCAGGGACCTCCTGCGCCCCCGGCCCCGCTCCTGCGCCACGGCGAAGATATTGCAGGCTTAGCTGCTCAGGAAACATAGAGGCGGGTGTCTGATGGTGGAATAGTGGCGAATCATAAAGACACACGAGCAAATGGATACTAATCTTTTACGTTCGTGGCAGCGTAGTGGTTAGGACGCGCGTTTGCTAACCGAAGGGAGCCGGGTTTAAACGCTCTACAAAGCTAGGGTTTTTATCTGGTTGTATCCTATTCAAGAGGATCCTGAGATTGACTCACCCTCTTTTCAAAATGAGTACCAATATTTAATGGCTTTATTAACAGTAAATATTGGGAAAATATGCACATGAAGCTTGGCGCTTGCCGCGCCATCTTCTCCCACTTCCAGAAAAATAAAACCTTCTACCAGCCGGTAATTTACAGAGGGGAAGTAAGGGGAAAATGCCGAAAGGCTGTATACAAAGGAGTCTTAACCGCCTGAAATGCTAAGCAGATGGTTCTTGCACTACATTGTGCGAAGGGTATAAATAAAAAAAATACTTTTTCATTTATCTTCTTGCCGTTTTAAATTATTTTGTTTTTTATTAATTTTTTAATTAGGGTGGGAAAAAAGACTAGATCCCCACCGCAGATCGAGACGTGACGAATGACACCTTTGTGTAAAGGTGTTTCGAAAGGCGCCTAATCGTGAGGGACGGACCCTCGAGTGAACACATGCAAACTACACGAATTCTGTAGGTGTACGCCCAAGAATGTGGTATTAAATGCTTACCAATAAAACACTATTAAAGTTGCTCTAATTTGATAGTCTTTACACTCATTTAATTACAAAGGGGAATATTTTCTGATAACCCTGATTTCCAATTACGAAATGAAGATTGGAGTTTCATGTGGCCCAAGTAGTAGTATTTCCTATCATTTTCCATTAATGTGCAATGTAAACAAAAGAAAATATACAGTTTTTCAACGTGATGATTCTCCTTTACAAGTACTAGTTCTTTTAGCAGACACGGTCACCTCCGTTTTCAAACACTTCTGAAATACCGACTACAAGAATAAGATTTGCTGAACGCAACTAATATTTCTATAATGTCTAGGTGATTCGTCAATCAATAGAATACGTTTGAAAATGTTGTTTGAGACTTACTTTCTATGTACCATAAATGTTACTTTTTTCTGTTTTCAATCGTCTATTCTACTGACTAATTGACAGAGACCTAATTTCAATCTTTAAAAATAGCCTATATGATAATTCAGATTTTTACGCCGCATCACGTCCTAATCCTAATTAAGTTTTTGACATTTCACCTCAAACCGATATGAATTCGAACTTTTGAGAAATTCTTACTTCACTATTTTTTAACTGTTGGTCCAAAACCAATACAAGTACTTTCGCATTTTGGCTGTGGCTCCATTAAATTTTATTTGAAGATACGTACCTAGAAAAAACTGAGACGTTAATATTTGACATCTGAGAAAGTGCTTCGTAAAAAAATTGTTCAAGATAGGAACAATGAAAGAAACCAAATGGAAAAGAATAAGCTGTAATTGACTCAAGTGGCAAATACTCATCGCTGCTGACCTCGGAAGTGAATGGAACTCCAAAACGCGCCTGTGTGGTCAAGAGCGGTCGTACGTCACATCATCACTGGTTTTCTTCACTGCCAACTGCTATTTTTCTTGAAGGTCTCCGGGATCCCGTCGAAACGAGAAAGACTTTAACGGTTACGGCTGCAAATGATGGAGGCGTTGAAGCGATTGCCGCGCGCACGCGGAGGCTGGCACTACTGCGCAGACACCGTTATTTTAATGTCTGCTGTTGTTGTTGGGAGTTTGGTGTATGTAAACAAAGAAATACAAACATCTTATAAGGTTTTGTTTTTCTTAGATGTGTGGACTTGCGTGGAAAAATGCATTCCTATGAAGAAGAATTTTTTGTACAATCATCATAATGTTACTGATTCATACGAACTCCATTCATTGCGGAGTAGCTGGTAATCCTTTCAATGATATTTTCATTCACATCGGCTTCGGATATTTCTTTTATAATCATTCCTGAACATTTACCACAACAGTTTCTACCATTTACATTATCTTTGGGACTATTGACGTATATTTTGTATTTTATTTAGTATTATGTTATTATTATTCTTTTGACCTTCCCTACACTTTCTTTCGTCGCTAAAGCTATTGATTATTAAATGCATCGAAAGCAAAGTAATCGGATTGAGTGAATTATTTCGATCTTCCAGAAACAGAAACTAGAAGTAGAAATATTTTCAACATCCATTGCTGTTTTTTGACGAGATAATTTAGATAGCTTTTTCCGTGATAATCCGCTGATTTAACAAACGATTTATTGAGTTTTTCATATTCTATTGCACCAATGTTTTGGTACACGAGGCACCTCATGTTTCTAATTCAGATGTTTCTGTATAAGGGAAAGTTATTGAGCTACTACCAGAAACGCCGCCTCTAACGCGCGTACGTTTCTTCGGGAGAAATCGCGCCTAGGATACGACATGGTTCTTGTCCTGTGGCAATTAGGAGCACGCACTGCGCTCAGTGTCTGCCAGCGGGAGCCTTGGGGGTGGGTGCCCTTATTCCGCACGCACGCCGTGCGTGGGGTCGCGTCGTTTCCTCGCCGCTTCCGCCGCGGAGGGGCTCCGCGCGGGGTCGCCGGGGTCACCGCGCTGGGTCAAGGGCCGCGCGCGGGGCCACCGCCACTGTGTGCGAGGAGGCCACGGCGCCGGGCCGGCCAGAGGCCAGGGTCCGCACCGGGACTCCCGCGACACCTCTGACGCAACGGCCCCACCCCACCCCGCCCCGCCCCGCCTGTCGACGCCCCCACGTCAACCTGCGCGGATTTGCGCCTTCCGTGAGCGGTGCTTGTTTGGCCCACCTCGTACTGTATTGGATGCCTTACTCTCTTTTAATTAGTCCTAACTTTAAGCCTTGAGATATGCCTCTTCTAGAAATCTTTTTACTAGTTTTCTTCCCATCCTTCCTCCTCATTTTCCTCTTGATCATTTCTTTCCATCATTCCTCCTCCCCAGGTCAACATGCCGCTGCCAGACTGCACGTATTTTCACCGTCCATGAGTGGTGCCTGATCTGTCTACCTCGCTCTGTACTGGGTGCTTACACTTTTGTAATTAGTCTTAAATTTACTCCTTGAGATACTCCTCGTCTAGGAATTTCCGGTTACTAGTTTTCCTTCCATTTTTCATCCTCATTGTTACAACTGTTACTACATTAGTTACATACATAATTTTCCCTTCGAACTTCCCTTCTTCTCCACTTCTTCGTCACCGCTTTTGAGAATCTTTCGAATTCACTTCTCCGCTTTTACAGTGATTTTCCTTCGCTCGTTATACTTCCATTTACATTTACCATATCCCATCCATAATTTTCGCCCACAAGTTGTATCTCTCTCTGGAATTATGTTTTCTGGAGTTTCTTTCATTTCTGTTTCTTTTCTTTTCACGTCTTCTCGCAATACACTGTTTGCGTTACTCGGCACTACACATCTTTTCCATCTGCAACTCTTACTGCCGGCGCATTTGACAATATTCCATATACATTTCTCAGTTCCTTTTACGATTTCGCCTTCTGCCCCACTTCCAGTACCCGTTCCTTCATCAATTTCCACATTCGAGTGAGTGAGTGAGAATTGATTCCAGGAGCGTCATTAGCCTGTAAGTGTAGTGCATATTAGAGGTTTTGCACTTCAGGTATCTCCTGCGGAGCACAGCCCCAGCCGCAACTAAGCTCCTAGCTTGCGACTGGTTTGCCGACGTGTAATGCATATAAGTGTAAGTACATGTGTAAGGGAAGAGGAGGGAGATAAGTTGAGGAAGGGAAAACCGCGCACGGTCCATGGTCTGCTTGTTGGGGAACTTCTCCAGCATTTTCCTGGTCTTGTTAGGAAAAAGAACTGCAAACTACCAATCAGAGCAAGCAACCGCTGAAATTCGCGGCAAACTAAATGCGACCGTGCTCTGCAGCTAGTGTCGAAAATCCGCCACTATCAGAAATGGACAATGTTGTCATGGAGCAATTGCACACTCGATACTATTTTTTACCATTGCTTTCCATTAGCCATGATCACCCTCCTCTGATATTCGCGGCTTTCGATTGATTTTATTTATTAGTGATTCTGGGAGGGACAACAGCTAAGGTCATTTGCTCCGTAAGTGTAATGCATGCTTTTAGCGCGGGAGGTGGTGGTGATATTCACCCGTTGGATGGCGAGGTCCGGCGCCGACCTATCGTTGGCTTACAGGGTTTAGGCCCAACCAAGTATCTGCCACCGCCCCAGCCGAGACAAACTCTTAAGTTCCCAACCGGTTTCTCGGTATGTATGGTAGTGTAGTGCATGTTAGTGTAAGTGTGTGGAAGTAACGGTTGAGAATAGGACAAGGAAGGGGAAGGGAAGATCGCGCACGGTGCATGGCCCTTTGGTAATAATAAGAAGCCACGGAAAACTACCGATCAGAGCAGCCGGCCGCTTGAATTCTCCTCCAGACAGCGATTGAATTTGACCCAGTTATCCAGCTAGAGTTGAAAATCCTACCACTGTCAGGTCTTCCTAGAGCACCTAGGACATCCCAGTCAGAGGCCCTAAAAGTGCCATCGGCTGATAGCCTGAGCCTCCCCTCCCGGTCCTTGACTTCCGTCGTCGCCTCGACGGCGCGCGACGGTGGCGCGGCCGCCGCGACGTCGACCTATGCGCGACGCGTCGCCCGGCAGCACCCGCGCGGCGCGGCGCCATTGACGCCCGCCGACACAGCGCGTTCCGCCTTCAGCCGCCAATTTCGGGCGTCCTCATTCGCCGCGCGCGCGCGTTATCGGTGATTGAAGTACGAGCGAGAAGGTTCCTGGACGCACACACTCGGAATGTTGAGCCCATCGATATGTCGGAGGTCACGAGATTTGGATGAACCTCGTGAGGTTTCTGACTGTGCTTAGGATATGGGTATCAGTTTCCATGTTTATTTTTGTGTTATTTATTGTTATTAATGCAATATTAAAGTAATTTATATTAATGATAATGTCATTTTAAAGTATTGCAACCTAACTACTTCGTTAGTATAGATGTCTTTTCAGGTTTCGTCCACTCAGAGAACTTCATTTTCAATATCGTCACTCTTTCTTTTACTTACCCGTATACGGAGGAATATACGTAACCAGAATCCCTGTTTTGTAGGTCCCTGATACTGAAAAATCAATTGACTGCAAAATGTCCGTCCGTCCTACCGAGTGTTTGTGAACAACACTAGCCTAAACTATGCGTACGATTTTCTCTAAACTCAATAAACCCGTGTCAATCTGGCCTGAGTCAAAGCTCTGCGATTTTGAAAAACATTGATTAATTTTTGGGGGTTCTTCATATGAAGCTCCTGCAACATTTTTAAAATTTTCTCAAAAATGGCTCCAAATCTTTCCTTTACATTTCTTGTATGAACAGAGTAACATACACTTATAAAGGAGACATACGTCCAATTTTTAATGTTAACTCTAAGTTTTCGTTAACTGCAATTTTTTTCCGGCGACTTCCTACAATTACAAAATTGACAATAGAGATTTTTCCTTCAAATAAAATTTGTTCCCCATTCTTAGTTCTTCCAAAAAGGTAATGTTCTTTTTTTTTAATTTTAGTAGTTTCACGCAATATTTGGTAAAAAATTTGTAATTTTAAAAAATTACAAAAACAAGATTTTCTCAAAAACGGCTCCAAATGTCTTCTTTAGACTTTTTGTAAGGCTAGTGCTCTGTGTACGCTTTGAGTTGACATAAACTCCATACTGCTCTATTCTTGTGTTTTTTTCAAAAATGTAATTTTTTGACTAGCCTCTCACGTCGTTAATGTTTACATTATCGGCAATTTCTTCAGATTATTGTATTGTACTTTAAATGATGTCATATGAAGTTTCTTCAAAACTCAAAAGTTTTCTGTAAAAACAAACTAAAAATTGCCCATTTTCACAAACGCTCAAACGCCATTTTCTCAAAAATCGTTCCAAATTCTTTCCTTCAATTTTCGTACGGATAGTGATAATTGCACCGTTTAAGATTACATAAATTTAATGTTGCTGTATTTTTTTAAGAACAAGAAATAGAAAATACACAGATTTTTTAAAAATATCTCTCACCCTCTCTTAATATGCATATCTCCTGCGATTTGTGTTCATTATTGTGATTTCCATATATACCTCTACTTTAATATTCTAAAAGTAATTATTCAAATATTCCATTAGAAAACCAAAACTTGGGGGAAAATGTATTAAGAGCGGCGATGGACGGCAGGTAACACGAGGACGGCGTAAGACCATAATGCTAGCCCTCACCAAGGAAAGTAGAAAACTACTACCAGAAAGTCCGTGCAGCACTAGTTTACTTTCTCGATACGGAGTAGAGAGAAAGTTATGTTATGATATGCGAAAAAAGCGGCGTATTTTCGACAGAAAAACTCTTATTACAGGACACTGGGTACGAAAAAGTGGATAAATGTACTTGCTAAATTTAGAAAATATTACTCTAATACTCTGGTGTAGCCAGAATCCATGTTTTGTAAGTTCTTAATGCCGAAAAATTGAATGATGGCAAAACGCCTGTCGGTCTGTCCGTCCGTCTGTGAACAACAATAGCAGATTTTCTCCAAAATTTACATTCTCCATTCGATCTAGCTGACGTCGCGGCCACTTGAATTTGAAACTGAAATTTTAATTTTGGGGATATTTTGCAAGATGACCTTGGAACATTTTCAAATTTTCAAAAAAATGGCTCCATCGTAGTTGATTAAGGTTTTGTTTTTGGATATTGTAAAGGACGTTTAAGAGAATGACGTAGGTCTCTTGTTCGTTGGAAACACTTTTTTCGAAAATTGAAAGAGTTTAAATTTTTTTTGAGTTTTCCTACAACAAAAATATTAAAGATACAGAATTTTTCCTGAATGAAAGCCCTTAAAGATATATTTTGAAATGAGGTCATGTATAATTTTTCGAAAATTTGAATAGTTTTCGCGTAATTTAGTGTGCTAGTACGGGCGAGAAAGTACGTGATGCTGCACTAGCGTTGGATTTGTCACTTTTCTTGTGCACCGATGATTTATCCTTTAACGTGACTTGTTTTCATGAGATATACCAAATTTTCTAGAATTTTCTTGCAAAAGGACCAGTTCTTGACTTTAAATCGGATACCATATATATATATATATATATATATATATATATATATATATATATATATACCAATGTTTCTAAAGTTTCGTTTTTTATTTAAAAATATCCCTAATGTTCAATGAATTTAAACTCATCCTTTACGGTTTCGTCCTTTCCATCCTGATTCCATCTGGATCTTTGTATTGGCGATTAGTTTCGCCTATCAACTAAAGTATCAGTTTGCAAAGAAGTCGCATAACTATGAGAATTGATAGCATAAAATGCTATTATATTATGCATTGTATGGGGCATTCTGCTGCAAACAAGGAATGAAGAGGTTCATTGTCACACCAAAACTCACAGTTTTATTTCTCCATTTCTTGGGCAGTTCGCGCTTCACACTTATTAGCAGTTGGTAATGCTGAGGAGATTCTATTTCCTACCTTAAAGTAGAATACTTTCACCATCGAGTTAATATATTTCTTTTCGCTATATTTCTGCATGTCTGTAATTGTGAGCGTAGCAACTGCCCTCTCACCTCTTTTGTTCGGAATTCCGTGCCTACGATGAAATATTAAACAAATCAGAAGTTCTTGTTTGGCCAAAAATTGTTTCAGGATATTTGTTTTACATCCAATGTTATTTTTTACTTTTTTGTTAGAATTGGTGGTAGACATGCTGGATTTATTGACACAAATCATTTTAAAAATTGAAGAACTTAAAAAAGTGTACTTGTTCGGACACACGAACCTTCTTGTGAATGAATACTTCTTGTGAGTTGGCTCAGGATATCAACTGATGCCGTAGCAGTGTTTCTGACCGGTTCGAGTCCTGATGGCGGCAGGATTTTTGGTACTAACTAGATAACTAGGTTGAGTTCAGTCTCTGTCAGAAGGAGAAATCTAGCGGCCGGCTGCTTTGATCGGTAGTTTTCCGCGGTTTCTCCGATCAACACCAAGCGAATGCCAGAGGAGTACCCTAACAAACGGGCCACAGACCGCGCGCGATCTTTCCTTCCTCTCCCTTGTCCTATCCTCCCCTTTACTTACACACACATTTACATGCAATACACTACCATAATGACGGGAGGCCAGTTGAATTCTTAGAGCTTGTCCCGGTTGGGGCGGTGCCCCGCTGGTAGGAGATACTTGATTTGGGAAAACACCGCTAACCGAGGTGTAGGTTTGCACCGGATCTCACAATGAAGCTGGAATAAAACAGTCATCTTCCGTTATATAAGCATACACTATACTTACGGGATTACTGGCCGTAGCAGTTCATGCGATCCCGGAAACCCGAAATAATGAATGATTGAATAAACGAATCTTCTGAAGGGTATTTCACGTAGATTAACTTACGCTGCTTGAAACTATTACTTATAAAAATCATACAGAAACGCATATTTTAATTTTAAAACTGTACTGAATCTTTCATTTGCCAATTTATTTTCTTTATAAAAAAAAGTTATTTAATATTGTTCTTTTTTTAAAATAAGTGGTAGTCTTACTATTATGCCTGTATACTCCTCAAATTTATTCGAGAATTATTTATTTTGGCATAAATTAAAAATTAGAGTTTGAAGGAAAATGATACCAAACGATTTTGGAGCATCACGTTTTTGATTTCATCACTCAAGAGAGAGTCGATTCTGAACATTGCGCAGATTGGTATCAAAAAACAAAGCGGGCTGTTACAGTGGTACCTAGTGGTCAGACATAATAGATATATTATAGCATGACAGTGCGTATCAAATACAAATCCCGAAGCAGTCACCGCAGGTCCATTGGTTACGTCTAGCACACTAAAATAAATACATTAAAATACGGAAAAAGTGCGCCTTCATAAGTAGTTCCGGAATACGATTCAGGAAACGTGACTCGTTTTTTGGAAGCATCCTAAAACCCCTATAATATTACAGCAGATCATTGGGTCAATAGACAAGAAGAAATCAATCAGTTGGTGTTTTTTCGGGCATTACAACAGCGTGTTGCGCGGGCAAGTGGCCGAATGGGACCTGAAATTCCTGTCCCATCGCTGAGGGCGCGCGTGGCGGTGGCGGAGTGCTGGCGGTGGGCGGGGCAGGGCAGGGGCAGGGGTGGAACGGTGAGGGGGATGGTAGGGGAGGGGGCGGGGCGGGAAGGGGGCGGGGAGGGGGAGGAATGTGTGAAGGGGTGGCGGGGGAGGGGCGGGGAGGGGTGGGTGGTACAGCGGGGGGACAGCGCGGGGACAGCGCGTGGACAGCGGGGGACAGCGGGGGACAGCGGAGGACAGCGGGGGACAGCGGGGGATATCGAGGGGACAGCGCGGGACAGCGGGGGACAGCGGGGTGGGACAGCGGCGCGGGACAGCGGGGCGGGACAGCGGGGCGGGACAGCGGGGCGGGACGGGCAGGCTGCTCGCCTACACGCGCCGCCGCTCCGTCACGTATCGTGCGGCGAAAGGAAGAATCTGCTTGGCGCAGATAACGATAGCGCCCACTCGGAGCGGCCTGACACGCCTCCATCCACTTTTCCCCTCCCCCACGCGCCGCCCACCGTCCACGCCACCCCCGCCCGGGACTCTGCCATTAGAACTACGCTTCTGCTATCTGAAAATAAAAGTGGCGCCACAGGGCGTACGAAAATATTCTTTAGCTGAACCGCGTGTGAAAAACGGCTCTTATTCCTTATCGTACCTTACGTGGAGTCGACTCATCGCTTAACCGGCTATTAAACAGATAATTTTATGCCCCAGTAGATGCTTTTATGTACTTGGAGATCGAACATAATATAATTAATATTTGGCTTATTGTAATATTTTTGGAGGTAATTTTATTTGTGGAATAGTCTTATTAATTACCAAACTTGCATCGTAAATTTCCAGATAATTCCAATCCATATGTGGTATTACTTGAAATAATTTCTGTAAGACGGCCATATCCAAATTTCTTTTCAGAGTAATAACATCGAGGTATATGAGCAATAACAATGAGCTACATCTTGCGGGTAGGAACGATGAAAATTTTTACAGCGTATTAACCTAGTCGCCGTGGCTAACTTTTACAATACTGGCGGAACATACTTCCTCGTCTCGGCTACCAGCCTACCATACCGACTACATAACGACTGGTAGCTAATACTAATTAAACCATCACTAACCTGATCAAGGAATTGACTGTCTTGGCCTGAAAATCAGCCTCTGAATTTGTTCGAATTATCACCGCTATTCCGCGAAATGCCGTTCGAGAAGATGACTGTCGCGGTATCTCAAATGGTAGAGCAATTACTAGGCAAATACTGAGAGTTCCGAATTCGATTCCTGGCTGCGGAAGTGCAAAAGAATAGAAAAATTGGGTATGTAATAGGAATCCAGGAATATCAGATCCTAACATGTACTGAAGCACTTACGAAGAATGACAGAAAAAGTGAGGGACAGAAAGAGAGAGGGACGGAGAGAGAGAGATAGACAGAGATAGGGAGAGAGATAGAGAGAAAGAGAGAGGGTGAGGAAGATGGAGGGAGGGAAGGAGGGAAGGAGGGAGATTGTTCGCCTGAGAAACATACTAGATGAACTCGATTCAACGAAATAGCAAAGAAAACTGACGGCGATTGATCTTTGGCGTGAGAACGGAGATTCGTATTTTTGGTTGTTCAATTATTTTGAAAATTTTCTACAAGGTTATTATAAGCTCTCACGCAATAAGTTATAAAGAGTCTTGGATTCAGAGCGATTTGTCTGACCTTGAGGAAGTAGTTCACAGTAACTTGATTAATTACTACATCGCGTGGAAGAATAATTGTTTGGTCCTTTTTATACGCTTTGCGAAAATGACTTGCGAACATTGCGAGAGGTGTTCTGCATTCGATGCGCTTCTGCGATCGTTGCAACCTTGGCACAAGGTGTTTCTCCGAACCTCTTCTCCGATTGAAAAACGTGCTTTGACGTAGCAAGTAGCCCATTTGTAGGAGACTGATGTAATTCACAGCAGCTCGAAGGAGTGTCTGTTCAGTAGCTGGTTAGTTCCCAAGTTCCACAATTTCCCTATTAAATCTTCCTTCTCGTCTTCCCCCTCCACCTTTTCCATCTGCACATCTAGCACTTCCTCTCTCTTGACTATCGCTTTGATTCCATTATAATCTCTCAGTCTTTTGAGTCGTCTAAGCATTTCCATGTTTCTTATTATCTTCCTTCAAATTGGACTTTATTTCTTCAGGAAATTCTGTCATTTGGTTCACCTTCGTTATCATTTCGGATTATTCATATCCCATCAACAGTCCCTCCACACTACCCTCAGTCGTCCACGAAAGTCACCATTTCCTGTTTTCGATTGACCGTTTCTACTTTCTTTCGCTTCTTTAGCGCGAACTCTGCCCGTTAAGTGATCGCCTGTTGCCACTTCCAATTTGCCTGAAATGCTTTCCAAATTTTTTGGGCTTGCTGATTATTACTACCATACCTCTTGCGATAAGCACTCGACTTCACCGAAGAATAGGAGATACCAGAGAGCTCTTAACGTGTTTCCGCTTTTCCGTTTTTTTCGGGCATAACCTTGAGAGTATATTGCATGTAAAGTAAAAGTAAAATGGTGATCTTATATGAAATATAGTCATATTTTGTTTATTGTAGATATTGTTTTAAATTTATAAACTGCATTATCGCCACCCAGGCGTGAGCTTGTCTTTTAATAAGTGCAATAATAATGGCACAGCACATTTCTTACCCTCGTACTCAAAACTTTCTAATGAAACCAAAATCGTAAACATTTTCAGCGGCAGGAAAGGCACGTGGTTTGAATTCCCTCACATGCCTCGCCTCAATTTGCCCCGCAATGACATTGGTATAGCAAATTGTAATGAATGACTTCGCATCTTCAACAAGTTACGTAAACCATTTAAAGATTAATAAATGTTCATCAGTTGTTCTATCTCTTCTGAGATATAATAGTCTCAACAAAACATTACTTCTCTCCTAGCAACAGCTCCAGAAGGAATACATATTCCTTTGGGAAAGTTCCCAAGCAGTTATTCACTAAGAAGTTTTCTTACCATAGTACTTTTACGCGCTAGAAAAAATCTCAGCACTGTTTTGGATTTAGGGTGTGACAAATAAAGAAACTAACTAATTTTTTCTTCTAATAATTGTATGTTCTAACCACTATTATGTAATATCTATTCAATACTTGCATCTGTCATGAGTCATGTCAAAGCATTTCATTTTTTCCATTACCATAATCTACTTCGGAAATGGGGAATCCACATTTTTTACTGTTAATTAAGAAGTACTGTATTCTTTGTCTCTTTAAGGAGTACATTCCCACGAGTTTTAATCTTTACAGAATGAACACTGTCCAAGGAATTTGCTTCACGCCTTCGTTTTGTCAATTACCACACAACTATGGAAACTTACAAACGGATATGAAAGAAGAGAGCCATATGTTTCATTCATTATATAATAATTAAAGGCTTTTGTTGATGCGAAAATTAATGCTCCCCGCCCCAACGCCTTCTGTAGTTAATAAACACTAGAAGAAACTATTCTTAAAAATACATTCACAAACGTAAAATGTTTTAAGAAATTGACAATTTAAATATTTTAGGAAAGCTTTTATCCCGCTAAATGATGTAACATAAGTCTTTTTCTGTATTTTGACAAATAATTATAAATTTGGTGTCAAATGTCTTTTTGAAGTTTCCGCAATTTTATAACCAATGCCATTTTACAACCGAAGTATTTTCACACCAAGTAGTCGCTACCTGATGGATGGAGCCAACGTGCTGAGTTGGCAAGGCCCTTCTGGCCCTCCCTCTTGCGACCTGGTTACGGAGGAAATTCAAATTAATTCCTTGTAAATATGTTTTGAACCCACAGGTTTCTTTTCTTTGAAGTTATTTATTTTCCTACAGATCGTATATTGCATTGAACTATTATTTTTCACTTTTTGTGGAGAGTATTTAGTGAATCTTTGGAACAAGAGCACTTCAGTACTATTATAAAATATTATTGTAATAGTTGACCTGTAATTTTGTAATGTATGATATTATTGTGTAATAATAATTGAGCAATAATATTGTCTAGATCTTCTTTTCCAATGAATCTGATCAATGTAGTTTTGATATTTAGAAAATTCATATTTATCAATACACAATTTAAAAGATTGGGTAATATATTTAAACGTCTAGTAATACGTGGACGATGTGATTATTGCCAAACAATATGAAATTATGCTTGGATTTCATTAAATTATATTCAATTATGCAAGAAATATTTAATTAATATTTTATGCGTATATTACATGTGAAAGAAATTTATAGTTACTGTACAATATACTCGAGAAATTAAAAGCAATATTGGTATTAATATTATATATTACATATTTTATATATTACATATAAAATGCCCAATCAGGACGACGGATCTCAAAATATTTATCGGTTTTTCAATCCGTTTTTTCTAACCGCTCTCCAGAATGGCCAATAATAATAAGCTGCGACGTCACTATCTTAGGGGGCGGTATGTATCGATCGCCATGTTGATGTGCAAAAAAGCATGTATGTACTAGAACATAATCTCTTCACTTTGCGGGTCGGGGATTTAAGGACAATTTACAAAGCACTTATGGTATTGCATATGATAAAATTGTTATATTTATTTCTGTTAATATATGTATTAGATTTGTGGAAAGTTACTTTTTTAAAGATGAAAAAAAGTAATTATTATCGGAAAATGATCAGAATCTAATTCAAGAATAAGAGTTTGATACTTAGGTAAATTTACCTTTTTAAATATAACTCTCCCTAAACAGCATTTGAGTGACTGCGAGTGTGCGTGTGTATGTGCGGATCCTTCCTAACGATTGCACCACTTCCCTTCACCAATCCAGGCAAATGAGGTGTCATTCGACGCATCTCGTTCTCGTGGTGGAGAACAGATAATTTGTTTTCGGATCCGGCCACAAGGTTAAAGGAAATTTCCAAAACCGTGTTTTTGAGTGTTTTAACGGTGCAGCGGTGGTTTTTTAGTGAGTATGCCGCAAATTAAACTAACGCCACCAAAGTAGATCTACGTAGGTGACGTTGGTTAAACTTCAGTGCGAAAGGAGTTTTCGGTCCATACGCCATAATTTTCTTTCAGGATGTTGGCAACACAGATGTTGCCTTCCTTAAGTGAACAATTATCTTACGAATCATCGTATTACTGTAATTGTAATTTTATTGTTCAAATTAATTGACAAAACCCTATGAATAGTATTGTCTTGGAACTTGGAAGGTATATGACAACTTAGATCTAGAATCTCACTTCAGGACACTGGCAGAATTTGGACTGGATAAAAAAAACATCGTAAGGGAAACACTTAAAGATACCATATCTAAAGTGAAATTTATCGGAGAACAAAGCAAAGGATTTAAAATAGACTCGGTAGTGCGGCAAAGGGACAGTCATTCTCCTTTACTTTTCAACTGCGCCTTGGGAAACGTTGTTTGAGAGTGGAGAAAAGCAAGGTCTCCAAAAAGTCGACTGAAACCAAAATTCAAAGGGGTAAATTTGAATTGGTTAGCCTTTGCAGACGATATACCACTATTTGCAAAAGATATTTCATATGTACAGAAACAATTAAAAATATTACATGAACAAGCGGCAAAAATCTGACAGCAAATTTCATTTGAAAAAACAAAATTTATGACAGATATTAAAACAGCTCCACGAGAACTTAAAATTGGAAATGAAGTATTCCGCGTTAAGGAATTCAAATATCTAGGAGAATGTATTACTGAAAGTTGTAATGAAACGAAATCCAGTAAAAAGAAGAATTCAAAGAATGGAAACAGCAATAAACAATATAAACTATGCAGAATTCGCCATTACCAGTCAGTAATCAAACCGGAAGCACTCTCCGCATCAGAAACTCTTAACCTTCAACATATAACTTTAAAACTTCAGTTAGAATTTAATGAACGCAAAATTAAAAGAAAAATCCTTGGCTCTAAAATCAAGAATGTTATAAATTACCCGAAACAAAATGAGTAAATCTGCAAACAAATTCCCAAAATCACAGATTCAATGCGAATTAATCCAGTTTATGGGACATTTAGAAAGAATGTATTCATTCTTTCAAACCAGATTCATGTTTTCTTGAAAAGTAAAGTCACCTGACTGAAGTGATGCAAACAGAGAAGGACCTTAGAAAATTGGGATATCCAAATTTACAAGTTCGTAATATAATAAGAAAAATTACAAAATCGCAGAGTTCAGAAGTGGAAAAGATAATCAAACGAAACAAATGGTGTGAGCAACGAATGCAGACTCATTCGTTGTATGAGAGATAACTGGGTTAAGAAGAAGGCAAAAGAATGTTGATTTCGCGTGGTCGTGATCCATTCGCGAAGAACAAAAGAAAAAACACAATAATTTTGTGCAATTTTTTTTTGTATATGCAATGAAGTTAGAAAAGTTTGGAACATTAAAAACTATCATATGAGGATTCTTAAGAGAAGTGGTGGTTCCTCTTCTCGATGTTGAATCTCAAGATAAAATGTTACATTGTTACATTGAGATAGAGTAGAACTCATTGAAGTTTGATTTTTTGGCGCTTGTTGATTAACAAGGCATGAAGGGACATATTCTCTTTTTCTACAATCACCTTTCTGATGAAACCCCCCCTGAGAAGGGCGAGTCCGGTGAACTACAGAATGTTCGTTAAACGTTCGCCGAAGATTCGGGCCGCGTCGCTCCGGTGGTCGACGGCTCATTCGCCCAGCAAACCGCTGACTCAACTCCCATGCTGACATACGCAACTATTGCTGCGCTTATCTTACCTTAAAGAAGTTGCTGAAAGCTGTGTCCTTTGGCTCGAATGCAATCTTGGCACCTCCGGAACACATTCTGATTTACCCTTTGAAGTAACTCTCGAGGAATTTCTGCGATTTTCTCTTCAATAGAGCGCCAGAGCTCTTCCTCCGACCGGTAGCGGTAGCTCAGTGCATCAACTGATGTCACTGCAGCGCCTCTAACCGGGAGGTCCTAGGTTCGAGTCCTGATGGCGGCAGGATTTTCGACACTAGCTTTTAAGCTAGGTCGAATTCAGTCGCTGTCTGACGGAGAATTCTAGCGGCCGGCTGCTCTGATCGGTAGTTTTCCGTGGTTTCTCCGATCAACACCAGACGAATGCCGGATCAGTACCCTAACAAGCGGACCGCGCCTGATGTTTCCTTCCTCTTCCTTCGTCTCTCCTTTCCTATCCTATCCTCTTCCCTTACACACACACACGCACTTACACCAAGATGCACTACGTCCGGTCGGGAGCGGTATAGCTTATCCCGGCTGGGGCGGTGACCCGTTGGTGGGAGAGTCCTGGTTAGGGGGAATCCCCGTTATTCCTTGATTTGGATGTAATATTTAATTATTCGAAAAAAAAGCTTTAGGTTCCCTGACACTCCTCAAGCTGTGGGTAATTGTAATGCTTTCTTTTGAAAAACCAATTGGATGACCTTAAATTTCACTCTCTACCATTGTATTGCTCTTGTATTTCCTATGTTTATTATTTAATTCCGAGGCACCAAAAATTATTAGTTAATATTATCTTCAGTATTGGTAAGAGCTCTATTTATCGCTAATAATTGTGAATATAAACATAGTTAAGCTAATAAAGCTCAATATTTGGCTCACGAATTAACACACAAGTCTAAACGTAAGCAAAGCTTCCTTTAAACTCTGCCTTACTTTCTACATCCAGACAAAATACATTTTATATTTCGAAGATAGGTTGAAGTGGGAACCTGATTGTAACTCAGTTGTTTTATATAAAGTCAGTCGTATTTACGAGCCATGACCTTCCTAAATGAGTATGTCAGTTTGATGTCAATCCGACGAGAACTGTTTCCTGCTTTCACTTTCTTCATGCTACTAAAATATCACTCCAGAATGTTTTCGATTCTTTTTCCGCTTAACTCTGCTGTATTCTGACGCATTGTGGTTCTCACGGACTTCTGCAACGGCAGAGAAAGTACACAGAGGTGCTAAGGGTTAAGCATATTTTGTCGTCAAGCAAGTTACATTGAAAGCGCGAGATACACTTCAACAATCAAATTCAAATGTTCAGTATATGAATGAATGTTTACGAATTTTCAATTCTGGTAATGTCTGAAACTTTTGAAAAATTTTGCTCTAGAATATATTAAATTATTACAAACTTGAAAGTAATGAAAATTAAATATTATTTAGCCTCTTTCAATTGATAGTATATTTTAGAATTATATTTTAGAAAGTAACTCGAGAACCACATCTTCTATTGAGATGGATATTCAGTGGTAACTAAATTTGAGAAATTATAACTTTTAAATTTTCCTAGTGATGATATGATTCCTTACTTCTTCTGCCATTCTTTTTAATTCCTCTCCTCTTGTTTCCCCTTCTTCCTTTCACAGAAACTTTCCATATTCACTTTTATTTCTTTCTACTTTCTTTCTTTCTACTATTCTTGTTTTTCTCTATTCTTTGTCTCAGTGAACGTTTTGAAAGCAAAGGATAGTCACTCATTTATTCTGGAAAATTCAATTCTTTCCAGGATTGATTGAAGGAATTGATTTTTGGAATGAAACAAAATATTATATTACCCATATCATCATAACATTGAATGTTAGTAGTTATTCTACTCTCAATTTATTGGAATATGTCTCGTTTAGTTTGTTGTGACTTTTAAGTCCATTTGTTGTATGAGAAAAAAGTTTATAATATTTCAATATATAAATCACTTAACATTTAAGTTAATAAATGAAACGTGGCATTCGAACTAATATGTATTTTATTTTTAATTAATAATAAATTATAAAAATATCTGACATTAAGAATACAACTGAAAAAAACATTTTTTGCCGAATCCTATGAATCCACGAATAGTGGTAAAAATACTGATCTGTGAATCTTACATCAACTTTTAAATCCGGCTTGCATTGTACTTTGTTTGCTTGGCCTTATAACACAATATCATTGCACCGCCAATCGTGCAACCTCATAGGCAAAGTGTTGTCAAATATTGACGATCTGAAGCTTCATTTTGGGAACAGCAACTCCATTGCAGAGGCGTATAATGCCATTTGCTTATGCACACAAATTGTTCATTAATGCCAGTGAATGTGGGACACAATCTATAGCTCTTAGCGTGCAAATATTCGACAAATACGTACACCGATTACTACGTGGCTGTGCTACAATATATACGTATTTTCATTTTACTTTTTTATGGCATGATTGACCTGATTACCATTTCAAATTTTCCCTTTTTATGTTGAAAAATTATATTTATAAATTTTCTGTTTGAAAATGGTTATACATTGGTTGAAAATGGTTTAATTACACTAGGGAATTATATTTTTACCTCCAGGAAGGTAGAATGCGCAATTTACTCGATTTTGTACATTGATTACGAATATCACCATAAAAACGTCATACACGTTACAGTTTTTAAATATACTGTATCTTCATATAGCGCCATCTACAACATCTCCACCTTACAATATTCGTTTGTTCTACTTTGCCCCCACGCTAGGTAATGCCACCTACAACAGTTCCTCAATATTCTATTCGTTATTTCTCTTATAAAAAAAATACTAATATCCTATTTTCCTCCTCGAATTTTTATAAACACAAAATAGCTTGGCATGTGAAGTAAAATACTGAGATGTTGTGGAAAATGTATTTGAATCATAAGGTTGGAAGCCCCTTCTATACAGAAAAAGAGAAAATCTATCATCATCACTGGATTCATTCACGAAACTGTTTTAAAAAACATTTTATTACCTGCATATTATTGCCCGAATATGCGTATTCCATTTTTAACTTATTCTTACGTCATTTGAAGCATGCTCATAAACTTTTGTAGTGATATAACCAGAGTGCCAATACGGAAATTATAATAGAATTTTGTTTATATCAAATACTATATACGATCATTTCTTTTGAACCTTGCACGATAGAAACGTTTTACAATGATTGTTGAAGTAAGCGTGATTGTTTCTTTTGAAATCACCTACTTTTATCTTGGATGTATGAAAAAAAATTTCCTAGTGTTGTTATTGTAGTCTTCTTTTGTAATGAAAGTTTAAATTTAAACCTTAACTTGTAAATCATGTTTTAAATTGTCAATTCGTTTCCAAGTTTTTTGGCACAGATTTACACGATTTTCCTCCTTTTCTTCTTTTTGTAGAGAAACCACTGATCTGAATAATTTCAGTCACAGATCGTTAAAACAACAGGGGAGAAAAAAAGCCTTGCCCCGCTTGTGGTAACTTTCCGTTCAAGCGGAACCTTACTGCCCTGATAATAATGTGGTTGCTTTCATACTTAACTAATATTCGTAATCGTATTCTTTCGGGCCTCATAGACAGTACGGTTCGTTATGTTAGTTCGAATTTATTGATTATTCACGGTCTCTCTAACTACAAATCATGAACTGATGTTTTTAGACTTAGCAGTTGATGTAGTAGAGTGAAAATGAAGCGAGGCGTCGTTTCGACTTTTCATCTATCTCCTATTTCAATGTCTCTCTGTGATATGTCATTATGATAACAATTGAAGTACTTGAATTTGATAATGGTCAAATGTTGTAAATGTATTTGTAAATTTACCAAAATCACATAATGCTCGATTTTGCTGCTCAGTGTATTTACTTAGTTTTTCTTCCAATTTGTTGTGCGATTTTTTTAAATATGCGGAACATTGTAATTAAGAAAAGACGATTTTGACCCAAGAAGAGTAGGACATGATGAAAGAATTATCATTTTTTTTAGAAATACTATTTTTGATTCGATACTTTTTGTCTCCGTTTACCAGAGAAAATTTACAATTTTGCAAAGGTAACGTTGGCGAGAAACCGCGTTAAGTGTCCCTAAGGTTTTTTATTTGTAAACTTAAAAAAACCGCACCACTTTTGCTTACGTAAAATGGACATCAAATGATGAAATGTAAAGATTTGGTGGAAATGTGCGTTAGAAAGAAATACAACAAAAATAGAAAGAACTGAAAAGCGCAGTAGAAATTCAAACCAAATGTTAAATACTGCGCAGAGTTTGACTCGAGTTGATTGATTGATTAGTGATTTGGCAACCGCTAAGATCCCGATACTCCAGTAAGTGTACCGCATGTTTTTATCGCGGGAGATGGCGGAGATCTTCCCCCGCCGGATGATGAGATCAGTTGCCGACCTACCGTTGGCTAGCAAGTTTTTCCTCCAGCGAGACGCCACCCCAGCCGGAACAAGATCCTAACTCCCGACCGGTCTCCAGATGGTAGTTTAGTGCATGTGAGTGGAAGTGTGTGGAAGTGAGGATTGAGGAAAAGACAAAAAGGGGAGGGATAGGTCGAGATCGCGCACGGTCCGTGGCCCGTTTGTTAGGGTCCTGCTCCGGCATTCGCCTGATATTCATCGGAGAAATCACGGAAAACTACGGATGAGAGCTGCCGGCTGCTAGAATTCTCCTCCAGACAGCGACAGAACTCCTCCAGACAGCGACTAGCTATCTAGCCAGTGTCAAAAGTTTTGCCACTGACCGTCGGAACTAGTATAACCCTAGGATCTCTCGGTCAGAGGCACTGCAGTGATAGCAACCTTTCCCAGTAGTTTGACACAAATATTACCTAGTAAAAATACTCAAATTTTGAACGTGGATATTTTGATATTTTTATAAACAATTGTAATGCGGTAAAATAGTTAATTTCCATATAAACAAAAGTAAAGCAATTGAATTTAGAAATTAGCCTTTTCAAATAAAGCTTGATTTACTATGCGAATTCATTATTTTTCACTACTGGCGATCAGCTACTCAGACCTCTTGTCATGTGATGGTCACTCTTGCCTCTTTTTAATTCTCAATGGAATTATTTTTCTTCAGTTATCTTTTGCATATTAAGATGCTCCTAATGATGAGGCGTCACGGCGTTTCAAAATGTAGTACCGTGGCTTTTTGTTGATAAAAATAAGATTTTAACAGGTATGACTTTAAATAAATATTTTCTTTAAAAAACTATCTGTCTACAAAATGGAGATGTTACTTTAAAATTATAAGTATTTTACAAGACATAGACATTAATTTTTAAATTTTAATAATATTGAAACGGATATGTTGATTTTGGGGGTACTTTACCGAAAACCTCAACATTTTTCAAATTTTTTGGAATTTTTTTGATTAAACTTTGTTCTCGAATAGTGCAAAAGACGCTTAAAAGAACGGTGAAGATAACATTTTTGTTGAAATCTGTGATTTTTGGAAAATTGCAAAAGTTAAATTTTCTCGGCGTTCAACAACAGCAGTATTGAAGAGAAAATTTTTCCTAATAAAACCTGTTATTGAAAAATAAATCTTGAAATAACGTCATAAATAACAAAATAACGAAATAAAAGTATGAGAAGTATTCGCGTGATTTTTAATGGAGTTTGGGCACTTTTAACCAATTATTTTCTCAAAAACGACTCCAAATTTGTTCTTTAAGTTTTCTCTTCTGTTTATTAAAGAACAATAAAAAAGTAACGCAAATCCCTTTTTTGGACATCTCTCTATATTTTCGAAAATCGCAAAACGGTAACATTGCAAAGATACAAATTTGAAGATAGGAATTTTGTCTTAAAAGTTTTTAAAAAGTCACACCTTTATAGAAGGTCACGTACATTTCAAAAAACGAGTGGTTTTCGCATGATTTCTGCTCGAAGTTAGTGCAAGTTGTAAAAATCATTTTCTCAAAAATCACTCAAAATTTTAAAAAAATATTTTCCCATGAATGGAGCAAGGAACGCTTTAAAGAATAGCGCATGCCTCATCATATTTGAACTCTGAATTTTCGAAATTTGGAAAAATTACAAATAATGCGAGAATGTATGTGCTACGTATGTATAAGTAGCACAACTTATTCATAAAATAATTGTATTAGCTTGCCGATAAACGGTTCTAGTTACAGTACTGTAATATTGTAAGAACACTCATGAGCCCATTAGCTTGACGTTGTCAAAAATGTAACATAGATCCGAAAATGGATGACATTCTAGAACTATATTTGGCCGAAATTTGAAATCTAAAATTGGAAAAAGCTATCCAAAAAGCAGTAGTTTCCGGACGGCTTCAGAAACAATTTAAGGAGCGAGCAGGGTAAAATAATAAAAAACAACGTCTGTTGAGTTGATTAATAGTAATGACTAATTTATGCCTAACTACAATTTGTATACCGTAATTTATATACAATTTGAAAACAAATATCTAAATAGCATTTTTTTAAATCTTTCCACTGACTTTACGTTCTTACTAGGAAGGGTTTGAATGTAAACGGTGAGACGTTGAAAAAGTTATATTTTTAAAATAAACAAGCTTGATAGTAATATTAAAATAAGTATACAAATAATTTAAAAAAATATTTCTTTATAGTCACAAGAACTGCTAAGGTATTAGCAACTAAACTGTAGTACTAAAATTATCAGTCTATAAATGACCAGTACATGAATAACAGTGGTATCAAACACAATATTGACACCCATAAACAATAATTGTACCCAGCAATATTGAGATGACGTAGCTGACTCTATTAGCTACGATTATTATTATTCATTATTCTACAGTTATAGTGCATAACAAACGCATGAACTGCTAAGTTATTACTGGTGTACCAAAGGCAATATTGACATCTATAAACAATATAAGTACAAAACAGTATTGATACAAGATATTGTTCAATATTAAGTACGATGTATATTTCTATGCACTATTCTATAGTGATAGTTCATAACAATAATAATAGTACATATACAATAGTATGCAATCAATAAGTGGTGTTACAAATAATGTACAAAATGTATTTATAATACTTAAAAATAATTCATGTATCACATTTTCTAAGAAGGAGGATACGGCTCGTCCTGTACATCCGCCCTTGTCAGGCTGTGCGTGCGCTCGACTTCTACGCCGCGCTCCGCCCCCCCTCGCCGCGGGCGCCGCCGCGTTGGTTGCGGCAGCGTCCGCCAGGGGCGCGCGCGCCGGCCTGCGGCCTCTGCGGCCCCGCATATAGGCCCGGCGCGCGCTTGAGCGGGAGTACAACATTCGTCGGGAGGCAAACGGCCGGGCGGGAAAGGTGCGCGGTAGGTTCTTCTGCACGGTGCTCTCTCCGCTCTCCGCTCAGTGCAACCCCTCGCGGCGTCGCTCCCGTCGCACTCTGTGTTGGATTCCGCTCCCGCACTCGGTCGCTTCCGCTGCTCATCCTCCTCCTCCCCGCTCGATCACCATGGTCAAGATCACAGGTGAGTTGAGTTTGGTTGACAGTGAAGTGATTAGTCGGTCTTGTTTTCGACTCATCTGAGCCACCCTAGTGTTTGTGTGCAACTTTTGAACGATGTGTGATTTTTAATGATGTTTTTTCCGAGCATCGTTAATTTAATGAAACGAGGGTATGTCATTTGAATCTTCGGTATATTTCCGGAAATTTACACCCCGTTTAGTCATGATTTAAAAAGTGAAATTAGAAATTATATACAAAATCAGTTTGGCGCCGGAATGCTCTAAATCGCACTTTTTCTTTATCTTCTTTTCTTGAAATAAAATAAAATACAATAAAATACTTGTTTCCTAATTTTTCGTCAAGTTTTCATACGTGAATTTAATCGTGTTTATTTTGCATTTTTTGAGAATTTGTTTTAGTGTGTTAACATTCACTTTGAAGTATTACTGAATCCATGCTAGTATTTATATGGAATATTTATGAAGTTCAACCGTTTAAATTAAAAAAAGTTTTTTTTCTGTAGTTTGAGTGTTGGAAAAGTTTTCGAAATTGCTTAGTTCTTATCAAATTCGGTCCATTGCGTATTTTGACAGGTATCTCAAAACTCCGTCGACACGTTGCAATATTGCAACGCCAATTTTCTGCAATTATGCTGTCAAGATTTCAAGAAACTTCACCTTCTATAGCGGAACGGGAGAGACTTCGTCTCGCCGTTGATCCGTTTTGTCGACAGCTGCTGTAGATGTTAAGATAGATCAGTCTTTCAGGTTTTCTTAATATTTCATAAAACTAATGGAAGTTAAGCCACGAAATTGCGAATATAACTATTTCCAATAGAAAGTTAACAGTTAGAGAATTTAAATACGATGTCTAAGTTGTAGTTTTGTAGGACTTTTAATACGTTAGATTACTGTCATTAGTTCAACATTTAAGTATCTGTTAACATATGGATCTAATAAACTGACGAAAGGTTTTCTGCAATATTATTTTGTTCTTTAGTTAAATTTTAAGACTTTTATTACCTCATTCGTCTGATGTAAAGTGAATAGATTTGATTTCTATTGGAAGGATAAACGCCTTTTTAGTGCCTACACGATAGCTTGCATCTGTCAATAAACTCTCTAGTTCTTGGCGAGTGACCTCTGCGAATTCTCGCCCGGGGCACCTTGCCTTGCGTTGCGTTGCGGGGCGAAGGAACTCGCGAGCGCAGGGTGCCAGGCGTGTTTCCGGCCGACCTTCGCGCGCTCGCGTGCATCTCTCCCTCCCGCGAGAGGCGAGCGTGGAGGCGCCAGTTGCGTCAACGTCACGGACAGTGAGCGAACGAAAACGACGTCGAAGCACCCAAACCGGTGAGATAAGGGTGGCGTGGATGATGTTACGTTTCATTACAATGAGAAGTTTCCACGACGTTTAAAAGTGGCGAATGGCAATTATTACAATTGGTTTCTTTTATTCGTTTAACATTTTATTTCTGTGGGAAGTTGAACGAGTAACATACCCAAAACTATTTGCTATAGAAATTTTAAAATTAGATTGATAATTTTTAGGAAGATTAGATGAGAATGTTGAGATTTATTACATAACATAATTTACGTGAACGATGGATGCACAGACGGTAACTTTGATGTAAACACAATCGTGTATATCCATCTCAATTACAAAGGATTTTTTAAGATAAATTAATACAACTCAGGGGAGTCATATTTTTGCTTTATTTACCAATTTGCGTAATTCAACAATTGTGATTTCATTTTCAACAACACGCATTTAAATTTCAGGAGCCTACTTTAGAAATATTTAAAAAATCTGAATTAAAAAATATACACACGTTTAAGGTGCAAATTAAAATTCTAAAATCTTCTTAGTGGAGGAATAAAGGGGGCTCTGGTCTATATGTAATGGGAAGTATTTCGAATACGGTTTGTATTTTAAAAGCTGCTTTTTGGTCGATCTAATACTGAAGTGCCGACGCATTCTCCTGGTGATAGCGCTGAGAAGCATACAAGGTAGGCATGAATTGTAGAATTAGGAACAGGACATCAGGAAGTACTGAAGTTAACTAGTTCAAGCTGCAAAATTTTGTAACATTTAGATAAGACCCATTAAAAAATTAACGAAATCGATATCCAAACAGAATATATAAAAAATATACTCCTGGTTGCAAATTTTATTTTCGTTATTTCAAATATTTTTTACTTTCTTTCTGTGTCAGCCCGTAAGTGTTTTGCCGGACTATATCATATTTAAGTATGCAAATTTAGTAGCGAGACTCGCCGTTATCTAAAGTTTACCAAGTAATCAAACTATCACGGTACTGCCTGGTGTTAGACAAATTGTATAATAGGACTAGGAACACGACTTTGATGTTGTAGGTCATTAAAACTTGTCGCTTTCTTGATGTTTCTCGTTTAAAGTTTAACATTGGGTGTAAAACGAATAAGTATTAAAATATTACATATGTACGAGTTGTAGTTTGAAAAATGTGGTTAAAAGTATTGTTTTAATAGGCAAAACTATTCCTTGAAATATATGTTAGTTTTCAAAAAATGCAGAAAACATAGCTTTGTTTTGTCTTAGTTCTCAGTGACCAAGGTCAAAAAATTGGAAGAAATTTCTACTACTCAAAGAATTTATGACCTGTTGGTCATGCAGTAGAAGGTATAATTTATTAATAACTAATCTCTTACAGATTTAGTTCGTATTTCTCTTGGAATTCAGCACTGAAATAAATTGGATGCTCTTAATAAAATCGTGAAGTAGTATTACATACAATTTTTTTCATTCAATTAATCATATTGAAGTGTGACGTAATTATGAATACAGTACTTCCATGATTTGAGTAAAAAGGTTTGCTTACCATAAATCATTTTATTCGCTGCAAAGAAGTAAAGAAAAAAGAATGATTAGTCGTGCTCAACCGGAACAAATTTTTCAGGTTTTAATGCTTTCGTTACAAGGAGACCTAAGCAAATCGGCACATTTTCATGGCGGCCCTTCCGGGGAGCTGGGTCGTGATGAGATTCGCTCGTCCGGCAGCCTCCAATGCGAGCCCCCGCAGCCCCCTAAACAGCGGTGGGCTAGGGCTGGGGCACGGGCACGTGCGCATGCGTGTGGACTTGGTTCACTTGTTCGCTTCGGTGGTGTTGATGGAGCGCTGCCGTCTGATTACGCGGAGCACCGCCTTCTACATGGTTACCCATCCGTGCTTTGGACGTCTTATGATGTAGCAGTGGGTCGTAATGAACTTCAGATGGAATAAGCAACGTGGTAAAATTTCTATGCGGAGGAAAATTAATTAGTATGTGATTTTTCGGTAATGTTTAGTTGACTGAAGTTTGGACGGATGCTGTAAAAACAAAGCTTTTATAGTATAAGTCTACTCTTCCACAGGCATGCATCAGTAACGATAACTTAGAAGGCGGGATTATAATATAGAACATGCTCCTTATTCTTTAGATTGTAAATGTTTAAAAATAATACCTAAGTTTATTTTTAATATTTTTCTACTCGCTTTGACCCGGTTCAGTACGGGTTCGGGAACTTGAAACCATAGAGCTCTGAACATGTCATGCTTAGCGTGTTGTCATCAAAGTATGAAGGAAAAACTCTGCCACAAATATTTTTCCGAAGTTAGGAGCCAAACTTGAGTATGTTGGCATGTAAATTAATCTGAACGTTAGTTTCCGAGGGCTTTCTTAATTTAAAATGGAAATTGTGGGAATATCTTTAAGTTTCCGCGTCTGGCTCAATTGCGTTGTTAACTTGACATTTTTAATGTTTCGAAGGTTGAACATTCTTAAAAACGTTATTAGTTGAATGTTTTAGAGCAGGAGTGGTAAGTTTTCAATGTGTCGCGTTACTTTACTAAATTTGTCATCCCGCCGAAACATTAAACTTCATTACGATGTCAGATCGTATTTGTCATATGTATGATTTCATTATTTATTGTATTAGCATTATTTATGATTGCTCAGCATGTTGATTTGTAGAGAAAGTTTTATTTGTTATAGATTTCGGCTCTTAACTTAAACAGATATATTGGCTAAATTCACCGAAGTGAGTAATATATGAACTGTATGTACGTTTCGAATTAATTTATACGCAAATTTATCCTAGCATCGGATCAGACAATACCAGATTACGTGTGGAGATCGATCCCCTTTAAGCAACCTGAAATCTGTCTTGAACCTATGCATTTACAATACTGCCGACCATTAAATATTTTGTGTGGTGCAAGGTCAGTTTGTCGGTCTGGATCGTAGTTTCCTACGTTTTGTTCCGAAGTCCTGATCCTCCCGGGCCCGATTGGCTTTCGTTTTTTTTGCCATCTTTTGTAGAATGGGAACGAATGGAAAATGATGAAATAAAACATAGGCCAACCAAGCCGCTTCACAATTACACTGTCGAAAGTTTGAATAAAATGGAAAGTAGAAGGAAAGGAATAAGGGAGGGCTTGGATTAACTCCTCCTGAATGGCATGCTTAATACGAAATTCGATGTGAAAAAGTAATCATACTAATTAATGACTTTGAATGGTTCATTCATGGCGTATTGACTTATAGCAGACGTTTGCATAAGTGTGCTAATGGTAGAAATAAACTTGATATCTAATCAGTATATATATCGTTTCGTATCTTGCTGTCATAATCGCTTGTTTTCCTATGGAGTCATAGTCTTGCTCTAACAAGCGTGAACTTCACAAAGTGTTTTCGTCCTTGAAACAAACCAGCACATGTAAGTGTTGTTGTGGTATTTTAGATTTCTTTTAGAATAAATTGAATAAACTTTCACTTTCTTGTCACTGTTTGAAATAAATTCTGAAGTCTTCAATGCTGTTCCTAGGTTTAATGTTTTCGCCAATATACTCCCAAATGGAGAATAAAATATTTATTTGGTCTCTTTTTGCACAGTTTCTGAAGTGTTTAAGAACTTAAATTCATTTTGTACATCTAAGCGATTGAAGGCAATCATCATTTTAAAAATTAAAATTAGACGTTCGAATACCTACAGTATGAATGAAATTATCAGAATTTCTATTTATATTCTATTTCTTTACGAATTTTTATCTTAAAATTTAGTGTATAGTTGGGAATAAAGATGACTTACTGTTCAAGGAAAGTAAATCCTATAAGACTAAGCACTATTCAAAACCACAATCTAAAATTCAATAAAATTGAAGTAGTCTCAAATTACTTATGAAATAGCGTAGTAGAATGGCAAATTGAGGGAGGTAAATAGCAGTATAGAGAGCTAATTCCTCATTGTTGATATTCCAAATTATTTTTATGCAATATTTGATTGAACGCCGTGAATAAAGGACTCAAAATTTGTATGACTTAAAATTGATGTGTAAAGCGACTCTTAAGATACCCGAGAATTAGGGACTTACCAAAACAAAGGAATGGAACCGATTCATCAATACTTTTACCCCAGGGTTATTAACTACTAGAATGGGTATGCGCTCTTAGGTTTAGTTTCATCCTCGCTACTTCATTAGAAGTGCTCATAGAAGTTACCAATTTTGTTTGGAAAGAAGTTTAAGTAAGTCGCCTTGACGCTTCGTACTTAAGTGGTCGCTTTCCTTTCTTGATGGGGCGATTTTTGCTTGCGGACTTCTGACTTCTTCGAAAAAAATCAGAATTGAAAATGTTGAATATAGAAACGATGCAAAGATTTCTAAGTTCTAATGATCTTGTCCCTTATTCTTCAATGGGTTGACATTGTCAGCTTGGAAGTCTCACGTTACTACACTGGAAATAAACTGTGTATACTATTGCACAACTATCAAAGAGGAAAATGGTATACGTAGTACTAAACATTCAAAAGAGCGGCAGTAAACCGGTATTTGCGGAAAAGATTATTGTAACGCGTGCTCCACGCAATTTGTCAGGCTTCGTGGATGCACCCGCGAACAAGAGTGACCGCTGACGTCCTCTAAAGTTGTCCGACCGGTTGGGCCGCAGGCACTATTCCTCCTCTGCTTGGACGATACATCAGAAGGAAACTGCGGCCAGTTGTTGCTCTACTGCCTTAAATCCACTCCGCTAGCGGGGCGAATGTGCAACAACTAGTAGGATTAAAACCTGGGTAGGAATGGTGGGGGAAGGGCTATTAAGAAAATTCTAGATCCTTCAGGCAGGCCATTAACGAAACGAGCGTCTTCTCGAGATGGAGAAATCTGACCAGTTGCAATGGAAGTAATACATACATAGTTTCAATGTTTCAGGCTTTGACGAGAAACTAGAGAGAACCTTCGTTGGTGGAATCTAGGCTTCTGGTACGCTTATTACTGCGAGTGGTAGGTAACTTTCTTGATTCACACAGCGCTGAAAAGGTAATTTATTTTTTACGTATTGAATTATGACCTTCAGATTCACGCACATGCGTAAATATTACCTAAACTTTGTATTCAACTCTTAAATTGGGCGTTTAAAGCTTCTCACGCGTGGTCTATTCTAATAGTTTTGTCTAAAAATTAACCATCATTCTAACCTACTAGAATGTAATTATATAGCACGCAATATATTGTGATCATTTTGTAGGGGGGTGAAGCCATTTGGCATCTAACAAACGCAGAGAATTCTCGAAGGAACCGTTGGGCGATTTTCAGGTGAGGCCATAACGCATCGAGGTCGCGACGCCGTTACAGGTGCTGGGCATTCCTCCTGCTCCCCGCGAGGTTTCGTCATAAGACTGCGTTCGCCCCTCCCGGCCCCTCGCCGTCTCGCTGCGCATCGCCTGTAATTCTCAAGTTTAATGTCAACGCAATTGCCCACTCGCTACCTAACCGGCGGCAGTCACGCTGCAGAGAAAACGCCCGCTGTTACGTACAGGGATTTTGTTGTCTCGCTGTGATGCCTCGAAGATTTTAAGGATATGTTCGGGAAGACGCCATTTTCAAAGTTTATGGTATACAGTTACGAGGCAACGGCTGAATTTCACGGTCTGAGAGGATTTTTCCTTGTTCTCAAGTTGCGTAAGCGAATCTGTTTCGGTGCAGTTTCCTCGCATTAAAGGATGAATGTCGATATAACGGTGGTCGCCTGATGGTTGTTTGAAAAGGGGCATTTTAGATGTAAATACTAAATAATGCCCCTTCAGTAAATCTCAAATTTATTGTTAAATTAATTCGACATGACAAAATCCATAACAAATTAAAATGTTGCGTAATTTTCATCATGTCTTAACAAATAATCTCATTGAAATAACTCTAAAACCTTCCGCTCAACTTGTTTTCATAAAAGAAGATACTGCAGACGGTAAAGTTGTATACAATAATAACATTTCATTAATTTTTCAATTATGTGGAAATGATTTTCAACGCAATTTATTTTTTACGCTCACGCACACGCGTAAATTTCAGTACAATTTCATATAACGAAATTTCCAAGAAAGAATTTGGGTAAAATTGTTATTAAATTTGATTTACTTAGTGACAGTACACATTAGTGACGGTATCGAAGTAGATGTAATGAAAGGGATAAATATTTTAAGTCGCAAGAAATACAAATGGTTTCAAAATATTTTAAAGGACGAATCCTTGAAAGTGTTCGTAAGGAAACTGATAAATTCCGAATAATTCTCGATAAATAACTGCCTAGTAAAGATAAGCACATTGTTTTCCTTAAAGCACAAAGACGACAAAAAAATAAAAATGGGGTCACACTTCACATATACATGCTTACTTTACTTGACTTACGCACACTTCACTCAAATCTAAAATTAAGCTACCTAGAAAATTTTATTATTGTAAACTGAGGCTTGTCCATTACAGAGCGTTTGGCTTTTTAATCTGGAGAGGAGACGAGACAGATAATCGAAAGAGTATTCGTGCGCGACCGCGTGCACGTAAGGTTCGTGTATTTTTACTTCCTCGGCTGGTCAGCAAGCGGCTGGGATATCGTCAAAGGAAGCGGCAGGACAAGGAGAAATGGCTCGACGAAATATTAATGTACCCTAGTAGCAACATCGCTGTTCTTCAAGAACTTTTTAAAGTCCTGGAGTAGGAGTTCAACGTGTTGAATACGAATTGTCAAGTTTTTTATCGGGAGAATCATTGGGATTACCTAAAATTACATAGTGTCATGATTAACTAAATCCAAACTATTTTGTAAGCTAGTGTTTCAAAAAATAAGCAATTATTGGTCAGTTCTAAACAATTGAACCTACTAAGTAATCTCATTTGCTACCTGTCACTACAGATGCTGTGCGTGGGAAAACAATTTTAGAGTTCAAATTCTGAAAGAAATACAAAATCATTTCCTCAAATTTTCTTTATCTGACCGTAATGATCTTTCAATCGCACTGAAGCAATTGCGGATTGATTATGAAGAAAGAGGAAACGGCAAATGAAAATCCGAAAATAACAAAGCAATTTCTTTATATGGTCGGTTTAAGATTCTATAGTCAGTTGAAGTTAGTTGTCACTAACCATTAATATAAGAAAAATAGCTGTGTTATTCTTGACAACTTCAGACTTTGAGAAAATTTAGAGCTGCAAGCACTAATTTCCACTTTCCGGAAACTGCTAGAAAGCTTTCACTTCCGCTGGCTGGACATTGTTCCAGCAAATTTCAAGTCTCTAGAAACTCCGTCGCCCTCCGCTGTGAGGGATGGTGCAGAGCCTAATGCCTGGCGCAGTGCATGCGCCTAATGATGAATAATGCGATCTATTACGCCATTGCTGGGAACCCACCTTTGCGTGAGATCAGAAGGTAGCGCCTTTCGGAGCGGAAGAGAGCCGGCTTCTGTTTGAAATAGCGCGCACCTCAGGTAAATTGGGACTTAGTCGTAGACGCTAGTCAGTTCTTGAACTGCATAATCATAAGTTTATCCATTACCCTGTTGTGCGTAAATCGGTTGACATTCTACATCTAGCGGGTGGCATTCCTTGTTCAATCTCTAATCTGATTGTACGAGATGCAAAAATCGTCATTCATTCACTTCAGGACAGTGGGTGTTTCTACGTCCCTACTATAGTTTCTTGAATTATTTAGCAAATATTGTATACTCAGTATTTTTTAATCATACTTCAGTGAATTTAATTTAATTGGTTCTGATAAGTACTTCTGTGATGCGGGGTGGAGAATTAGGACAAAGATAATGTCTTCAGTGAATAATGATATACAACTTTTCAGTGCATAATTCTTACGGAGTTTCTTACGACGCTATTAAAAGTTAACAAATATATTAGTAGGCTATGTTCTAAGAGATTTTTCTGTGGATAGAAATTAAAGAGAACGTGTTAATATCTAGATCAAATGCAATTTTTTAACGCTATGAGATAGAACTCTTTACTTCTTTTGGCTTAATTTGAATACTACATGCTACATTATTAAGATAAATAGTATTAAAGTCAAGTCTATTTTACAGTACTTTGCAGTTATTTGAAAGTACTTATCGGACATCGATATTAAACTTGTTCATACGTCACAAACAGTTCTTACGACAAAGAAATCAAATCCTTGTTCTAAAGTGGGGAAACTTTAAATCTCTTCTGCTCGATTTAATGACGAGTTTTATAATACAATCGTTCCATAAAAGCTCTCAGAAGTTTCTTGCCTCGAACTGTTTTCATGGTCGACTGACTCAAACGGCGAGTGTTTTCAATGCGCTTATTATCTAATACGCCCACGCTTACTTTATTGGTTGTCCTTCGCTTATCTTGCACTTGTGCGAACAGTGAGCAGTTATCTCTAGAGGTACTAGAGAGAGGCGTACGTGCGAATAACCGCACTCAGTGGGCATCCACGCGGCGCACGAGCAACCTCTTCGCTATCTCAGCGGCCACTGCCATGGCCTCAGGTATATTGAACAGTGTAACTTTAAATATAGTTAAAATTCTTAAGTTTTAAATTAGTAATACAATAGTAATATATCGGCTTATGGTTAAAATTTTTAAGTTTAAATTAGTAATATTAGTAATAAACGTTCAGAAGTTCAAAATGAGCAAGAAGCACATTTCATAGAATCAAATTTCTCAATTTCATCGCAAATTTTCGGGGTATGTTCAGAAATTGGCAACTCAATTGCCTTAAGGAAAGTGCAGAAATGTTTAGCGATACTTCTAATTCCACTGAAAATGTAATTGAAAATGTGGAATTGTTCTTCGAAAGTTGTTTAATAGGATAGACTAATCGACTTTGCTTTAACGCGTTCAATTTTTTGTAGTTCTCAAGAGATTGAAGTGCTTTTTTTATTACGTTCTCGTGTCTTGTTGAGAAAGACTACCTGGACTTCGATCTCATTTCTTTCCATTATTGCAATACTTAATGTTTATTAGACGGCATTCAAATAAAAGCTAATAATTTTAGTGTTTCATCTACAAATAATTTGTAAATTTTTCAACTTTTGCTGTTTTTCTGGGATGAAAAGCAAGAACTAATTTCGGTAGGAGTCATTGATATAAATAAAAACAAATTTGTGATTTTTTTTTTACATATTCATCTTGTACACGCGTGTAATTAGATTTATTGTGGCTAATAAGAGCTTTCGAAAGCATTTTACCGTCTGTTAATTTTTTATTACCTACTCAAAAAATCATTCCAAAGGAGTATTGTCCGTTGTTTATATAAACAAAAGTCGGGGATTCCCTCCGAGACTTGTCATTGGTTGGGGAAGCTCGCCATTGAGGGATTGCTGGCATTTAAAGCGCATTGGCATCCATGACCGGGGCCGCGTCCCCAATGCATCGGGTGACGCCTCCCGAGGCCACGCACCTGATCCCCAGCCTCCCCTCCCCTGCCCTCCCCCTCCTCCCCCTCCTCCCCTCCTCCCCTCCTCCCCCTCGCCCGCTCGCACCGTCCTGTCCCGGCGCGTCGGGCGACTCGTCCCTAGTGCCGTCCACACGACCTCGTGTCCACGTGACGCTGCCGGCCCGCTCCCGCTGATTTGTTACTCGGGAAACGCAGGCCTGGGTAGGCGACGCTGGAAGAACCTGTGCTCCCTCTTTGGATGTCCCGCAGTCCGAAGGGTCGTGGGTTTCAATGACTCTTCGACCTGTATTAAAAAACCGTCTAACTCTGGATTGTTGAATGGACCAGATGTGGAAAAAACGCGAGAGAATAAGTTACATGCCAGAAGTCTTTGCACTCTGTACTGCGATAAGTCAATCTTGAATGATGTGATGGTAATAGAATTGTGAAGAGATGGAAAAGAATTTCTCTAAAAAAGTGCATTTTTAGTAGATTCCATCGAAACTACAAAAGAAAAATTATAGTGTAGAAATAGCCAGCTACCAGAGATCACGGGCCACAATGAGGGAAGAAATTGGAAAGAACAGCACTTTGTTATAAGGGTTAACATATTGTTAGTAAAGTTGGTTACCGACAAAAAGATGCTTGATAAGGAAATTTGACCTAGTTAAGATAATTATGAATCGCTTATAACACATTGCTTAGAATTGTTAAACATCGTTGTTGAATGCAAGGTCTGCCACGTATAGTTGTTTCAATAACAAAAAAAGTCTCTTACAACATAACTGAATAATTTTCAATTTATTCAGTTCAGCTTGGAATATTGTAAAGACCACAAAAGAATGCTAGAAGAGTTGCATGCGGTTTGGGGATTGTGATAGGAAGTTATATAAATCTGTTTCTCGGACGCGTGTGACCTTCCTCGTCTAATAAGAAAGTTGTCTCCCTGTTGCAATTATTTTTAAAACGTAAATTTTGCAAGTTACGCATTTGTATAGCATTATTATCATAATCATACCATCGATTCATTCGAAATATTGAATCAATTGGGAATATCGTGTATTGAATTTCACTTAACCATGTACACGGTATTTTAATGTTATAAACATGGGTAAATTTAGTAAATGAACACTTTGTTTTAACCTATGAGATGCAAGCAAGGAATTTAGAAAAGTATTAAACATTAATTTTGAAGTTAGAAGCGAATTTGGTCAATATCGTAAAATGTTCTTCGTTCCCGCTGTGGTGCAGTTTCACAAACGTGCAACTATAGAACCAAGGACTTGAATTGACTTTCTTCCTCGTGTGCGGTTGACACCGGACGATGGTTTGAAAAGTTGTTCATTATTAAACGACTGGGGTATTAGTTTTCCTTCAAATAGGTTTATGTCGTCAAAACTTATAATTCGTGTTCGCGGAATAATTCTGGCAGAGCGCTCACAGAGCAATGTCTAATTGAGAGTGCAGGTTTTAGTTAAATTAGTTAATGCTTTCAACACTTCTAAGTGATCGTTGGGTCAAATACTGTAAGAAAATCATTAATCAACCGACTGTTAATTATTGAAATTAGCGTTAATGTTAAACGGGCATCCCGTGTAATGGAATCAATAAAGGGCAGGGCAGACTTAAAAGGCAATTGTAGAAAATCTTGTTTTTAATGTTTGGATTTTCCTACTAAACCATTAATATACTAGACATGAAAGGCATATTAAAGTAACTATAACATTTTCAAAGAAAAATGACCGGATATTGTATTTTTCTATTATTGCAGTAAGGGTAAACATAGCGGTCATGTCTAAGTGCTTATTGTCACTTAAATTATTGGTTTCATCTAGCATTTCATTGCAAAAACGTGTTAATAAATTTTGTCGAAGGTTCTTTGTAATTTTTTTAACTTCATTTATTAACAAGATTGTGGTTAATATGAATTCGTGTTTTAAAGATAGCCTGGTATGCATTTGGCATTGCAAGGGATGAAATTAACTTATTTTCGTGCGTAATTTGTTTGAGAGATGAGGAAAATTATATTGTCTAAATTCTCAATTAGAATACCTGCTTCCCGTGGAAACGTAGAAGTGTGAAGTGTTGCAATATTACATCAGAAGACTTCGACTGCCCTACTTCAACATCTTTGAAGTACTTGTGAAGTGCTATCGGTTGATGGAAGCACTTTCAGATAAGTGAAGTTTCTTAATTTGAATGCCACCGTATTAACCAAAAACTATTTTATTAAATATAAAATTTCAGCTAAATTAAACAGTATTGTTGGCTACATTGAAATTAACATTTCAGCTACCTTCCATTTTTTCCTATTGGGAACAGTAAGAAAGCGAACGCTAATCTTCCTTGGTGTCCTGCTGACGATTCTCTTATCTATTTTCCCACCCAAACCGTAAATGTGTACTCAAACGGACGTTGACATAGTGATCATAAAGTGATAACGACACGGATAATCACGTGTGGTATAGAAAACTCAAAATAACATCGAAAAAAGTGAGACGATTTTTATACAACCTCCCAAAGAGCGTTTTCAACCTACCATTTGACCTTGTTGAAGAGAACGGCGCACCGTTCCATTGCCAAACAAACTTAGAGAGGAAAAACAAATCTAAAGAGACCGGCCGACTTCTCCAATTCCAGACAACAGCGCCGGCGGATTAGATTCGACACTTCGTGACCAGGCGGCCTACTTTCGCGCTTCGATAACCGCTTGCTAGTTCGGACGCCTACTCGCGTCCTGCCCAACGAGACTCGCGCGACGTACTTATCAGGCAATGCGATATCGCGACCCTGGTTGGCAACCCCCAATACGACTGTCGCGTCTGTAACGATGTTCCATTAGAAAACGTGGTAAAGATAGGGAAATTTTCCAGTAAACGGGTATAAAAATGTAGAGGAAAGTTCAATTCAGAAAGTGAAAATTTCTTGCAGGCTCTTAAATTATTCTATTGTCTTGCTTAAAGGAATAACCCTGATAAGTTTAAGGAATTAATTTTCATTAAATGAATTGTCGTTGAATCTTCAATAAATTCTCATCGCTGTCCCAAACGTTTTATGTTAAATTATGTTGCGAAGATTACTTCAATACAGCAGATACTAAATATGTTAGGTTTCTTGGTACAAAATCATAGATTAACAATTGTGATAGGAAGAACCATTTAGCTAAAGAACATAACCCTCCTTTCTTCATACATTAAAATCAACAAATTGTTTACAAATTTCATTCCTTGCTGGACATAAGTGTGAGAATGAAAGGTTTAAATGAATGAGCAGCTTTCTCTGGATGAACTGGGCAAGTTGCACTTTGCCGGTCATGGTGACTAATGCTTTAAAGAAACCTTCCCCTCTCTCTACAGATGTATGTATAAATGCATTATTTATATAATGCACAAAGTAAATGGATTTTGTACGATTTATAAGAAAGTTGTAGATCCCCGTGAGTGGGCTACTTCTGGAGAGAACTGTCCCCAGACCTCCATCAAACATTAAAAACTAAGAATGAAGCTATCTGATTTAAGTGAATCAGCAGCCTCACTTGCAACCTGCATCACGACACGATTCGACAAGTTACCATCGGGCATAACTCGGGAAATGATGCTGACATATTAAACGATTTTAGTGTCTATTAGACAAGAGATAAAAGTGAACTTTTTGAACATTCATTTCATTGTTTAGAGAATATTACTGTCTATAGCTAAGGTTACAAACATTCAGCAAAGTGTTTGGTTCCGGTACGCCGCCATTAAGATATAAAACTGTGGTTATATGCGTATTGCGGAATATTCGTACGAGTCAAAGTTGTATTCAATTTTATAGTAGTTCTTTATGCAATGAGTATCATAAAGCGTATCGTACGTTTTATCTACTTTGTAAGACTTCTACTAACATTTTAACCTGTAACTTAAACTGTGAAAATCGAACCATTTTTCGTTTATATTTAACTATTCATCTTGAGAAATCTGGTAGGCCTACGTTGATACCATAAAATTTAGAAAATTTGTATTCTAATAACTTGAAACTACGAATCTTGAGGAGAGTCGTAATTAACTTTAAATGGTAAAAATAGATAAAATATTTGTATTTGCATTTATTTTTAAACTTGTGAGAACTAAGAGGCGCGTTGGGTGCGTTTTCGGAGCACTGTGCGTGGTCCCTGAGTCACCGGCCGCCGCCCGGGCGCTGGCACTTTCACGGTTGTCGCCCGGGGCGGCGCACACTGGACGCGGCCGCGCTGTTGCAACGGGGAGAATAAAATGTTCATAAACCACAAACGTCTCGTGGAAACCTGTTACGGGACAGAAATAGAGTAGTTACGTTTGCAACTGCGTTTTTAACGCGTGTGCGTTTGTGCGCAGATGGTTGTGGAGCGCGTTGTACCGTAGCGTATCGAAACCTAAATTTTAGGTGTAGCAATGTTCGAGGGAATCCATGGAATTGTGATTATGGATCTGGCTTGCAGGTTTCTTGTTGCTGTATGGCCTACGGTTTAACATATAGGTCTGGCAGATGCGAACACGGTGGTTAAATTTGACTGAAAATTCGAATGTTGGTGACGCAAGTGCAAATTTGGAATTTTCTGCTTTTGTTTGGAGTTTCAGAAAGACCTACTTCTAATATGAATGTTGAAGGAAGCGGTTATATGCTTTACTTTTGTAATTAGTAATTCCAACAAGTAAAAGTCCTTGTAAAACCATAAACTTCAGTAAAATTACAGAGTTGATATAAGATTGTTGTGAAGTTCGCAAAATGGTTATTGTCTTTCCGTTTATGTTCCAGAAGAGGTTTTTTGTTTAATGGCAAAAGTTAGATTTTTGAAGTAATTTGGAAATTTTGACTTTACTTGGTTACTTAAGTTGTCATTCAATTTTCTGTCTAAATGCGGGTACGACTCTTAACTGAAACGATTTTAGTGATAACTCGGAAATATAAATACTAAGAAGACTTGTATTCAAATGCTTAACCAAACAGTTTCAAAGAAGTGATAAAAAAAATTGTTATACATTTTTGAAGACACTGTAGGAATCTTACTAAGAAGACTTCAAGGAGATAGATTCAAAATCATTAGATCATGGATATGCTGCTCTATAAGTTAGTGGTTGTAGAGCACGAGGCTTAAGCGAGACAATGTCATTGCAACGGGAATGCCAATGAATAAGCTCATTAACTAAATTATTGGATTTCTTGAGTAGTTCGTGAAAGTAATGAAAAGGACTGTGAGTGACTTCTCCAACAGATTTTCATGACTGGGCCTCACTTCCTGATCTCTTTACACAATGTGGTTTATTAAAGATCCAGTTAGGAAAGCCAGGCTTGTCAAGAGTACAATTCGTGCGAGCGATTTGCTCACGCTACTGACACTCTTATTTACTTTACTAAAAATGTATGAAGACGACTGAAGTTGAGCTAACAATGGATGTACCTTTGTTCTGAGAACAGCTGTGTTAATATTCGAAATTCTCGTTCCATTTTAAAACAATGCTAGGTATATGAACGGAGAACTCGAGCTAGCTCTTTCTTAAGATTATTGGAAGCCATGCATCTACTTATGTCTATATAGTACTCTTAAACAAAATTTCTTTCGCTCGGTATAAATTAAATTTCCATAAATTGTAGTGGTCTCCAAAGTGAAGCTTTTTTATTGTTGTTTTGGTTCAGGGTGCAGTCAAAGCGTGCAGAAAAGACAAATGCGTATCTCAAAGATTTATAACACTAATTCATCTTTCTCCTTTTTAAAAACCATTACTAATTGTATACTTTAATTTTGTTTGAAGACGATCTGTAAATACTACCGAGAAAGTCTTATTGTGACAGTTCGTCATACGGAAATGCAGCTGAGATCGATATTTTCATTACCTTTTAAGTTCACCGCAACTCAAACACGATCAGACAAGATGGACGAGCACCAAAACAAAAAGTACTGTTTTAGTACTTACCTAGCATGCTCTGATTTGCTCGACTCTCGTAAAACTAGTGTAGATCTGCCTCTAGATATTCACTAACGGAAATTGGATTTATTTCGTGGTCACAAAATACCTACGGAGTGATTCATACAAATTCAACATTTCGATTAGAAGTAGTAGGCTCAAATTTATACTTCAACTAAAAAAGGTAGAATGAAGGGACTCAAAGACTTTATTCGTACGTGGATCAACCAGTCTGAAAGGAAATTTCTTAGTCCAAAAAAGGCCAAATTATTTCGGCAGTGATGATCACACTCTGAAAATTCGAGAAAGTAAACAAAAACATAGGTTGGAATGTTTTTTTTATTTAATAACAGAACAATTTCAGATTTTAATAACCAGTCGGAAACAATTTTCAAAGCCTTAGTTCTACGTTTGTAGTATCAGAATTTGGTTGAAAGACGTTGCAATTAAGATATTACACGGGAGATTCGTGTTCAGTATTTTGAAGTGCAGTACGATGGGATGCTGGATAATGTAATGAAATGCGGAACTGTGTTGCGTACTCAAGTAAACATTTTTACATATTCAGATCTACATTTATTAATCATCATTTCATTTTTGTTGTGTACTAATATTTAGTATACACTTTGATGATACTTTTCTGTATTTAATAATGGAACTGCCACAAAGTTGTGCGAAATATTAAGGTAGATCCATCCAGGATGACCCGCGGCTGCGTCTTGGCTCCATCATTTACCGGGAGAAGGATAGACGGGCCAAGCGAGGGTCGTGCGAACGCAGGCGAAATGCCAAAGGTGCGCCCTGGCCTAAGGCAGCAGAAGCGCTGGGCGGCGCGGCGGGACCCATCGTAGCCTATTGGGGCGTCGCGGCGCCGGCCGGCGTCGAGGCAGCGGCAGCGACAGCGGCGGGCGGCGTCATCACAAACCTTACACACCGCCCACACTGGGCCGAACATGCACGACAGAAAAGGAGTGAAATCTGTTTCTCTAAATGCATTGTTTAGTGCGAATAAACGTTTTAAAGATGGAACTATTGTGACAAAAGGACGATTTTTAAGCTAAAATGAATAGCAACATCGGCTGATACTAGGAAATTGGAAAACATTGAATGGTCACCTTAAGCTTCAACAACTTCTTTTGAAATGTCATGGGGAAGGGGGGGGCATTGGAAATAATGAAATTCGTACTGGTTTCGGCAGGGCATTTATGTTTCCCCTCCCCCCCCCCAAAAAAAGCTGAGATCGCGTCATTGGAGATCTCTCCGACAATGGCAAGAAGGTGCAAAACTAATCTTGCTGGTTTAATGTTAAATATTTAAAAATCTGTTTATTGGTTGATACATTACGAAATCGTGACAGAAAAAGTGCCAGGCGTACTTCTGCTGCTAATAGAAGAATTCGCGTTGATTACCAATAGAAGCGATGTTATAAAGCTGATCGTGGATATGAATATTTTATCTCAACCAAACGAACCATCAATAAGGATGTTACCATTACTGTAGGATCGTTCATAATTTACCGACTCGCAAATGAGAGAGATGGTTATCTGCCAAGGTAGAGTAGTTTTGAAATAGAAAATGGATTTTTTGTTCCTTCAAAATTTAAGAATTCACTGCCGTGTTCTTATTTCCGTGTTGAAAGCCTGAAAGCAAATTCGTTCTTCGCAGAATTATCACGAGTTACTCTTAACGTATAGGAAAGTCTAGTCTGAAAGTCGTTGAAAGCTTCCACGGTGAAGTCTTGATGAAGGGCTGAGGTGAATCAACTGAGCTCACTGCATTGCTTGTAATGCCCCCATTCCTAGGTTTAGTCCTGACGGCAGCAATATTTTTGATACTTGCTGCAGAGCTAGATAAAGTTCATTCGCTGTCTGGAGGCGATCTTGATTTCTCAATTAATACCCCGCGAATGCCGGTGGTGTACCTTAACAAATGAACCACGGACCACGGGCACTTTTCCTTTCTCAAGTGACCCTTTCTTCTTCTCACCTTCACCGCGCGCGCACGCACACCCGCACACCCGCACAATGCCCCGATGAGACCCACTGGGCGTGGGCGTGGGTGTGGGCGCGCGGTGCGCGGTGGTGGGCGGGGCGCTGCGCGGCGCGTCACTTGGCGGCGCCCGTAGGCCAGAGGCGCCCCGGCGCGGCGCAGCGGTTACGTCTGCGGCGCCGCGGCCGCCCACCGCGGTGAAAGCCCTGACCCGACCCGACTCGACCCGGCCAGGCCGGGCCCCGGTGACCGGGCGCATGTGCCGTACGCGAACGGAGCATGGGCGCCGGGCGACTGCCTTAACGGGCGAGCGCGTACGTCATATGCCACGGGAAGGCAGGCAGGCGGGCAGACAGGCGGCGCGGCGGCGTCTTGGCGACGGGGGACGCGCCACGGGACTCGACTGCACCGGCGGTGACGGCGCTCTTGGAGCAATTTAATGCTAAGAGCTAGCGAAACGCGAGCTGTGAAGCACAGTCAATACGGGATATGTCATTTAACGGTCGTAAAACGAACCTGCGAGAAATTTTTGGTTGCAGTGGAAATTTCTTGTCGAATAATTTTGAGAACCGGAATTGGAAATATACTTTAAATCAATTAATGGAGTAAAGGCAGTTGAATGACAAGATAAAAATGTTGGAAACGACTTTCAATCATTTAGGTATATTCATATGTAGAAATTTTCGTCGCACAAAGATCAAATTAGAGGAACGATGCTGGTTTCATTAAGGATGTATTTCATAAAAAAATAGTAATATAATAAGAACAAGTGATATAAACCAATTGAAAATAAACGAAATACTTTAAAACATTTTATGAGAGGCTTTTAATTTCTTCCAATTGCTTTTACGGCCAAGAAAAACTCGACTTTTACGGATTTTTCTACAATTTATTCCAATGGCAACGTACAAAAAATTTAATCAGAACGCAAAAGAAACTATTTCCTATATTATCACGAACATTACATTGTATTTATAGTAACAATTATATTTGCATTGTTAGTCATTAAAGATACTAATTTACGAACAACGTAAATAAGTTAATCGATGGAGTGAAGCAACAAGAACTTGATCGCTCCCACCAGTTAAAGCTGGTAGAAAGGAAACTCTTGTCAGGAGAGAAATGGTTGACCGAGACATTGACCAGTTCTCTGGTAACCCTGAGTAGAGGAAACTTCGAGATTTCTCTTCTCCTTCAGTAGCCGTCTATAGTTCTTTACACGTCGGGAAAAATCAGCATGAAGTTTGAGAAGGTGGGTCTGAAAGGAGAAAACGCCACATTTGCTTTGTTGGAGTGGTATAATCTTCTTCGGCTAGAATGCAAAAGGGTGAAAACATATGAGCTTTTAGCAGCGTCATTATGAGAAAGTAAGAAACGTGAGCATTTTTTGCATCGTAACGTAAATTGCCATGCAAGGGGAAATATTCGACCACGAATAAAGTGATTGAAGTAGAAGATTGTTTATTAAAACTTAAATGTGTACACTATATTTGAAAAAGGAAATCAGTTCTTCAGGTCTTGTTTATTTTTATCACTCCTTAAATTTTGGGCGTGACTATAACCTATGGAGTTGGCGGTGATTTTGTCGTTTCTTGAAGATCTGTTTGTGAAGTGCACCTGCAGGAAAGGCTTAAGGAGGAAGTTCGCCTAAACTTTTTCTGGCTATAAAACGCAAGAATTTGAAAGAAGTTCCCATCATTGTATTTTCTTTACTTACACGAAACATACGTATGGAAACCGAAGAAAAGTTAGAACCATTAAATGTAAAAAATCAAAAATGAATGGATAGTTGAGTATTAATTTCCCTAATGCAGCCGTCGAAGCTTGCAAAACTTTCTATTACTAATTGATTGCATGATTTCCATCAGAAAATGAAGACTCTTGATTGCAAAGATAAATGTCAGAGAAGAGGATAAATTAATATTAATGAGCATCCTGAGATATAGAAAAGACTTGTCAAATGCTGCTTATATTAATGTTCCAATTTTTTGACAGGGTTGTTAAAGTTATGGCGGTTTTGTTGATTCTTCATGAATGTTTATATACGCTTTAATTTGTAACTTTTATTGGTATGATTTTTACCAACAGATTTTTATTTCCGCATGGAAGGATTTATGGTTATATAATGAGTTAGCATTGCACGGAACGCCACGCTTGAAAAGGTACTACTCTTGGCCTTGAAGAAAGAGTGGAACAAGTGCAGTTCTAGTAAATTGGAGGTTCTCATTGTAAACCTCTTCCTATCATCCCTTTCCCATTATTATTACGGAGAAAGTACGCAGTTAAGGAAAAGGATAGTTCTTATTTAAAGGTTTCTAGAAAGTTGAAGTGAAAGGATAATTTTGTAATGTAAGAAATAAATGCCTCCCAATAATTCCATCTTTTATAGACGATTTGGAGTATGAGTGTTTTGGGAGTTGTTAATGAATAAAATAATGAAATAGTTTTTAGAAAGTTTAAAAGAGGTTTTCCCGCTTCAAGAAATGTTTCGTTTTTGCTAAGAAATTACATGTAAACAGAACTATAAGAAAAGTTTTTTTCATATGCAATTGGGGTAAATTGAAGCGATTTTGAGGGTTTGGATTTTTATAAATGTTTTACCTGGTGACTTGTGTCCATGTAAAATATCAAAGAACTGTTTTTCTGATACCTGAGCAAAATTGGAGTATTCTATTTCAAATATTTCAAGATCATTTTTAGTACAAGAATACAGCCCATGGATAAATGTAATTGTAATGGCTTATTTTTCAAAAATTAACAAGAAACGATTTGATAAATTCAGTGTAATCGTAAATTTATACTCGTTTCGGAAATAGCTCCACTAGAAAATATCCCAAAATTCTGAACGCGAAGGATAAACGGAGCTCGAAAAAAGGTTCTACCTCTGTCTTCCGTAAACCAGTAAGAGTATACACGTCCATCAATTAAATACGTGAAAGATGCTAAGATATCTTTAAGAAAGAGATTCAAAAGGTACTTTCAAAGATGTTTTGCACTGTGGAAAGAATATTGCTGCCAAAGTGAAATGGTTCTGCAAGGAAATACTCCTTTTGAAAATCGAAATGCTAAGCAAGAAACACGCTGTTGGAAAAAGTCCTCAAATTTTTTAATTCAACTACAAGCAAAACCAGTCATCCCTAATTTACGGTGGGCAGGCACATAACCATAAACACCTTGATCTGTTGTCAATTTTTGGCCGCGTGATAACGAGCGTAAGTAAGATGGCGCAAAGTGGTTGCAGTGAGGCGCGAAGCGCAGCTGCCAGGCAGGTGTGGTGGTAATTGCGGATATCGCGGCGGCGGCGGCGGCGGCGGCGGCCGCGACGTCGTTCGGGGTCGGGCCCTTGGCCGTGACAGCAGCGGCCGCCGCCGCCGCCGCCGCCGCCGCCGCCGCCGCCGCCGCCGCCGCCGCCGCCGCCGCCGCCGCCGGATATCGACGTGCGGCGAAAGCGAGTCGCGAGTTGCAGCTCTCCACCGCATATTCCAAACTGTATCCGAAGTTTTCCCCGTGGTTCTTTCTCCCCTTTGGACGCGCTGTTGCTTTGCGAGCACTTTTGTGATATTATTACTGGTGCATTGCCTAGTATATTGCCTATTAGGTGTTAATGATGTGCAGTATTGTTAATGATATCATTACCTACATTCAAACTTACTAAGCTTTCTTGAGGGTTCAAATTGACATCTTCAGCCTTTATTTATATAAACAATTTATATGGTTTTGTGCCGTGTGTTCTACAAAGGTTTCAGTCAAATGTAACCCGCCTCAGTGGTCACGTTGAAGGGTTACGTGAAAAAAATAGCCACATTTAAGAAACGTCCGTGATATGAAGAAATGAAATTTCTCGACAGACACTGCTAAGAAATCATCAGCCTATTGTAAATTGTCTTTTTGGTCTTTAATATATATATATATATTGGAGGATGAAAAGTGATAAACTGCAACGTGTTTAGCCACTTCTCCAGAAGATTCAGAAACAGTTTAATAATCAAAAACTGGAAATATAAATAAAGATTTCCTTATTACAAATACTCTACGCTATTGTGCGATTAAAATAAATAAAAAGTTTTCATGCCATCAGGACGATATGACATTTGGTATCCAGGGACAAATAGGATAGGAAATGCAAAGTTTTCATTCATATGCATCTCACCTTTGTTACCCCGCCAAAGATATCTGAAATATCCTGGATTTTCCAAAATGAAAACTAGAAATGTCGAAAAACGTTGGTTTAAAGTTTGTCTTCGACACATTCTAATACATTAGAATGTCGGTTCTCCCTCTCAATGGGAAGAGTAAAGTTCAACCTCAGTTATTTTAATTTAGTTTTTACATTTAAAGTTGTAGTGGGAAAGGGTTGTTAAGTCTTGAACAAAGATATTCCAAACATTAAAACATTCTTTACCGGTAGTAAATATTAACGAGCTTTGCAAAAAAAGAAAAGAAAATGGTCAGTGACAGGGTAGTTAATAACTCGCTTTTATTGGTCTTGTTTCAATTAAAAGGAAATTAGAACTTTTTTGTATATGCTTCATACAGTACGGCTTGCGACTGATCTGCCAAAGGAGTTACAAACACAACAATCTTTGTGATATTTTTCTTTTTGAAAGTCTAGTTAAGAATTCAAAGCTGACCGTCTTTGCCGTTATTCTTGTTTATTTGATCTTTTGTGAAATCCTTCAGAGTAAGGTTTGTTAGCTGATTAACTAACACACATTAAATGTGTTTACAATACTAAGATACTTACGACTGAATTTCACAGTTATCTTTTAAGGAGTTAGTCCTTTATCTCTGGAGTACACGTCAGGAAAGTTCTTTTTATGTTTTCTACGCTACTCATACCTAAACGATGCAAAGACATTCTCGTTAGTGCGTTTGGTAACTTTATTAGAATGAAATTATTAACAAATTGTATTTGTGATGTAAATTTCGTAATTTTCTGTCCACGTGCTATATTTCTTCATTTAGAAACACGTACAATTATTCACATTTTACAGAATAATGGTAAAAGATAACACACAATCCATGTGAAATGATACATTGTTTTTGTATTCTTTTTAGTTAAATGTTTTTAAATTAGATTATGAAACATCTTTAAGAACAACACTGTAAAACACTATGCAATATCGGAAAAGGTATTTTTCGCTCTTCTTCGATTTCAAGAATATTATTGTAGTACATCCACAATTAAAATTAAGGACTTAGGTGCTGAAATGCACATGAATTTTATTTTTTAACAAATTATTTAATATGTAATATTTGCAGTATTGTGAGAATTAATTTCGAATATAGTTAGCGAATTAATTTCGAATATAGTTTTTTTCGAAAATAGTCATTATTACAACGAAGTTGGAGGGTGATGAACTTAGCCTGTATAAAGAAAGTTTTCTGGATCTAAAATGAACTTAAGCAGCGTTTCTCCCTTCTCGTCCTCGTCATCTCTCAGCCTTTTGAGAGCGTCTTCAACTCTTCTGCAAGGCAAAGAATATGGGTACGGGTGATTAGTATCAATGACATAAAATTGTCTGAAAATACAGTACGCGGCTCCACGCTCACAACTTATGTAGTTTTAGGAGCTAAATTCATATTGAATATTCTGTTCGTTAAGCGACGAAATGTGAGCAACGAGGGAGGTAAGGTTGTCTGCTCTATTAAATTCCTCTCACTAGGCATAACTCTTTAACTATTACGTTTATATTATTACTCCATGGAAAACGAAGCCATTGATTATCCCCGAATATTCAGAATTTTGCACGCAGAACATTCTTATTATGGAAAAGGAACATCAGAGACGAGGACAATTCACTGAAAGCGTAACATTACAAATGATCTCAAAAGTGCAGATGCCAAATTCGATGCCAATTCGATTCCTATTAAAAATATTATATTCTCCGTGGCTACTCAACCACGAGAAAACTTGTGCCACGTCAAGTGACCGTCATGGCACGTAAAGTTTTCAGTCACTTAAGGCAGGACTCTCTTCATGTTGGAAAGAAATGTCTAAATAACATATCCGTAAATAACCACTTCTTTTAGGCAAGCGTTAATTGCAAGAGGCGCCCTTTATTCCCTTAAGGGTCTACTATAAACTGCACTATAAATAAAATTCAATATAGCGTCGAAAATGAAGTAAAGACCGGATTCTCTTTCTCTCCTAATGTACGTACAAGAGGGAATGCACTTCCACGAGCGGACTAGGAGAGGTGGCTCAGACTATCAGATGGTGGCAGGTTTTTCGACACTAACTTGTCAGCTAGCCAAAGTTCAGTCGCTGTCTGGAGAATGGCTGCTCTGATCGATAGTTGTTCCTGGTTTCTCCGGGCAGGTGAATGCCGGAGCAGTTCCCTAAGAAATGGGCCACGCAACGCCCGACTTCTCTCCTTTCTCTTTCTTGTCCTATCCTCACCTCTTGCTTACACACACTTACCCTAACATGCACTACACGACTACACATGCCGGGAGACTGGTTGGGAGCTTAGAGCTAGTCCCAGTGTCACGCTTGTAAGAGATACCTGGTTGGGGACAGTTCCGTTAGCCGAAGGTTGGTCGGCGCCGGATCTCCCATCCATCTGGGGGAGATTACAGCCGCCTCCCGGGGGGGGAACGAGCACTACACTTACGGAACTAATGACCTTCGCAATTGACGCTCCAGGAATCGCTAACAATCAGTTCAGGAGCGAACGTCTAAGTTTCGCGCTGCGAAGGCCACCCAAGGTCGTGGGCGCAAAAAGGAGCGAGGCGTAACGTAACTGCGGAAGGTTCGCACGCGCGGCGCTCCTGCTCTTATGCGTTTTTGCAAGTGTTTACTGCAGATGATACCAGGCGGAATGAGAATGCAACACCGTCACTACAGATAAGTCTTAAATTTCCATTCGTGATATACACAAGATTCAGAACGAATGTTAGTCTTGTAGGGTATGACCGTGAGTCATAAAAGATAGCTTTTTGGCCCGAACGTGTCGTGGGAAATTTCGTGCAACAATGTTACGCAATTGATATTCAACGTCGTTTTCCTTGATGGGATACTTATTTTACCGTGGAGTTTCCGTGGTACTTGAGATACCAGGGGGCCACCTACACGCTACTGGTCACGTGATTGATCATTATTTACGCTACGCTCTGCAAAAATTGTAATAGATGAGACTTGCTCGCGAGTATTGGTTCGTTTCATATCCTGCTTTGGACATGGTTGTAAAGTATCCTATTGTTAAAACATTATCCCTGACGTTTCGGCATGCATTCACTATGACACTGTCTTGGAGAAACTTGATTTACTTGTCAGAGATAAGAAAGTAACAATTCCGGCCGATATTTCACATCTCAGGGCCGGATAGGCAACGTCGACGCACTTAACACTTGAGGGTGCGGCGGGTTGCGTAGAGCTTCTGTTCAGGGGCGTTTGAGTCAACAAAAAGGCATAAAATCATCAACGCGCGTCTATGTGCCACATACGCACATTCCCATTGCATCGCCCTATAGTCTTCGCGCAAGTGCAAGCAATAAGTAGATAGTTTTATAGCAATCGGATCAACGGTACGGCTGCACATAAAATACAAACGTGGATTTTTTATGAATTAGATATCTGAATCATAATAGCATACACCGAACAGCAATAAATCGTTTCTTCAGTTTCGTCATCAGAAGCATAGTTCCCTCTAGGTGTTTTTATATTTTTTAAATTTCGCTGCGGCATGCCAATCAGTGGAATTTTGTGTGCATTTGAAAGTCCTGTAAACCTTTGGAAAATTAACGAACAGCAAGTGTGCTGAAATTCGGCTGGCTGGCTGGCTGGCGAGGTCGGGAACGAGCGCAGGATCACCTCCAATACTACAGTCGTAGTCTTCATAAGTTACATTTATTAACAAATTTGCGTTATTTCGTAATTTGTATATGAAAAAACAGAATTTCTGCAATACCTCCAAATATTCTCAACTCTTGAATTCCTTTTAACCACGACATTCGGACTCATGAAACTGAAATCTTGAAAGAACTGTTGTCTAATGACTAAGAGTTTCTCAGTTAAAGTATATCACACATTTGTTCATGTAATTGAGAAGACGGTGATTTTACCTCCCTGAAATGATGAACCCTGTATGCGATATCACACAGTAGTCAATAGAATTAATTTTACCATGAACGTATAGTCTTCTTAGAATGGAGCAACTCGTAGTATAAGTAGTGGTCAAATTGCTCGCCTTATCTGGATACCGAGGTCAAAATTCCGGCCAATATGTGAAAGTTGTCGGGGACAAAGCAGATTCACTGCAGATGTTTATAGGGTTCTCCCTTTCCCTATGATTCTCATTTCTGAGCCGTCTATACATACCATGATTATCATCAACGCGTAGAAATCAACTCGTTCACTATTGATGTAGTAAGGATATATAGTAAAGCTTGGAACTGGCATCATTATATGAATGTTACCGACTTATTACTAAAGAGTTAAAACGAGCTTTGACAATCGCCCAAAAAGTTGAGCTCTTTTGTCTCCTCGTCGCCACCATTACCTAAGTTCTTCCAATTTTCAAATTAGAATATGAAAAATCCTTCACGAGTATCATGATCTTGATGACGTATAGAATCGTACCACTACTCACGTATGAGCAACTCTTCCAGGACATAGAACGGAATTAACCCTGTTGATAAAATATCACGCTGTCGGTATGTGCAGGCCTCAAGTCGACCATCGGAGTTTCGGACATCACCGATGGCCGCAACATCTGGCGCATGCTGGTGGCGGAGCTGCTGGGGACCTTCTTCCTGGTGTTCGTGGGCTGCGGTTCCACCATGGCCTTCAACCGCGAAGCGGCGCCCAGCAACATGCACATCGCGCTCACCTTCGGACTCGCCGTCGCTTCCATCGTCCAGGTGAGTGCCTTGATCATCCGCTGGTACTATATTTCTTTTCTAGGGCTCTTTTCCAGCAAACAGCCGGTTACCCTTTACGTCCAGATGGAACGCATATTCGACCGTACCCTAGACCAACACACTTCCGGGCTCCTCTGATCTGGGGTCAGCAGAACGCTAGGCCCTCCGCGACAACACATACAAAGTCAAGGGACAAAAAAAACCATGCCCAAGGTGGGACTCGAATCCGCGATCCTTCGGACCGAAGCGCTGAGTCGGCCATCCAGGTCGGCCATCCAGGTCGGCTGATACTAGATGATAGAATAATAAATGATTCGACGCTTTTTTGTAGGTTGAAGACGTGATGTCGTTTGTTTCATTGGGAAGTTTATTTTTTTGTCTTTCTCATCGCGTCCCTTTTCAGGACTCGCTAGTGGGGACTGAGCCCACATGCACGAATAGCTGTGAAGAGGCAGAAATGATGTTATAATGTTAAAATAATGTGGCTGCTGGTAATTCAACTGTATCTATATGGATAGTCAATGTAAATGGTTGCGTTGCTGGGAGGTGCCCAATGTTACGTCATTTTAAATATATTAGCGTCCATCACCATTGAAGTAATCAGATCAGATAGCTTCTGGTTTATCTTAATGTGGCGGAAACAGTCCCGAGAGATTATCGTGAATAATCACGGATTTAGAGGGATTAATTTAATCTCCCAATTCAGCCATATCTATTATATTGATATAAATTTTAATTATCTTCATATTTTCTATTAAGCATTTTTTTCACCGGTATGAGATTTGTTGCAACATCGTGATTTGGAGCAAATAATATGTTTTAATAGTTCAATTCATGAATCATATCTTTATTGATGATTCTGTACTGTCGAGTAATGTTTTCCTTCGCGGGGATATCATCAATAAAAAATTACGCCAACAGCGAGTCTTAAAAATTATACCAGTCTTAAAAATATAAAAAAAATTGTTCCGTGAGAAAATTAGAAGAAATAATTTAATGATTCAGGACAGTTTCATTAATCCAGAAGCTTAGTTAGGTGATTAATAAGCCTTAAAATGTTATTACCTTGAAAAAACGAGTCGTGAAGAATATCCGAAGTTACAAATTATTAATTTTAAAGTTTATACAAACATGAAAGGACACGCGAATTGTGATTGATGATGGTTCTCTAAGATGGTCATTAATGATGGTTTTTTACTATGCAAAAGATCGGCTTGCACAGCATCATCTACAGTGTAGATGAATACACTGTAGTCACTCTTTTACTTTCAGCACACCTGCGAATTCAGGACGAACCCTTTCCAAGACACAAAAGCTTCATGAGAATCGTGAACGAAGCCGTCGTCGGCAGGCTTCTAAAAGGCAATTTGCAAATTACGTGGCCACCACGTTTCGCACCGCGGCGCTTCGCGTCTCATCGCAGGCGGCTGCGGCTGCGGCGGCGGCTGCGGCGGCGCGGCGCCGACTCACGCCCAGCCACGCCACGTCGCGGCGCGCCGTATGACGCATGCGCATCAGCTGTTCCCCCTCCGCGCCACCCCGCCCCCGCGCCGGAGCTTCCCAGGCACCTGTACTCGCGCACATGCACCCCCTCCGCGCTTTGTAACCCCACCCGCGGGGGCACCACCTCGATATCGCGAATCTGAAAGACTGACGCAGAACGTTTTTACTGTCTGAAATTCGGAAGTATAGGTTACAGATGATTGGCGATTTATTCAACCCTTGGATTTTTATTTAACCCTTGGCTTTCGCTGTTACAATAGAAGTGCATTTGACTAGATAATAATAGTAGATTAATCATCTAGCTCTAAACCTACTTGATAATAGCCAAGACATTTCTCGACTCGATAGAATTTCCACTCATTTCCTCCTCCGTTTTAATACTTAATATTTATCCAAACATGGTTTCTTACTTTGCTCTAACATGTTCTTATATTATTAAACCTCATAATCCTTCATAAAACTGTAATAGTGCTCTAATATTGTTCTGGATTTCAGAAGGATCCGTAGAAAATTCCAAAACGTAACTTTCTTAAATTAATTTCATTTGGTATTGTAAATTAACATTTGTAGTAGTTACTTATTTCTCATTTGAAATAAATTGTAAATATTCGTTGAATAAAAAAATAGTAAAGAAAGATTGGAAGACATTACTAACAGTCAAAATAACATATAAATAAAGCGCTGATTATCAAATCGAATAAATAAACGTAGAATTAAAATTTTGAAAAATGAACCAAAGTAATAGATTGTCTTTCACGTTCTCTGAGTTGTATTTCGTTATTTGTGTTCTAAATGTTTGTACGTAGCACAATCGTTTAGAAGAGATTACCCGAACACTTTTTATACGTCTCTTCCAATTACACACTTTCGTCATTAAGGAAAAAATAACGTGTCTACTTGTAATCAACAATTTTGAAGGTTCTTGCAAAGTTTTTATAGGCAAACGTATTACTGAATATATTGACTTTAACAATGTGACATTTTTTTCGCATATTGACAGTCATTGTCAAAGGCTACTCTAAAGTCTCCGCTCTACGGGATAACTTTTGTTGATGTGTAGAAAGTTAGCGGTATGTTGCACCAAAATTCAGGAGATTTGAGAGCGTGTTACGTCCTGTAAACGAATCTTCTCGCAGTACAAATCCAAAAAGGATTTTCAGTGAACAGTAAAGCGTGCAGCAATGCATCTGTATTTTAATCTATAGTGAAAACAGTTCATCTTTCAAGAATCGTCGGCACATCAAACGCAACCACCGAAAAACAAGATTATAAACGTTGTTTTGACTCTTCAACAAAATGACCGACGTTTCGAGTTGGAGCGTTCGTTAGGACCACCGCAGCACCGGCGCGCACTGTGAAAGGAACTTGCTTTCCTGGAAACGGGTTGATAATGCGGCGCGCGCGGCCTGTGGGTTTAGAGAAGTCGTCGTCCCTTTACGCAAAGGCAATTATCGCCTCGTTTTCTTTCCCGCCGCCGCTCGCGCGTTCCACTTTCCCATAGCGGGGCGCAGAGTGTTCATCTGCCGAGAGTTCGCGGGAGGCGGCTAACCCGTGCGGTAATGCGGTAATGGTCAAACAATTTTGCGGGTAGTGAGAGGACGACGGGTGCGGCGTCTTTGCAAATACTAAGCCGACCCTGCGGGTACGGTTGCAAATGCAGGTTGAGGTAATGGGCGTTTTTTTTTTGTGCAGTGTTGTACTGCTCAAAGATTAATTTTCAGTCTGACCTTCATGTTAAATTGGGTCTTACTCTAGTAAAAAATTTACAAAATTTAAATAATTTCTACAACGTCGTATATCTGAAAACATTCTTCTGGATTGTGCGAAGTAAGATAATGATTTTTCAAAGTTTGTAATGGGAAAAAATTATCGAAAGTATTGTAGTGTCAACAAACTGTCAAAATAGCAAACATACTAAACTTCAAAAAAAGAAAAGTAGGAGAATTCTTTTTCTAATAGCATTAGCCCTAGTGGGTTAATGCTATTAGAAAATTCGTATTTTGTTCTGCCGTTACCTACTCTTGGTATAAAAATTGTCAATGAAAATGTGTGTCAATGGAAAGGTGTGTCAATAGCAATGAATTTGCACTAAGCAAATGCACGCAGCCACTTTCCTCAAGAGGATGCTTAATTTCGTTTCGTTCAAGAACTTCCTTGGTAAGTAAGGATTTGCGAAGAATGCTGACTCATCAAACACGGCAACTCGAGGTCTTAAACACACCAACAAGTTTTCATCTTGAATGCACCTCTTCAGAAACCCATCTGTTGCCTTCGCTGTGACCTCCTGCCCTTCTTCCCGCGTTCATTATTCGATTAAATGATTAATTAAGAGATTGACATCTTCCTAAGAACTTTTGTCTTAATTTACAGTAAATGAAGGCTTAAAAATCGTAAGAGAAAATTCGAAAAAAATGAAAATAAATACATTTTTGGAAAAAATTCTGGAAAATCATAAAGGAAAAAAAATTTTACAAATATATTTCGCAGAAAATTTTAAACGATGAGACTGTTGACATTTTTCTAAAATTTATTTACTGATATAAAAAGATACCTTACTTAATTTTCAAAGTTGTTTTTTTAACTTGCTGGAAAATGCAATAATTTTTTAGACATTTTTGTATGCACTCTACCGTCAGAATCAATGACCGCGAGTGCGAGTATGTAGCAGTCACCTGTGCTACTGGCCTTTCGATCACAGGCAAGAACTCCTTAAGTTGGCAGAACTTTTTTAAAATGTATTGCTAGTTGCTCGACATTGCTGCCTTTCAAAGTTGATACACGGGTACCTCACTTTTGGGAAAATCATCTTCATAGCTAAATCACTCCACTTTCATTTGGGGATGTTTAATTGAAGATATACTTAGATTAAAATTTGATGTAAGGTGTTGGAGGCTTGTAATAGTTATATTATTTGTCTGTTGTGTTTTAGGGTGGTTTGAATAAGTATTTAGAGTTTCGGTAAATTATTCTGTAAGGGTGTTAGTATGTCCAACTTAGTTGGTATGTTTTGGTGGCAAGTGCGTCGTACAATGTTTATAGAAGCTTTTGCATCTTTTTAATATGTAGTAGCAGAAGAGTTAGATTGTGTATGAGAAAAGATGAAGCCCAAATTGAAGTGAATTTAGAATTTGTAATGTAAGGTTATTACGTTCAACACTTTCTATAAAACATCCTAGCTTTCTAACATTGAAATAATCTTAACGTGAATGAAAAAGAGATGCCGTAAGTAAAATTTAATCCAAAATTACTCAAAAGATACTACATACCATTCATAAGATTTCCTACAAGATTCATTTAAATGTTACAGGTAACAGAGGGTGTACTGATGTTCCAGTACCATGGAGCTTTACGAATTCATATTTATTCTAAAACAGTAAGTTATTGCCATGTAAACCAATATAACGTACATTAGTTACTGGTGTTCCAGAAGGAAATCAGCGTCAACACAGCTTAATATTTTGCGATTTTCACGCGGAATGTTAGTTTCTAGGAATCGACGTCTAATCAGGAGTCACGGGCTGGAGAAAGCTTACATCGAAAGCAATGACAGCTTCTGTCGTTCAATGGATCTGAACATATCTTGGAATCTCGAACACTTAAAATAATTAACATTCACTTTCGTGATCGTGCGGTTAACGAAGGAGCTCTTTTCTCAAATTATATTGCCTTGCATGTAGACAAATTTAAAGGAAGGTTGCACTTTTTTGTATTATACTTCGGTAAAACTGTTTATACAAAATGGAATAAATTTGCTAGCTTTCAAATTGAGTTCGAATATCTTCGTAGATATGTGGTGGAATTTGTTTGCTACCTATTTAGCTAAGAATGCAAAGCATTTATATTTCGAGAGGTAAAGGTGGAAAATAATTGTAAAATATTACGTTCAGTATATAAAATATAGAGATCATTTCTTGATTAGAAACATGGCCCCCGCTAATTGATACGTAGTTTCCTTTCACTTCATTGTGTAGGCTACTCCTCGTCGTACTATTATACCCTATCAGATCTTCGCAAAAGCCATTCTACTAAGAGTTGCGATAGATATAAGCATCGTGATGAGATTCGTTCAGCCACTTCGCGGCCGCGGGATGCACAAGTGACTCTTCGCTTCTCCTTCCCCTCCTCCTCCTCCCCCCTCACCTCACCATTCCCACTTCTGCCACTGCCACCGCCGCCGTCGCCACCTCCGTCAGCGTAGCCGCGGGCGCCGGCGCCAGCTCCGGCTGCTGGCCTACATGTCGCGAGTCGATCGGGAAGGTGCGGCGGCGGGGTCGTCGACCCGGACCGTTAGCCCTCGGCGCTGCCTGGTGCGGCGGGCGCTCGCTGGGCAGAGCGGCCGGTGCGGTGCGGGGGCGCCGTTCGCGGCCTCGCGAGGTCTCCGCGCTGGCGAACAAGGTCGCGTCCGCGACCGCGCTCTGCCGCCCCGGCCAGCGCCCAGTCCCGGCCAGGGTTTATTCCGTCCGAGATATGGAGTATCAGTGGACATTTAAGTTTCTTTTGAGCCATTTACTCGAAGTTATTAGATTCTTTATCAATGTATTCTAGAACCGCTATTAAATTTTTGAGACGATTCGAGAAAGTGGCGAAACCAATTTGTATACCAATAAAAGTTTAAATATTTTATCATTAGGCAGGGAGTAAAGTGTCATGATTATTATTAGACATGAGTAAAATGTTCACAAGTCATCACATTCAGAAACACCTTCCCTCTTATTATACTTACTAGTTTCCCTAAAAGTTAAGGTAGTAATGCCCGTTGTTAACATTAGAGTACAAACTGTGTTCCGTTGCTATGACAGAATACTTACTCATCGGCAAACGTACTGCAAAATTAATTTTAAAAAACCGTTGGTGTAGTAGCTATCCTCACTCCTCATACAATAACTCAAGATAATGTAAAGAGGCGTACAGTTTTATTAACAATAAACATCAATTTTCAACCAAAATGTAGGTCTTCAAATTCGATTTATCAAAATTATGTATATTCTTTATGTTAATCTAAATTGCCAACGATGGCTGGCCAAAATACGGATTTCTATTTCATGATCAATTGTCTTCAAAGCAATACTCTCACATGCATACCAGTTTTAAAAACGCAAACATAGTTTCGGAGAGATTACTGGCGAATATTGGATTTTAGTTCCAAAACTTTTTTGTTTAAAAAATTAATTTAAGTATAAAACTTCATTTATAATTTTTGAAATATTGTACGTCACAAATTAGTACGCAACAAAGCTACGAAATTAAGTTATTTTATTTATTTGTTCACTTTGTCTTTAAATTTGATATTTTATTTCGGCGTCATTGTCGAGTATCGTTTGTACATGGTCGGGAAGAAATTATATACGCTCATTCAAATGTAAGAAAGGTCGTCAATGACAAGCAACCAGAATGACCATGCCTAAGTCTGTGATTCATTACACTCTTAATGGACTTGTAATCGTAAAAATGTTTCCTCATAAAGTAGTCATAAATTCACTTCATGCTTTGCAATCGCGTTTTTATGGCTGGCAATAAGATATAGAGTATATCTGCGTAAAGTAGACGCATACTAACATTATGGGTGACGAAAGACTTGTTACAAAGTCAGTTGTAACTTTCTGTAATAGGGAAGATTTTGAAAATTTTTAAACAGAATTTAAAATGAGTAACGAAATTGCCAGGAAGATTGACAAGGCGTAAACACTTTCTCTCTGAGCATTTACTCTCGGGAAAGACAAAACAGAAAGAAATTAGGACATCAGAATATAATTGTTATGAATTTGATTTTCGGTGTACAGTCCTTCGTAAAATAAAACTGTCATTTTTCCTTACTTGCCAATTTTCTTTTTCTAATAAAAGCCTTTTCGGAATATAAAATGTAGTACACGCGTGAGAAAATCAGTTCCGTAAGAAATAAAAAAGGCAACATTTTTAATCGAACTCGGACAACTCTAGTAAGAAGAGGAAAAATATTTATTAATCGAATATTTCGATTTCTTAATTGTGAAGAAAGCGTAAATTAAGATGAGTGATAAACAATGGGCAGGTAAGTACTCTAGTTTGAGTGTAGGCGACGAAATGTTTTACTTTTGTCTTCCCCTATCTAGCTACATTATCTGTTGCGGCTTGTCAAATCTTTCTGGGTGGTTATTGATAGAGATGAAGCGTGATGAAAGATAATTAATTATGGATGTAATGGTTTGATTTGATGTGATGCACTATATGAGAAGCTAAGCACGGCGACATCACCAGAAGGAAACGCCCATCCCTTACGCGGGACTCCGGCCACGAAACTTCAGCTCCGCGTACTTAGACACAGCTCAAAGTTCCTCTACCACGCAGGCAGTATACAGTTAGATCGCGGTTGGATTTGAGTAGTGGAATCCGAAGATAATGGAATGGATCCGTAAATAATGGAATAAGATGTAGTGAATTTATGAAGTATTCCCGTATTTATGAAGTATTCTCCGACGGCGCCAGGATTTTCGACACTAGCTTTTCAGCTAGGGCGAATTCCGTCGCTGTCTGGAGGAGAATTCTAGCGGCCGCCTGCTCTGATCGGTAGTTTTCCGTGGTTTCTCCGATCAACACCAGCCAAATGCCGGAGCAGCACCCTACCAAACGGGCCACGGACAGCGCGCGATCTTTCCTTCCTCTTCCTTGTCCTCTCCTCTCCCTTTACACACACACACACACACACACACACACACACACACACACACACACACTATTATGCACTACTCTACCACATATTCCGGGAGACCGATCGGGAGCTTAGAGCTTGTCTCGGCTGGGGCGGTGCCCCGTTGGTGGGAGAGTCCTGGTTAGGGGAAAACCGCACTAGCCGACGGTAGGTCGGCGCCGGATCTCGCCATCCAGCGGGGGAAGGTCATCGCCATCTCCCGAGAAAAAAACATGCACTACACTAACGGGACGAACGACCAAAGCAGTTGACGTGCCCGGAAACACGAAAAAATCAATCAATGTGTCAATTCATCAAATCCAATTCCCGTGAAGTAATTGGGCGAATCGCTTGCTTTTTTTGTGTGGGGGAAGGGGTCGTGAGGCGATCGTCTCCTCGGATGAAAACCTACACGTACGTGACGAAAGCGCCTTGCGGCGCCGTCTCCTGGGGCTGTTTTTTGCAGCTGCCGGCGGCAAGCCGCGCCCGCCGGCCCACCACCCTTTCTCCCGCCACCGCCACCGCCACCGCCACCGCCCGCCCTTTCACCCGCGTCCGCTGCGCGTCTGAGGTGGCGGTGGCGGTGGCGGCGAAGCTCTGCCCGTCAAGTCATTACCCGCCTGAATGAAAGGATGCTAGAGAGATTGGAGCAGATGTTCGCGAGTCATTCTCCTATGTAGATCATGGACGGGATTTGTTTGCCTGCTGAGCCATTATTTTCTTGAGATTAAATTTTGGATTAATCGACTTCGTATCATGTGTAGAATTCTTATCGTATCGAACGTTTTGATCTAAGGCATTTTATAATCTATTAGGACTTTAATATCGTTTATCTAAATCTTTGGTGTACATTGAGCAATGATCTTCAGATCTTTTTGTAAAGGAATAAAATTGGGGTTTGAAAATATGAAAGTTTAGATTTATGGTATGATATACATTATCTTCCAATCATACTCATCGTGTTAAATCTGTAAATTGTATCCTTGATTTAATTCCTTCACCAAAATATTAGCTCTAAATGTAGAAATGTAAAACACATTTATTACATATTTAAGCACTTCGGAATGGGGTAGAAACTTGAGTAATTTCAAGAGAATAAATATACAAATGGTATAATTTATAATTACGCCAAACAATCTTGGTATCTACAAAAGTTATTGTAAATTAATTAAATCCTGCAAGGAGATGTACTGCTTTCAAATGATTCCTAGGAAAGACTGAACGGAAAAGATTCCGCATTTAAGACAAGTAGGCCGAAGGAAATACGTAGCTCCGCGACGCAAATGTGCAGTCTTCCTGCGAGTGACCCTCCTCAATTTGAGGATAATTACTTTCTAAATAAATTCACATTTGTCTTCCCTCTTTTTTCTTGTGACAAGTTACCTACTTCCTGAAAAATTACTACCATGACAACTTCATTTTCAAACACTGTCATATATCATGAGAATCTTTGTTCGGTTGCTCGAAAAAGGCTAGCTTTACATACGTAACTGCGACTGAAGTTTTACATAATTTTAAGAATGTGTATCGGTATATACATTTGTAAATTTGTTTCAATGCAATTTTATGAGAGTTTCCATCGTTATAGGTTAAAATTTCAAACAAGTCGGTGTCCAATAAGATAATTGTTTAAAACGTGAAATGTATTAGGTGATATTAAAAAATTGCTTTAAGAGACATTTTCTTAGTTAACGATACGTCTACTTTGAGATTAATGAACCTCGACTCGCCGACATCGTATATCTTGTACAGCGACACACGGTTTGACAATTAATGTGGAACTCGAGATGGAAGCTGTTAAGAATTTTAGTTTTTCCAATGAAGGTTATCTTGGGTTTAACATTCAAATTTCGGCGTTCACACATTCCTAATTAAATATTTCACGTATTACATTCACTTACCCTCATGCCACCTTTTGTGACATGAGAATAAGTAAATGTAATATGTGGACTGACAATTGGAGGAAAAATTGAACAATTTTCCTAGAGTACAGCCTTCCCACCTGTCAGAAAAATTAATTCAAATTCAAACATCACTCCTCAATAAAAAACTAACATTAGAGCAATGTAATCATTCTTCCTAGAACAAAAGTAGTTTCATGTAAATGTTTAAAGGGCGCTGTAGACCCTATTCCAATAGAATACGCCTCTGCCCCATTGGTTGTCCTGTGATTTCTCTTGTAAATACCAGCTCGCTCCGTGAGGCAGTTCCGGCAAGGTGCAGCTGTCCGCGCGCGGGGCCGGGGCAATGCCTCCTCGCGGGCGCTGTAATTCGAGGCACGCGGTGGCGGCCGCCGCCCGCCCGCCTGCCCGCCCTTGCGCTGCAGTTGTAGGTCGGCGCTGCGGGGCTCCGCCCATTTCGCAAGGCTCGCGGGTGCCAGCGCCCTCACCCGCCCGCCCGCTGCGCGGAGGCGGCGACGCGACGCGACGCGACGCGACGCGACGCGACGCGACGCGACGCTTGACGGCACCAGGGCCTTGAAACTCTCCATCAAAACCTGTAGGAGGCGCGAGTGTCTCCCGGTAGAGTTGCAGGTTGGGCTCGCCAACTTCCGCACATCAAAATTGCCTAATTCGTGAGCAATATGAAAAGTGGCTTCTAAATGTTAAATTGTTAATAATATATACATATAAGAAACCGCTGAAGAAAGCGCGATCATGCTAATGAAGCCATCTTTTGTAACATTACGCGCCTGTTTGCGTCGCGCGAACGCAACCGGGGGCGGTAGCTCAGTGCATCAACTGATGTCACTGCAGCGCCTCTCACCGGGAGGTCCTAGGTTCGAGCCCTGACGGCGGCAGGATTTTTGGCACTAACTTTTCAGCTAGTCGAATTCAGTCGCTGTCTGGAGGAGAATTCTAGCGGCTGGCTGCTCTGATCGGTGGTTTTCCGTGGTTTCCTCGATCAAAACCAGGCGAATGCCGGACCAGTACCCTACCAAATGGGCCACGGACCGCGCGCGATCTTTCCTTCCTCATCCTTTTCCTATCCTCAGGCGTTACGCACACACACTTACACTAACATGCACTACACTACCACATGTTCCGGGAACCCGGTCGGGAGCTGAGAGCTTGTCCCGGCTGGGGCGGTGCCCAGCTGGTGGGAGAGTTCTGGTTAAGGGAAACCCCGCTAGCCGGCGGTAGGTAGGCGCTAGATCTCGCCATCCAGTGGAGGAAAATCACCGCCATCTTTCGAGAAAAACATGCACTACTCTTACGGAACTAATGAGCAAAGCAGTTGACGCGCCCGGAAACATGAAAAAAATCAATCAATCCCGCGAACGCACGCAGCAGCCACGCACGTGTTAAGCATTGTTGGCAGCACTTCGTATTTTAGTTCCTATAAGGAGCGCGCCACTTGAATTATCTCCACGTTATATAGGAGTTGAAAGACCCTGAACGACCCGAAACGACGCGACGCGAGCGTAAAAGGGGGTGGCGGACGCAGTGCGAAACGACCTGCGCACATCGCCGCTTCGAATTTTGGTTCCAATTTGGTCTGATCCAAACTAAGAAGTCAGTTTGCTAGCGGGGAGGCTTGATGCGTACCTGAAATAGACAGATAATTGTGAACCAATATTTTTAAAGCTGGCACGTTATGGTCTGTTGAAGAAACTAGTTCCCAGCAAAGAACATTTTACAACTTTACATGTTATATATTTATAATTCAATATTAAGATTATACCAGTATAGATTGTCTTTTCTACAATTATTTTTAATTTTTTTCTCTTCGAGGACACATGATGCAGCCTTTAAATCCTAAGACATTCCTAGCTATACTAGGAGATCACGAAGTTTCACTTCGTAGCACAACTTCCACTGCATCATTTTACTACCTAGAAGTGCTTCAGGTATCCGGACTTTGAGTAAAAAAGCAATGCAATCTGGAATGGTTTTAAGAAATGTATCGAAAACTTCGTAGTGTTAAAGTGGTTGTGGATCTAAAAGTTCCTAAAGTGATGTGATGCAAACATTATTAATTTTAAAATATATTTGAAAATAAATGATCACAAGGCATGAGCAAAGAGATGCCTCAAGACAACAGTGAGGATAAGTGAAAATGAAGTTAACAAGGAACAGGACCTTCCAAGATATTTTATAGGTCTATCGTCACAGGAGTGACTCCGTTTTGAGAGCTACTGTGAGGTAGAAGTGGTTAGAATTTTCGTCTAGAGAACTCAACCCAAAAATCAAGTACGGATTTTCAGACAAGTCTCGAATGTGAAATTTAACTCTGAATTTTATTACGTGGGAAAGAATATCAGTCTCTACGTCCCATACGCAGCTTAAATTAGAAATTTCTAAATACTGACCACCTTTGCCCAAGGTACACTTCAAGCATTCTCTAACCATTACAGCTGCTCCTCGACCCACCTCTTTTGAAACATATCGTATGAATCATTTCCTTTAATACAGAAGTATTTATGTTCGAGAGAAGGTCAAATAAACCAAATGAACTTCTGCCAGACGAGGAAACCTCAATGCTCCGGACTGGCCCTCCGCCAGTAAAGAAACCTGCACGTCCGTGAAAGTGGAAGTTCGGGAGGTCAAGGTGAGGGATTTCCTCCATCAGAATCGCACGGTAGTCTCTGCCATTAAGCATCTCCATTAGTTTCCAACAATTCTACAAAGGCCTGCGCCATCTGCATATGTAAATGGAAGTCTGACTCTCCTCTGAAGCGCCTTGCCGCGCCCGGATGACACCTTTTCATCGCGACAAAAGCTCGCCTCGGTCAGCTCACAGGAGAATAAATGTTTTCCTGGAATACACGCAAAAAGCCTTGATCTCCCATAGTGTGAGTTTCCTATACCAGTGTTTCTTCCTAAGCCGCGAAATAGTGACTGCCAACTACTCACCTCGACCGGAGTTTCCTCTTAGGATAACCTTTGCAAAATGATGCACTGCACTTCCCAGGTTTACACGGCTGTTGTTTTGCTTATTGCAATAAAATCAAAGCAAAATTCAGCAGTTGGAAATATATCAAATGATTATCATTAAAGACTTCGTCTGGATGTCCTGACAATTCAAGATAAGACTAATTCCAACCAGGACTACAAAGTGCCATGAGGCACAATCTGGAGGTATAATATTAGTGTAATTTTGTAGGTTTCGGAGGATAATTTCTTACTGTTGCTTTCTTCATTCCTTATGTTAGCTTTTCCCTTTTTGTTGTCTGTTAAGATAATACTTGCAATTGATTCAAACTTTAATGTCAAACTTTGTTAAATTAAATTTCGTTGCATTTTTATCATGTGAAATACACGATATAGTAAGGAATGTTAACTAGCAAAAAGAGTTAGAACATGCACACGATAATTCAAAAACTTTATAAAATATTGAAATTGAAAGTATCTTTCAACTAATCATACTATCTCTACGTCGAGCATAAGAGTAAAGAATCTTCCCGGATCCATCTTTCCTCCATCAGTTAATTTTATTATGTCTCTCTTACACTTAGCAAATTGGAAAACTAATTTTATATATAATAACGTAATGCAAGTAATACTAATATTAACATGAAATAATTTCTTGTGGTTGGATTTTCTGGAATTCATGTGTTGTAAATGTTTCTCAGTCAGCATTGAAGCATTAAACAAAAGATGCTTAAAATAACACCTTACAAAGTTAACCTGACAGAGGAGTCACATGATGTAATGAATTTAATGTGGAATCCTTACAAATGTTGAGATTTTATTTTGGCAATTTTAATAACAACTTAAGTCATTTATTTGACCTTAGATTTTTAGTTTATTTTTTCTTCTTAGTTTCAACCACTATTGGCTTTATTTACTCTTATTCTTTTACGGTCTTCCACGTCTCTCTTTCTCTACCCCATAGAAAGTTATTTCCTTTAAACATCTTCATACCTTTCCCCTAAATGCAAATGTTGTTGCACATGTTGCTATCACATATTCCTCTCACATTCATATATTACGAAACTTTGTTTTCGTTCCTTCTCAAAGGTATCGATCTGTCGTGTTCAGTATGGAATGTCACAGCAAAAATTAAAGATAGAATTCAAACCACTGTCTTTGCTACAGATTTTGAGGTACCGATTTTGTATTTCTTTGTCAGCGGTTGCCGCGAAAAATAAACTTTTGTTTGAACATTTCCCGTGCCCCGCCGGAGGCAAACCATCGTACGCGATGCCCATGTTACTGGACGCGCCCGCGGGGCTGCACGTGGTCCTTGAACCAAGGCCGCCTGCACGCACGCACGCACGCGCGTGCACGCGGCGCTCGTCTCCCCGTGCGCCGTCGCTTGCACGCCAGCCCCGCAGCACGTGGGGTACCTGAGACACGTGCGCGCGCGCCCGTGTCGGAGACGGTCGCCCGGTTACTCGGAAGCCGCCGCGCGGCGCCGCTCCCACTGAATTTCTTTCTGGGATTTCCGAGGAATGCGAAGGTCGGTACCCTGCCGGTGAAAGCGGGATGCACCCGAATCGGAAGAAATCAGTCATTTCCGTGCGATGGGGTGGACGGCCGATATCTCGGGCCGCTTTCCTAAAGCAGGGAAAGAAACTTGCACCTTCACAGGGTCATGTAATTTAATGGTTCATAGCAACTAAAAGTTGGTTTATAACTAGGTGCAAATTTGTTTATGAAGTTACTATTCATGCCGTATAAATTTCGTTATAGAAGCATATCAATACCGGGAGCGGTGGCTCAGTGCGTCAACTGATATTATTTCAGTGCCTCTGACCGGGAGGTCATAGGTTTGAGTCCAGAGGGTAGCAGGATTTTCGACAACTAGCTTTTCAGCTATAATAGGTCGAATTCAGTTGCTATCTGGAGGAGAATTCTAGCGGTCGGCTATTCTGATCGGTAGTTTTCCGTGGTTTCTCCGATCAACACTAGGCGAATGCTGGAGCGGAGCCCGAACAAACGGGCCACGGACTGCGCTCGGTCTTTCCTTTCTCTTCCATGTCCTATCCTCACCCCTTACACTCACACACACTTACACTAACATACACTACACTCCCACACATGCCAAGAGACCGGTCGGGAACTTAGAACTTGTTCCGGCTGGGCCGGTGCTCTGCTGGTGGGAAATGCCTGGTAGCGGAAAACCCCGCTAGTCCACGGTAGGTCGGCGCCGGATATGGCCATCCAGTGGGGGAAGATCACGGTCACCTCCCGATGAAAACATGCACTACACTTATGGGACTAAACTGTGTAGCTGACGCGCCCGGAATATCAATTAATCAGCGCATTTATGTAAAGTTTCTTAATACAAATTAAAGAAATGTGAAATGTTTTTGTTAATTTCAAATTTAAATTGCAACGTAAAAATTAGTACCGGTTGCTTTCTTTATTTTATGATTTTCAAAATGTAAGAGTATTCTGCCTTCATCGCAAAATAATTTGCGATTTCTTATGATTGACTTTTAGAAATCGAGGGCGAGAAGAATAGTTTCAATAAAACAGATTAAATTTATGACCTTTCTTTCTAAATTGTCAGCTTTTACTGTAAGTCTTTCAGACACGTATTGCCTTCCAAGAAGAATAGCCATTGTTTACTGAATTCCCAGATGATAATTTATTGGTCTGCATGGTTGAGGTTTCAACGACGTGGCACTTTAAGCGACCTAGTGTAGTGGGCGATCGTGTTTGACAGCCAACATGTTTTTTTTACCCGCTAATTCAATCCCACGCATAAATCATGCATGCATAAATCAGCTACGACCGAAATTAATTTTGCGCAGCGTTGACCTCAAACTTGCTTGATATCTCGCTTGATGTCGTTTCGTCAATAACTATGGTGATGTAGTAATAATTTATAATGTCTTACTTTTACCATGGGAAATTAGACTTTTATTAGAAGTACGTGAACTTGGTTCCGATCCATTCAGATAGTTAAACATTACGGGAGTTTAGATTAAATTCATTTACACTCCTTATAATAAAAATATTCCATTTAATACATCAGATAATTTGCTTAGTGAAAAAATCACTATAATGAAAAGCCGAATTGCTACATTGCACAATAAATTTTAGAGAATCCCACCGTTGACATAATAAATTTTACGTAATTGTGCAGTGCAAGTTCACGGAACGTTTCAAATCCTAGATGAAAAGGCTTCAAATTCCAACTTTCTCAGCAGCAAAGCAGAACGTAATTAATCAGATAAAGTTCAATGTATCGCTAATTATTTTCGATATTTGTCGCAATTCTTGCATATACTTGCGTATTAGTCAATATGCAAGACTAATTATCTAACATTACGTAATACATGAGGTGATTTGCGGCAATTACATACTTTCAAGACGCGAGAAACTTCGCAGCATTCGTACTTCCAAACTAACATTAACCCATTAGTCAGCTTCCGTTCGTTTAACGACCGCAGTTCGGCTTAAATTTAAGTCGGTCACCAGCTAGCACGCAATTCGAAACCAGTGCGTCAGAGGAGCCTATCCGATCAAGGTAAACAACGTGAATAGAAGGTTCCCAACACTTCGAACCCAACGGATTACGTTCACAACCACGGACGTGTCGGAGCCAGGAGCAACAACCTCGGATGCTCCGAGGGGTCACTTAATGTGATCACCGGAGAATTGTGACTCACCCACAACCCACCTGCGAACCGCACCGCGTTCGCCTCGGGTTTTCACCGTTCTCACAAGGCGGTGGAGTGCTTTAAAACTAGAATCGTTAATCACCGTTTCGAACAATGTGGCGAGTTTGCGGTTAGCCCAACCCTTCCGTAGGTAGGTCGACGGTGGCCCAGCTGAGCTGGTTCGTGTGAAGATATTCATGAATTGCCTTTCGCCGTAAAGCGACCGCCAAGGACAGCGAACTGTTGTTTAAAGTCCAACATCTTGCGAACTAAAGTATCGGTTCGTAATGGCGTATGCAACACCTAGAGCTTGTTGGAATTACAGTTGGAGTGGTGTAATTTGACGTTGCAGGGCACGAACAATGCGACGGCGCGTCAATAAATAACTCAACACACAATTCTGTCGGTATTACAGTTATTTGCAGACAAATTCTTCATGCAATGGGCTTTAATAACTGCTCTTACGAATTGATCACATCTAGATTTAAAATTAAGACATTTGTAGCCTGCCACATTACAATAGGACAATATTGCTATAAAGTGCAATAATTTCTTACTACATACGAAAATCAAAATTGTGGTAATGTCCATTATAATGGTGTCTCTATTTCACTCCCAATAACAATAAATAGTACAAAATGATGTGGGTATGGGGTTGAATAAAACCAACCACCTTGTCAGATTGCTTCAAAATTGGATTCCTTAAGTATCCACTGCATCAGATTGAAAAAACTTTATCCAATATGATGCAAGGCGGAACGTAACATACTGATGTCGGGAAATCGTAGAAATGTTCTGCCAAGCAAAAAAGCTAAATTTCAGGCACATCAGCATCTTCGTAAAAGAAATTAAACTATCCTTTTAGAATGTAAAAAAATAGCTTTGATACCATTGCCTTGATCATTTCTTAGAATCTCGTGCTAACTTCATGCTGTACTAATCATTACTGGCAAATTCGTCTCGAGCAGTAATCTCAATTTTAAACTTCCTATTCAAAGGACTAGAATCTAAACTTTAGAGCGCTTAAACTTTGTTGATAACATTGGTAATAATAAGTCTTCCCCACGATTTATGAGATGCGTTTCTATTATACTATTCATGAAGAATCGTATAACAACCTTAGATTACAGTGTGTGACAATGGAAGCTAGAGATTGCTCGCACACGAGGAAAGATGCGGATGGGAGTGACAGTCTCAATCCATCACCATCCCGCAATGCTGGGGAAAATTGCGCGGCGGTGAGCCAACGCGGAGTTGAGATCGACGTCGCCAACCGCGTGCGGGAGATCACATGACACCCGAGAGGCGCGTTTAAGAATCCTCGCACGACTGGATCTTTCTTCTCTCCGCCCTCTCTTCTCCCGCCTCGCCTTCGCACAATGCGTACCGCTCGCCTGCTCTCGCCCACGCACCGGCTCTGCGATTCACGAGGCCCTCCATTGAGGAAAGCTGCGTGCGCCGCGGGCGAGCGATTGCGACACCCGCACGGACGTATCCCGACTGCATCCCGCGGTCGACTTTTCCTTGCCCTTCAACCTGCCTCCTACCTAAAAGGGAAGTCCGATTGCATCCCGTAGTTTTCCTGAGCCTTTTACCTGTCTGCCGAAAAAGGCATCCGATTCTCTCAGGCGGTCGAATTTTCCTATGTGTGTAACCTGCCTCCTCCAAAAGGCATAGTCCGTTTCCATCCCGCGGTCAATTTGTCTTAACCCTTTAACCTGTCTCCTCCAAAAGGCATAGTCAGTTTCCATCCCACAGTCAACTTTTCTTAAACATTTTGCCGTCTCTTGGAAAAGGTATAGCCGGATTGCTTCTCGCGCTCAACTTTTCCCAATCATTTAAATTGTCTCCCTCAAAAGGCATAGCAAGATTGCATCTCGTTCGGTTATCCTAGCGAGTACAATAAAGATCTTGTTTAGATATTAGTTCGAAGATCGCCATTTGCACAATGGCTCCCTTAACGTTTATTTAACTTCAATAATTCTCGTCTTTCTTTTGTATTTCCCTGGTCAGTTCGAAAGAGAAAAGAAAACTTATTTTGGAATGAAACTGTACGAAATACTCTTTTGAAACTAAGGATATCGTAGGCCGCAAGGAGGAGGTGAAGATGGCTGTGATCTTCCCTTAAAATATAATTATTTTAAATCTGCATTATTTTATATTACATACAGTGCCAAAGATTCTTCCACGTCCACTTCTGTTAGTTTTAATGGTGCGAGAACATTTATTTTCGTGCTTAAATAGAAATTTCTCTACAGTGTTTAGTGTTTCCTCCGTCCTCTAGAATCTCTAGCGGGATGCAATCGGCCATTGCCTTCTCAGATAGCTAGAAGCGAAAAAGGGGAATACCTGGGAAGCAACTGTGAGGGGGAAATGTGACCGCGGAGTGCAATCGGGTAATTCCCGACCCGCACACGTCACGTGCCAGGTAACGAACTGCCACCTTAGTCTTTTCGAGTTTGATTTCCTGCTCGCACATATATCGCTCGGTTCGTCATTTGAAATGCTAGTGAATAAAAGGCACAGTTGACAGAAATCCCTTCTCACACGGGCTGTACGTATTGCAACGTCATTCGCCCCGAGGACGTGGTTTGTTGGATTGAGAGAAGCTGCTCAGTGGCGGGCGGTGGCTTCGTCCTCTTACGCACGTCGCGCGCTCTGGGCGATGGAGGGTGCCTTCAGTTTTCTTGGGTTCGACTCGCGACGTAACACAGCACGCAGCCATTAGGAGATGGATATAGCTCGCGAAGAATTTAAAAATATGGTAAATGAGTGTAAAAGAGAGAGATCCTTTACACCTGTGGACTTTAGTTGAAAACATTGCAAAGGATCATGTTATACCATTTTAAGACTGTTTTTGTGGAAATAGACGTACGCTGCGCGCACGCATTTTGTTTTGGCACCTGCCGAGACGTCACTCAGACTGACAAACGGCCGCCGCCGGTTTGACTTGTGTGACAGCTTGAGGAACAGCTTGACTGACTTGTGTGACTTGAAGGACAGAACAACAGAAGATTTCTTAATATTTTAAATACTCTAAAAACTTATATATTAGAAATTCTTAAGACTTGCGGCTTCTTATAGAGGTTTTGCAAAGATCATAATATATTTCATTAAATATATTTGTTCTAAGATTTTTTTTAAAGTCCATAAAATTAATTTTACTTTACCATCTAGTTACAAAGGATTTTAAATATTTACCTTCATGTCTAAAATAAATTCTATGGAGTGTTTAGACTCGCAGTTGTCTCCAGCGTTCAGTACTTCCAGATTACTCCTGCGTCAAATTACATGCAACACAAGAGCATAGAGGCTTAGTGCGCTCTATACATAGGGTGTGGTCCAAACGCACTCCCTGTAACTTCTGCCCTTCAAAACAATAGTTTTAAGGAAACGTCCTGTCTTATGCAATTTCTTAACCAGATTTGAATTCTTATCTGCGTCAGTGACATTTTGCTTGGGAAGTTAAATACATTTCACAATCTCATCTAGGGATCGAATATAATTTTTAATTAATTTCTCTTTCAAAATGGTCAATGACGATTCTGCTGTAGGATGCACATCACGGTGGAAAAATGTTGAACATCGTAATAAAAATAATTCCAAGAAAATGGGCGAACTGTGCACCTGTAACACGGGTTCAAACACTGCGCCTCTCCAGGAAAGTAACCACTCGGTAGGCGTCTGGTCCGAGCACAAGTGCCTGTGCGAGTGCTTGGCCCGTAACCCTGGTGCGAAGGAGGCGGGCGTCGCGAGTGTGCGAGCGGGCGGGCGACGGTGTCACAACCGATACGGCGCCGATCGCGGCGGCGGCGGCAGGGCAGGGGCGCCCCGGGAGAGAGCGCGCCCGAAAGCCACTCGTGGCCTACATGCGCCGCGCCCGCGCCCATGCTCGCGCACACGCCCGCCCGCCCCGGCCGCCGTGGCTCAGAGGCAACGCCATCGCCTCTGCAGAATCGTTAACCGGGAGCTTATAGAGATAGTTCCGAAGGGAGCGGCAGAGCTGGGTCGTATTAAGCCGCTGAGCCTTCGAAAACGTTCTGGTTCGTATAGGAGTGACATGTTTAGGTGAAGGGCACGTAATGATGCATTGATATAGTTGAATGAGGTTCCTCTAAATGACAGATGCTGTTCCGAGAGGAGTTTGAGGCTGACGGCTATGATCAATGGTTTTCGGCGGTTTCCATCAAAACCATCCTCAAATTCCGGAGCTGTTTCCTAATGGGACATCGTCCGCGTGAAGTTTTTCCTTCCTTAGTATTGTCGCCTCTTGTTCGCGTACTCACACTTTCATGCAGTTGACTACCACTCGTGTCGGGAGATCAGTCGGCAGCTCTAAAGCGTGACCCGATTGGGGTTATGTCACACTGATCAGTGTCCTTGGATGGAGAAAAACCTTGCGAGACGCGATGTGTAGGTCGGCATCGGATCACACGTTCCAACCGCGGGAGGAACACCGCCACCTCCCGGCATGGAACTTGAACTAAATTTATGCTACGAATGACCATAGTAGAGGGTACGCTCGGAGTTAATACTCGCTCACCCGTCCGTTTACAAGGCATAAGACGTTAAGACATTTGAAAAGAGCGGGAGAAAATCTCCTTGCGACGATACAATGACATGTCAAAATGTAATAGACGTACTCGTAAATATAGTGTCTCTCTATAGTTTAGTTTATCACCTCGTTGTTGCTGAATTGGGGTATATATCGAATTTTGTTTCTAGGACATCTTTGAAGAGCCAACATATGGATACTTCACAAAGTTTCAATAATGTGTAATTTTATGAAATCCTATTAATCGTAAAGTTTGCGATGACTGACTAGTCATAAATTGAAGAGTGTGGTCGATTTTATTCCTGCATAAACTTTTATTATTGAATCCCCATTGTTCGCGAAATTGTCATCGTAAGTACGTAAGTATCAGAATTACCAGTAAATTCATGAGCCACACAATAGCGAGTGACTAGATAACAAATGTTCGAAGTGGGGAACATAAAAGTTCTGGTAACAAATCGTTAGGCACCAATCACAGTAATTTGTTTTCATAATTACAAACTAATCAAGAAACATTGGAAATTCACGGGACTTGAACATTTCTATTAAATAATTGTTAAACCAAACCTGAAAAATCAATCAATTTACAATACATTATATTTATACAATCTATTTATCTATAATACATTATATTGATACAATCTATCTATTTAACTTCATCTAATCGATTTATTCAAAAAGTATCCTTGAAGACAATTTTCTTAAATGTGGGAAAAATTGTAATTAAATTGCAATTCAAGCACAGAGACTTGGTTTTCCTTTCCAACCTTATTTTTATACATGTATACATACTTGTAGCTTAAAATTGCAATGGAAATTGATATAGTTGTGTATGATTACAAATTAGATAGAACTAGAAGTTTATAAATATTTAATTGTAAATTCATCTCACATTTATCAACTACATTGCATTCTCCTGTGATAATTTATGAATTACATGCCATTAACGTAATACACTTGTGTATTAAAACAGTGGTTAGTAGTGAATTGTGGTTGCTTAATCTCTGGCCTAACAGCTTTCCGTAACCACGAGACTTTAATTCATCAGAAAAGAATTATCGTCATTTACTGAAAGAATTTCTCCTTCTCATACATATTCATATGCATTTTTAGATATTACGAAGTCTGTGTATTGTTCCAAGCACAAAACCTCTGTTCGGATTCTTGGAATGTAAATAAACTTGTCCCTGCATCTCAACCCGGTTGCACGCGCTAAATTTTTAAGAAAGCAGTGCCGTGTCAGGATTATGAATCAGTAATCACTCAAGTGCAACCTTTTGTCTTGTTCTCTCACTCTCTCCTAGGATAGGTGGCACTTCATCTCTCAGCAGACAGCTGGCTTCCAAAGAACGCTCCATCTATCTCCTCCGTCCCATAAACTGCGGCTCCACTACATCCAGTGCGCGTAGGAGCGGACAGGTGGGCGGGACGTGCTGGGTCAAAAATATGCGTATGCTAGTAACAAAATATTAACGATGATAAAAATGAGTTATGCCGAGAGTGAAAAAACGTAGAATATGAATGTGTTATTTGGGGAGACGGGATAATCAGTGCTCTATAAAATGGAAGTGTTACAGGTGATATAATAATAAAACGTTCGTCTCCAGGAATGATCTAATATGCAACAATAGTCAAAGGAAAATGTTTCTTCACGCAAGTAAGTGAAAATTGGTCATGTAATGGTGCATAAACGACTTGATGTTGTGTAAATTATTAGTGCCACGAATGATGTTCGTTATAATTTTTTTTAAATGAACAAAAAAAGGAATATCTTTTCAGAATTTATTTTCTACTATGTGTATTTACTATCTATATATTTACTTTCTATAACTATCTATATATTTACTTTCTATAACTAAAAAAGTGTCAATTAAAGTATTTCTATCACCCTTTCCTTGCACACGGAGAGAATAAACTGAAGAAATTCTAAATATTTGTTGTGAGTTCTAGTTATGTTAAATGAGCTGTGGGGTGCGGTCGTCGCTTTGCCGGAGCCACTGTTCGTTTGGAGCCACTGTTGGGCGCGGAGGCGCGAGTGGGCGGGGCCGCCGGGGGCGAGGCGACTTGCCCCTGGCGAAGGGGGCGTGGCGGGGGCGGGGCGGGGCGGGCGATGGCGCAAGTGCGCTCGCGCTGGCGGCGGGTGCTCGCGTGTGCTCCCTGTGGAACCCCTCAGCTCACGAGACGCAATGACGCTGACGCCGATCCAGCCGCCGTTGCCGTGCTCTCGTCAACACTTGTAGCACCTCGAGTAGCGTTCAGCTACCTAGGTGGTTCCCTTGCACGTGGGAAAAAGTGACAATCTGGATTAGATAGAAACGAGAAGTGTATTTAGAGGAGAATGAGAGGAAGATTTTCTCTATCAAAATATGACAGTCTATTGTCTCGCCCTGGTCTAGCCAACAAGCAGGGATGAGCCAATTTGGCATAGGTCCATCAGTTGGATTGCACTGTCAGAAATTTCTGCATTACTTTTAATGTAATGTATATGAAAGTAATTTTCAGGTACATAAATTAACTTCAATATACATGTACAGTAACTTTAATGTACGTGTACATTAAATTTAATGTAGACAAGTCGAACATTAAATCTATATTAATTTTAATTTTTAAGGATTAAATTTAAAATACAGGAACATTAATCTCCCTTTATTGTACAAGATACATTGAAACGCATATACAGTCATACGTTAAATCTACATTAAATATAATGTAATTTCTGACAGTGTTCTCCCTCTTCATTTGCTGCCAATAATCTCACAGTGCAGGGCTCAATTTTTTAATCGAATGTGGGTACAACCTGTTCCACAGAAGTAGTTTTTCAAGAATTTGAAATGAAATTTTATTTTTATTTTTTGAAGAGATTCCCACCGTTTGCAAAATTAATATTCTTCATCCATGTTTTATACATTAATAAAATAAACAAGTGGCTTGAAATAGCAAAATACTGCTGAAAAGAACCACATAGAATCATTTTGATGGTAAAACGTTGCACGTACACTCCTCAAAAACAATAAATAAAATACTATCGTTTAATATTGCAAACGAGTAAATATTTAAAGTCTTAACGAATACTTCCATATAGTGGACTAAATAATGTATACAGAACAACAGTTCTTTAATACAAAAATGTTTTTAAAAGAGTCGCTGTTCCATGGTGCAAAACGTAAATAACAAGTATCTTTTTGGCGGTCGGCGTTTTCCTTGAATCCTTGCTTTTACATGACGTCAGTTGTACCTAACGAATTGTAATAATCAGAACATGGCTGCTAAAGTCAACGTGAGAATAGGCAAAATAACACAATAAAATTTGTATTTTATAGGCAAAATCGAAACTTTATTTTTGATTGTTTCTCCCGTGTTCTTGAGTAACGCACGAAACAATACATGTCATTTAACCGGAGGATGTATGGTTTTCTAATTTCTGCGCACATTAGAAACTGATAATATAGATTGTTCAAGATCTTAAACTTTTATTTTTGCTTTAATTTATGTAATATTTAAAGATTAGATTTGTATTTATTGTCGGTTCATGGTTGACGGAGCATACCATTTTACTTTCGCCAAGAATCGCGTGCATCTCTCTGCTCTCGGCGGCGCGGCGCGATTAGTCGGCACCGATTAGTTCGCAGCAGCGGCGCCGTGCGGCGTTGCGTGGAGGCTGCTTTTAATTACGGGCATTTGGACCGCGGCGCTGTCTTCGGCGCGGCCGCTCGTCTCGTTACGGCCGGGGAGATGCCTCCGCTCCACTCAGTTTTGAAATCTCGTCCGTCCGCGTCCGCGTCTGCGTTTGCGCCTCCCGGCCCCGCGCCCCGCTTTGTAATTTTCGGGTCTCGGAGGAGGAGCAGCGCGGTAATTATTGGGCCCAAAGCGTTGTGAAATGAGCATGTGGCCCACGGGTCCTCTTGCGGTGTAACGTGTGTGTGTGAGAAGATTCCAGACGGTGGAGTGTAGAGATGTTCTAAAAGTTTGTCGCGTCGTTCCTTTTGGATCTGAATTGAAAACTTCATTAGTAAGCTTATTATCTGTAAGTGAAGGTTTCTGATTTGATGACAGAAGGGATTTAGTAAGTCCATCTCATTGATGGACATGTAATGGTGGAGGTGTAAAAGGTTCAGCCGTTGATTTAATTCCTGGTAGCCAATAACTCACTAGGCACTCTATTAGAAAATCCTGCTTCTGTCATGAACATTTGCAATTGCCACGTGCCACGTTCCTCGCGCCTTGTCTGTGGCGGAATGCGTCAGCAATACACGTTGAAATAGGAATAGAGAATCACTGCATTTGTAGTTCCTTATAATGAACTGCCAGGGGCTTAGAAATTGATGACTTGGTTCGTCTTTTAAATGAAATGATTCAATAGAACCCAGATAAGAGAATGCAGGTCTTGAAGAGTTGGAAAGTAATGTGCCGAGTCATTTATCGTTTAAATTCAAACAAGCGCATTTCTACTAACCTTTCATTCAGTAATCAACATGGAAGATAAGCGATTTGTATACTCTTAGTTTCGGTCATGCCGATGTTCAATAACATTGTTTCTATTACTCCTATTTCAGTTAGCTAAAATGAGGCAAATCACTATTCTTTGAACGGAATAATACTTAATATTTTATTTAAAAATTTTAGGAGGAAGTCATTGTAAGTCTGTACATAAATATTTTCATTCGGCTTTTAAGAAGGGTTTCTTTGTACGAATGATATGAAATTTAAATGTCAAAATGTCTTTCGTCATATGTTCAGGTAATCGGAAGTCATTTAAGTTATGAATATATTGTAATGTATGTAATATATTGTTGTAATTGCAGTGTATTTTAATATATTATGTTGTAAGAGGAATGCCAATATATTCCAGACTTGCACTAAAAGAAAATCTGTTGGACTGAGCTGCAATGAATTGTTAAAATAAGTTTGCTAGAAAGTCAAAAAAATCTTTTGATTGTGTTCTTTAGTTGGGGGCTAATGATTTTCAAAGGAAGAACATGTATGTATTAATATAAATAAAGTACATTCTTCGCTTTTAGCGCTAATTCAGGGATTATTGAAATCCTGATTGTGTGTTTATTGCAAAATGCACAACAATGAAATATTCTTTGTGCATAAAGTAGAACAAATGCGATCTCTACTCTCAATAGAACATCACGAAGTGTTCTAAATTCTTTGTGGCCAACGTGATAGATAACATCGGGGTGCGTATTCTTTAAGAGAACAGAATCATTGCCAGGCGTCGATCGATATCTTGCTTCGTTCTGAAATGATAAATGCGCGGTGCACAAAGTAGTAGTCGCGTGTTAATTAATGCGAGTATCTATTCTCCCCATGTAAAAGTTAATGGTAATCCATTGCCAAGTCACGATCTGAATCAAATCGTAAGTTTACTTTTTACTATTTCACTTGACCCTTTAACATACCAAGAAAACTGCACAATGCTTTCGTGACCGAATGAGGTATTGAATGACTTTAAGAAATTTAACGTTCATTGGTTGCATAAGTGTAGTCATTGATATTTTTCGGACTTTAATGTATTGCTGTCGTACACACACACACACACACACACAGAATTTTTTTAAAAAATGGCCTTTACGAGAAAATTACAACAAAACATTGTCAAACTTTTGAAATATGGGTTAAAACAAGAACTGGTTTAAGATTTTACGCATTTTATTCAGATACGTTGAAGATTAACTAAGTGTTATAAATAATGATTTGCGCCAACTTTTAGCCAATATTTTCGTTTTTGTATTCTTGAGTTTTTAATGAAACTTATTTGAATCGGTAAAATGAAAGAAAGGAAAAAAGCTTACGAGAATCCACTTTTGAAAATCAATAAGCAGGTAGTGAAACCAGTCTTCCGCGGGAGCGTAACGTATTCATTAATCACGAACAATAGCGGATTAGAGCTGCGTTATAAAGTCGGTAGGAACAATATGCCAGTCAACGCGGTTATGAAGATCATTCGCGGGCGTGGGCGCGGGCGAGAGGCAAGCTTCCTTTTGGCGCTCGCGCCTGCGTAACGGCGTTGGGCGTAAACAAGGCGGGGAGGCCTCGGCCGATGGGACGCAGCTCCGCCGCGGGCGACCGCCGCGCTCCGCGTTCGCACACGCGCGTGGGCCGCCGCTCCGCCGCCGGGAAGAGACGGGAGTCGCCATGGAGCGGGGAGCGATATTCGCAATGCCCACTTGGAATCGGCCATCAGCACTTCGGTATGGTAAAAGCTTGTCAGATTTCTTGCGATAAATGGAAGAACGTGTACTTCCTAAGCGTGCTGTGAGTAGTGATGGCAAATTTTACCAAAACATCGATACATGGATCTTTCGATACATCGCTAAAGGGTTTTCGATGTTGATGAAAAAAAATCCAAGAAAAAATGTTTAAAACATAGATGTTTTAATTATAAATTTTAATCATGCTATTTTCACATTAATTTTTAGTTACACTACGTAAAAGGGATGTAATTTATTGTTTGGTTACCAGCATATTAGCAGTATGTTAATAAAAAAAATTATCGAATGTAAAGAATAAAATTAACAGTAAAAACGTGTTTCGCTACTTTACTCTTTAGTCACTTTCATTCATACACCATCGAAGTAAAACCACCTAAAATTCCCTCACATTGCTCAGGTGAAATGCGAAGCGTGATAAAGAGGATGACGCAAAACAATGATATTGCTGTGCATTTCTGCTACTCTACAACATACCTAAACCCCTTTATTAAAAAAATTGAAAAGTTAAAAATATAGAGGTTTTTGCAACAAAATATTGATGTGAAGAAAACATGGAAAGGAAAATATTGATGTTAATGTATCTAGGTTTCTGGTGGAAAACATCAATGTTTTTTTGTCATCCCTAGCTGTGGGTCATAGACGGTTTTGGAGTTACGATAATGTAGTCACAAAATATGTCAAATAATATAGTCAGTAATAGTCAGTAATAGAACTTTGCGTCGATCACTATTAGATAAGTTGATTAAACAATTGCAAGGCAAATGTAGAACCGGTCACCTGGATCTGTTTTAAATATGGTACTTTTAATTCATTAAATGCTTTAAACTTCTTTAAATTGTTAAGATTCTTAGTGTGCTAATATAAAACATAATAGTGATTTATGTAGCTGTTTTAGAGAGGAGAATAAAACAAACATTTAATTTCAACATCGTGTTAGATAACCTTCAGAACTAGAGATGGAGGTGAAGATAATTAATCAAACCCTAAGTGTTTCTAAGATAATTAATCAGACCCTAAATGTTTCTAAAATGGCGTGAAAAATAATCGGTCACAACTATTAGTATTTTGGCGTCATTAACAGGAAGTACGGATGAAGCAGCTAAAACGAAAAATCATATCCTTCCGTAACACAGGGACGTCTCTAATAATAGTCCCTTAAGCGAGATACAAATTTTCAGTATTGTTTTTATTGCTTGGAATTTAAAATATTGGTTTGTGAATCTCGCGATTGAACCTCCGCGAATGAATGGCGGCGGTGCGGTCGCCGACCCACATATGTTGGCGGCGGCGGCGAGCCCTGGAGCCGGTTGCCGCCCGCAGACGTGTCTGCCCGGCCGCCCGCCTCAGCCGCCGCGGCGCCCACGGCCGCCGCCGCGGCGCCCACGGCCGCCGCCGCCGCCGCCGCCGCCGCCGCCGCCGCCGCCGCCTCGGCCTGCGCGGCTGGTCCCGCCCGGGGCCATGGAGACCGGCGGGATATTTAATGCCTGAAGATAAGTTTTGGAAGCGTTGTTAGATTGTAGGCTCGGTGAAGATTGTAGGTAATATGCTAAGGGACTGACGCTGCATGATGGAGTGGGCTGTAAGCGACTCGTCTCGCACGGGCTGCGTCTTACTCTGTCGTCTGCAGACCTTCAGGGGGATAGGGTAGCATTAAAATACTTAATTTCTGAAGAACTTCTGACGAGGATTTAATTTGTGTGATGTAATAGTATTCATTTATCCTAAAACTTGAAGTTTGGCAGACATTTATTCTCCGCAATTCTTATGTAACGTCTCGCTTTTTACTAAGTTTCTTGTAGCCAATTTAATGTAATTCACTAAAGTACAAAAGCTGTAAGTAACGAAGATATTTGGGCAAAAATTTGAGAGAATTTTGTTCATTTAATACTTCAGCACACTTATTCGTTCAAGTGGAAATACGAACATTATTGAGAGCAAATTTTTAGGTCGCTCTTAAAAACTCGCTCGCACAGCGACCGCTGAGATTGTTTTAACTGTAGGGAAACTTTAGGAAGACACGTAAGGACAACACGAATACTTGCTAACATCCATTCCTAAGGCGGGTTTCGAGCCGAAACGGCTACAGCTCTCCAGCCTTAGCGACCTCGTCCATCCAGGCCGGCAGCTTCAATAATCATTGCTATATTACCAGAAAATTAACAAATAACCAGATTTTGTAAAACACGCTTAAGAAATACAAAAGCCTAGCGAATTTAACTCGTGAAAAGTTAAAGCGTTCAATCCCAGAGGACCACAACTATTATCTGTAGATCCGCGAACGTGTGACGGTGGCCGTGCCGAAAGGCCTCAACTAAAGAGGCCCGTGGGGTCGCGTGCGCTTGAGTGCGCGTGCCTGCACGCCAAGTGGAGCGCGTCGGCCGCGCACCTGCGCCGGCACTTGTCGCCCACGCACGCCCCTTGCACGACGCCCCGACGCCCCGCTTGCACGGGGCTCCTCGCTCATCTGCACGCGCTCTCCAGCGGCAGTCTCAAATCGGGAATTCATTTTTTATTTATTTTACGTGAGAAGCAGTTGGAATCTGTGTGAGACGTGCTACGGGGAGAAGTGAATTCTGTGCAAGTTTTTCAAATTATCTTATCCCTACCCTAACTACTACTTGAATTTTGAATACTGAAAGAAAATGAGCATTTTTTGCACTGATTGATAACAAAATATTCGCTCCGAAGTAATGAAAATCTATTTTCAAGAGTAAATCAGCAATAAATTTGGGATCTTATCCCACAACATGGAGAACGATACATTTGAATACCTATATTTCCCACTGAATTCTAGACGATGTGAACAGATAATGAAGTTACATTTTCGTCCAGAAGCAATACGAGGGGCTAACTCAGCATTTGCTCAAAGGATCAGGGAAACTGGACGAAAAACCTGATCGAGATGGGGGTCATTGACACAGAAACTGCGGTACAATACTTGTTACAGGTTTTTAAGCGACACACTGTAATGATGATGCAAAGATTAAAAAGATTGTTAAATTATTGAATTAATATTGGTTTACGTTGCTAGTTCGTCTTAGAGGTTAAGAGCGTTAGTTTCTTATGCATTTTGAATATTACTAAAATGGTGAACGTGCCTTAAGATGCGATTGCGATAAAAAAAATCAGTATTTTGCTAGAGTGCTGGGGGTCCGATAGTAAGCATGTAACTCATGCTATAAATGTAATTTCATTATCTGGATTATTTTTAGACAGCAATGCGAAATAGTTATTGATGTTATCGTTCTCGAGATTTTCGCAGACGTATTCACAAAGGTCGTAATGGATGTAATAATGAAAATCCATTGCTGATTTAACTTTGCAAATGGTTTCATTTCACGGTGCACACACCTGCTATTCTTGCATTGGCCAAATATGTGAAGGTGTGTGGATATTGCATTGTTTCATGAAAATAAACACGGAGTATTATAGCCATATGAAACGTTCTGGGTGACTTCTCGTACATGAATAAATAAAATAAGCTATTCAATGTCCAGATATATTGGGAAGGGGGGCAGGAAAAACATTGAAACGGTGCCAGTGATTTTGATTTAAAGAAAATGAAGTTTCATCACGGACATAAATTAGAGGGTTCAATATTTTGGATTTGTCTAAACGCAATTGTTTATAATAGTTAATGTTATTCCTTTTTCCTAGTAATATTGACTTATATCATAGAGATCTTGTTGCTAAAAGGTTATTTTATTACGTAAAGGGAACATGAATTAATTTTCTAAGTATAACTTTGTCATACAATCATTCCAAGAGGTGCTGATATTTTCAGTTTTGTAATGAACTGATATATTCAAATTAAGATCGCAAATTTCGCGTCTTATTTGTTCAACTTTTATTTGAATTTTTAATGTATTCTTCAAATGTACGTATTAAATAAAGAGTTTTGGAAATTTGTGATAAACCTCGTCGCTTTACGACTTGCGGATTTACTGAAAATTTTCAGTGCACAAGTGGTATTACTTGTCATTAATTTAATAGTCGACAATGTTTGCTTTGTAAATTAGTAGAGATCGTCCGTAATAAAATCATATAGACCATTATTGCTTACATTCTTTCTATAATTGATTACAGAAAATCTGACTTCATAGAGGAACATAATAGCATATTGTAAATTGTAAATAGACTTGCATAAAATTTAGATTCAATAAAAATGTTCAAGGAGGACGAAGTAGAACAAGAAATTGCTTCGAACTTCAAATGAAATGAAGTGCCCTCGCCATTAAAGTGCCACTTTATTTCCCGCCGCTACGAAATGTGTCCAATCCCCCGTAAATATCCACCCCCTGCTTATCTTCCCTTTCACCACCCGACCCAAGCCAACTGACCTCCGTGCGCGACTGTCCGAGAAAAAGAGTTCAAGGCGATCCTACGCAACGGTCCATTCGGACCACGAATGACCGCAGGAATAATAAAGCTTCGTGTTGCTGAGATAACACTGCAACGCTAACCGGTCTCCAAGTACCCAGCGGTGTCAAATGGGCGCCGCTGCGTGGCCCGTGGGCCGGGCACGCCCCTTCTTCCACTCCTCGGGGGAAATGTCAACGATCCCCTGAGAAAACAAGGGGCCTCGCGGCTCGCTCTCCGGGTTTCTATTGACTGAATCCGCGTGACGCGGCTCCCATCGCCGCAGGTTATGTTCATTGATTCAGCGATCGTGAAAGATTTTTTACGAAAGAGTTTCTTAGTGAGTGTCTCCGCATACACTTCAATGTAATCTTGAAGTAAGGGTACTTCTTAAGAATCTTCGAAAATCCAAACACATTGCTCTAAAATGGTTTTGCTAGTCTTAGACAGTTGGGGCGTAGGAGTGGTGATTCAAAAGCCAAAACGCCTTTCTTATCGGACACGTCATCAATGAAGAAACTTCTATATCCTGCGCAAGGCGAGAATGACGTTTCTTAACTTCATTTATCTTAGAGTCGAAAGAGAAAATTGAATGTTATAATTGACGATGAAGTTTCTCATAGACTTACGGCCGAATTCAAGGTCGACCCTTAAAATGAGTGTTCTTTTAAGTGTTATAACAGCCCTTGAATGAACCTTGAAGTGATCACTCATTCCTAAGGGAACGGGTAGTCGGTTTGTTCTCTTAAGTGACACTCACTTGGTTGTCCTCTCGCCGGTTCCAGTTAAGTTCTTACGCGGCACTCATTGACTGTTTTGTTTTATTGTAAGTCTTTACAACAGCATTTCTATTTGTGACCTATTATTATTATTTATTATTATTATTTATTATTATTATTATTATTATTATTATTATTATTATTATTATTATTAGCGATGACTATTTCGAAACAAAATAAATTAAGTTCCCTCCTCGTATTTCGTGCGCACTTTCTACCAAAAAATAATAGCAGATGTAAGAAATTCGTCTGAAATGTAAAATGATAAAGGATCGAAAACCATTTGGTTTCGGTAAAAGTTAATTCGATTAATAAGACTTACATTAATATAATGGTCTTCGCTTCAAAAACGTTAAGTAATAGAGGCCTAAAAATTTTTCAAATATAAGAAGTTCTCGTTGCATTAATATTTTATGCATCGTCACACTTCTAGATGCATTTCATGTTTACCATAATTCATTGTTAGTGACATTCATTATTTTGAATTATTGAATATGCAATTTGAATTATTGGAAAATGGAATTGAATATGTAGGAGTTAACATGTACTTTCCTGAAATTTCGTTAATAATTAACGACTAACGCACTCCTCTTCTAAGCACGTCAATTTTTCATCAGGGTTGCCAGAAATTGCGAAACTCGAATTGTAATGAAAAGAAATTGACAGATTCCAAATGGTCGCGTCGGGACACAAGCTCACAAAAAAATTAATCCTCATGCTCATTCGTGTGCCTAAGATTGCTTTGCAATATTTCGTGAGGCCATAATGAGCTCGCGGCGGGAGGGTTCTTACCTCTTCCAAGAACCCCTGCGACACTCGTTCTTGACCCGCGTCACGGCCGCCTGCTCCGCCCTCTTCCGAGTGACGTTGCGAACAGGCGGCGCATTGAGCACCGGCGCGGCCGCCGCCGCGGCGCCCGCGGCAGTGTCTCCGCCACGAGGCGGCTTTTTGCCCCGGCCCGAGAGGCCCCTTCTCTTCTTCCCTTGCCTTGCCCGGATCCGACAAGCGGGTCGGTGGTAGTGGTGGTGGTGGGCCAAGGAGCGCAGGCGGGCGGGAAGAGGCGCAGAGCACCCGCCCCTTAGCCCCGTTTCAAAATGGTGCGGTTTTTTTCTTCCCAGAAGCGCTGCTGCACGCATGCGCACAAGAGTGCGAAGATTTTGAGAGCAAGCACGCGTGCCTCGCACACAACAACAAAAAAGACAAAGAAACACTGATGCTCAGCGATCCCTGAAGAGCAATCTTAACAAACATTTCGAAAACGGTGATTTTTCATGAGTATAGGTTTTTTCGTCCATGGTCCTCTACGTGGTAACTTTTATAGTTACAAAGGTTTTTCAGTTTGTCAAAGAAAACGAGAATACGATTTAGAAGTAAAAATTGTGGAGAGAAAAAATACAAAAGTATAGTAGTTTGCATTTGGTATTATGCAATTGAATTTTTGATGCTTTCGTGAAAGCAATTAAATGTACCTAGAATTTGAAAAAACACAGCTCTGTAAATTCAGATAGGTAAAAATGAAAATGCCGAAAAAATTAAACATTTTCCATTAACCCTCAAAGATATCCTTACTTTCAATTACTTTTATACTGAAAGATCGTGGATTGTTCTCAGTACGGTTCAGTGATAAAAGCCCTTTACTCATGATATGGTTATTAATTAACATGTAACTTCTAGTATGATCTTTCTTTCTCGGATTATCGTTTTATATAATTTCAAGAGCGCAGATAAATTGTATTCGAAAATTGTCCCATTTTTAATTTATTTCATGTAAGTTTTTTTCTTAGTGCGTCTTTTGAGCAGTTTAGATTGGAAAATGTTTCAGAAACAGAGATATTAAAAATTGCGTTTCGCTGTTTATTCTCCTCCTAAATACGTATTCGGGTGAGAGACGAATTATTTGTGCAAATGGGCCTTTTCGAACGATTGTTATAAATAAAATTTTGAAGCTATACTTTAACTTCATTCTTCCCACTCTTTCGCCTCCTCTGTACTTTAGTTAAATTACGAACTGAAATCTAATAACATCTAGATCATAATTAGTTGCACAGAATATCAAATGCTTTTAATGCATTTGAAAAATGGTTTTTCAACAATCTGATTTTGGGAATTGGGAATTGAAACATGACGAAATTGGAAAGATGGTCGATGTCGTGGTTTCTTGCAAAATCTCGAGTAGGTGATGCTAAATAATAGCACCTCATTTTCTCTCGAGTCTTCAAAGGTAACTCATTCGTCAATATTCATGAACGTTAAGCTCAATTAGCAAGTCTTTAAGACTCAATAAAGCACTGTTCTCCTCTGAAAATAGAGGTGCACTTCACTACACTGAGTTAATTTCTACTTTACATCTGAAATAAATAAACATTTGAAACTCGCTTTCAACATTCACCTAGTATGTGATCTCGGAGACTTCGTCACTACGTTTCACTGATATCACGGTATTCCTAAATGTCACAACTTACGGAGGATGTAATGTGGGAGTAAAAATATTATTTTTAGAACGAAAAAAGTTATTTTTTAATTAATACTAAACATGATCATGCGTATCTTACGATTCTCCTTTCAGATAACTGCGCATTCATTTTAAAAAGTATCTAATAAAGTTATGAAAGGGATGTCATATTACTCTAGATTTTTCATAATGTCTTTTGATGTTAACAAAATTGTATTAGAAACTTCCTAGATAATAAAGTAGTTTGGATACCCATTATTCTTTTTTCAGTCATAAGAAATGTCATATTGTGCAGAACTTTCTTTGTTTTGTGGTTTGTCGATGAAGCAGAGTTCCAGTTCCCTTAACTGGAAGCTTCGGATCAGAATGTTTAAGATTTAAGCCATCCCCTGGAAGTTCCTTATCACAGTTTTCGTATTCAGTAAAAGCAGTTTGAACTAGAGACTTTTCATCATACTTCCTCTGAAATCTTCTGTATCTTAGGGACTAGTAATTACATCCCTATTATTCTGAGAGACTTTGACGACTGTTCCTTAGACTAAAGTTTCTAAACGGCGAGGCTGGATGCGTAACTGCAGGACCCTAAAGATGACTAAATACTGAGGTCATTTGATATCATTGTATTAATCATGCAACCAAAATACATACAAAAATACACACTAAAATGCTTTGGAATTTAAATTTTCAATATAACAATACATGAGGTAATACAGAACTTCATTTAAAATGCATTTGGAGACCTGTATCCAGCAATGACCTTGCTTCGTCTACGTGTGCATTAAAAGATTTCAACAGTGACTTCTGATATTTGATCAGCTGGACCTGGTTGAGCAATCAGCATCTTCGTTACGACTTACGTTTTGGTATTGAAGCTCCCGATTCGATTAGAGTCCCAGCTGAGCGAACGTCAGAAGTCAGTACGTAAATCGGAGAACAATCCGCTCCTGGGAATCAGTTCCGTGAAGTGCGGCGCGGTGCGCGCGTCGTCTCCGGAATGGCGGGTGGCGGGTGGCGGCGGCGGCGGCGGCGGCGGCGGCGGCGGCGGCGGCGGCGGCGGCGGCGCAGGCGGCCTTCACCCAAAAAGCGCAGCGCGGCGCGGCGTGGCGCGTGGCGGGAGGGGCGGGGCGCGGCGCGGCGCGGCGGTCGCGCGGGCAAAGGTGGCCGCGCTGAAGAAATGGCGCTGCACTCTCCGCGTCGCTGAGGGCTTTCTTCGCACGCACTCGCTCGCCCCCGCCCCTCCCCTCCCCTCCACACCCCGCCATCTTCCCCGCGCGTTAGTCATCTCGCGCTTTTGTCTGCTGGAGAGCCCACTGGTGCTGGGTGTACTTCAGGAACGCGTGCTTCTTGTTTGGGGCGGTTCCGTGCCTCCAGTCTTCGGGATAAATGGAAAGGAAAACAATAAACACAAATGTGGAAACGACTTTGTTCAAGCGGATTAGCCCCTGACCCGGGAATCTCGACACCGTTTTTCATCGGAAGGTGGTGTCGTGTGTCAGTATGATTTTCGCGAAATGGAGAAGAGGAGAAAAATGACTTTTCAAATGTTTCGTAAGCGCATGATTTCATCAGTTAGCTAACCATTATTATATCATACAATGTCTAATGCAAATATTTGCGTTAAGTATTTCTTCCAACGCTCAGATTTGTGATCACGTGCGTCTGGTTCCATGAGTGCCTGCCTGTTGGGACAGTACCTTGTTGGTCGAGCTTGATGAATAAATTAATAAAAATATATTAGAAACAAATGGGGGAAAGTTTGTTTGGTCAATGATTAACAAACCATTCAAACGCCAGTATCGTACAAAATAACATATTGTGTGATGATGGTAAACGTGAAAGAAGCGGAAGAACAATGTGCTTCTTAAAATATTTGTGGACATGAAATGTCAAGTGTGGTTACGATATTTATAAAGAAAGCGCAGAAAATGAGCTTGCCAAATATTTTCATAGATAGAAATGTCCCCAACTTAAGATTTCAGATTGCGTCCCATGATATTAGCATTATATGCTATATTAATTTTATTATGATAACCATCTTCACGCAAGATTGTTTCAATGTTGAGAGCAGATTTTAAACGTTATATGTATTTCTCTATTACAATCTGCGTTCGTAAATGTACGAGAAGTAAATAAATGCGAGTGACTGTTCCTAACGAAGTGAGAAAAACGAGACGGTACAGAGAGATCGAATCGCCGAAGTGGAGGGCAAAGGGCGGCTGAATTGAGAAATCCTTTAATGGGTCAAGTTGCGGTTTTGCCTTCGCCTCTCCAAAATGAGAAGCAAACGCCTCAGACCGAATCAGTCAACACCTGCCATTCTCGCTTTAGAGCCGGCGAAGCGTTCAATCTTTTCTTCCCGAGAAAGAATATTGGTGAACGTTTGGTTTCTTTCATTTTTCCTAGAAGTCTGTTACAAGGCCAAAGGATTCAATCAGCCGATCAACAGTATCCTTCTACTTGTGATGTTAAGAAGTACTCCTTGGGCAATATTGGATCACAATTTTCCTTTTTAAAGATAATGTAAGTAAATTTTTTGTGACAGTTTGAAAGGCTAACTTTATATTGATCACGTGTCAGTGTGGAAATGGTAGCTTTTAAGATATTACAAAATAATACCTGCGTATTTTGAGAACAAACACTTCAATATTTCTTGCAAGTGGCATGCACATTTTTTCGACGCTAGAAATAATGCACTTAATGCTGTAATATTTTAGAGTAACATCTGCTATACTATAACAAAAAATCTACGTAAGCACTTAATCTGTTAAATTTCATAGGATTTTCGTAGATACTGAGGCCCAGTGCACTTGTATAACATTTTGTTGAAAGTAGGGACTTAAAGAAAATGAATTTTTTTTTATCGCATGCACGTACATTCATGCACATTTTGCGTGGGTGTCCAGCAAATAGTTTAGTGACCCAGTACGAATACTAATCACCGCAAGTGTTGAAAAAAATGAGGGTCCATCGCTCAAGCGAAAACGGTTACACCGTCGCGAAACGCCCCATTTCCCCACACCGCGCGTGGGTCGTGAGTCGGCGACAAGCGGGAACACCTGGATACATAAGTCTTCGAAATCGATAGGCGAAAAATCTTCCGATCGGCGCGCGCGCCCGCGCCCGCCCGCGCCCGCCCGCGCCCGCCCGCGCCCGCCCGCGCCCGCCCGCGCCCGCCCGCCACGATCCATCGATAACATCTCGCGCCAGATACGTCTCCCGCCCCGGCGGGGGCGGAGCGGGGAGCGGGGAGGGTGGCGGGCGGCCCGCTGGGCGCCGCCGGTAGCGACCTAGGAAAGCATCGATCTTCTGACAGATCGGATCGGATCGCGCCCGATTGCGGCTGCGGCGCGGCGGCGCCTTTGCGCGCGGGGTTGCGAGTGGGCGGCGGGCGGCGCGCCCCGGAGAGAAAGCGGCGGAGGTGGAGGCAGCCGCGCACAGCCGCCTCCGCCTCAGTCGACGTTGCTTGCATGATCGCGGTATGGGGGGCGGTGGCCCACGCTTTCTTTGGGTTTTCGTAGGAAATCTATTGGCTGATTCGTAGCATTACGCCAAAGGGTTTCTCGACTAGTGCTATTAGTACGATTTAAGTTCGGGGCAAAATGTTTCATTCCTCGAACAACATACGAGCGCTGTGAACGCAATTAAATGTGTATGCTATGATTGATTCCGCACATGATTGGGACATTAGCGACCCAACCAGACATATACCACATCAAACATTATTAGAATTTTGTTTTAATATTGAATTTAAATTTATTTGTTACTTAAACGATATTTTGAATTTATCCAAATGTGAATAATTTTCGTTAACGCTGAAAGCGTAATGTGATTTTGGTTATCGGTTTCTGAGAGAGGGAGAAGGGCAAGATAAATGGCGGCGAGTTGGTTGTTATTTATGTTGCTTGGAATAGAGTTCACATACATAAAATACAAGAATTACACTGTAAAGTTACAGTTACTCTCCTTGTTCGGTTTGTTCAAGGTCGCTTTTAAACAAATCATGTAGGGGTCCTGCAATCGCACTAAAGAGAAGTCAAGCTGAAACTTCAGATACATAATACATTGCGTTATACTGCCCCAAAAGCATCCTGATGGTGGTCAGCGCCTATCTATCCCCGTCTAACAAAACCGAGAATAAAAATGTTTTCTTTCGTGTGATAACTAAAGGACTACTTTCTAGTACTTCTTTAGCCCTTTCTGACGCCACCTGTTCAGCTTTATGCTAATTATTTATCATATATCACGGTCCATAATATTTTAAAGTTAGATATTCAGAGTTTCTGATACACAAAATATTCATTTCCAGGTAGTTTGTGACAAGATTCTCGTGCAGACTTTAATTTGAATATTTAATTAATCGACTGAAAACTATACATTCTGAGTATTCATCATGTACATATAATGACGGCCTTTGCGACATCGAATTTGTTTGTTTCTTCTTGAATGTGAGTACTCTAATAGAAGAAAAGAGATTTTTATGCTTATTTAAAAATACTTACTAAATTAATACAAAAAAACAACAAAATTTATTCCATATCTTCTATTGTAGACTGACTCTTTCCATTATTTAGAAAACGAGTCGGTATAATTATCAAAAAATAATGTGGCGACAAATAACTTTCCTTCCTACGAAGCGTTTTAAAGAGATTTCCCAGAAATTACTGCAAAATTCTGAAAGCTATTTTGAATATGGGGTGCAGCGATGGTAATATGCATGTCGCGAAGTATGATGCTACCACAATTGTATAGCGTTACGTGGAACTCGGCAATTTCCGGCGAAGAAAATGCGTGTTACAGTCCTGTTACACGCGGCGTTTTTCAAGGATGCTCCTGCACTTACCACTCGTTTACAACGCAATTTGCCTAATGCCTGTGTCTCGGGCGCAGCGCGCCCTCTCGCGTGAGAGGCGTGGGAATTTCCAGGAAGGATTCTGTGGAGGAGGAGGAGGTTGAGGCCATCAGAGCGTCGAACTGTATAGCAGAGAAATAACATAGAAGCCACAATAGAGTATGTCGAGGAGTGTGTGTGTGTGTGAGGGGGGGAGGGGCTTCATTCTATTTCGGCTCTTCGCCGTTTAATTGCAGTTTTGCCGTTCTACATAGCGAGAAAAAGATGGTTTGATACAAATGGAATTAGGTTGACTTAATGTAAAGATACTTCTTGCTGAAAATACAAACCTTGGGAATTGCAACAGAACTATTGAATGTTGAGTCACTGTTAAATAGTTTAGATAATTCATCTCGAAGCAGTGTTCGCAACTAATGTTTGCGCCATTGGAATCCATGCTAGATAGGTCCGTGTTCTATGGTAATTATGAAAAGAGTTGAAATTGATTCACAAATGGTGTTAGGAGAAAACTTAGATTTAGTGCATCACATTGCATTTGATTAGTTTCAGGGTTAAATTCTGATTCGAAATCTAGCCAAACATTACGTTATTTGAAACGGTTTTTAAAAGAAATGCATCATGCGTGCTGAACACTATTAAAACCAATGACATTTTAAGCAATGATAGATTACCTTCTTACGTGTTATCCCCTTGTTCATTTTTCTCTCACAAGTTTTAATCCCCTCTCTTAATTTATGCAGTTAACTGTAATTTGTCACGGAAAGCGTATTGCTCAAATCTGCTTTCGCTTGGGCCTACCAATACAGATTAACAAGACGCAAACCGCAACAGCTCTTTTACTATTACTTTTTTAACTAACTTTGAGATGATTTCCACCATAGCTAATTTTTCTACATTTCATATGCAATTCAGAGCATAGAATTGTTCTTTGTTAGATGTAGGTTGATATGGAAATATTTAATTTGGGAAAATTAAAATGCTTCCTTGATCTCTTCCCACCTCGACTAAATGAACTTTGTATGATCATCCTCTGCTCAATTGGGTCCACGTGTGTGGTCATAAAAGATATCAAAGAGGGAACTTATAAACGTTTAGAGAACGTGTGGTCGAACATTATCTTTAATGACCACACTTCGTAGATGCCTAACATACAATGCGGAACACATCTTGACTATAACTTAGTGGTTATATGAACGCTACAGAACGACTGAAAAGCTTTCCTTCAACGATAAAGAATCTTCCCGTTCCCTGTAGTTTTTAGTCATTATAGCCTCTGCTGGTTCGAAAACAAATCACAACAATCGCAAACTCTCATCTTGCTGGCGTTTCTGTGTTCCCCCTAGAAGGGAGTCAGTCGGATCACGGCATGCGACGCCTGGGGTGTTTGTCGTATGCCACCCGAAGAAAAAATCAACGATAAGAAAAAGAGAGATGGTTGAAAGTGATCATTCGGAAATGGTGCTTAAGCCACCAGAAAAAAAACTCTTAGTGGCGGAGCAAAAGAGGTCGATAACGAAGAGTGTAATGCTACGCGAATCTTGTCAGTATTCAGGAATAAGCAAACCATGCCGAACCAGAATAATTTTAAAAAACAGCGGGCAGCTTGAGCAGTATTCAGAGATTTATCTCGCAAGTTTCTTATTTTAACAAAGTTTGTTTTGCATTATCACGTCGACGTCGCTCTTCAAATCTTCGTAAATTTCTCGGAAATTAATGTCTCAAGATTCTGTGGTAGTAATTTGATGGAAGTTCATGTTAGAACTATAAATAATAAAAGCTACATGAACTTAAGACAATATTTCACCAGACATTGCTAGGTCTTCATAAAGCATCTTTGTTTACGTAAGAAAACATGTGTATTACCAAAAGTGGGTAACAAATTCACTTAATGTTAAGTCGTAAAATATAAGGTAGCAACGATCTTTTTATAAGTGAAATAAATTCATGGTAAATTGTAAAGTCTAATTTGAATTGAATTTTTGACACGTGCTATGACAAACTTGCTCCGTGGTGTCGGACTTATATAAGAATTTAATGAGATGGTGCCAACATTTTTAAGAAACGTTAAGACACAATAGAATGTTTCTACAAGTCGTTGATTTCAAAGATGTAACACGACAATTCTGTAAAGAATTGAACTGCGCATGCGTCGGCATCAAATGACGGGATTTCGATTAACGAGTCCGACAATCTCGCTGTTTTGTCGTTTACGACACGTGTTCGTAACTTACACTTAACGTAGTTTTCGCCGCCACCTCTGAACACTAATTCAACACAATAAGCATGGAAGTAATGAAAAATACAATATCCATATTACCAATGTAATAAGGCAGGAGCTTAATGGCTAATTTTTTAAGGTAATTCAAATATGTCAAATATTAACTAACGTGAATGATTTGGAAGTTATGTGTATTTTGAGGCTCCTTTGATTTCATATAGGAGTCTATTACAAGTTTTACTATCTTGTAATGCTTATAAAAGCAAAAATGGACTCGGAGATACACAGATGTTCAATTAAAGCTTTTAGATCTTATTAGAGGTATTCAGTTCCAATTAGTTCCTAGTTTTAACGTATGTTTTCGATTGTATGACATACTAAAGCTAACTTTTCTGAAGATACGTTAATTCCTATTGACGATAATGTTTACGTACTACAATGAATTTTCCATCTTGCAAAAACACTCTAATACGTGTAAATTTGTACTACACTTACGTGAATTGAAAAAATTTGTACTCCTAGTCCTCTCATTTCTTTAATCATAGTTTCTGTGAAACACCTAGATGTAATTTTATAGCGGTCTTCATAATACAAAGTAAATGTTTCTCGTTCTTGTCCTCTTCGTCCATCCGTCCTGCAACAAGGGTCGTTGCGAGAGCGCCGCCGGCGGTGGCGGCGGCGATTATAAAGCAGCACGAGGCTGCGTCGGGGTCCTCTCCCACAGCCCCGGGCGCCGCGCCGTCGCGCCTCTTCGCTCCTTCGAATTCCTCTTCGCCCTCCGCCTCCGGTCGAGCTATCGACATCTACGCTCTTAGATGGAAAAAAGGCTCAAGTACTTCTCTCGAAGTTCTCGTCGAAGGTTTACATCTTTAGATGGCAATTACGGGGGTTAGTTAACGACGTACTAAAAGCGGAGCGCTCAATGAAAAGTCTCGCTTGGAAGTTTTAAAGTTCCACTCAAGAAGCGATGCGAGCTGAGTTGATGTATTGTTTGGATTGTACATGCCGTGAGAAACATACACGCTTCATAAATGTCATAAAGATGGTTTAAACAATAATAAACACCTAGAAGTGATGCTTTTAGTGGTGTACTACGTACCGTGTACGGTGTACACCATACGGTGTACTATGTACCATGAACACGTATAAATTACCTAATAAAATTGTGCAAAATTTTGTTCCATTGATTTTTGTCTATTTTTACTCTTACCATACGGATTGTGGGCTGCAATAGTGGCACAACTCAGTCAGGTGTTGAGATGAAGAGTTTACAAGTTTCACTTTGTACTGAAATGATTTGTCTTGTAATCACTCTTCTGCAATTTATTGGTGGAATACTGTACTGTACGATACGCTGATGTTGCTGATGTTAGAAGGCAGACCAATCTACAATTCTGGAAAGTGCATTAGCTCAATGTATTTCTTTTGAGTTGTGCCACTATTGCAACCAAAGACTGCTGTACATATTTTTTTCTCAAAGTTGCTACACTGTGTTACTTCACAATCTCATCTCCACCCCGATCGTAGCTAGTTCGGAAAAACTCTGCAATCCCCACCCCTCCCCTCCCCACCACTTATTTTGTTTCGTACAAAGAGACCAGGACGATGTAGCGCAATATGAAATGAGTAGCCACACTTCCCTCGTGCCGAATGGAGTTAGCTGCAGTCCGCCTGTAGGGGCTTTTCCCGTTATTTAATCCAAGTGACAGATGTTCTGTATGTTACGCACTCCAATTGCACGATTGAGCAAGCGATAAAATTTGCCCGTCTTGGAAGTCGAGGCGACAAAGCAAAAAGCCCCGTGATTGTTTTGTTACTCTGAATGGAGCGCGAAAAACGTAACGAGGGAAGCACCCCGTGCAATTCATCAGGCGCGTGGAGGCCTGGACTCGCGCCGGTGAATGGCGTGGCGCGCTGCGTAAATGGCGGGGCGTGCTTCCTTATTTTTAACAAATGAAAGTCATTTATTTGCAGCGGCGGCGGCGGGCGAGTGGCTGCGAGCACTCGACGTCAGCCATGGGAAAGGCAGAGTGACGTAATGACAGGAGGGCGCTGTTCTAGTGTGACAAGCTTCTCGCCGTCGCTCCTAAGCGGGAACAGTCGTGTCAAACGGCTTTCGTGAACACGCCCGGCAGGGATGTGCCGCGCGGCCTATTAAAGGACATGCCGGTACTGTGTTTTCACGGCCGTATTGATGGGCGTTTATGGTTACTAAATCGCCCCAGACAATCGGTGCGGGTTGAATACGTGATTAGACCTGCATGTGATTTGCTCGAAGTGATCAGGGCGACCTCTAGGTTTTTCTTTTGGCCTTGTGATGGCCTCTTGTAGCTACGATTTAATGACAAAAGTTAACGTCATCACAGAACATTTGAGGAAGATCGTGACATTTGTCTTATTACTGTTCAAAAAATAATTTTTGGATTTAGGAACAAGGCGTTAAGAATACTCGTTCTTGGACCTCGAAGCCAAAATCCGTAATTAAATGTTTCTGTAGTCTGAAAAAGTAATATTGCGCCGTTATATCAAAGAATCTTTCAACATTCTTCCAAAAGTATGAAACATTGTAATGTTTACCTTAAACTTTAGGAAATGCCGATTAATGGTGGTAGTATTTTATTAATACCGGGTAAATGTGACAGAAAAGTCGAGTCGACCCTAAATTTTATTACAAGTGTTCTTAAAAGTTTTTAATAGTAATTACAACTTCAACATAAGTATGAGAAACAATTCTGGAAAGAGTTTCTTCTTAAAACTGAAATAATCAAATAATGTTTATTTTGAAATATCAGACTTATAAATTTTACATTCTATCTCAAAAATTTAAGTTTGCCGGATCTACAAAACCTTTTCCACTTTTTTCTTCCACTTCATTCTTGTCTTCATTTTTTTCAACTGCAAAAGGGGTTCAATGCATTGTTCTAAATCTAAAATGAAATCTGCCCTAGTGACATGTTCACCCAACAGGAACGAGATTCACGATAACTGAAAGAATTGGTATCGCTTAATCGTGGGACGTGAGAAAGATTTAATCTCTTTTAAATGGTTGATCAGGATGAATGTTGATCACGTCAAGATGGAAAAAACTTTCTAGATGTAGAACGCACGCTCATCATTCGTTCTTTCAAGGACCATGATGTGAAGAAATCAGTGATGATTGTATTATTAAAAAATACTTGCTGCTATTAGATACTTTTTTGAATGTTCAAATTATTTGAACATTATTATTTACTTTTTTGAATGTTGACATTATTTAAAAAATAATAAACAGGAAATGCTTTTTGATGTGCACTGCTGTTTGAATTGCCTGCAGGATATAAGTAATTTGCAATCTGGTAAGAGTGTTCTGAAGAGCGAAGTATGCTGTGTCAGTGTAATCCATCAAATATTGTGACGCGCTGTTTGCCCAGTTTGTTCACTTCGTTGGCATTCATTTATTAAAAGCTTGCACTGAGGGTGTGCTTTACGGCTCTTAAGGCATAGGTCGGTATTATAAGGTTAAAGTAGCCACATTCAACAAGTGATTGCAATGTTGTACTATGTGGTATCTCGAAATGGTTTTAGTTTCAATTACTGGTTAGGTAAGAAAAGACAATACGCGCAATATTACTTTGACAATATAGTTAATAACATGGAACATAAAGAAGGTTGTGCAATGCGCATATGTTGAAGTTCAACCGAACTCTATACAATTAAAATTTATGGATATTAAAAAACTAAGCTTCAGATAACCTGGAATTGCCAATATCATCTCCCAAATTGCTTAGATAAGTGATACCTTAAGGAATAAAGAATTAAGTATAGTGAACTCTAACTTAGGATAGATAAGTTAGGTTTTCATTTCTACAAGAATCATCGTTAATTAGGCCTTCGATGCAGTAAATATGAAGAGTTTTCACACCTCAGCATTAGAGACCGGTTTTAAAACTGTAAGGTAGTCCTTCCTTTAAATTTGATATTTCTTAATGTCCCTCAATAATACTTAATCTCTTTCGTTAACAACCACTGCGTTCAATGTGTACCTGCTGCTATTTCTGACCTGTCTTTGCAATACTGTTGTCAATCAAAAAGTAACCCAGTGATATATATTGGAGAAAAGTGGAAACAATTCAGAACTTACGTAGAGGTATGTAGTAATCACAAACACAATCAAAATCACGATATGTATGCCTTCAAGGGTATTTTAAATCCTACAGTCGCAGTAAAATTTCTATCTATTTCTTTTCATTCAACATATGTGATAAAACCATTACAAAGGATGGGTGCAAGTTAGAGCTGAAGACTCCTCACATTTTTCATTTATTTCTTGCGAAAAAAAGAGAATAACTGCTAATGTAGCATAGAGAGGGAAGTGAAATACATGCAAAGTTTGGTTGAGCTCAGATATTTCTTTCTGACATTAATATTGTATTCAATTCATTTCGAATACAGATGGCAAGTATTGACAGACAGGACAAAGTTCTATAAAGAGAAGTTTCCCCGTTAAACTTACTTGTATTAGAATTTCCAAACGAGCTACAGATTCAGTCTCTTTATTTCTTGCGTACCCCCCTCATGAAGGATCGGCTCGCTACCGTAAGTACTTGAAGAAAGATTTGATGGTAATATAGAAAAAATCATTTCCCTATTAACACACCACGGGTATCAAGAAAACTTGTGCAGATAGTGCACCTAGATTAATTCCCAGATGCAGAAGGACATAGTTCCGTAAGTGTAGTTCACGCTTTATGTCGAGAGGTGACGGTAGTCTTCCCTCTGGATGGGGAGATCGGATGTACACATCCGTTTGCGGGATTTCCTGCTCAAAGTATCTCCTACCAGTGGGGCACTGCCACGTTCGAGACAAGCTATAAACTGCCAACATGTGTGGTGGTGTAGTACCACATCGAGGAATGAAGTGTGTGTATGTATGTGTTTGTGTGTAAGAGGGTTGTACACGACAAAAAAGGAACGAAAGTAGCGAACGTTTCGTGGCCCGTTTGTTGTTAAGGTTCTGCATTGATCGGAGAAACCACAAAAAACTACCGATCAGAGCAGCTGGCCGTTAGAATTCTACTTCAGTCAGCTGCTGAATTTGGTCTAGGTTTCTTATTAGAGTTGAAAATCCTATCATCGACAGAACTTGAACCGTAAACTTCGATCATTTTTTAAGTGAACGATGACATTAGGTCATTGTTACCTTTTACCTTGTAAAATGAGCTTTTAATTAATTCGCGAACGTCCTTCTCACGGGGATCGAGGTTTGACATGTGCTTATCACTGTTATAAAGATTCGTTTTATAAGGCAGAAGGTGTAACAATCACTAGATGTCATCGGCCACTTAAAAAAATCGAAGTATAGCACTTCAGTCAGAAGCCCTGCAGTGATTTCAGTGGATGCCGTGATTCACCTCAATCGGTCTTAATAGACATATCATGGAGGCGGCACCCACACCGACCCTTTCCGCTCCATTCCAAAGGACAAACGGGAAGTCTCTTCCTATGTCGAGGGACAACTGGCGGCGCCTGCCCCCGCACAGCGGGTCGTCGTTATAGTTCTAACATCCCTCGGGTGATTCGTTACAAATGCGCTTAAAAAGTACCCTTCCTTCCCCGAGCGACAAGCGGCGTGTCGTGCGCCGGGGGTCGAGTGCCATCCTCGGCACCTGCCCGCGCGCCCCGGGAGCATTGGCCCCCGCGCTATCAGTGCGGGCGGGCGGGCACCCGCAGCGGGGCGGAACGGCGCGGCGCGGTGCGGCGCTGAACTTGGCCGTCAACGCCGCGCCGACCCCGATGTGCGCTGGAGGGTGGCGGCCGCGGCGCCCGCCGCGCCGGGCGGCTACCGCTGCCACCGTCGCGCAGTGGGCCCCTGCGCGGTGCCAACCACGCGAGGATCTGGAGGGGGACGGGGTTACCTACTATTGTGCTTCGATTGGCTACCGTACTATCATCAGCAATTACAATAAATTTAATGTAGGTTTAATGCAAGACTACACATGACATTTAATGTACCTTGTACATTAAAGGGATATTAATGAACATTAAGGGATATTAATGAACATTAAGGGATATTAATGAACATTAAGGGACATTAATTAACATTAAATTTAATACTTAAATTAAAATCAATGGAGATTTAAGGTACGACCGCTAACTTCACTTAAGTTGTCTACATTAAATTTAATTGTACACGTACATTAAATTTAATTGTACACGTACGATAATTACTTTCATGTACTTTACATTAAAAGTAATGCAGAAATTTCTGAGAGTGTACGGTATCTCCTTAACAGTGGCGAAACTAACCTCGCACTCGCTTCTCAAAATTCACGTGGACGCAACGCACATGAACACGATTAACCTCACTCTCTACTAGACTATGGATAACTGGTTATCTAAAAATTCGACCATTGTTATTCATTTGCTTTATACTTTAAGATGACACTGAAAAAATACTGGAGGTTCTCATAAACTATTTAGGAGGTTATGGCATCGACGTAATCACGTGACCACCAACCTAATTTCATTATTAGGGTGGTGTCGGGACAGGTTCAAGAAGTTCTGTATTAAATGAAGGTTACGAGATCAGATCGTCACGACCTAAGGTACATTTCGACAAAAATAGAGATTTTTCCATTTTGACGGCCCAAGACCTCTCTGTAAGAAGTATTAAGTTTTCATGGCATCATTAAGTAATACAGTAAAGTTTGTTGTAGATTCAGAACAGTTGTACACGAGCAACATGGCAAATTTTGCCTTAAGACCAGTTTGAGCGTGAAATAACGAAGTGTTATCATCTACTACTGAACCATTTAGTTTTAATGACTCGAAAGCTAATGACTCGAAATTATCGTCGAACATAGAAAACGTTGAACAGAGAGTGGACGTGCTAGGCAATTTCAAAAAATGGTAATATTCACGAAGACAAAACAAAATAAGACGCCCTATAGTTAAATTATTTTATTGATTTTCATCACAAAATTTTTTTAATGAATTCGTGTGAATAAACGATTTCGTGTGAAATAGACTTGTAAGTGTGTTTCATACCATGTCATGCTATAACTAAGCTAATTTGAAGAGCTGTTGAAAATGAACACTTGGAGGCAAAACGAAGACTTCTTCAAAACAAATTTTTCTCCTTACAGTTTTTTACCAAAAATTTATTAATAAACTTTAACATTTGTAGGTCTAAGAGATTTATTCACAACTATTTACCACAAAGACTGTTTCATTATGGGGGCCGCCGTATCTAATATTTTTGCGGTATTCTTCACCCGAATCAGCATGTCATAGGTTTTGAGGGAATAGTCTTCAGGCCAAATGGGGGGGGGGGGAGGAAGTTCAAGGGCTACTTAATGAAAAAAAAACACACTAAACTAAATGAAAAACCTTTTATGAATTACATACATAACTTTAATAAGGAATCTTGATAAGAGATTACATGAAGCTAGATTTTACGCATTTTCCCAATATTTTAGAAATCGGAACAAGGTAAACTACAAAAAATTGCATCCCTTTGTTCATAATGAATTGATATAGATTTCCGTGAATTCTCGACCATTTCAATTTTTCGAATTTATCCTGGCTAGTGAATCCTAAATTATTTCACGAATTTCTCGATTTCTTCCGTGTCGGCTGGTTCGGGCCCAGTGTGTGGTGGCGGGCTGCTGGCGAGGTGCCGCGACCCACGCAATGTTTACGTCCGCACTGTGGGGTCGTCACGGCTCGCGCGCCGCGGCTTTCTTCTCGCCCGCCGACGTCTTTATGGGCCACTGCTCCACGCGCGTGGCGCTTGTGAATGAAATGCTCGCTCCGCGCCGCCGACACGGGAGCACGAGGGGGAGGGAAAGGAAAGTGCTCGGGGAAATGTGACGGACGAAATGCGGAGGTGTGAAACGGACACTGTGGAAATTAAGTTTGAGTGAAAATGTATGCTGTAGATTGGGCAGTTGTCGAGATGAAAGTTTTTTCAAATGGAGATTTGAATTTTATGAAAACTCCAAACACGATGAACTCCAAACATGGGCATCACTTCATCAAAGCACAGGTGCTCGATAATAGTTTATAATGTTTATTACAAAGAATCGCGATACAGGAGAAAATATTGTAAATGTCTGTAATTTAAAAAATGTAAAACAAATGAATGGCTATAAGCAGTGCGGATAGCCGAGATCGCTGAGACAGTAGTGTCGTGGCGATCTCGGACGGAAGGATCACGGGTTCGAGTCCCGCCTCGGGCATGGGTGTTTGTGTATGTATGTCTGTCTGTGTGCCGTCCATTCATCCTCCATTATCATCATTGCATCTTCCATCCCCCCAGGACTAAAAACTCCGGGGTATAAAAATCGAATTTAGCCTAATGCTGATCCCCCTGATTAGTTACATGCACGACTTGCAACGTGATATTGTTACTGAGCCCGTACAAGTGCATGTTCTCCGTGGTCCAAGTTGGCCTATTTGCGAGCAAAAAAATGGATGGTTATAGATTTTGAGGATATAGCGAAGTTCTAAAGGCAAGCAAGTAGACAAGAAAATAGCGAAGTAAAATGAAAGTGGTTTGTTTATAACCTGAATTCCTAACTATTCTTCTAGACAAACACAATCGTTTCAAAGCGATACAAAATATTTCGTGAGTAAAGTTTTTGGAAATTGACCGTCGTATTTAAGTTTTTAATAAACGGACAACCAACACGACCACATAAAAATTTTATTGCTGAAAATATTCTGTTATATTTCCTTGAGCTGTGATGGGTCAAGTAGAAAGGGTGTTTCCTTTGCAGAATCTAAGAGTACATTCGGGATGTTCTAGGTCAATGAACGTGAAGACCCGACGATAGTAGATTTTAGACTGTAGCTTGATGATGGATTGAATTCAACTACTATCTGGAGTAGAATTCTAGTTTCGGATAGGAAGTTTTCCGTCGTTTCTCCGATGGTTACAAGAGGAATGCTGGAGCAATACAGTTCATCGACTTTGTACCTTACACACACACACACACACACACACACACACACACACACACACACACACACACACACACACACACACGCACGCACGCACTTACATGCACTACATGATCACAGAAGTGGAAATCGCAATCGGGAGCTTACAGCTTGTCCCCCCCCCTTGGAGTGGTGCCCTACAGGGATATTCCGCCAACCGAACTGTAGGTCGGCGCCAAACAACATGCTCAACACTCGGTAAGGAACGCCTCCACATCCCGATATATGAGAAATATAGTTCATGAAACTAACATCTAAGAAATTGGACGCGCCCGAAAACAATACTCAATCTCCCAGATCCCTATCTTCCCTAACGGAAAACTCATTCTCTTGATATGAATGCCCGGCCGAGTCTGAGTCACGGCGGTCTACGTCCCAGGATTACGTGACGATTCGAAAAGCGCAGCGCGAGAGTCCCGCTGCCGCAGACGGTCAATCGCATACCCATCGCGGGCTGCGCCGTCCGCCGAAAGTGCAGATCATCGGGCGCGGGACGTGCAATTCATGCAGGGGGCGGGGCGCCCACAAAGAATACGCGCATCGCATACGTAACAGACGGCGGCTCGGCTCGGCCCCGCCTCGCGCCGCCCAGCGCCCTGGCCTGGCGAGGCGCGGCGCGGCGCTTTCCTCTCGCTTCAAAGGGGTCGCCGATGGTTAACGCGCGATCTGCGCTCGCCGCAACGGTCGCTCGGCCGCGGGCGCTTTCTCACACGGGCGAACAATGCGACCGCGGGCTGCGAGGCGGTCATCAGAGCGCAGTTGCGATGGGACTAGCCGCGTCATGCGCTGCGGCTCTTGGCGGGGGGTGAGCATAATGCCGCGCTTCCCCCACCGGCCCTGGGGCAGTTGGCAGAGTGGGGTTGGATGAATTATGAATAAAATGGCAGAGTGGGATTGGATGAACCAATTTATGAATAAAATTCTGAATTTTCATTTCTTGAGATGTAAATTAATACTGGTAATAATGGTAGTGAAGCGAAAAAAATATCAAAATAAACTATACTTTCTACTAACATGAGTAAATAGATTTCAATTAAAAATGTACTGATTGCTTAAGTCGCGTACCAATTGGCAGGGGGGTAAACAATGGACCCAAACGTAGGTTTTTGCTTCTATCTCTGATCAGGTAAGAAGTGACTGTTTCGCCCTTCGGAAATTTCATTATTAAAACTTCCTGAACTCTTAAAACATTTTTGTTTTTCAACATTTTTCGGATGTTTACAAAAAAATCTATAGTCACCATTCCTAATAACTTCATGGAAACAGGATTTCTTACAGACTTTGGTCCAACATCCCTCCAAAATCTTATTTTAAAATCTGTTGATGTGAAGATTTGTGCAATCAATGCAACAGGGTTGGATTAGAATTTAATGCCAAGCTTTCAATTACTTTATTCTTGGAACCTCATTAAGACTTTAGAAGTGATTGTTGGGTAAATCTTACCATAATATGACACTTACATTCATTTTACCATGTATATTCGATTACTCTGTGTTTTTTGTTTAAGTGTTTTTAGTTGCGTGGCGTACTTGCTGCTTCGATTGCAGCTGTATTCTGTCAAACATCATCAAAAATATTGTTTCCAACAGTAAAAATAATACAATTCAATATATTTCATTAGAAATCTATTTATTATTTAATTATTTTCTTCGGATCTAATTTTTCTGAAAACCTAATATTTAAGTAATCGTATTTTAGTCATTTCGTGGCATAACGTTGGAGCCAAAAAATATCCTTTAGAATATTGTTCTCCTGTCTCGTATATTATTAGTTTTCCTGTTATGAAAAGTTATATATTGGATTACTGAAAACTGAAAATAAAATAATTTCGTCAATCATTCCTCAATCATTATGTAAATTTTATTTTCTCAGAATGAAAACATTGAAACTTTCTTCAATTCTATAGTTACTTCAACTGTCTAATCAGGTTTTTCTTAAGTTATCATTTAAATCGATAATTTGGTAGTATTATCTCGTTTACTGCAGTTAATGACGCGTGGTCATTGCGGTGTGTTTACGTCGAGCGTATGTTGAGAGTACCAAACGAGTGTCCCGATCTCAGCCCAAGGGCACCGGCGGCAACAATTTCCGTCAACAGCGGCTGCAGGCGGCGCGGGTGGGGGCTCCTCGGCGGAGCGAGCGCTGGTCTCGATATGATCGGCCGCGTCCTGCGGACTTTCACCGGCACGAGATGACACGGACGAAAATGGGCCGACCGTGACGTCGCCGCAGACGCCGCCGCCGCCGCAGCCGTCGCCGCCACCACTGTGATCTTACCGAACTGCCGTATCATTAGTAACAGTGTGCGATCGTCCTCATCACCACAGCAGAATCTCTGGAGTCGTCGTGACATCGCTGCAGCCTCGGTCATTCGTTCCTGTTTATTGCCAACGCCCCCCGGCCACTTCCACCGTTTCCACTGCCGTATCTACCCCTCGCTCCCCTCACTCTAGACACCTCCAGCTTCACCTCTCCGCCAACGCCTGTGTGCCGTTCTCTGCTCGCCCGACCGGCTTCCCGCCCGCCTGCCCGCCTAGCCTGCTCGCGACTCGCCTCCAGCCCGGTCGCGCTTACGCAACGTCAACAATCGCGAATGGCGGCCGCCCGGGGCGCCGGCTCCAGCGGCGAGGGAGTGGCGGCGGCGGCGGCGGCACCTTGCACAAGCGATCCCCTGCGGCCACGGCCCACGGCCAGCGCGAAGCCACACGGCGCGCTCGCCGATTCATGCGCCTCGAGACGGGTCGGCATGAGTAAACAGAGCGCAGAACCATTTGAATGGATGTAAATACAGATTAGAATAAAGGTTACAAACTTCTAGGGTCGGGGGGGTTGTGGTAGAAGTTTATCACTTTTTTACCAATAAAAATGTGATGGGACTCTCATTAGTTAAGGATGGTAGAATTTACCAATTTAATTTTAAAAAATCGCATTTTAAAAACAAGGCTATTACATTTTATAACACTATAAAAATTAAAATGTAGCATTTTGAAGCTTTTGTTGAAACCTTATTGTAAAGGAATAAATAACATTATTTTTCTTTGCGATAAAAAATATTTTGGTGCTTTCTAGATTTTCCCGTAAGTTAGGAAATAAGGGAAACTAATATTTCGTCATTTCTAAAACAAACATTTAAAGTAGTAATTTTAAATCGTTGAAATGGAGTGCTGTTTTGTATAGAACTACAGTCTTCTGAGCAACATTATTCGAAGGAGAGGAAAAGGATTGCCTTGCAATTCGTGAATTTTATTAAAACAACACATTCTTTTAAAAGTGCATTTTGTTAAATGAAATTAATTAATAAATATACCCATTATCAATATGTAACACATTCAGTGGAAAATTAACTGAATATGCCCTACGGCATATTTCAGTGTTTCTTTTAATCTACTTGTGTTAGAAACAATTAAACGATATTGACTGAAAAAGCCTTCAGTTTCTACCCTGAGGACCACTGTTAAATTAAAGGTTTTCAGTCATCGATGTGTTGTCGATGACTTATCCCTACTTAGTGAAAACTCGGATGAAATCATAAATTGCAATTTAACCATTATATCGCAAATTCATTACCATTTCGCACTCGTACGTGATTTCGCATTTTGTGATAGATTTTGCATTTCTTTGCAGGTTGAAAACCTCTAGAACTGTACTGCACCCACCGTCAAACATATTAATATTTTTCGGTGTTTGATAGTATTTCGCATATTTTAGCAATTGCTAAAATGCACCAGGTCTTCTCATAAGTTACACATGACAGAATTTATTCATCTGCCCCTGATTGGTAAGCAACCCCTCCTACGCTGACGCTTGGCAGGTACGAAGCTCTCGGGGGACGACCGCTCATTGGCGATGACAATACGGGCTTCAATGGTCAGTTTTCATCACCTCCGAACGTGCGTAGCGGGTCGTCCCTGAGAGTTTGGTACCTGCCAAACGCCGGTGCAAGATGAATTGTCTTCTAATCAGTAGAGCAGTGTAAAAGAGAGAAGTTTGTAATTTCGTTAAAAGATTTCCAAATTTTATTCGCAAACAGTTTTATTATTTCTTTCTCCTATATGCCTATAATTCATAACATTTATGAACGGTTTTCCACACAGTTGTTCAAAGAAGAGATCCATTAATTCATAGCTTCAAATATTGTTGGAAATATTAATGGAAGTTTTTCAAGAAAATGACCGCTAATGGTTTGGTGATTTAAAATTATATTTGCATTATTGTCCGTCTTTGTCCAATCCTACTCAAAAACACAGAATGCAATCTCTTTGATTTCTAAGCCGAAAGACTTTCTAGGCAAGTAACGAAACGTACTTCCGATCAATGAAGAGCGTCTTTGACACATCCATTCTTTACAAATTCAAGTAATGATAGAAAAAAATTATCATACTAATAAGTTCATTATAATATAGATACCAAAATCGGTGGTAAAATCTCACATACGATATGTGGTTTATCATGTCTAGTGCAACACTACGTAATGTACCAAATTACTCGTACTATCGTGAATTCACTCTTCGGTAAATATTGCATCAGTTTCAATTTCATTTCAGTTTCAATGAAGACGTTCCAGAAATAGTATACTTTTAAATAATTAAACTTCATCTATAAATTGACAGTAAATATAAAGTTCTCACATCATATTTCTTCTTTGTTTCAGGTTGGTATCCAGACAATACCCTTAAGAGAAATCTCTTTCCTGTGAGTACTATAAAAATTCCTTCAAAGTAATAGAAGTTACAGAATTCAGAGAAGCATGTTGAAATGACATTCATATTTTAGATACCGTTACCACGTTAATTTACATTTTTGAATAATACTTAATAAATAATTTCTGTCATTTGATTAAAATCTATTGCTATATTACAATTTTTCCGGCAACATTAAAACACAGCCCAAACTTGCTATTATATATCAGGTTTAGTGGTTACCGGAGGCTACGCGCAATTAAAGCAAAAAGTCGGAGTGACATAGCCAGTATCACATTGGTGGAAATCACCATTTCCTTTGTTTCAATATTTGTAATATATCTTCTCAACTCTACCTGATATTTGAACGTGCTTTACCAAAGGGATGACGCGCATACCACATTAGTGTATCAGCGTACTCAAACTTGTATTAAAAATAGACCATACACAATCCCTTGAAATCAGAACATAATAAAACCACTAACTTGCATTACGCGATCTCTGATCTTGCATTATCATTCTAGCAGCGTGGCACAGACATCCGTTAACCATATACTGTGGTACGTGCTATCACTTAGCTGATCTGGAATCCGCCAAGTTATCTACTATACATGGTTGCACAAGTTTCGCCGGAGTCGTGCCTAAGAATTTTCCTGCTATTTTTAAGCTTGATCACATAGTAGCCCCAGATATCCTTTACGTCTCGTCACCATGCATTGAATTGCATTTGTTTTATAGAAGAAAGTGTCGTATTTTAAAATTCCTGAAGCTGTTTCCCAATTATCTCGCATTCTTTCTCTAAACCTTCACTGATATTCGTATAGCGTATTTTCCTTCTGCCACCTGTGGCAAGTTCTTAACTGAGAGTCCGATCTCGTTCTTTGAAGGTAAAATTTTAATGTTATTTGTTCTTTATTACAATTAATTTCATCTTAGTTCACCAGTACGCTCATTGCTTCTATTGCGCATCCAATCCGCTCTAATTACCATCACAAATCGCTGTTGTATCTTTGATTGGCCAAGCCATGTTCTTCCTCACGATATGTAAATTTGATAAACGATATTCTTCGTTCAAAGATATAAATTAGAGGGATCTTTATTTAAGACGGTTGCTTATTTTCATGTCAGCTTAATAGTGGACATTTGTAGTACCTTACAGTAGAAGATTGTTTCAGTCATTTGTCACAGAGTGTTCGTAGGAGAATAAGAGTAAATATTTTGGCTGAAAGCTGAATGAAACAAGTGGTGGCAGTGTAACGAGGATAAAAAAAAGCTTTGGACACTCAGAAAATGTTTGAGTAGGAAAATTTTAAAATGGTTTTCTATCAAAAAGACATCTTTTCATTTTTTTCAATTTTTTTTCTCATTTTAGCAAAGCTTCGCAAGATTACAAAGGAGTATATTTCAAACCCACCTTATTTCTGCACGTATTGATTAAATGGCTTTCCTATGAGAGAAAACGTTTAAGGAAGTGATATTTGAAATTCACAGACGTCACAATGGAACACTTATGAAATGAAATATAAACATCCACGTGTAAATAGTAGTCTTCATAATTGGAGAGCGCCGTAATGAGAAATATGTCAAAATATTCTTCCTACAAAGTAAAACTTTCATGAAAGTGTACAAAATAAATATTGACAAGTGTTAAGTAGTACAACGAATTAGTTCATAAAAAATGTAATTATATAACAGAATAAATTTAAATTATATACATGTGTAAAGACACAAAAACAATTTTAAGTTCACTTTGAATGGAAGCAAAATACTCTTTAGAAACAATTAAAGGTTTCTAGGCCTTAATGCACCAAATACTTAAATAGCAGTGAAATCAGTCGTCTTAAAGACTAATCTACACGCATTCCCCTTTGCCTCTTCCCACTCGAAGTATACCCTTGATATAAATGGCAAAAAATATGGATGTTTTAAAAACATTGATATAATCTTGATTTTTCTTCTCGAAAATATCATACATGTTTTGCTTTCGATGTTTTTCTTTATATCGACATATTTGTGCAGAAACGTCTATGTTTAAAGAAATTCTTGATATAAATAAAATTTCCAGTATCTATTCTATTTGTATATTGCTCGCAGCCAACAGCCGTTGCCAATCAATCGTCGATCTTCAGGCGGCACGTCTCGTATTTGCAACCTTTCCCCAGTGTTGTTACCTTTTTTAAAAAATATTTTGTACGTGGTAATATCATTCATTACATTGCGATTTGAATCTTGTCTACATAGAACATGGATTAAAAAATTAAGATGACAATTACATTTAAGGCAGGATGTGCATTGAACTAATATTTACGTGTTACAGGTCATATTAGAACCTCTGCATTTTACTTATAAATATTTAATCACATTTAAAACGTCAATACTTTAAACATATTTTTTGGTCCATGTTTTCGTCGACATTGAAAACCTTTTGGTGATGTATGGAAGTATGGATGTTTTGCTAAATTTTGCCCGCACTACCCCTTGATACCGCGTCTCCTCTCAGGAAGTCAGCCGCGCGGCTATTGTCCGTCAGTCGGCCGAGCGGCCACCGACAGCTGACGGAGGCCGGGAAGTGTGACGGGCGCTCGGCGGGTGCGTGACGCCGTCATTATGCAGATGGCCGTCGATGGATCCCGGGGCGCGCGCTGGAAAGGCTGGCAGGCGCCCGCGCGCTTTGCATTGAATGGCGATGGGGCTTACGTGAACGCTTCCAGGTGCTCGTAATGTCCGCGGAAGAAGTTTCGCGAATTGGGTGACGTCACGTCACGTCGTTCGTCGTTCCTCGGAGCCATCTGGAGCTCGGGCGATCACCTGGCGGGATGGGTGATCGCGCGATGACGAAGCAGGGTGAATCCCACGGTGCCGGCTCCTTCGTTTACTGGAAACGGAAAGAGAAAAACAGCGTTTAAAGCGGATTTACACCTATAAATGTATGAATCTTGAGTTAAAATTGTTTTTACATAATTTTTTGTTCAAAATAAAATGTTTTAGTTACCATCAGTCAGAATTATGTGTTTGATTTCCAATATTCCTTTTTCGCGAAGAAGAAATTGGCATATTTTGCAAAATATAATCGTAGTTTGTTTTCCTCAGTCAGTCGGTTTTCAAAGATTGATATCCTTCATTTGAAAACCTTCAGATTGAGCATTTCAGTTTTAATAAATCTTATCTAAGCTGGTTCAAACCTTAGCCTTTAGCTACAAGACATTGAGGAAAAACTCTGCTTGTAGTTCAGTGTAATATAATTGGAAGTTGTAGAGGTCGTGTTAGATATAATTGTGAGCGGTGATACAGGTAAATTAATTTCTACTTGAATTAAATGAAGTTCAAAATATTTTATTTTTAGTATATTCATAATAAAGAAGTAAAAGTATTTATCAAGAAGTTGAAGATTGATATTCAAAACTAATTACAGTTTTCATTGCCCACAATTAGCCTATAACAGACGCCATCGTGTCTTTAATCACCTAAATATACCAATGAAGCTTATGATCATGCCTAGGGTTCTACGAATAAGCTATCATATATGTATTTTTTTAAGGTGGGCACGAATCGGCCTTGGGCTCCAAATCACTCTGGGTAAATTGTGTTAAAACTTGCTTTAACGTATCAAAATACGTAACCTAAAAGTTTCTCTGGATAAATTCGTTCAGATACTAAGAACCATTTATTCTATATAGGATCATTTCTTATATTCCAATATTTCGAAATGAGATGCTGCGCTTGCTTTTATGAAGCCGATAGTAGTATGTTAGTTACGATTTTGGCCATTACAGGTGGTACCAGTCACAGAGTTACACGGCGCGAGTCCACCTTGGGCTCTCTCGTAACAGTGATTCACGTTCGTATCCGGTCGATGGTATCGGCTTCCTTTGGGAAGACCCCCAGGCACAAGTCCGGCCTAACTACTGCCTTGCGTGTTTATCTGAGCGAAATCTCGAGACTGGTAGTCGTAACGGTATTGCCTGATGACTGGAACGTAAAATCTCGAGCGAAGACTCTGACAAACGGATGTTTATGGGAGAGTGTTTATACTCTCCTAATAGCAAGGAGGTTAATGTGTTAGTTTGTTGCCAAATGGCAGAGATTTTTTTTAAATACTCGATTATCTTAGTGTAAGGGGCGACATGGAGAAAACTTGATGAACATTGCTATTACAAATTTTCACAAGAGATCCTTCAGTTAAGAGATTTAATAACGTTAGCCATTAAAGAATAGCTATATACTTAAAGATCATCCCTTAACGTGTACTATAAAACGCAGGTTACCTACGGACATAACTTGAGGGTACTTTTGGTGGCACGCAAGATGATGCAATAAAAGTGTTAGTTGAAAATAATTTTATGAAGTGTTTAAAATTGTATTAATACATTAAGGTTTTCACAAGATTTGAGAATTCAATAAAGCTCGAAACATTGAGGGGTGGAGGCATTACTTCGCCTTGTGCTCAACCAAAGTTATCACTAGGAGGGTTCTCATTAAAGCAAATGAATGTATTGTAAAACTCTCATAAGTGTTTGCACGAGTTCTATTACTGAACTTGTCTATTGACTATCGAACTTATTATTCCTCCGTTGTAGGCTAATAATCTGAAACTGTTAAATACTTTGTCTTGAAAATGGCAACATTTTATAGAGTTTGATTTCGGGGTCCTAGGATTTCCGTTCTCATTGTTCCCAGAGTTTGTGAACAAGATTTTCTAACGTGAATTGCCTCAAACCCAAACCTTTGATGCCTTCAAAAGGTTTGGTTCACATTTTTTCAAACTGTTCATGCGTATTTAACGGAACTTTTTTTTAAATTGTACACCTGTTATGTTCATTCGCAGTTCGGCTTATTAAAATTCCTTTGTTTTTTGGGTCAAATGAAATATCGTTTCTAAGAATTCTTATTTTTTAGAGTCTAGAATTTTCTCTGAAAGGTTTTTAGACTAATTTTTGTAATTGTGATATAAGTATCTTCCTACAACCTTTTTGGCACAGTTTTTAATTCTACTAATATATCCGGCTTTCTTTTCCGTTACTCTCTCTTCTCCAGAACAGAAAGCAGATTAAAACAACTCATTATTTGAATGACTACATGAAACATTAAACATCGCAATTGCGTGTTAATGGTAAACCGCCCAAAACATTGTTTTCAGTAATATATTTTTTCTCGGCGAATATTTTTAATTAAAAGAGCACGTATATTTCGAGATGTAAGGACTCGTATTATTCGCAGTAACGAATTTTACACAGCTACAGCTCAAATGTCTAGAATGGCTTCAGAATGCATTAGTATCTTCCATTAATAAAAGCTACCCATTTTGTAACAAGTTACGGCCCATCTCAAGTCCAAGGCCAGAGCTAAATTGCCTTGTTTCTATTTTTCTCCTCCAATCGTACTCACAGTTAAACGTGAGTTTCACTGTTAATGTATACTGCCGGGGGCAGGCTGGAGCGAGGCAAGACGAACGGGCGTGCAGAACGGAGCCGGTGAAGGAGGTGCGAGACGAAAGGAGAATGAGACGAGACGAGACGAGACGAGACCAGGCCAGAACGGGAAGAGTAGGAGGAGTTGCAGACGCAAGGCACGGACTACAGCAAATCATATTAGCCAAATATAACTTGCGGAAGAGGCGTGCGAATGGGAACGGGAACTGGAACTGGAAAAGGGAAGGAGCGGGAAAACGAGAGAGACGGACTAGCACAAATCCTGTTTTCCTAATAGAATGCGTGAAAGAGGTGAGCGGATGGGGACGTGGAAGGTTACAGGGCAACGAAGTGGGCGAAAAGGGATGCGCGAGGGAGGACTAGGCAAAACCTATTTCCCACAGAATGCGTGAAGGACGTACAGGAGGGAGTGGAGACGTGGAAGGGGGCGTGGCAACGAAGACGGGCGATAAGCGAGACGCGAGGGACACACTAGCGCATTTCCTATTTTCTAAACCGACTACGCGAAGAAGAAGAAGAAGAAAGGGGAGCGAATGAAGACGTAGAAGGGTAGGCGGCAACTAGTAAGAGTATCAAGGGAGGCGAGAGGGTCGGTCTAGGCGCGAGACGAAAGGTCGAACGGAGTGAAGCGGGGCGCACGGGACGAGCGGATCGTGTAGTTTTGCCCCAACAGAAGGAACCGCCGCCGCCGCCGCCGTCTGTTGCTCGGGGCGTGGCTGAGAGAAAGGAGAGCGCACTCTGCTCCGCTCCGCTCGCTCGCACGCACTCGCACGCGTGGCGGCGGCGGCGGCGGCGGCTGCTGCAGCGGGTTGCGTAACGCCGTGCGTCGGCCGCGGGCGGTGGAGTTCGTGCGAGCGCACGTGAGCGCTGCGCCATCAGAAGCCCTAAAAAACGTACGGCTCGTTAAACGTATGAACAAGAACGATGATGCTGAATACATGCATGGCCATCAGCGAGTCGTTCGAAAATTCTCAATTTACGATGAGAATCGCTGGGCGAACTACTTCGTGGAAGAGATGGTTATTGTATGAACATGGTAAGAGTGATACAGAGAACTGGTTAAATCGGAACTCGTTAGTTCTGGCTAAACGACTAAAACGTATATTTGCTTTGGGCGGGAAAGTGTGTTCTGAATTAATGAAGGTACATTCCATAGAATGGCGGTGTGGGAAGATTCGTTTGTACTGAAATCCCGAATTTTTTTACTTACGGACAATTTTCATAAAAATGTACAGATGTACATTTGTATGTACTGTACAAAATGTACATTAATTTTTTTGTATCTAAACCCTTAGTCGTGTAAGTTACTAATTTAAGTTACTAACGTATTTGTATACTGCACGACTCTTTATTCATAGTTTTGAACTTTGCGGTATCTTACTTTCCTTTATTGATAAAAAGACAAAAACGTACATTCTCTAACGCTGCAAATATTAAAACGATATCTAGAAAAATATAATAAATCCTATAGTGTCTACATATTTACAGAATAAGCTTTTAGAAAGTGATGGACAATGCGTTTAAGAAAAATATCTCATTGTCGACGTGTTCACTTCAGGAGCTATTACAGCTATTATAATTTCAAAATGAGAGTTTGAAGAATAAAAAACTATATTTCACACTTCAAAACTATATTTATAATAGATTCACGAAATTGACTGTTTGCAAGTTTATATTTCAATTCTTGACTTTTTAACATAAGTTTCAATAATACATTTGTTTATCCTTTGAATGGTACCGACACGATTTGCAGGAGTTGTAGTGCAAGGGAAAAATTGATTTTTCTTTGATAAAGTAGGGAGGATGGTTAAAGCGAATAAAAAAAATCTTCCAGGCATTTACTAATTATTTAGGTATTGTGTTGGAATTCCTTCTTTCGGGTGTGTCTGCTCTTCAGAAAGAGACATTGCAAAAACATTTTCTTATTAATGAACTATCTTGTATATATTAAAAACTTTGAAGTGGCTTACAAAGACAAAAATGTAATTGATCCTCCTGGAAACAGCTTCTTCAGATACTTCTGACCCGCTAACACAGATACGAAGAGTCTCCTTTTTCCAACAGGAGCTGAAGCAAATATTTACAGCAGGCGGCAGCGCAAGCTTGTGAGACATAGATAAGGCAAAAGGTAACAGCAAGAAGGCTGCCGCCTCTCGTCCAGTAAACGAACAATGCCTTGAGTGGCTCATAGAACGCGCAACAGGCATACTCGTAACACGAGGGCCGAGATAAAGGAGGAAGCAAAAACCTATTCGTCAGCCCCCGCAGATAAACGACGATGGGCTTTGTTAGTCGATTCGGCACAGTTGAATTCCGATGGCAGAGATAGACGATCAGAGCACAGCATTGTGTTGGGGATTCAGAAAGCGCTTCTAAAGAGCATGAACAGAATTGAGAGATGAATAGTGCCATTTCAAGAGAACAACTTGCATCACCCCGCAATTGTTAGACAGCAATTCCTTGATGTGGGGGAATGATAAACTATGTACACGCTTTCTTGGACTAACGAGCTCATGTTGCCCAGAGCGTTCATGATGCTGGGTTTAGTTGCTGCTCGATTTTCGTGAATCTGGAGGTGGTCCTCTTAAGTGAAAAATGTTAAGTGGATGAATCATTTACTATCAGCTTTCTTAAAAGGTTTTAAATTGAAATAATCTTTATATTACGATACACTTTTCTGAAAAAGTTCTAGAATTAACGTGTTTCGGGTTAAGATTACGCTGATTACCAATTTTTATATTTTCTCTATGAAGGTATTAAAAAACGTTTAAAAGGGGATCTAAAACTAATTCTTTTCTAAGAATATACCACTAGTAATTGTACTTCCATTCAACCATAAAACCTTGACTCTTCAAAGATCCTGGTTTCAGCGTTTGCACATCTCATGAAACTATTCAAAGCATTCAGTAGAAAGACATGCCAGAAGTTCAAAACAAACCAGTGAAGAGTTTCAGCTTATTTTGTAAAAAAAAAACCAAACACACAAAACCCTTGCGAGTTAAACACGCCAACGGTAATGGAAAGAAGCCTTTTCCGGCGACCACGCCGAGTAAACAGCCTGGTCGTGAGTTCGACGCCCGAGGACGGCGGGAGGTCGGGCGTTCACTCCGCGGCGCGCCTCCGCCAAGCCCAGTCCTGCCCAGGGGACTGCGAGGTATTCAAGCGCCTTCGTCAGATGGACGCTGTGAACCGCCGTGACCTTTCCTTTCCCCTTCCCCTCCTCCACCTCCATCGCCCGTCTGATGTCTCTCCGCAGGACTTAACTAGTGTTTTAAGTCACAGTCCTTACTGCTGTAGTATTTGCCACGTCGACTTCCGCCTTCACCATTGGCACCGATGAGTGTTTCTTGGCCACTGCCGCTTCGGCGTTGCTTTTTTTACTCCTTCCTTGCCGCCTCCCCTTCTACCTCAACCTTTAACTTTTGGTCGCCTCTACAGTCCTTCTCAATGTACATGCTCTGTCCTCTCCGTGTTTAGTTAATCTCCATATTCTTCTGAGTGGCCCCCAATCTTCAGTCGACAAACTCCGCCTCCTCCATCTCGTTCTCCGCCTCCTCCATCTCGTTCTCCGCTTCCTAGTTCTGTATATTCGACGCTTTCTCAATCTTCAATGCCAACGCGGAGTCTTTCTTCTCAACTTCATTCTCGATTTTCATCGCTTCCCCCGCTGCTCTTCGCACCGTTAATTCTCTCGTGTCGCCCAATTTCCATTGAATCGTCGTCAATCTTCTCTTCAATTTTCGCCTGTCCTCTTCGCATTTTTTCTGCCGGCCTCCACTGCCCTCCCCCACGTGTCGATCGTGTCGCGGGTGTTCTTTTGCTCTGGAGAACACGAGTCGGGAGGCGTCGGCAGTTTACCTGTGATTTGCTAGCTCATTTCCCAGGCCCCGGTCACGAGCGGCGTGGCGGGCGCAGCAGCGCGCACGGACCGCGTCTGAATTACTCAGCTGGCCGCTTCTGCAGCCACCGTGCGGCACCCGGCAGATCACGGGATTGAGCTGTAATGGAAATGTAGAAATGAGCGTGGTTATTTTCTATTATATTCGGTTGGGAGAATTTTAATATTTTTTATTCAATGCGATTTTGTTTGAAATTATTTAAGTAATAAAGAAATAGTTATATATTTAAAGAATATATGATATAACAAGCGTTATTAGATGGAATAAGTAAAAATTAGTTTCTTCTTAGAACATAATTTCTCTTAGAGTATGAAGGTTCCTATTAGTTATTTATCAAGTACCAGTTTTCATAGTGGCCGTACGTTTCTGTAGTGAGAGACGGAATAGTACTCACGATTCTTGAAACGTCGGGAAAACATTTTCAATTAAATATTTGTAAGAAAAAAATAAGAAAGACCTTCGGCTTTATTTCATAGGGAGCAAATACCTGTTGGAAGATGTGACGAAGTGACTCTTTAGATATAAAATGTCACATCGAAATTGTATGGAAATTTCCTTGCAAGTTCGAATTATTGATGAAAGACGCTAGCAACGCTAAAAGTTCTGTAAACCAAAAATTCGTCCTACACAAATGTGAACATACGTAATATAATTGTTTATATTAAATTTCCGACACAAATTAGTTTTTGATAAGGAGAAAGCGAATCTGAATTAATAGACATATCGCAAACAATTACAACGAAATGTTACTGACAAGACTGAAAGTGTGTGAAACGGTAGTTTCATGCATTCCCTGTATCTTCACTCACTGCACATGAAATCGGGATCAACAGCACCAAGAAATGTTTTATATTATATTTTGTTGTATAGAGGTAATAAGTTTTATGATCGAAAATTAGGTTATTTAGTTTTCACTTTTTCTGGTGAAAATATAAACAAATCTTTATAATTTCCCTCGTCAGTAGATCACCCTTCGTTTCTTAGGTTCAGGCCATATTTTGTCTACTACTTAATCAATATAACACGCCTATAACACTCCCTATCTAGTTAACGTGTTCTACCATTTCGGTTATGCCCCATTGGCCACTCTGAATAGGCCTTGGTTAAATTTCATTTTCACTCGCAGTACTATCGCTGATTTGCATTATCCCATCCAGCATTAGCACCCTATTCGATCCTCATCCCTCAAGAAAACGGATGCCGATTTGATCGTTGGGCCCATCTCGACCTAGAACTTCGATAAATGTTATATGTAACAAAGTTTGGACCTTTTTACAGGATGAATACGCCCATTCCCTTATTAGCGTCGTCCCTTGGTAAACCACACACCCACAATGGTATATATCTAAGATATAGGGTGAGGCCAAGGCCAAAACTATAGATTAAAGATAGTTCAGAGATAGTAATATTAGAGACAGGAAAATTCTTCGTGGCACAACCTCAACTGGAAACACCCACGCTTTACGCGGGAGCCTCTCGCAGCATGTCGCATTCTTGGGCGTGCCGCCTCTGAAGACTCTGCGCCAATGGACCTGCTTTGTTTCGTCTTGTTTAGAGTTCGAAATGGAGGAAAGCGAAAAAACTGCACACTTAATAAGTAACTTGGATCACTCCATACCGAGATTATTACAATGTTTGCTCAGGAAAAACTAAGTATTGGCAATATTCAGAACCAACTCCTGTTTTATTCACTTAATGTGAAGTTTATTTTCACGATCATCTGGAATCATCTAAGATCTAGAATACTGCCGTGGGTGATTATTCAAAACACAATACTCTGAAATGCTATTCTTATATTTTGACGTACTTACGCAAAAAGAATTAATACTATAGTATACTCAAGTTTTATTCTAATTACTATAAATGCCATAAGGATTTTAGGATGAATTATATTGAATATTGGAAGATTGGATTGCGACTAATGATATTTAATTAGAAATCGAATATTGAGGCAGTAACAAACGCTTGTCCTTCCCCTTCAGCTGCCCCCTCTAGGCTGACGTCTTCGGTACAGCAAATATTAGCATTAAATGGCAAGTAATCTTAAATGGCAAGGCGAATCTTTGAAACTAGTCTTGTAGATTAAAAACTAAGAAGCACTGCCTTTATTTTCCCCTATTTTTTCTCATACTGGTTAATAATTAATGAAACAAAAAAGTCTCCCATCATTACTCTCTATTCTTATGGTTTCGATCTCCCGTTCTGACAGTACGTGCGTCCGCATTGGCCTCTCCCATGTTCTAAACCCTTGAGCGCGCGAAAGCAGTTGGCCGTCTCGGGCGTCCCTCTAATGGGCGCGTTGCGCCAGTCGCCCACATGCAGTGAATGGCAGCGCGCGGGAGGATGCCCCGTAGAGCACGCGCTGCGTGCACAACACAATCGCCAGATGATTCAGACGTAAATCTCGCGGTAATGGAACTGTTCGATTTGAAAGCGCTTAAGGCACGATCATCAGGCTCGAGCAAAATCCTACTATTGAATTAAGCGCTTGATTGGAGAATGGTGTTTCACAAAGTAATCTCGAAGCGACGATGTTGAAAGAGAATTCAACCATAGCTTTACAAACAAATAGATGAGCACGTATCGCATGTTTCTTTTATCGACAGGAATATATTATCCGTGAATGATAAGAATTTACGAGTTTGTTTCAATCATTCACATAAAAAATTGTGCTACTTCTGTACTTCTGCTGTATGATTATGAACAGTAACAACCACATTTGCATCGAGAATTCTAACCTATTTTATTTTTAATATATGAAAATGTGTCATTGATAAGTTTCTAAAGTAGTATATAACGTTGAATCCTTCCTTTCCGAATTTGCCTCTCGAATAGTTTTTGAAAAAACGTAAAAATGGTTTATATTTTATCACAAGTCCTCTATACTATTTTATACTATTAACAATATATTATTTTCTCTTAATGCGAGAATATATTTAAGTTAATGCAGATCTAAACAAGTGATTTAGATAATACTTTAATATAAACATAAAGAGGATAAACAGTAGGAAAAATAAGAGGTTTAAATTGTAATGATAGTATCAAATACATTGGTTATTCGCATAAAGAGTTCGCGGTTTCCGCAAGCATTAATCACAGGACAATGAAACCCGTCGATGGCAACATTGGCATCTTAAACATTACCTTAGGAGAAGAGGGAAGACATTCACCGCGTGCCCAATCCGTCCTCCCTTCCCCGCGCCACCACGTCATCGACGTCCTCTCGCTCACGCACCTGCCCCGAGGGGGGGCGAGGCCCCGACGCCCTGCGGGGGTGGACCCCTCCCCCTCCCCCTCCCCCGCCACCGCCACCGCCGCCCCTCATTGTTGCGCCACGGCCTCCTCCTCCCCGGCCCTCTCGGCCCCCTGTGCCTCCGGCGCCCGGGGGTTGCCCGCGGGCCATGACAGCGGAGGAGGAGGAGGAGCTGCGCCCCCGCGTGGGCGCGCGTCAGCCGCCTACTACTACTTGCTCGGCGGGCGGGCGGGCGGCGGGCGCGTCATTCGATCTACGCGTTGCATGATCTTTGCGCGAGCGGTTTCGCTAGCGGTGTTGGCGAATCGGGCGCCTCGGGCTATCCGTCGGGCAAGTAGGTCAGTCCAATCCCCCTCGCCGCCGCCGCCGCCGCCGCGCGCTCTGGCCGGCTCCGGCACCGCTCCGCTCAGCTCCGCTCCGCTCAGCTCCGCTCTGCGCAAACGCGAACGCAAACGCGAACCCGGACGCGTACGCAGTGGGTGCAGCGTTCGCCGCCAACCAGACTCCTCTCTCCTAACGAGCGCTCGTGCATTGTGCTTGTGTGGGGAGTCCAATAAGAGGGGAGGGACCTGTTGCTCACTCGGGGAATGTTATGGACGTATTCATTCAGAGTAATCGCGTAGTGGATGTTCGTAATGTGTGTTCTAATGCTTAGTCCTGCCACTAATGCTTAGTCCTACGTCCCCAAACGGGTCGTCGGCGTGAACTGCCACTTGATTTCTATATAGTTAGGAAATTATTAGGATATGTATGTGGAATACGTGGTAGACATACCTTACCTTCCCTACGCATTGTGTTAATGAGATAGATTTACTATCGCAAGAGAGAACCCTAATGGAAAAAAATCCGTCGTAAGTTCTAAAGAAATTTACCTTTTCGTTTGGTTTTTGGTGTAAATATAATTTAGAAGAGACTAATTTAATGCCATTACGGTTGTACCAAATTACTGCAATGGAAATGAAGGTCTTATAGCTTTTAGAAGACGGTGTACAGCATCTTTTGTAGTTTTACTTGTAATTAAGTTACTGCAAGTGTGAAATGCTCATAAATTACTATTGATTTCATTTCCCAGGTGTGCAAATTTTACTTTGGACACCTCTAACAGTTAGTTCCCCATTAATATGTTCTTACCTCGTAAAGATGAGTCAAGGTTCTAGAAATGATATTCGTGACATGTTGATGGGAATGTCCCATGTGCAATGCTGGGGTAGCAGGGCAAGTAGCGTAAAACTGTTTGGGAGTAATGGATTGTAAATTATTGCAGAACAGAATCATTTGGCAAGCCTAAATAGTGAGTGGGTAGATCTTCGGGCTGCCTCGTTGCATAAGGATTTTCGCCACTCTTGTCACGATCTGCACGTTAAATGAAGTCGACCTGAAATAACGTCATAAAATAGTATTTCTTGTAATGATCTTCGTTAGGCCTACACATTTAGACGTGACATGCAAGACCTTACTGCTATAAACGTCTATTCTAATAATACATACAAGTAGTTGTTGCGGTAGTAATCGCTATTTGCAAGCAAATCTTTAAAATGTATTGGCATTGATAATGTTGAAATAGAAGGATATTTCGTGTATTCTTGCAAAATTACTTCGTTGTATTTGACGTCATTTATACAGTTTTGAAAGATGGGAAATGGTAGCTTTTCATTAAAATTGTAATCCTAAAACTTTACCGTCATTTTAAATGTTGAAGTCGAAAGAAATCTGAATATTTCAATGACCAAAAGCATGCACTCCACTTCATACGAAGTAAATACGTAGTCCGGGATTAAGATTACTGGCAAAAAAGTAAATTCATTATAGCTGGGATGTTTATCACTTACATTTTTACGTTGATTTAAATTTTACATAGAAATGAACAGATGTACAAGAAATCTGGATATTGGTTAACATTAAAACAGCGACAGAACAATGATTTTTGCAATTCTTGAAAAACGTATTAATGGAAATATTTGGAAATGTTCCTGTACAATTTTATTTTCTATAAACTCGCACTGATAGGATAAGAAAGGAACTTAGAGCAGTATTTAAAAGCAGTTCATTATATAAAGTATTTTCTGTACGAAATGCTTACATGGAAAAACTGCACACAGAACAGAGAGAATCCTAGTTCTTCGATCTAATCGTAAATAAATGTTTCCATCCAAGGAACTAGTACGTACAATATCAGTGCAAAAGATTCTTGCACTTCAATGGGTATGTCTTGAAATTTAGAGCCGGTTTGAACTTGAGTGACTTTGAAATCGAAGTGACACAGCAGCACGCCGAGCGCGGCACTTTCGCGTTCCCTGCGGAGAAGCGAAAGTTTCACGCTCGCTATTAAATTACGCATCTTTTTTAAGATTCAGAAAGAAAATTATTGCAAATCCTGGAAGGGCGCACCAAAATGTCAATTTGTCAAATCTGTCGACCATTAAAGACTTGTTTGACAGTGTCAGCTTAAAAACTTAAAATATTTTGAACCTTTGAGGGAGAAAAATAGTTGTAAATTTTGAAGAAACGACTGGTGTAAATTTTCCAGTTATTTTTTAGTATCGCCATTACTCCTATTGTAGGGTAATCTGAGTGTAATTTCGGATCGACCAAAGCAGGTTTGGAAAAGTGTTATCTCGGAATTATTTCTGCGTCTAAATGTTTGTGGGAGTAAATATTCAATCAGTCATTAATTTGCTAAGTTTTAGACCCGAAAAACAAGTACTTTGATTTAGATTTTTTTCTAGGGTTTTTATCCAGCCAAGAGTCCTTTACGTCCCGATGGGATGCATATTCGACCATACACTAGACCAACACACTTGCGGGCTCTTCTAATCTGGGGCCAGCAGAACGCGAGGCCCTCCGTGACAACACATACAAAGTCAAGGGACAAACAACTATGCCCAAGGCGGGACTCGAACCCGCGACCCTTCGGTCCGAAGCGTTGAGTCGGTACTCTCTCTAGCCACCTCGGCCATCCAGGTCGGCTGATTTAGATATTCATCTCGTAAATTCGTTTCCCTTTATGCCTCATCTAGGAATGTGAAAATGAACTGTGAGGAAAAGAAAAAGAAACATTGGTCCTTTTGTAACACTTAGCTTTGTAAATTAAGAAAACCGATGCATCGGGAGGCCAACTGCTCATCAACACGTGCATTCTCACGGGCAATTTAGCTCTTGTCAATTACCGGTCAACAGCGATGTGTAAACTCTGCCAGTTAACACCGATAGTGGCCAGAAACGCTTTTCGTATAGAGGAACCTTTTGATCCCAAAATATTTTGTGAGCGTGCAATAAATGCTGCCAGACGTATAATATACAGAAGAGGGTAACAACGCGAGCGATAGTTTAGTGAACAAAGTTAATGATGATGAACTGTATTCTCATGGACTTCACCACCCACTTCTTACCCACTCAACCCTTGGACTGTGAAAGAATGTACTTAAAAGTACCTTTTTTAGGCTATTTAATAATTATTCTTAGTGCTAGCGAGTCTCGGGGCCTGTATATTCTACGAAATACCTTTTTGGTGAGGTGGTTAAGTTACAATTTGTAGGTTGGTAACGGTCTATAGCTTTCCCTCTGAATTTGTTTTGAGCTGTGTTGTGCTTGGTGCGTCGTCGTAAGGTAGTAGAAAGAAAATGAAATCCAATGAAAAAAACTGCTTTGCAGAATATCATTCACTGCCGTTGTGAAATATTTTTAATGTGAAGATACATGTAAAAAGTTTTTGCATGTTTTCCATATCCCATAAGATTAGTCATAAAGTACTTTCAAAAACAAATTGTTGTTAAACAATTAAAATATAAAACTAAAATTCTAAAAGAATCAAATGCTTAATATTTACCTACTTGAACATTTTTACAAAGTTGAGAAATGGTTGGCTGTTTAATTTTTTCTTGGTTCAGCCAACTAAGTGTATCTTTTGCACGTGCAGCGAATCTTATTTGTAGATTGCTAACGAGATGTAAACTATCTCTTGGTGAATTGTAGCAATGATGATGGAAAAAGGTTTCGGCAGTGAACGTTGTACACGAGGAGCAGGCCGGTAATCGCAGCTGGTCCGACCTGGGCGGCGGCGGCGGCGGCGGCGGCGTTGCTAGAAGCGGGCCAGGGTGCGGCGTGTGGGCGGGGTTCCGCTGCTGCGGGCACCTCTGTCCCCGCTTGCAAAATTAGATTCCGTCGCTGCCGCCGCCCGGCAAAAAAGGGCCTGTTGCCAAACTCCCGCTACCCGTTTCCTCTCGCCAAACTCCATCTTCAAAGCAAACGGTACGGTTTCTTATCTGCCGGCCCGGACTCGCGCACGTGTGAGTGCGTGCGTGTGCGTGAGGAAACGTAACCTTCGACGCGTTGCATCACACGCGGAGGGGGAAGGGGGGCGAGGTCTCCCTCCTTGCCACAATGCTTTCGCCGCTGCTGCCGTACTCGCGGATTTCGTTCGCGAGGTTTGTTCAAGTAATTGGCGGAGTCGGAGGCAGGCTGACCGAATGGCCCACCGCCTGGCTGGTCTCTGCTTGGTCGAATGTGTCCGAACTCGGGGTCACGTTGTGAACGTGTGTGTGTTGTATTTGAAGGTGTGTGAGTAGGGGTGAGAGCATGAATGGTACACGAACCTCGGGTACTCAACCGTCACTTACTATTGGTCTCGTAACGAAACGTGCCGGATTTTGCAAACATGAGCGAGGTACAATCTTTGTAACATTGTGCAAACCCTCCTATTGTCCGTTGTCAAACCAATACTTAGTTCGCCAAATGATCTGCCGAGTTGAGCTGCTTGCGGAACTTTATAGGGAGCGTAATTAGGTCAAGGTAGTACGTCAAGAAATATTTATAAAATGACTGCACAATTCGGGAGACTCTCACGATCTTTAGGTGATGAGAATTATTGACGATGAAGCGTAGACATGCTATTCAGAAAATGTCCTCAGGCTCTTTAACTACACATTTTACATTGTGTCTGATCATGCTATCGCAGGCATCTCCATTCGGAAATATCTTATCCTACGTTTACATGTCAAGGTGCAAGTACCCATACTCAATATCTGCGCGAATCACAACGTTCGTCATGGTAATAGAAGAGAAAGAGGAAAAATAAATACTTGTAATTCAAAACCTGTCAGACAAGCAGTGTCGTGGTCTGGAGCTTTCTTCGACGCAACAATGCGATAGCGCGCGAGTGTTGGGGTTCGAGTCGACGCGGGCTCGCTATTGTCGCAACGGTTTTCCCACGGGCTTGCGTCATCGGGTGACCGGCTCGAGCGGACCCCAGCCTCACGAGCGGCGCTCGCTCGTTGTCGAAAGAGTGGAAAGGCGACGACGAGGCGTCGGCGGCGTCGGCGGCGCCGGCAACGCCGTCAGAGGAAGAGACAATGGGCGATTCATTATCGGAACCAGTGCGATGCGGGCGTCCCTCAAGGTCCCGACTCGGGGGCGGTCGCGGCTTCACGCTCCATAGGACACGACCGGGAGGTCGCGCCGCCGGCGCCATTAGGTACAAATTGAGGACGCAAGTGGGGAACACTTGCGTCGGAAGGTCGCTTGCAGTAGAACAACGGGGACTGCAAGAGGGATCTCGTTACTTTCAGGTATTATTCTATTCTCTTATTGCCGTATCCTTGACAGAACGGGGGCGGTCTTTGGTACAAAATTGTCTTCAGAACTTAAATTATATTCGCTGCTTAATGATGACACTAATGAAATTGTGAGTGACGTGATAGTTTGTCTTCGCCTTTTTCACCACAATTGAAAGCTTAGAAAGTCTCTACCTTTCGTATGATTCAAATCAATGAACGGTCGTTCCACGACGTGCGCTTGCCTCTATAGTGGAGATCTCCGTAAACGGATTTATTCCATTTATTAAATTTGCTTTCCAAGTTTTACTCCTGCAATTTTAACATTTTCGGGTATTACATCTATTTTGTTGAGTCGGATTCAGTAACTTTTCCACACAACGGTTTCGCAATATCCCGAAGTGATTAAACCATTTACCATTTAAAACTTGGATTTATGTCCAATAGACTCCCAAATATCACCATTTAAATTTTTATACCGTAATGATTATCATAGCGCTGTTAATAAATGTTTAGAGATAAAATGTTCTCAGAGGATTTTTTTTTCGTTAACACCACATTATATTTCTCCAAGGTCTCGGACATTTAAATTTGTCTCTACTAAAATCGCTTCTGTAATATCTTGGGAACTTTGTTCCCCTGAACTTTACGTCGCTCGGTTTGATTCTCACACTGTGCACCAGCCTCAATCTTCATGATTTATTTGAGTTATCGTACGCATGAAGTCTGGACAAAAGTGTAAAGGTGAAGGACAAACTGAAGAATGTTATAAACAGGCCAATGGCCCTATAAGGAAGTTCTCTGCTAAAAGGTGGCGTTGACGCTAACATCGTTGAGACACAAACCGTGAAGGAGGATTGCGATCTACTTGCAAAAGATCACGGACACCCTGTAGCACAACTTTTACTCAGACACGATTTTCGAATTAACGAAACAAAAGAAGGAAGAACGGTCGGCAGCTGTCCTTTGGGAAGCTACGACATCGGCCTCGACCTGTCGGAAGATATGAAACGGCCTATCTGCCCTTGCAGAAGCGGAACGGAGCAGTAGGAAAGCGCCCATAACTTATTTTAAATATCTGAAATTCCGAATGTTACTCCTCATTCTTAGAGATCCACGAGATGCGAAGACTGAAGGTTCATTTTGTTAGCATTTAAAGTATATTGATTCTCTCTGCAAGAAAAAGGAAGAGCGTACGTAAAGTATTAAATTTTCTAGACTCCAGTTAACTACGTACACAAGGAGTCACGTAACTTTAGTATCTGTAATTTTTTAACGGTTGAAGTTATTACAATTCAGTTTCCAGGGAAGAGCACAAGGAAATGGCGCTAACTGTTGTATGAATTCGTTTCCATTTTATCACTTATATTTTACGAGGTATTGCGGTAACTTTGTTTTTCAAATGGAACTATATATATTTTTTAGTCCATCGTGACGAGCGTAAAAACATGAATCCAATGCTACATATATTATGTTAGATAAACATTTTTTAGTAATTTTTATTTTTTGTGACTCGTATTTAACGGATGTTTTGAGTGTAACAGTCCAGTAGTAAAAGAAGATTTTTATTTCAGAATGAGAGAAAGGGTCTTTGAGGCGACAAGAGTTGTAGTGCTCATTAGAGAATAAAATCTGTACAGTGCAATTTTCCTATTACCACTGTGGAAACGAAAGCTACAAAGTTAAGCTTAAATCTCGAAATTTAGTGTGAAGCTCGAATGAAAAAGCCTTAATTTTGTTTTAATGCTAACTCTGTCAAGGATATGTGAACTCATTGACCCATTGCAGTATAAGTAATTTGCATAAGCCGTGTATTAGTTTCCATCCGTGGATTAAACGTTTTTAAATTTTAATCCCACTAGAGAATAAAGCCGTTGTTCAAATGCCAATCAAGTAATCTCCGTACCTGTAATGGATAAATATTTGTTATATAGCTCTTTTGTATCCTATCCCACTCCCTAGGACACTAATAAAAGAAATCGGACCACCAGTTCGCCAATCTCTCGTGTGCAGTGCGGCCACCTGGTGGCTCTCGCTCCACCCGCGTGTCGGGCAACGGCCGTGCGCTCGCCAACGCCCATTCACAACGCCGCACGCCTTGAGGTCTCTCGTACGCTGACGGCCCCCGACTGCCCGTCCCTCCGTCCGCACGTCCGGCCGACGGCCTTCCTCGCCCGGAGCGCTGCGAACCAGAGCCGGCGCTAGGCATGCGCAGACCGGGCGAGCGCCCGGGGCCCGATGATGGGGCTAATGGGGGAAAAATAGACACAAATTGAAAAAGAATTTAGTGAAAAATTAGCAATAAAATGATTTCAAATTGTTGACAAAATTAACATTATTAAATAATATAATATAATAATAATGTAATAATAATAATATAATAATGTAATAATAACAATGTAATAATGTAATAATCGTAGGTTTCAAATAATGAATATGAATTTTAATATTAGCGTCATTTGATTGCATTATTTATCCATTTCATTGATACATACATATAGCAAATGTAAATCTCATTATTTCTTGTATTTAACAAGATGTTATTTTTTCAACGCTAACTAAATACAATTTTTGTAACGCTTTAAGCTCTCCGAGAAAATTGTATTTGATCACTAAATATTTTCATTTAAAACTATTATTTAAAATATTTCTAAAAACTTTTTAAGTAACTTAAAATATTTCTAAAAAATATGGGGGGGAATCTAATATTCAGTATTGCCCCGGGGCCCAAAATTATCTGGCTTCCAACACTGCTGCCAACCTAGAATTGGCGGGCGGGCGCGTCGACCCGCGTGTCCGTGATCTTTGGAGGAACGCGGTCGCCGCCGCGGGGGGAGAGGGAGGGGGAGGGGGCGGTGGAGGGCGCTGGCGCGAAGCACGTGTCTCGGCGGCCGCTGCCCCGGCGACGCCCGTTCCGGCTCCGGCGCTCGCGATCGGCTTTCTTCACGCCTGGACCTCTCCGTTGCGTTTCGTCTCTCTTCAACCCACACACCCACCCCCATAGGTACTAGATTACGTTAGATACTTGATATCGAGAATTGAAAGTGAAGACATTTAGGTGTCGATACATTCTATAGGCCTGTTATTAATACATATTCTAATATACATTCTATATGCCTGATAATTAGTTTCCAACACTTAATCAGTTAAATACCAAAACCACGATTTTATACACGGGTCAGCATCGGTAACTATACAAATGGTATCATTGGAATAAGGATGTGTTCTTAAAGTATTAAGTACACAAATATCGCACACCAGCACTGTTATTGTGCATAAAACGTTGCAATATGAAGAATTTCCACAAATAATACTCATTACATGAAGGCTTGGAACAAGGTTTTCCATTAAATCTAATTTGCTTTCGTCTGATTTGGGAAAAGTCTTTTAGTGCAAATAATACCCCTTGAATTTTTTTTAGTATTGCATAGATATTGCAATATATCACTCAACTTACCAACCGATGAAGAATAAACAAGCAAATGTTGTCGATGGGTTGTTGAAAACAATTTTTCAATACACTAAAGAAGAACACAAAAGGATTTTCCCCAGTGTTACGATAAGAATGGTCTGCCATGTAAACTCAGCGCACTGCAAAGGTCAAATTAGAGATTTAAATAAGAATTTGATGTATCTAGTTAAGTACTGTTTATAATGGAAATGAAATTTGTCTGAGGGAAAAATTTATTAAATTTAAATTTAAGAAATTTTAGGATGTATTGACGGATTGAAAAGAGTCCTGAAACAAAGTGGAAATGAAGGGTATTGAACTCATTCGTGTGAGTTACAGAATTTTAAAAATAATCAGATGTGAAATGAAAGTTTGGTGCGAAAGTGCAGATCACTGGGGTTAGAATATGACAGTCGTCTCCTTTTGATGCTCTTAAAAATGCAGTATTCTTATACCAAAAACTTCGAAAAGGGTGTGGGTGTAGGCATAGGCATTTTACGAACAGATTTTGCAAGTCGTGGGTTTGAAAGATGTAACACGGAATTCTGGGGAGAATTGTACTGCGCATGCGCCGATATCAAATGACGGGATTTCGATTTTCGGCTCCCGTCATTTTCCCTATTTTGTCGTCTACGAAAAATGTGTTCTTAATTTACACAAGAACCAGCTAGAGGTATTCAGTTCCAATTAGTTCCTAGTTTTAACGTAAGTTTTGGATTGTACGACATGCAAAAACTCATTTTTCTAAATACACATTATTCAATTTTAACGATAATGTTTACGTACTACGGCAATGGATTTCCCGTCTTGCAAAAACTCTCTAATGACGTGAACAGAAATACGTAAAAAGCTAAGATAATTTTTTTCCCCGTTTGAATATTTAACTCGAGATTCTCAAATTTTCATGAACTCTAGTATTAAGTTGTATGGAAATAAAATTTATTTATGAAAAATTCGTCTTGAATAACATCACAATGATCATAACATAAATTTTCATTGACCGTACAGTTAATACATCATTCATGGATAAATCTGGGCAAAGAAACCGTGCTGCATGGTAGGCGGTTTAGTCCAAACGCCTATTAATAGACATGCTATTACTTGTACGTGAAAGTTGCGGTCGAGACACCACAAAAGGAAATTACACTCCATCTTAATCTGCGTTCACGTAGCTGCCGTTCACTTCTGATCTAATACAATGACCATAAACCTGAGCAAAACCCGCAGCCCAGCAGTGAATGAACGGCGACGCCGAAAGGAAACAGTCGATCGTCCGTCCATGCGGCTGTGTATCTCTCAGACAGTCTTGAGAGCAAGGCCGAACACTCTCTTAAAGAGCGCCGGCCGGAGGAGGCGCGGCGAGGGTGGGCGAGCGAGAGGGGGGAGGGGAGAGTGCAGCCCGCAGCAGGTTCCTACAACGGACACATCCCAGTGAGCGCGCGAGTGAGTTCGCGGCAGGGAGGAGGGGGGGGCGCTCTCTCGGAGAGAAGTGTGCCGCTCATTGAGAACGTGTCGGGTGGGTTATTGACTCGGAGGCGGTGGCGACGGAGGCGGCGGTGTGGGCTTGCGTAAGCGCCTCGGGCGGTGAGGGGGAGTATGCCTCAGGCAACCGCCGCCGCCGCCGCCACCCAACCTTGCCTTCGTGGCGGTTCCTAGAGTTACCGTAAACCGCAGTGTTGATTCGTTTCGTTTTGGGAGAAATGAAATTACGAATAAAAGACAAGCAGCCTTGAAGGTGTGCAGACGTTTTGCAAGGGGATTTTAGTTGCCGATGCGAATTTAGATAATGATCGTGCATTGTAGATTCCCTACAGAACTTATAAATTGTGGTCGGGATGAATTCATTACACTTTTTTTGAGTTCCAAAAGTGATAGAAAAGTGTTTCACTTTGCATGAAACGATGTGGGAAATACGGATGGAAAGTCCGCACACGTAATAGGAAAACGTGTTAATCAACCTTTCTTTGAATTAATGCTCACTATAAGTTACTATAATGGCACTGTACTGATCTTACAAACGCGATTAGAATTAATAAACCGCTACATAAAATTGCAAAATGACTTTATTTTCTTCAGTCACTACATTCTTTGATACGATTCTACGAAAACTGAATCGTTAGAGATCGTGAGAAGTAAATAATCAACCTCCAGAGCTTTTCAACATCTGTCCTCGTATGTGAAACGCCTTGACGTTTATAATTTAATTGCCTCAATTAAACGGTTTTGTCGGGGAAACGAGCAGTTATCACCGAAGCAATAAAGAGTCCGCTAGCCCATACATCCCCTAGAACACACTCACGCTGCCTCTCTGGAGAACCTACTCCTCCCGTAAAAGGCCGGCGAATGGATGCTATTAGCTGCTGAACTAGGAAAGCAGTCGTGGCAGTCGAGAGGTTGAACCGCAGCTGGGTTTGGCTTCTGTGAACGGCGGTGGCGGTGGCGGTTGGTGGTGACGGTAGCGCGTTGGGACCGCGATGCGATGGCGGGGGCGGCGTGGGGGAGCGGGCGGCGGCGGCGGCGGCGGCGGCGGCGGCGGCGGCGGCGGCGGCTGTGGCGGGCTCCTTTCGCTGCAAGCGCACGTAACAGCCGCTCGCCACCGCGTCGACGTTGAAAAAGCGCGAAAAAACTCGGCCGACGCCTCGGGCCTCGGCGACCGCCTCTCGCGAATTAAGTATTGTGCGACGCCTGGGCTCTTTGGCGAGCCATCGTTCCCCGGCCGGGTCGCGGACTTCGCTAATGCGCCGTTACCACAGCTGCTGCTGCTGATGTTGCTGCGTTTCTTTGACTGTGGGGCTTCGTTGAGATGTGGTGTTGGGTAAATTATGGTAATGCTACTTGCAGTGGAGCGTGAGAAATACGGTTTTTAGAGAATTTAAACATATGAAAGTGAATACATTATAGTATAATAATAATTAATAATAATAATTGCTATTATTCTTATTTTTATATTCTTGATAGGATTAACTTTAAAGGCTAAGATATCTTTGGGGCAACAACTGTTCACTGTTCCCATTACATTGTCTTTGATAGGGAGGTTCTACAGTTCGTCGCGACGATAACATTTTTTCGACTAAAGTTACATAGTCAAGATTGAATTTGGCCGCGGCCTGGAGAAGAATAGGGGCCTGGTGTTCTGGTAATTTTCTGTAGTTTCTCCAATCAATACCAGACAAATGCCGGACCAATATTTTAATAAGCTGGCCACATGCAACGCGCGATCTTTTCATTATAATCCTTGTCTCTTCCTAACAAAAGCGTCTGAGCACGCGCACGCGCACGCACACGCACAAATTTACACGCAGTTCCCTACTATATTCTACTATATCAAGGGACTATTTTGGAGCTTAGGGCGTATCCTCGTCTGGGAGCGGAGTTTCGCTGGGGGCGGTACCTGGAGAGTCTAGCCAACGTATTGGTCCATCACTAATCTCACGATCTAGCGGGAGCATTGACAACTTCCGCTATGTAAAATACTCCACAATTGTGGTACTCTGACCGTAGCAGTTGATGCACTCGGAAGCACGAAATAATTAAGATTATTAATCCGTAAATTCACGACTGAAGATTGTACGCGTCAGTTACGAATAAAATATCCTCCAGGTTGCAACTACCATTCTAAAGAGGCAAGATGTCAAATATTTTCTTTTACAATTCATACAAAATTAATAGCTATTATTTGACTTGATGCTACTGACTTGAATTTGTTGAAACTTCAGTAAATTTTTAATTGTGAAAACGAGTGAAGCGTTGAAGTGAGCAAAGTTCTCATCGGGAAGTCAGTGTCAAGATACTTTTTAAATTATCCCTCAATCATTGTACTTTATTTAAGTACAAGAAACTAAATGTTTCACAAGGGATATATTGGAGTTTACTCTTCTCTACCCTAATATTTTGATATAATATTTTACAACATTAACGTGTCAAAAACAACGTTAAAATTAAATACAAACAGCTCTTGGATTGCACTGAGAAAATATCAAATCTAAAAGTTTAATATCTTAGTAGTTTATAGAAAGAGTAATGATTTTGTTGCCTGTATTGTTACTAGACAATAAAACTGCTTCCTGCAGTTCAGTCGTAAGCGATATGGGAAACGTAATAGAATTACTTGTTGCGGAGAAAACGTTGTAGAAGCCAATACTCCCGGAAAAAATAAATTGAACAGATTTCCTAAGTACTTAAATTATCATTAAACTAACTGCTCTTCAAATTCTTTCGTGTATCTGTCAAATTAACTTCATTTGCCTTACGGAAGAATGTAAAGATGAAGACGTAAAAGTATACGATTTAAGAGTTGAGAGGTTGTGCTTTTCTGTGTTACGGAATGATGTGTAAACGCATACCAATTCCAAACGTCACTTTTCAAACTTCTCCTAACATACCATACATATGGCATAAATTAGGCTTTAAAATAGTTTTCCATTAATCGCGAAGAAATTTCGACACGCATAGGGATATATCTAATTCTAAATTCCTATTGTAATAGTGGTGATTTCAATACTATTTTAACTATACGAGTAATTATTTAATTACAAAAACAATATACACGTGAGTGTTGCTTTGTTCAGTTGACTTATAATTATATCTTTTAGAACTGCACTAAATTTCTCATTATTTCAGGGTTAAGATGACTACAAGGATTGTAAACAAATATGAAATTTAAATGGTTCCAATGGCACTGCAGATTTTGTAATTGGTGCATAGTTAATAAGATAGAACATAATTTTCTAAAGTGGTCAGTTTGATATTATCCTTCGGGGCAAACATAATAAGAGAATCTTCAAATTTTGAAAATGAACTCCAATATTCACGCGATCGTTCCTTGTAAAAACATCCATGACGTGAGGTAAGAAAAAACCGTTCTGCCAGTACGCAATCATTATTTTCTCTCTCCGGTTTCTGGCCCGTCTTTGGTTAAATAGTTTCCCATTTCTAATTACAGATCTTGGGGTAATTACAGTTCAAATACCCCCTATTACCCAATCAGAAGTGTATTGGTGAAATGATATTTATATTACCTAGAGGTTTGGGAAACAAATATATCGAGATGAAAAAATGTTGCGTGTTCAGAGTAGTTTACTAAAATACGTATAAAGATTTACGAGCACGGTGATCCGTTGACTTAAGCACATCGCTCGGTATTTTCTGAGAAGGGCGAGAGAGTTTATTATTGCGCTTATTCGCTTCAGTAGCATGTTCATTATCTTTGATCGTTAATTTACTTACCGTGCGTTAGAAAGTGGAACGCAAGAAAACAAACCCAGAATTTCTCAATTTCCTGCTGACACCCATACGTACGAAAAACGGACTTGCACGTGATAGACGAACCTTTCTCTAGACAATCAAATTGAGGAATAGTCTTCCTGGTGCATGGCTTTCTCCGCGAAACGGTCACCATTGCAATTAATTAAGCTGCTCGAACGCCACGTGATTCGCTATGGCCTTCGGTGTTGGAGGAAACCTGATGTCAGGTGCCGACTAATGGACAGATGGTTAATCGACCAGAACCGCTTCTTTGCTCCGTCACAATTGCCTCATAGACGTAATTACTCCTCTTCGCCATATGTCTCGAGTCCTACATCTTTTATGGAGTTATTTTTTTTCACCTTGGAAACAAACTGCTACAACTCGATGCATTTATTTTTTCTCAAATACTAGATGCAACCAAACTACGCAACAGCAAGCCTATCTTTGCATTCCACTTGTCCTGTATACTACCCTACTCACATGATGCGTTTTATTTTATATTTTGTAACACTTGAGAATATGCTAATAACACATTACTTTTAACAAAATAAATGTATTAAGATAACATTACAAAAAGGTTACATTGCATTACAATAGCATTGTTTAGCATTGCATTACAATAGCATTGCATTACAATAGCACTGTTACAATAGCATTGTTTGTGCTGTTAACATCATTATAGATCTGCGAAGTTATTAACCAATTGAGGTAATGCACCCTCAATTACAGATACTGTTGTAAATTTTACTGGATATATAGGCAACTCATTACTAAATGTTACTTGAATAAATACAAAGGACCATTTTTGGTGGAACTTATAAACATAATTTTTAACCTAGCATTCATTATTTGCACGACTTTTACACATTTATCAGGTCAACCAAATAATTACGTCTTACTTTGTCAAAACTTATAGATGAAGTTTTATAATCGTGGACATGCTTAAGGAATCAGAATGTTACTTTAAAATGACGACGCCCTTGTCTATTGTTTCAGGTCATCGGCCACGTGAGCGGAGGTCACATCAACCCAGCGGTGACGTGCGGTCTGGTCGTGGCTGGGCACGTGTCTATCCTTAAGGGCTTCTTCTACATCGTGGTGCAATGCATAGGCGCGGTGGTCGGAGCTGCAGCTCTGCAGGTAACTCAATCGTTGCCCTCTCTCTCTCTCTCTCTCTCTCTCTCTCTCTCTCTCTCTCTCTCTCTCTCTCTACTGCTTGGGATTGGAGCAATTTAATCATGCATTAGTGGATCATAGTATAAGTGTAGTCTGGTCATTGTTTGAAGTGTGGATAATTGGCTAGGGCAGAACTGCTTCATTTGGCGTGCTTTTCTTTAGTACTTATCCACGGGATTCCTATGTGGCCCGCTGCTTAGAGAGTTCGGGCGCGATCGGCTCTTGTCTAATGGAACGCGAGTGTCACGGGGGCCACTTCAGCGGACAAACGCGGGCTGTATAATCAAAATCCTCACTTTTGATCAGCCTTGATCAATCTAGACTGTAACCAGTGGTTCGGGGAATATGGATGGTCGGTAAAGTAATTTTACTGGTTCGCAAAGAAATTTAGACATTACTAAAGTTCATTAATTGAAAAAACCTTTAAAATTGTATGTGTAAATAAAAAAACACATTGCGAATGTTACGAAACGGTTCTGTGAATTGTAATACATCGAGGTTCCTCAACACTACTCTTCGTGGCTGGGTTGCTCAAAAAAGCTTTTTCTTCCAAGGATTTTATCTTTGAAATTGTATATTTTATAATGGTCGGCGAGTGTAGCTTAATTATGCCATAATTATATAAATGTTTGATTGCTTGCGTGTCGCATGCATCTCAAGTTTGCTGAAATATTTTAGGGAAAATTATATATTTCTCTTTTTTCTTTCTTTTCTTTTTCCTTTCCTTTCTTTTTCTTATACCTTTTTCTTCTAATTATTTTATTTTTGCTACTTGAATTTCATAACGTTATATGAGCCGGCTTCGAAGGCGCGCCCAAAACCCGCGAGAGTGACTTATTAATGAAGACTGCAGACCAATGTAAATGATGCCCCAGAGTGCGCATCTCAGGTTCCATGGTTATATTTTGTGGCGATTATTTTCTATTCCGAAAATGAATGAATCGGTTCACAATGAATTCTGAAAATTTTTGTTTCTTAATATTATTTTAGAACTTGCTACAAATAGCGGATTTAGAATGTATCTTTTACCACAAAGGCAAATTTAAAATATTTTCTAATCACTAAAGAAAAGTTGTATCATATTCTTGATAAAGACCTACCAATTTTTAAACTACCAATTTTTAACAGTACTGTCGTGGTCTTGCTCCAACTGAGGAGGCAATTTGCCGGACAAGCACGTAATGGGTGTTGCATCACCAGGGGCCAGCGCTCTTCTTTATAAATTATTTTAATGGGGCGTTGGCTGTTGTGATTTATGTATTTCTTCTCTGCAAAGGAAGTTCATCCAGGGCATATTTTCTTATTTATAATATAACAATTAAATAATTCATGCCGCATTCTTAGGTTTTACTGACACACTATTTTAGCTAAATATTTGTGATACTTTTAAAGGAGCTCGGCCATATCGTTATCCGATCTAAGCAGCAATCGGGATGTGGCCGGTCAAGAGGGTGCGCCAGCTTGTTTAACACTTGTGTGTGTTGGACAGGGTCTGGTGCCGTTGGAGGCGCGCGGGTCGCTGGGCATGACGAAGGTGGAGGAGAGCCTGGTGCCGCTGCAGGGCTTCGCCATCGAGCTGTTCATCACCTCCGTGCTGGTGGCTGTGGTGTGCGCCGCCTGCGACGACCGCCGCACCGACCTCAAGGGCTCCATGCCGCTTGCCATCGGCCTCTCCATCACCGCCTGCCACCTGGGCGCGGTGCGTATTACTCCCCCCCCCCCACCTCCATCCCCATCCCCACCCCTCCTCTATCCCCACCCCACCCACCTCCACCTCCACCCTTCACAACTGCATCGTGTTGTATCTTCTACCACCGCCCCCCTCACCTGGTCTTTAAATTTAACCCCCTCACCTCACCTTTTAATTTAACAGATAAACCTTTCACTAGTCAAAGAATATAAAATCTTGTTTTAAGTTATTTACAAAATAAGCATTGTAAGATACTACAATATGAATATCGTTCAGTTTCATTAGATTAGTAAAATTTCCAGTGTATTAAGTTTTCGTTCAAATTTGTCTACTCGTATTCAGTTTACAAAATGCGACAATGATGTTGATAATAGTTGAAATATTTGTAGCAAAACAAATTTTTCATTACATTATTTATGTTGGCCATGGAATATGGCACTGCTCTCACCTTTGAAAAAGTTGAACCTCGGATAACCGAAGTGATAAAAATAAAAATTTCAATTAATGTTTACCCATGCAGTGATACTTTTTAGAGGAACATTGCTACACAATACATGGAGGAGGATAGCGAGGCAGAGGTTCATAATGTTAAGAGCTCAAAAGTGTTACGAAATGAACGAGATGAATAATATATTTTTTGCGAAACCCTCTTGTCATAAGAATTCTAACAAAGGGATGAAGTTTCTCAATCTTTCCCTGGAGGAGCACGTGCAGAAGGTTCAACTAATTGTTTCAGATCCGGTAAGGTTTGGTAGTGTGAATCACTGCGTTTTTAATACTGTTATAAAAATTGAAGACCTAGATTAAAACACGGTATTTACACTCTTTAAAGACGTGGACAGTCGTGTAAAGCATGGATCCAATCATGTGAAAATGCGATAATATGAAATTGTTTTCCCGGGTAACAAATTACACAAGATGTGTTCACAAAGTAGGTAAGATATATGCGGTTTAATATAGTTGCCTCTAATAGTAGGAACATTACTGGTAAAAAGTACTTCTACATTGCGGAAAAGGTATTAAACGGTAACTGAATATCCCTTTCTCCAGCACTTTTCTGGTACACTTGATAATGCACTTTTAAAACAAAATAAAAAGCTTATTTTTGGTGTTTTTCCTTTTAAAACCGAAAACCTTACCCATTAAAACATTCCTAGAATAAATAATAAACACTGCATTCATTTACACATTTTAAATACTTCTAAACCTGTCAAACTGTTTCCACACCAGTATCCACTTACAAGAAGTGGTAAATTAAATTAAATATCTCCTGTACGAATATAATGTAATTGGGTGTTCCTTCAGTAGAAAGAGCATATATATATATATATATATATATATATATATATATATATATATATATATATATATATATATATATATATATATATAATATACAATTTATTAAATACAGAAATCATGCAACAGGTATTACCTTTAAAAAGCAAACTTTTGTAGTGTCTGGAAAGTGAGAGGGGGAAATGGAGACGCTCACAGCAGTCTTTATCCGCTACTATTACTAAGAAAGTCGTAAGATTTAATCTCTTTTATACAATAATAAGGAATTTGAAAATCCAGGTGACGCAAGTTCGCAGACCTAACTGTGGCATCACGACGAAACAGGTTGCGTTAAATCAAGCTCAAGATATGCGCCCAATCTTTCAGTGCTCGTTTAGTAAATTAGTTGGCGCCGATAGGTTGTGTAGCCTCAGACCATTACGATTTCGCTGAGAGTTAAATCGATGAACGCTGTCTATTCTGCAACACTAGGAGTTGAGCTTCTTCCCGATATAAGGTTGATAAAATGCCTAAGAAATGTCGAAAATAACGATTTTGAAACTAACTGAATGTAATCCAGTCATGCTTCGTTTCGCCAATATAGTTGGTGCACATGCAAATACACAGTAGTTAGTAATTTGCTCATTGGTTTAGTGTGTGCTGTTAAGTCTCGAAACACACACTCTTGGGTCACTCGTTTTTCGTTGAACATTGGGTTGACGTTATTACCTTAGTCAACAAGGAATGACGTGCCGTAATGATCCTGTTGCGTTCTACAGTGGATGAGGGGGACTAGGTAAGCACATACGCCTTTACAAATAGGCGTAGATACGGCGCATATATTCCCATTATTAACAATCATGGAAAATTATCGTATCAAAATGGATTACTTTCAATGCATATCCTAAAAATGAATATTCGTTGCTAGAACAGATTATGATTTAATAAATGTTTTGGCAGGTGCACAGAATTGTAACGTTAGTGCAATCATTAAAAGGTTTTGATCTTTTAAATTCGAAAGTCACCAGAATTTACTGAAAATAATTGCCAATTTATAAAAAGGTTTCCCTTCCCTTTCTCTAGATGTATACAGCAAATAACCTTTCTCTATAATGTCGCATCAGTATGCCCTAGTTAACGATTACTTTTTTTTTTTAAGATCTTCTGAAACGTTAAGGCGGGAATTTGGGGTTCTTACGGAATACCCAGGTTTCAGGGGGTCTCAGGGATGAAGCGGGTTGAGGACAGGAGTCTTAGGGAGGAAGTTGCTGGGGGCAGGGGTCATGGGGAGGAAGCGGGTTGGGAACAGGGGTCTTGGGAGGAAGCGGGTTGGGGACAGGGGTCTTGGAGGAAGCGGGTTGGGGACAGGGGTCTTGGGGAGGAAGCGGGTTGGGGACAGGGGTCTTGGGGAGGAAGCGGGTTGGGGACAGGGGTCTTGGAGGAAGCGGGTTGAGGACAGGGGTCTTGGAGGAAGCGGGCTGGGGACTGGGGTCTTGAGGAGGAAGCGGGCTGGGGACTGGGGTCTTGGGGTGGGTGCGCATTTCGAGGGGTATTCTTGGAGGTAGGAGAGCGAGCCCCACCGCCCCCCTGTAGCCCCATTGCCTCCACTGCGCGCCGCCGCGAGGAGCGAAAGGAAAGAGGCGCAGGACGCTGAGGGCGAGCGCTGAACTTCTCCGCGAAAGGCGTCTCTGCCGCGCGTCTTGACGGACGACGTTCTTGACCCGAATCATCAACCCGCATTACCCGCGGACGAATTAATACCCGCCTTGCGCCAGCCGCTCGCTCGAATTATCCGACGCCGCGCCGCGCCGGTTTGCGCTTGTGCTTTCACCGGATGACGAGGACGCCGACGCGCTGAACTGGCTGGCTTGGAAGCGCCTGTCGTATATCATAGTTCGTTTCTTTTGAGCATGTGAAGTACCTAATTGTTCACGACAGGTCGATTGCTGAAGAGGTTTCTTGTAGAATTTTCCCACAGGAGGGATTTTATAGTGTGGATTTTTGTCTTCGGGCCGAAGAATTTGATCAACAAAATGGTAATTTCGTAGTGATTTAACATCTCATATAAATAATACTGTCTGCACATTTCTCTAAGAATTAAAAAAAATAAGTTGTATCTTTCAGAATATGTATTTGGGAAGATCTTACCAACCATTTACGTATGCCAGTGTAACTTTATGCGTACAATTTTTGACGTTTTGTTGTGTCAAAGAGATTCCCCTGAAATTAGTTTAGACTAAATTCCTTTATACTTTTCTTACAGATTCCCTTCACTGGAGCTAGCATGAACCCCGCCAGAACATTCGGACCTGCCGTTGTGACTGGCTACTGGGATAACCATTGGGTAAGGCAGAGACGGTTTGAATGAGTCTTTTTTGGCACCGTTTGTGAAAAAGTGTTATTGCGATCGAGTATTGCTCTAGTGTTGAAATTATATGATTTATAAATCTATATACAAAGATTGAAGATTTAAACTGCTAAGGGTTAAGTAAAATTCTTAAAATTTTTACTGCTGACACCTGTCAAAAGCAATCATAAATTGCGGTCACGGCAAACGTAAATTCTACAGTGCTAAATTATATAATGTGGAGTTATGACTAATGTGGAAAATGCTGATCTCTTCGGGTTCCGCATTGTGCAAGTTTTACCGAATTTTAAAAATCTTAATATGAATTGTTGGGAGTTTCCTAGAAGAAAACATTACCGGTAAATGTTTTGTTTGGTTCGCACATCGTAAAACCATTATTAATCTCGACAAAAATTTTTATTTTTGTCACAAATGTGCTGCTGGATTAGAGGAACCATTTTAGTCAAAGAGTTTGAATAAAGCAAGCGGGAAAATCTCGTATTTTTAAGGATTCTCAATATCCTTTTAAGAATCAAATATCGTACAATGGAACATTATAAGTGCAAGTAAAGTTTTTAAATAATCGCTTTCAGATGTTTAGATTATACTTACGTTCCATTGAACATTGGAATAATAATGTGTACAAATTACAAAGTACATTCAAAATAATGCATTTGTTTACCTAAGAGATCATAACTCTAATGTCCTTGCGAATTAGTAGGACAGTTTTAGTTCTTCTCTTCTCATAAAATTTATTTCATTATTCACAAAAATCATAAACTTAGAAACTAATTTCTCGCTGCATCAGCTTAGTAGAACTTTTTTTTTTGCATTTATTCACGAATGTTGGAAAATTTACTTGAATTGTAATACTTCGTTTCATCATTTCACCATCGGCATTAAAGAATCCTATCTTCTTAAATTTTAGGAAAACTGAACTTGAAAACTTAATATAAAAGAACATTATTTACAATGATTATTCTTAGATTAAAATTTGGTATATTAAAGTTGGTGTGATAAAGTGATCAGCACTGGCCCTTAAATACTGAAGATTGTGTTGCCTTCGACGTGCCTGGCCTCACTTTAATCTTTGCTGACATTAATTTTAAGCATTTTTACGGCATGATTTGTGTCAATTCTTATAGTATTTTTGATACATTATCGCAACAAACTAAACTTCAAATGAAACATCTCGAATATCTAACTGCACTCACTGACTCGGACGCAATATCAGCCTGGTGCATTATCAGCTATCGCTCCAAAAAATCGGTGTCTCGGGAGAATAATATTCGCTGAGCGATGCAGTGTTCGGAGACTTTAACATTTGTTGAAAGAAAACGACGAAAAAAGTCAGTGGTCTTGACACATTATACATGTGTATGGTGGACACAGTTTATTGTAAAAGTCTTTCTAAACACTTTGTTGTTCGTCTAATGCTATCGTTAAGCTGTCCCGCTCGAATTCGTTTACAACTTTATTTTTATTTTGAAACGCATTTCAATAATGAACAGTTTTGAGCTATCATGGATCATTACTCGCAAAAGACAGATTCGCTGTTTGTGTGAAAAATCCTTTGCACTCGACCACCGCATTCAACGGAAAACAATTTTTGGGAATGCATGGCTGTGGATGAAAACATTACATGTGCAGAACTAACACAAACGGATGATCCACCCATCAACAACGGCGGAAAGCAGTAAGGCATTGGAAATATTGAGATGTGATATTCAGCACAGGTCCGTTGATTTCCAGGAATGTTATGAATATGAGACTTACATTAATGAAATCTCGGAGAAAATCAGGAGCAGATGAAAATTCAATTTTGAGGAGTATTTTTCTTTTCCATTTGATAATATTCTTCTTCCTGTAGTATTGATAATGTTAGTATGTGGGTTTTAGCTTTTTCCAGGTCATTCCACGTCATTCTGTTCGATACCATATGTCGCTATTTTCCAACTTCAATCACTTTAAGATCACTACAGACTTCATTCCATCGAACACATGGTCTTCCAACCGGACGAGATCTCAAGGGTTTCCATTCATAATTTTTTACTATCCTATTGTTTTCCGATCTCTGTACGTGACCAAACCATTTGATCGTTTCGGCACATACAAATGTTAAAAGGGTTTCTGCCGTTATAATAGTTTGTATTCGCCAGATACTAATATTTAATTGGACTGGGCCAATTTCTCGTACTTCTTTCAAGTATATGAAATTTGTTTTTCTGCTGTTGGGATAATGTCCAGGTTCCTGAAGCATATGTAACCATAAGTCTTATTAATGTTAATTTCTCCCTTATTCGTAAGAAGTATATTATTGTAATCGTGTGCCGGAAAACGTCGAGTATCTTCAGTTTGGTCTTGCTGTTTAGCAATTTCTTGCTACTAGCTTGCTTCGACAATTTCCCTTGATCTACCAAATTGAAATTTTCGTGTATTGTCAACAATGGGTAAATGTTATAATTGAGTCCCAGATTGAAAACGGTAACCAACGCTCACTTTGTGTGTCTGTATTTTATATATGTATATTTGAACTGCAAGTGGGTATGACCCGGTGGCAGTTAAATAAAAATAATAATATAAATAATAATAATAATAATAATAATAATAATAATAATAATAATAATAATAATAATAAAGAAGTACAGTACAAGCCGAGGATGCAATAATCATAATATCACTAATATTAAGTATTATAACAATTCTTTCCACTCGTATTGAAGAAAAGACCAGAATGAGTGTGAATATGTATGTGTGCGCGCGTTTAAGCAGAGGCTGACTCCGCCCGGTGCGCCCGACGTGTTCGCAGGTGTACTGGGTGGGCCCGATCGCCGGCGGCGTGGCGGCGGCGGCCATCTACAGGTTACTCTTCCAGGCGCGCAAAGGTGAAGATGAGGCCAGCTCCTACGACTTCTAGGCGGCCCGGCGCCCCCTGCGGCAGCGGTCTCCTTTCTCCTTCCCTCTCCCTCTCCCCCCCATCGCCATTTCACTCCCTTGTTCATACTCCGCCACATCGCCATCCAATCCGTCTCCCATCACAGGGCGTTCAGCAACTTTCTGGAGAGGTCTTGTCAATCTCGGTTTTAAAGTTTGCGAAAAACCAAAGATGAAAATAAATATTGCAACAATATTATAATAAATTGTCGTGGATAATGATAGTTACAAAAGCTATTGTAAAAATTCAACATTTTATTTGTTGCAATGGAAATATTTTTATATTTATTCGCTACTTTTTAAGTTAAATTCTCCGTCCAACTATGGTCTCGACTCCATTTTGTTGTTCGGGACATTACTTGGGAATTTAAGAATAGTTAACGTAAGATTTCTAAAAAGTTATATTGTCGTAATAGCGCTTAATGAGTAAAAATTGTAAGAGCACAATTGGTTTGAGTAATAAGAATGGAACTTTTGTGTAGTAAATGTTTCGCGATTGATAGAATTTAACAAAATCTCAAATAAAATTCTGTTAAAATAATAAATTTTAAGGGAATATTCTCCACAAAGGAAAATACAAAAATGGTAATTTCTTGAAAATACACTTCCATTATTTTTGTCCAACTATCACATTTGGAGGATTAATATCTCTGATAATGGTGCGTTATTTCCCTCTCAAAATTCTAAATAACCTGAAGTAAATTGTGCGAAAAAATCACAGGTAATTGTAAAGGATATTTCGTTTACACATAACCTACTGCAGTATAATTCGAGGTACATTTCTTTTATCTCGGTCGCACCGCCATTTACGAAGAAAACTACAATATACATTGATTAGTTTCGTAAAGATCTGTGAATTCAACGGGTACTTATTTTTAAAAAGAAATCCTCGATTAACTTTCCTCTGATCACAAGGAGCCTAACGCTCTCGCCGCGCAAACCGAACACTGCGCCAAGTGGAGAAGCCGCGCGAAGTGCCTCCGTGTCGAGCGGAGTGGAGACAGTGCTCGCGCGTGTGGAGCGAGTAGCCCGCAACCGGCGCGTGCGCACACGAGCACTGGTCACGCCCAAGTCACCCCGCGAGGAAAGGTCAGAGGTAGAGGTGGCAGCGGCGGCGGCGGCGCCTGCGGCACAGGTCCCGACCGGCACGCCCACCGACCGCGCTGCTGTGCCTGCAGCTTCCCTGTGGCGGTGGGCCGGCCACCCAAAGCGACCCCGTAAACTTGACGTTATCTCGAACGCTAAGTTGAGGGTAACGTTGAATTTGGCATTCACTCAAGGGGAAATGGAGGATTAATGTAAATCTTACCTTTGAACAACGTTAATCTCGTTTATCTCGGTGTGCTTGATGTCAAGAAGCAAGATTGTATGTTGCCAAATTGAGCATCGAGTGAAAAGTTAAGGTTTACGTTAAATTTAACGCAAGGGGTACTGAAAGCTTGGCATGAACCTTATAGTTAAATTTAATTTAGTTTGTTAATCTTAATGTGGGCGATGTTAATAGGTGAGATTGTTTGGATGGTGTTGCCAACGATTTTCGATTAGACTGGATTGGCAAGCTCCCTCAAAGAAAACTTGTACAGCGTAAGTGCTATCGAGAGTGAGAACGGCCCTTGAGCGTAATTTTGCTGGGTATTGCGTTCTGTCGTATCTGTCCAAAGACAACATCTCGAATATCGTGAATATGAATATTTGCATATGAACACAAATGTCGAATAATATAAGAAACGGACTTCTTGATGACATTTTCCTCAGAGTTTAAACATCAACACTTTATGCATCGGAACTAAGTGAAAATAATTTCCAATAGTTTGAAAATATCTCGTCTATTTTCTTAGATTTTTGAATGGATTTATTTTGACGAAGATCTCCGTGTATTCCTTCATCAGAATATTTGGGTGAAATTAGTTCTAAATAAAATTAGGTGTGTAATGTTTGTAATAAAATAAGGTATTATCAAACTGAACGACCTCTCCAGAAAGTTGATTTCCCTGTAATGTCTTGCCAAAATGAGTCTCCTAACTTGTAAGATTACTGTATTATATTGAATACAGTTTTGTAGATAAATATTTTAATGTGTTTTCTTTTGTGTGCAATTGTGATTGTATAATGGTAGAATACGGTTAAAAAGATAGAAAATTAAACGTGGAAGATAACTGCTAATTTGTAGTGTGGTTGCATGTTTTTGTATGAAAGTTAAGAAAATAGCAACAGCATGCTGTATTTTGTGGAAGTCAAGGTTGGATAGTTACTTTTCGGGCAAGCATGTCCATTTTCTTTCATTTATTAGTTGTAATGAAAACTTCAGAAAGGACATACTTTGGAACCACGATTATATAAACTACTCTATCATAAATATTTCATAAATATTATGAACTTCATATTAGATTCTTAGACTGCACAAGTAGTTTAATTATTTCTTAATTAAAATATTTGACTAGTTTCTTTAAAATGCTGCAGAGGCTAATTTAACTTGCTTTGCATGAATGCTGGAGATCTGACTTTCGAAAGGTCTCATTGTCTGTCCTCTTGTTTTGCAGCATCAAAGTTTAAAAATAGTCAAGTGCCTAGGCGTTCATATGAATATCAGGTGTGTTGGAACAAATATTTGATCAATTTGCTATTCACTGAAACTGGTACAACTGGCTAATTTCACGGTAAAATTTATAAGTTTAGTGATAAATCGAATAATGTGGTAATACGTAGTTGAATTTGAAAAAAATTACCATCTGTGAAATAAGTAAAAGTATATAATATGTAATGTTTTACTTTCATGCTGCATTTTGAAGACGAGGACTGAGGGTATGTATGTTTTTGGGCTCTTGTATGTTTGTATGTGAATGTGTACGTATTGTATTTGTCAGTAATAAATGCTGTTGTGTACTTTACGCTTCTCATTATTTTTCTATGTAAGTTTGCCGTTTCCTTGGAATTCATGGTTATGGATTACTAAAATGCTTTTGGAATATTTAGTAGTTACTGATTGCTGAGAGATTCTTTTTATTAAAAGGTGGCGTAGGTTGAAAAGGCTTTTTTCTGCAATGCAACATTTAGACTCTAAATTTAGATAAGTCAGAAACTGAAATCTGGTCTAGTTTTTATAGATGTTGCCAAAGAAATGTTGTATTCGTTGTCGTAGTTAAAAAAGTATAGTGCAAATATGTTTTCCGCACAGGTGATGAGCCTACAGAGCCGGTTTTTACAAAGACAACCAGAAGCGTACCAGAAGAACAAGCACATCACATCTAAGAAGGAACTGAAGTTAATTTTATTTCCTTCATCAAGATCGTATCATCTCGCAAAGAAACATAATTTTTTGTTATTCATCTACATCGTTATTTACTAGTCACTTACTTTAAATGAACTTTATCGCCCATTTAGTACCTTTACTGTAAATATAAACATCAAACATTCTTGTGATTCACAGAAAGATTGCTGAACGGAACATAGAAACAAGTTTTTAATAGTATTCAAAATAATTTTATGTAAAAATAATTCAGCAAACAATCCAATGTGGATTTCTAATTTCTGTTCATATATCCATTAAACATTAGATGATTATTCATGGAATTAATGTAGTACAAGCATAATTCAGAACATGTTTATATTGATCTTCTACTTGGAAACAAGTAATCAACTCTGAAATGTGTTAAATCTCTTGCATTATTGTGGAATAAGCTGACTTTTTACTATTTGTAATATATGTAAAAACATGTTGAAATTTAAATATTATTCAAGAAATCAAATCTCACAATTTTTGGTATTATGCACATTAAAACATTGGGAGTTTCGAAAGTTTAAAGTGTTACATGTATTTCTCTTAACAAATTAAGTAATTGTAGAAGTAATATGCATCCAAAGTAATATTCCAATGCAGTTAGCCTGTTAAGAGTTTTGCATCGAATTTTGCATCAAATGTAAAGTAATTATCACACAGAATACCTCGAAAATGGAATAAAACAAGGTTACTCAAAGTGCTTAAAGATGCATATTCCTTGAAATGTACTTTTGTGTGTCCTTTTTATAGTTAAATAAAAATAATTGCTTCAATTGACTATTAGGTTTCAATTCCTTACCCTTTAAGTAAATTAATAGTGTGTGCACAGTAAAGTGAGAGAGAGTTCTGCAGGTTTTAGAGAAGGCATTACGTTCTTGTAACTGGAGTTATTAATTGGCAGTGTAATTAGGATATTGCAGATCTGCAATTCAAACATTTGGAAAACCAAAAATTGTAAATGGTTCTCGTATCATGAAATACTACAAATAAATCTTATTACAGATAAATACTGATAAATACTGATAAATACCGACTATAAATTGTCTATGATAACTAGAAGTTTTGAAAGCAGTAGTTAAGTTTCATGCATAGTTGGTACATATTGAAGTACTTCTACAATGAGCACAGCGTACTTTTGCTTTTTCCCTGCTCTAGAAAGTTTCGACGCCTGGCTTGCATTTAACTTATTGTAGTACCCGTTGGTACCGGTATCACCTTCGTCTTTCCGAATCATTATTGAATTCCAGCGCATTATCATCGCTGTGTAAATGCGGATACAAATTTGAGCCTTTAACATCACTACGCCATTTTTACAGCACATTAGCTTCCACAGCGAATTATTCATTTCTCCAAGTTATTGGATTTGATACAAAAACAAAAGTTCGGGTATACACAAACGCACTTTAACGGGCGTTAAAATGTGTCAGTTGCAGAGTTTACATTATACGAATGAGATATGGCACACGAGCGCGCTGCGCGACGTCCGTTGTGCTCTGCGCATATGCCCTGACGTGACGGCCGTGAAAATACCGGCATTGTAATGCCCGTTACGCGACGCTCATTTGCCTAGACTAAATTTTTTTTCTAGAGTTATATAAAAAATATCCTTGTAAAAGTTGCGTAAGAGAAGTGATGGCGATTATCTAACTGCACGTATGATTATAAATGTAAAAAAATACCTATTTATTACCAGAACACAACCACTCTGCACGCCTACGTAGTAACTGGAAGTACGATAATACTAGATATCGAGAAGCGTGGGGCCCTAGTTGCAGATATTTTAGGAATTACGAAAAAAATGCCAGTTCATAAAATTGATTACGGATTAACTGGAAAATTCACTTTGAAAATGCAGGGTGCTTAACTTCCTAATTATCATAGTTCAAGAAGATGAATTATGCAAAATTACATAAAGAATTTTCTTCAGAGCATTTAGAAAAATCAATATATTTTAAAATTGACAAACCTGACGATAGACTACTAAAGAATTTTAGCTGAACTTTTGACAGCTTGGACTTCCAAAATATAATTCTGGAAATATTTGGCTGAAAAGATGCTGTAGTATTTGCTTTCAGCAGTAGAAATGCATTGAAGTTTGAGAGTTGGTAAAAACTACAAATGTAGTGTAGACTTACGTGATACGTATTATATCCTGCAAACACTAGCTATGTCTATTGTTTTGTGGTGAGAACTCCTACCTCCCACTTTCTGGTTTAAGAATGGGCGGAGAACTAAAGTTTTCGTAACGTAAAAATATTCCGTATAGATCCATCTGTCAATCACTTGCGGGTTCTAAATGACGCGAATGACGTTTCTATGATTTCTTATGATGTAGGGCCTGCAAGTATTTCTAAGAAAGTATTCTAGGAGGAGTGGGTTATCTTTATAATGAAATAAAACTTACATTCTTTATCTTAATTCTATATTGTAAAATAAATATACAAGTTTTTTGATCAAATATGAAAAAATCCAGAGTCTGAAGTAGTTGCTCTCCCACAGCGTTCACAGCGTAATGCCAGATTAGGGGGTATATTTAATTTTTCAGGTATTGAAGTATCTGACAAGTAGTAGTTTTACTCACAAAACTTGAATGTTACAACTTTTCCTGCTTTGTAACCCACTCATCGGATTTTCATACGAGTGGTAAATTAGTAATAATTGGATGGTCCATCAAAAGTAATAGGGAAACGACCGTTCTACATGTTCATTTAAATTATCAAATTATCAATATGAATTGGTCTACAGTCTTTCATGAGCTATTTCCTCCTACGTTCAATTGTTCAACATATTTGCAGTCATGCTTATAGTTGTGATTAGAGAGATCCATCTGTTAGGAACACATGCCTTTCATATCAATGTAGGATAATTCCACACTTCATTGTAACAATAATTATCAACTTATGTTTCAAAAGCGCACAAAATAATCGTTTATAATAGAAGCGATTAACATGGACGTCCATTCTGGAGAAGCAAAGATCTAACATGAGTGCAATAATAGATCTAACATGAGTGCATATTATATTCATCTTTCACAACGCGCTTTCAGAATACAGTTAAACACACTACGCCAAATACGGACGGGTAAAATGTCACTTACTCCGAGCATGCAATGGGCCTCTGCAGTCTTTGTATAATAGACGTAAACTACATGTCATTTTCATTATTTGAATCTTGAAGGAAGATTGATTTGTACGCCATTGCTCGTCATAGAACCTATTACAGTTACCAAGTATGTTTGAAAACCCAGGATTGAGGACCTTGTGTCTTTTCGGATTGACGCCAAAACGCGGCCAATCTAAGCCTCCCCAACTCCGCCGCTCGTAGGATTTGGAATGTGGATGAGGAGTCCTCTCCTTAGCAAGGCATTACAAGGTCTGAGGTTGGTCAGATGAGAGATGCAGTACACACCAATGGATCAAGCGAATCCCTCCTGAATTGTCCCTGAACCTGGAGTCGAAACAGAAATCCCCTCGAGCCCGCCAAAACCAATACAGAGAGACAGGGGTCCCCGTCTCTCCACCTCTCCCACTGCGCCCACTTTGACTAAAAACGTGGGTAGCGGCGAAAAACTCAGGAAATCGAGTGAACGTTTCTAACTCTTTATCCGACCTCCACCCCCTAGATTTTGCAGAAAAAAAGGAAAGACATTAAATATAGCTACTTAGCTGTCCGGGTGATGCCTCGGTGCGTAGGGAGATGCCTAGGTGCAGGTGCCAACATTTTGGCCGCCATTCCGCGACCTTCCTCAGGGCGAAATGCCGTTGGCACTTGTGTGAGGACCGCGGTGTCTCTCGGACAGCCAAGTAGCTAATGACCCCGCCCGCAAAAGCCTACCCTCTCAAAGGCATCGAAAATCATCAATCACAACGCCGTCACTAAATTCTATTTCCGATTAAAACAAAATACTCGCAAACTGTCCATGGTGTTTCTACTGCGGAGGTAAACGGTCTCTAGAGCGGCACTGGGAGAGGCAGCAGCCGTCGCCGCCTCCGCCGCCTCCGCCGCCTCCGCCGCCTCCGCCGCCTCCGCCGCCTCCGCCGCCTCCGCCGCCTCCGCTGCCTCCGCCGCCTCCGCCGCCTCCGCCGCCTCCGCCGCCTCCGCCGCCTCCGCCGCCTCCGCCGCCTCCGCCGCCTCCGCCGCCTCCGCCGCCTCAGCCACCACCGCCACCGCCGCAACTACCGCCACTACCGTCGCCACAGCTGCCACCCCCGCAACCGCAGCTACAGCCACCGCCATCGCCCCTGCTACCGCCGCTGCCGCCGCCTACACTGCAGCTGCCAACTCTACTGCCAAATCCGCCACCACTGCCACTCCCGCCACCCCCGCCACCCCCGCCACCCCCGCCACCCCCGCCACCCCCGCACACCCCGCCGCCCCCCGCCACCCCGCCACCCCGCCACCCCCGCCACCCCCGCCACCCCCACCCCCGCCATCCCCACACCCACCACACCCATTATACCCGCCACACCCACTACCCCGCCACCCCTGCCAGCCCTGTCACCCCAGCCCGCTATCGCCACCACCGCTTCCCCACCTACGCGACCGACGCACCTGCCGCCACCCCCGCTTCCGCCGGCAATGCCGCCCCCATTGCCGCTGCCACCGCAGCCGCCATCTCCGCCACCGCCGCCATCTCCGCCACCGCCGCCGCAAACTCCGGCACCGCCGACTCCGCCGCCGCCTAGAGCCTTTTGCTGCCACCGTCCCCTGACGTAAGCGTGCGTGCGAACATCCGGTGCGGCCCGGCGCGGCGGCGCCCGCCGTGATGCGTGGCGTAAGACGGAGCCGCGCATCGCCTCCCACCGCACACGGCGCCGCGCGGCGCTCCGGGGGATGCGACCTCCGACCCCACGGCGACGCCCCAGGCCCCGGCGCGCGCCCGCGCCGACACGCCGAGCTGGAATGCGCGACCGGGCGCAGGGTGCCCGTGGGATAGTATTGGATGGCGACGACCTACGAAATCCAAGGAATGGCGAGCCGTGACACGTCATTACCCAACCATCTGGAAAGGCCTGAGCTCGGAGGGGACGCAAATTTTAATAGTTCAGGACTTAAATTCTGGGTTACTGGTGACTGCCGCTCCGCTACGAAATCAAAGGAAACCCTTGTCAAGTAATATTACCCAACAGACTGAGTGGGCTAAGGCCCGGGGCAACAACAAATAGTTCAAGATAGAAACTGTTCAGAGATTTAACTTTCAATTTAATAAAGGTGTTTGTGGATTAGCACTGCCTTCTGCACTTGTGCGAACAAATAGGAATCCCTGGACATGCACTTTATTAACCAATAAAGTAACTATTTTAAAGTCTGGGTCGCAGACATTTTAATTGCTCAAAATTTAAACTATAAATACAAATTTAACTCTGGATTCCATTAAAGTGCTTGTGGTTGGTACTGACTGGTGTTTTGCTTCGACATTGTGCGAATCTATCCGCAGGAAAGTAGTAATATTACTTGACAGAGATGGCTAGCAGTAGGGCGAGCATATTTCATTAGGGTGTGATTTGAATTAGTGTTTTGAGTATTATTGCTGACGATCATGTGATAATCACCAATTCTGAGGGTGTATGTGGTCGTAAGGGCAGCTGACGACGGGAACCAGTGAATGTAACCAAGACGCCCCCGACATAAATGGGCTGACGCGATTGGTAGTACTCTTTCGCTAAGTTGGGCCGAATAGGAAGATCTTCAGTGGGAGATTCCCTTTCGAGAGGTGTGGCCCATGTCGAAGACTTTTCGTTACGTCACCATTGCTCTGATGGCAAACGAAAGATGAAAAAGTGGCAGGTCATAGCTTTACATGTTAGGAAGGCCAGTGAAAATTTGAAGGTTACGGTGTGAGTTACGGTACAACCAAAACAGATCATGCACGCGAACTTGCAAGTTGATTTTGCATTAGAAGATTCTAATACATTTTGAGTGAGTATCCGTCATCCTATAGCACGGGTTGTTCAGAAACGATCGAAGTCGGATTGTAAGCTTTTTCGACTCTTAAAACAATTATCAAAAATTGTGGAATATTTTCATGAATTCAGCTTGTACGATTTGTGGACGAAGCGCCAATATTGTTACACCAGAAAAATAATATACATACGGAAATTTATTATTAACAGAAATACGTCCGAGCAAGTGAACGCATTAAATATCAAATAGTGATTTCTTCTTACTTCTTCTTCTTCTTCTTCTTCTTCTTCTTCTTCTTCTTCTTCTTCTTCGAGCATTATACCGTTGGTCCGTTGCGTGCTCTTATTCAATCTTAGTTGGTCCACTGACGACTTAATTTTCTGACGCTTCGTTTCTTTTGTTTGGGGGTTTAAAATAAACGCGTATCTTTTGATCGTGTAGCAATTGTCGTTCCATTACGTTAGCAATCTATTTCCTTTGAGCCAGTAACAATAATTCATCTAGCCACGTGTCAGACGCTCCGTATATTCTTGGGACTACCAACTTCCAGACTTCTGATCCGCTGGATAAAACTTCCTTTACTGGCTAGGAGTTCTGTCTACTCCTTCGAAGCCATCTCCTCATGCCAAGGTCTTCCTGTGCGCAATGCCTCCTCTCGAGTACTCTTTCGACTACCCCCTCCCCCTTCGACATGGCCTGCAAAGGAGCAGTCGTTACACCTCCACCGACGTCTTAAAAATGTAATAGGTGAACTCAAACCATTTTATTTCGTTGATTACAATTATTATTGACATTAGTTGTGTAGAGGAATTTAATTCGAGACCTGTGAACTCAAAAAAATGTTTTTAGACCCTACAACGCACAGTGTTAGAGATATGCAAGAATGATTTCAAGAAACAGACCGTTTGCCAGGCGGTTTATTGAGGGATTGCATTTGCGTCTGCTTAAAGATTGTGTTCATTATGTGGTTAATATTTATAAAGAGAAAAAGTATTTAGTTACCTCTCTGTCAAAGACACTTCCTTCTGACTCCTCATTGGTTAGGTGAAAAGAAGCAAACGTTATCTTTACTATTGAAATATTATAGTAGATAGGCTTAGCGTGAGACTCTGCTTGACTCTGACCTTGACTCTGCTGAACTGACGCAACTGATACTAGAAGATATACCAGAAGATTCAACGAAATGTCAAAATGAAGATAACATAATAGGTCATCACGCTTAGAGTTTTACCAGGAGGCCGTCAGCGATGGGGTTGATATTCAATTTTTACATTTCTAAATTGAAGGCTGCAATTCGTGGGAAAATAATAATTCTTGCATTTCTAGAAAAAAGGAAATAATAATAAAAATAACAAAGTAATAAGAATTTAAAAATAATGAACTGTAATTATTTGATTGTTGTGTGTTATTATCCAAATGCTTTTCTAAATTTGGGTGACTACTCCTGCCACTAGCCTTCGCGGGTAGCTCATTGGTCAGCGAGCTCCCTCTCCATGACGCAACTCCTGGTTCGATTCCCGGTCGGGGAAGATTACAGTGTGCGTTTTCCTTGCAATGTCGCGGTATATGTTTCTGTGTGACGAAGAGAAAACTCACTTCTCAGATTGGGAAGACCAAAACACGGCGTAGGGATGCCTACATGCTAACCACACGTACCTGTAACCCATGACTGCAAGACCGGGCCGTCCCTGATAGGCTCAGGCTTCGTCAGAGGCTATTGATCCAAAGTACATACATACATCCTCCTGCCACATAAAATACATTACTTTGGCTTTTCTCTGTTATTCTAATTGTAGGAATTTTTGAATCAAGGCTGATATTGGCTTCAATCATCCTAGAAATTAATATAATCTAAATTGTAAATTTTATTTTTAATCACTGAAAGATCATTTAAAATTTGTAATGAATTATGAGCACGAGTAATAACTAAAACTATTAAACATGATTTTGTTGTCTCGTGAGAAAAATAAAAATCGGTAAACCCTGTGCGATGCTTAATTGGCATATGGCTCTAAGGTTGTCCCAGCAACCTTACAGCCTCTTGTAGATCTCTCCCATCCTACAAAAATAAATTAATTCTTCAGGAATAAATAATATTTTGTTGTATTATAAACACGTAATATAAATAATATTATGTTGATGAAAAATTATATCAATCATCATTTACACTATTATTTAAAGTCTGAAAAAGAAGAATAATCTCCTCTGCCAAAAAAGCACACATTTATCTTTATACAAAAAAATAAATATACTGTTGAAATTGGGCAGTGCTGAAATCGTTGCATATCTCTAGTGACTGAGTTGACTGCAGGTCGCCACCAGTCTAATTTGCATATAAACTAGTCTTGTGTTTAGACGGCGTGTTTGGAAAGTAAAAAAAATTCCGAATATCTAAATCAGATTTACTGATTTTTTTGTACAAAAATTAAACGACTCCTATCAACGACATCATCATCTAGTATACACGAAATCAGCTAATACACGCACATATATTGAAATATTCAATTTTTCCAGAGTCACAAGAAAGTGAAATTGTAAAATAATTTCTCAACATCTACTTGGCTGTCCTGAAGACGCCACGTCCTAGGCACAGAAGGCAACGTTTCGGCCGCCATTCTGCAACGTTTCTCAGTGCAAAAAGAATTTGGCATTTCGCCCCGAGTCGCCAGAGTCAGTAACTGTTTGGCTGTCTTCGGACAGACAGGCAGTTACTGCCTCTGGCCGCAGTAGAGCACATAAAATTCGACTCTATGAAGAGAGTGAAATATAGTATTTGATGATCAGTGGCTGGGAGGTTGCCAGGAATAGTGAGCGTTTCATCCATGCCAGAACGAAAAGTCGAGAAAGAAAAAGCAATGCATCGTTGGCATTGCTTCGTAATGTAACGAAAGAACTCGACATTCACTGACAGTGAAGTAACATAGAAACCTCCCAGGAGAGTTCCGAGTTTTGCTATCTCCAGAACGTAGCGGTCGTGTGAACAGCGTGACTAACGCAGTCGTTCATATAAACGGGTGGCCAAAGGTCGAATAAAGCAGTGAGAAGGACCACTTCGTCTCGCATCGCCTCAGGTAATGCGGGCGCCCAAAGAGGCACAGCCGGGGGAACGAACCTGGCGGCAGCGGAGGCCAGTGGGTCTGTCGGAAGCGAGGGCGATGGGGGCGATGGAGGCGATGAGGGCAGTGTGGGCGGTGAATGTGTTGGAGCCAGTGCAGTCAGTGGGAGCAGAGAGGCCGGTGAGAGAGGGAGAGTCGGAGAATGAGAGTCGGAGAATGAGAGTCGGAGAATGAGAGACAGAGAATGAGATAGACGGAGAATGAGAGAGAGAGAGACGGAGAATGAGAGTGACGGAGAATGAGAGAGAGACGGAGAATGAGAGAGGCGGAGAATGAGAGAGGGACGGAGAATGAGAGAGACGGAGAATGAGAGAGAGACGGAGAATGAGAGAGAGACGGAGAATGAGAGAGAGACGGAGAATGAGAGAGAGACGGAGAATGAGAGAGACGGAGAATGAGAGAGACGGAGAATAAGAGAGACGGAGAATGAGAGACGGAGAATGAGAGAGAGACGGAGAATAAGAGAGAGAGAGACGGAGAATGAGAGAGAGACGGAGTATGAGAGAGAGACGGATAGAGGAGAGACGGATAGAGGAGAGACGGATAGAGGAGAGACGGATAGAGAGAGAGACGGATAGAGAGAGAGACGGATTGAGAGAGAGACGGATAGAGAGAGAGAGAGAGAGAGAGAGAGAGAGAGAGAGAGAGAGAGAGAGAGAAAGCGTTGGGAATGGAGGAGACGAGATGAGGACAACTGAGATTATCGTGGAATCAGTGAAGTAATGTGTGTGTGTGTGGGGGGGGGGAGTTGTCCAGGAGAAGCTGTACAGGGTATAAACTGATGTCACTGCAGTGCCTCTGACCGAAAGATCCTAGGTTGGAGTCCCGACAGTGGCAGTATGTTCAACACTAGCTACATAGCTAGGTCGAGTTCTGTCTGGAGAAGAATTCTAGCGGCCAGCCGCTCTGATCGGTAGCTTTCCGTGGTTTCTCCGATCAATACCAGGCGAATATCGGAGCAGTAGCCTAAAAAATAGACCACGGACCGCGCACGATCATTCTTGCTCATTCCTTCTATCTTATGCTTGTCCCGGCTGGAGGGTGATACCTGATTGGGGGAAACCCCGTTAGCCGGTAGGTCGGCGGCGGATCTCACCATTTAAACTACTGTCACCGGCCGCGATAAAACATGCGCTACACTTACGGGACTCATAACCCGACCTGTTGACGCGCTCGTAATCACTAATCAACCAACCAACCAATCGAAGTGGAGGAGCTGTGGATAAAGATCGTGGATGAATCATGGGGATGAAACGGATTAAGAGATAAGAGAGCTCGTTAAGTGTAATGAGGCGGTGAGGCCAGTGGGGTGGTGGAGACGGTTTGGGCGGGAGCGGGGGCGGGTGCGGTGGGAACGGGGGCAGGTTGGGGCGGTGGGGGCGATGGAGGTGGTGGGGAAGGTGAGGGGCGGTGGTGGAGGTAGGGGGCGTTGGCGGTGGTGGCGGTGGGAACGGGGGAGGTTGGGGCGGTGGTGGAGATGTGGTCGGTGGGGAATGTGAAGGGCGGTGGAGGAGATGGGGGGGGGGCGTTGACAGTGGTGTCGGTGGAGCGTCGCGGGCGGCGACGTAGACGACGCGCAGAAAGGCGGCGGAGGGCGGCATCGGTAGACTTCATTAATTCCTGTAACCGGCGCGGCGGCCTGAGGAGAGAGCGGTGCAAGCAGCCGCTGGACGGTCAGGGGCTGTGGAAATGCCAGTCGGCCGGCCGGCCGCCCACCGCCCGCTCACCCGCTCGCCCGCCTGCCGGTTGCCTAGCGGGTTGGGCTCTGCGGCGTCGCCCGGGGCGACGGGGCCCGCCCGGCCTCTCGCCCGCCTCTGACGTAACCAGCCGGCCTGGCCGAGCCGTCGGCCGCCCTGACACAGTGGGCTCTCTCACCCAGGCTTCTCTCTCCCTCCCTCCCTCTCTCTCACACACACAGATCATGAAATTGAATAACCAGGCCCTCTTACCTGTCGTTCGGCCTAACCACTTAACCTGAAATTCGTGTGCATTTGTAATTGTAAAGTTTTGCCGTAGTACTACTTAAAGTATTGTATTCTCCATTACAAAGTTGCGTCGAACAAACCGTTGTACAAATTATGTTACAAGTCATTGTATTGTGGTCTTTCTCCGACCGGCATTGTACTGGCACTGAACTTCGAAGAGGACTAACCAACTCTTTTGCGTGACAACACTATATTGACACGAAAAGCATTCGCACTTACTTTGTTTTGTAGAAGCACAATATCTCCGTATATTCACGCAATTAAACTGTGCACAATTCAGTGCTGAAAACAACGACAGTTAAAAGTAGTATTTCTTGCATGTGATTTAGGTGACATATCACACTACATGAACTCACATAACTTTTCACTTTCAATTAAAGAATTTTCAATTACAAGATTCTGAATCAAACTGTACGTACGGCTAAAAGATAATTATTTTGTCCTAAAGAGTCGATATCGTTTCAAACATTTTATCGTGAAAGTACAATTTGCAGCAAGAGATTGCCAACTTTTCGATCGCTGCATGCTTTATATATACTTCTCAATGTTAATATTTTAAAGGTGAAAATGAATTCGTTTATGGTCTATGATTCATCTCACCAGTAATCAATAATATATGGTTTCCGGTAACTACAACAGACCCTGGTTTGAGATGCTGGGGATATATCGGTACACAAGGAAAGTGACAAATCTTAAAATTCGCCATTGTTTTACTGAGTGGTGAAATATATCTAGAAAAATACTATTTTTGGTAGTAAAAATTTCATGCAGATATTTTACAAAGCAATCGATACATGGAGTAAAACACTGTCTTTGGCCGCTCAATAAACGGCTTCTCTCAGAAAAGAAAATGTTCTATTACAAAACGACTATTTTTTGGTATGGGCCACTTTTTGTGCACCAAATATATCAATTCCCATAAATGCTATTTTGAAGAAAAATTAAACACTTTGTACATATTTTTCTGTTTACCACTCTCAAGTTTCAACTCACGATTATGTACTTAACATTAACATAGCTTTCACCCTAGTGAAGGTGTTTTTTTGCTGAAAATGAGTTAATTACACTTCTAGATTCTCCTAATTATCATCTGCGTTTACGAGTAATCAAATGAGTCGGTTTTTTCTTATTGTTGAGTAATGGGAGCAAATATATTTACGAATATAAGGTAAATTTCATAAAATTATAATAAATCTTAAGCAGAAAAGTCGAGTTGCCTTGTTATTTATGCTACAATCGAGATTCGATTTCATTGATTATTAACATCAAGTAAGTTTATTTACATATTTATTCGCGCTAAAAGATTAATTCAAATAGTTACAGGATGCCAAAATATTTTCTTCTCCTGTAAAGTACAGACTTTTAGTGTTCAAGAGTTATCAACGTATTTTCACGGGTTGTAGATACAATCGATTTGTAAGTTAATTGTATTCAACGTTGACATTTCGATCACATTCCGCCCCAGAGTATTTGACGGTTGGTTGTGGGGTCTGTGTTATTTCTGCACAGATATAAAATATTCCCCCTGTCAACTCGAATCGACGATTCATTACCATTCAGTGTTACATCAGTAAGAGCACAATATGAAAAAAATCATTGATTGAAACAAGAATGCAAATTAAACAGTCAGAACAAATATCCACTCTCACGTTTGGAATATAAAAGTAGTCTGTACAAGAAATGCAGGAAAGTAGACTATAGAAATGATGTATTTGAGAAGAACAGTATACAAGACTCGGAGCTAAGAAATGGGAAGTAAGATTGAATGATTGATTGATTATTTCGTGTTTCTCGACAAGATCATTTGTCACGTAACTGTAGTGCCTATTTTATTACGGGAGGTGGCGGTGTTCTTCCTCCGCGGATATCTAGTTCATCCGCGGAGAACCAGTTCGGGTACCCCCGCCAGCGTGGCTCATCCCCAGCTGGAATAAGCTCTATGTTCTCGGTGTGTGTGGTTGTGCAGTGTATGTAAGCATAAATGGAGTAAGGGGGTGAAGATACAACAAGAAAGAGGAAGGAATATTGCGCGAGGTCCATAGCCCGTTTGTTACAGTACTACTCCGTCAGTCGCCTGGTATTGATCGGAGGAATTATGGAAAATTACTAATAGGAGGAGCTGGCAACTACAATTCGCCTTCCGGCAGGGGCTGAATTCGACTTAGCTTTCTAGCTAGTCGAAAATCCTGCCTCCTTCAGAACTCCAACCTTACGACCTCCCGGTCAGAGGCACTGGAATGGTGAGATGTAAGATTAGAAAGGAGGTGGAATACATACCACTTCGAATCGTGTCTGAAGGAAAACAATTAAAAAGGCATGGTCACATGTGAAGCAAGCAATACAAGGAAAATGAGGAAGAGGATGTCTGAGTGTAACACGCAAGGAGCAAAAAACTTGAAGACAAATGAGTGGGGAGTGGAGAAGGTGGGCTGATGTAATCTGCCTGACGCTCTTAAGCAACCGGCTGATGAACTCAAGAAAACAGAATTTACGCCCTTCCGACCACGCGCTTCCGCTCACTGTGTGGTTCGGTGCGGCGCGGCGCGGCGTGGCGGGGCGGTCGCGTCTGTGAACTGGAGTGGCTCCGGCGCGTTGCTTCATCGTCGCGCGCTGCGAGGCCTTGACCCCGAGTCCCGCTGAGGTAACGTACTACTACATCACGCAAATCGCGGCTCGCAGCGGCGGGTGCAGAGGCGGCGACGGTGGCGGCGGTGGGAGGCGCGTTGGGATCGGCGGCATTGTGGGGAGGTGGAGGAGTGGCGATGACGATGGCGAGGGTGATGGCGAGGGCGATGGCAATGGCGAGGGCGATGGCGAGGGCGAAGGTGATGGCGTTGGTTGTGGTAGTGGCGTAGGTGTTGACGTTGACGTTGACGTTGACGGCGGTGGCGATGACGATGGTGACGACGATGGTGACGACGATGGTGACGACGATGGTGACGACGACGATGGTGACGACGACGATGGTGATGACGACGATGGTGACGACGACGATGGTGACGACGACGATGGTGACGACGACGACGGTGACGACGACGATGGTGACGACGACGGTGACGACGATGGTGATGACGATGGTGATGACGATGGTGATGACAATGATGGAAATGGTGGTGGTCATGGTGATGGTGACGGTAGTGGTTATGGTGATTGTGGTGTTGGAGATGATATTGTTGATGATGTTAGTAATGATGTTGGCGACGACAAAGGCAACGGCGATTACAGCGGCGTCGCAACGGCAAGGATGACGGCGACGCAATGGCAATATTGCCGTCGACGGCGATGGCGTGGCGGCTGTGTGAGCTTTGGGGACAGCAACGATGGCTGACGGCGGAGGCACTGTGGATGACTGTGGAGAAGGTGGTGTTGGCGAAGATGGTGGGAGGTGAAGGTAGTCGGAAATCGGGGAAGAATCCGTGACGGAGGGCCCAGGGGGTCGTGGAGAGGAAAATGAGAACGGGGCACGGTGGAAGAAGAGCTTTTGTATCTGTAGATGGCGGTGACGGAGATGATGACAAAGGCAGAGGGGGAGGTGAAGGGGGGCGAAGGCGGAAGCCACCATAGACTCCCACCATAGTGGGAGTCTGTAAGCGGAGTGATAGCTAGTGCGGGTGGTCCATTTGGAAGTTAGCGTGTTACCCAAGTTTTTCGCCTTTATAGGAGCCTCAATCAACGTAGGCTAACATATACTTTTAGCGGTGAATCGAAAGGTTGTAGAAAACATAGTCGATTCAGGAAACTATTCTGTCGTGAACTTATATTTCAAATTATCTCTGCTTGTTGTTATTTTTCTTAAAATTTTTAGGCAAATGCCTATTTCAGGTTTTTGTGGTACACGCCTCAATTAATAATGAACATATTTCAGGACTTTATTTCAGGACTTAGCAAGAGAACATATTTTTAGTGTTAAAACTGTCTATTTCTCCTAAAAAAGGGGGAAATGTGTGTCTGGTATATTTCAAATAGTGGGCACTTAACTCAAACGCGTTCCTGATAAAAAAAATCAGACTGAAGCTAGGATCTCTATTCAATTAAAGTTGCGGAATTCCGTTCTGGCTCTTCGGTCAAAGCAGTCACATCGGTCAAAAATGTTGAAATTAAAATATTTTACGTATAAAATAATTCTGAGTGAAAAACATGACTCTTTTAGAATTTACATTTCTGAAAACTTTTAACATTTTACATTCATGTCCTTAATACTAAAGGAGTTTTATTTCAAATTAAAAGTGTGTAATAACCACTTTTGTTCTCAGATTATACCGTCTATTTAAGAAATTATTAAAAGAACTTCCGCCTTTTGAGAACCCATTTTAGGCCCTAAAATAGAATTTAAAACCTAAATCCTCAGTGTAATTATTGCAGGTGAAACATATTTAGACAAGCTCACTGCACCATAATGTATCTGGAGATGATAATTTACGAATTTACGAACGATAATTTACACTGAAAGAAAATGTTTCAGTTTTAAAAATTAACTGGTGGTGCTGAAACGGCACGTACTTTCTCGCATACTTAAAACTTGTAATTCTCGAAAATTCAGAGCGTGCGCCGAAAATCGAGCTTGCGCTATTTTTATAAGCGTACTTCGCAAAATCACATAAAAATTAAAGAACTTAATGCGTTTTTTCAAAAAATCTTGCTTTTAAATTCCCTAGTATTTCACGCAAGATTCCGCGTAATCTACACGTGTATTGTTAAGACGTTATTTTTAAATAGACTTTATGCAGAAGAAAAATCCCTCTCTTGAAAATTGTAGCCGTAGGAAGAGGCGGCAACAATTTTAACTTTTGCCAATTTCGAAAATTTTGAGAATTCAGCGCAAATCAAACTTGTTCCATGCTACAATACTTTGCTCTATCTGAGGAAAAAATAGGAGCCACTTTTAAGAAAATTTTGAAAATGTTGTTGAGGTTTCATACAAAGTACCCCAAAAGAATAAAATAACCGTTTCAGGTTCAAGAGCCAGCGATATTTGTCAGATTAATCCTATTTACGGTTTAGCGCTACCATTGCTCACAGACTGACGGACGGACAGAAAGATTGGCAGACAGAAGTTTTGGCGTAAATTAAATTTTTGGTATCAAACCCCCTCTCGTTTTTTGATTATGCCTACACAACCTGTCAGAAAAAGTAACAAGTTTTATCAACTTTTTGGGTATCATGAACCTTTAATATGAATTTTTCAGCCAAAAATCGCTTTTCTTCACTGTAGCAAAACATATATTTCGCCATACTACGTAAGTGAATATTGGTGTTGCAGAATGACAGTTTTTCTCGTACTAATTAGTTTCCTGTAATTTTTCGTATATTTCATCTATGGGCTATTTTTTCTGTTTTGCTGTCCCCTTCCAAGCTGCCATTTACTAGCGTCTAAAATAACTTTTTTCACAGTTTCTAAATTTTTCGGTCCCCTAAAAGTAGAATTGAATATGATTCAAAGAATATTATTGAATATTAAAACATGGTCCTTTGTGCACCCTCTTCCCCTTAGGAGTGCGCAGCGTAACAAGCGTAACAAGAGGGGGAAACAATTGCATTTCAGGGCCCCCTTTTTCATTAAACCCCAATTATCATTACTTTCTCGTCTTACACAGTAAGAAGTGAAAATATTGTAATCGTGCGTCCGAAAACGAAGATTATTCGTTGGAAAAACTCTTATTGCCGGACCCTGGTAACGAAAATGAAATATAATAAATTACTTCATCTAATACATTGTGTAGTCAGAATCCGTGTTGTGTGAGTTTTTGATACTGAAAAATCAATTAATGGCAAAATGCCTCTTTGTGTCTCCCTCTGTGTACGTCAGCTGTCTGTTTGGGGTCAGTACTAGTACCTAAACCTTAAGACGATTTGTTCCAAAACTGGTATTCGCAAATTTTGAAAGAACTTGAGGCTCTGCGAGTTTGAAACATATATTTCGATTTATTGAGGTACTTTACTTGAAGCCTCAGAATTTTCAAAATTTTCTCAAAAGTATCTCTAATTTTTTGGATTAAGCGTTGTCCTCGTATAGCGTAGAGGACGCTTAAAGAATGGCGCAGGTCCATTTTGTTTGAAATTCCTGGTATTTCGAAAAATTCAAAAGTTCAAAATTTGTTCGGCATTTTTTTACAACTACACTATTGAAGGTGAATATTTTTAAAAATGAAATCTGTTCTTCAAAAATTGAAACTTGAAATCGGATCATTTACAATTTTTCAATAATATGGATAGTTTTATAATCAGTTTATAGTAATTTTACGTGAGATATAGGCGATTTTTAATCATTTTTCACGGCTCTAAATTTTTTAAAATTTATCCTCCTGCATATAAAAAAATGGTGCTAGTTCCATTTTTGTCCAACTATTTTTGAAAATTGGAAAAAGTTCATATTGCAAAAGTACAATATTGGAGATAGAGGGTTTTGTCTTATACACACCTTGTTCTAAAAATCATAGCTTTAAAAAAATCATGCACATTTTTTGAAAAAAGAATTGTAATTTTCAAGTAATTTCTGCTTGAAGTTAACACAAAATTTTGAAAAATTCAAAACCAGCTCTATTTTTTTTCCACAGATGGAACAAGGGACGCTTAAAAGAAAGGCGTAGGTTTGATTATTGTTGAACTCTCTGTATTTTCGAAAATTGCATATTGGGAAGTAATGCGAGAAAGTATGTTCTGTCGTAGGGTTGCTAGGGTTAATGAATTGTTAGAATTAATGAATTTCGTTGACAATTATTTACCTGTTTTATGCATTTGAATTTTATTTTTGACTGTTTAGTACATTTTTTTAAATTTTGAGGATTATTTTTTATATTTTAGCAATTTCTTCATATTTTAAATTTACTTTACTTTAATATAGCATTTTTAAATCTTATTTTCTACTTTTGTTTTTACTGATTGTCTTCTCTACAAGAATCTCTGCGATTGCTACAACAGTCGAAATACCTAACCCACAACTGAGAAGTAAGAACGCTTCTCGAAAATGTGTCAGATCGATAATTTTCACATCTACTACATACCCCCCATAAACATTATTCAAATATTCACCCATATCGCCTAGGTTATGCCAAGTGTCTCTAGTAATTTTGTCCACTATCCCACCTTCGAAAAGTCGCTGAATCATGGAGCTATATTCGTCAGCATAAGGCATGTCTTTGTGAACAGCAAAGGAGACATACCCTGGGGTAATCAGGCATTGCGGAACGACACGGAGTAGGCTTTTTCCGTTTTCCCATGAATCCTGTTTACGTTTCCACAATTCTAGTGTAGTCTCAGCGTCCACCAAAGCTACTTCCCCTTTGTTAAGCATCTTCATCAGGTCCGTTGATCTGAGGTTTCCGGCCGTGCCTATACTGACAATTTTGGACGTCATAGTCATGTAATCTTTGCTGCCCCATTTGGAATTGATCTTGATCATATCCGCTGTTCGAGGAAATGCATACGCGAGATTGTAGCGAGCGTCAAAGTCGGCGAGTGTGTTTATCTCTGGCCCTCTCTTCGGCACCAAGGTGACGCTGGTGAAGATCCCCGAGAAGGTGCTGAGGATGAGGAGGCTGAACGCGCTCGCCCAGACCATCAGAACGCGGCGTCTTTTCTTGAAGCTTCCGGTCCGGAAACTAATTTCCGTTTCAAGGAATGCTTCATACAAGGAAACGTTAAAGGCGAACCTATGACAGACAAAAAGCACTTGCTATTAGTTTCTTAGTATACACTTTAGATGAAGGTAGTACTGCACTTTAAGTGTATGTAGTACTGCAAAAATTGATTTCAATATTACATGTTTCGGATCCTTTATTCCTGTATCACTGCCTGCAAGCAACAGGGAGGCTTGCATCATGAACCAAATTTTCAACATTTATTTAGGTAAAAACAGCAAAAACGTTATGTGACGTATGGAGGAGAATATTCCTCAAAATGAACATTTACTTGGCTATCTTGTCGAAATTTTGATCCCCTGCGTATTTAAAATGTTTGTTTTAATATTTTGGGACGTGCTTCAAATGAAGCCCCGAGAATATTTTCACTTTTTTCTCAAAAGCGGCTTTATATTTATTTTTTAATTTTTGTACTGAAGTGCAGGAAAATATATTCATAAATACGCCACATATATTTCATTACAACCTCTGAAATTTCCAATATTGTAACATTTCAAATTGTATCGATCCTTTCATAGAAGCTAGAGTTGGTTGTTTTAACGAAAACTATCATTCAAAATTAGATCTTTAAATAAAGTTAATTTTTTTCAAAATATGAGTTTATTCGGGTAATGCCAATTAAATGACAATTCAATGGGTACATGCAAGAACCTGATATGTTACATTTTTTTAAAAAAAATAGTTTTTCCCATTCAAAAACCTAATATGTATCCATCTATTTTCCCACAAAAACTCAAGAGCTCTATGTAGTTCACGAGCCTCTGAATAGATAAAAGTGTCATGAGGCGGGAACAAAGCTTTTGTCTTCGTGCGTGCAAGAATCTGATATGCTTTTTCCTTCTCGCAGCGAGTTCTAGGTTAAAGGTTGGTGAAGTGCATTGTGTACAGTTGTGATAATAGGCGATAGAAGTGAAAAGAAGAAGTTATTGGAAGATTCTAGTGGAAATATTTCTGTTTATTGATTTTATTTTCAAACGTTCCGAACCAGATAAAAAGTTATTGAAGATTCTAGTTAGGTACGGGCTAGTACGAGTTTATTTAATTATTTTTTGTTTTGTTTTCAAATGATTCAACCAGAAACATTACGAACCTTCAGAGAAAGTATTTGTCATGGAATTTAATCTTCACGTTGGCCATATAAAATTGGAAATGTCCAAATCATGCGACAAGCTTTCTATATATATCAAGAATGCATGTGAAAAAGATACAAAAACAAAGAAAAAGCAAGAAAATTTACTGCATTTACAAAAAGCCGAAGCAGCTCAAACTATAATGGAAAATACTTTTCTAGCTGTGCAGAATGACTCAAATACATGGTCAATGGCGTTTGATGTGCACATGCACTCCCAATATCTCATATCCATAATACTGTATATTTCTACTTCAGACAACTGTGGTCATACAACCTCGGAAAACACGCTGCAAATGGAGGTTCAATGCACATCTGGGCAGAGGACTTAGCTAGTAGAGGATTAAAATAAATAGCATAATGTTTTATCTCTTATTTTAAAAACAACTCTGAAATTCTAGAAGACAAAAAGCAAATATCCTGGTCTGATTCTCGATCTGACCAGAACAAGAATAAGAATATTATTTCTTTGTGGTACTACTCAGTACATGATCTACGTCTCTTTTATGGAGTGCAGCATAAACTCCCTCCCCAAGGACACATTTATTTATTACGACAGAGATTTTGGGATTATTGAGAAGAAAAAAGAGGTCCACACCAACAGTTTACTCTTCAGAGTAGTGGGTACACATTATCAAGGAAGCGAAATGAAACAAACCTTTTCATGTCACAAAAATGAAGAGAGAGATGTTCCTTACTCATATTGTGACATACCGATATGTCACATGAAAATATACAAACATTTATTTGTAGACTATATGGTGGGAAATGCATTAAGAGGTGGCTGGATGCCGAAAGTAGAAAATTTGGGATTGGGCGAAGAAGTTTAGACGATCGAAAGGTCAGCTACACCAAAATATAACGAACGCATGGTTTGGCTGGGTGAGAGAAGGACGGTCAAATGTTAAAAAAAGAGGAAGGTAGTTTGATACGAAGTCTTCGAGGGGTGAATCATGCAGGAAGATTTCATTCTGACCGGCATCGTGTGTCTGAACTGATCGTAGGTTCGTGAGAGGGAGCGAGTGTAGTGCAGATAGTCAGAGTCGGGTTATCAGATCGTGAAATTTTAAGGACAGTAAATGATATTGCAGATATTGCATGTGGAAGTAATATTGATGCATAAATAATTGATGATTAATTAAAATAAGTTAAATAAATTTAATTTAACTAATTAAAATAAGTTAAATAAATTAAAATTAAGTGATATTAAAATAAAATAAAAGGAAACGGAAAATAAAACACATTAGGAGGCGAAGGGAAGTAGGAATCGGAAATGTTAGGGCAGAGGCGTTGGTGCGAACGATTTTCTGTGGTGCTGTTTGTTTTCAGGTGCGGAGGAGGCCAAACACTGGAAGGAGAATGCCTGACGCCCGCGCCAAATAAATAAATGGTTTAAAAACCGGATAGATTAGCATGTACTCGGCTTCTGACGGCAGGTTTTTCCCCCTTCAGGGGTTTTTTCCTCAGCCGTACCTTATGGTCTCTTTTCCGCGGCTTTGATGCGAAGGAGAGACCATTTGGGGTGAATACCAGAATTCGAAAGGTTAGAACGCTGTAGAATGTAGGTATTGTAATGGCTTAAAGGCCTTCGGCCTAGCCACATTGCATCAAGATTTTTACTTTGCCTGTAATAATTACCTATTAAATAAAAAAAAAAATAAATATATATATATATATATATATATATATATATATATATATATATATATATGGAGAGAGAGAGAGACCGATAAACAGAAAATAAACCAATCTGTTATTTGTGTCATCGTTTGTGTGGCGTTCAATATTTTTCGTAACATTATAATCATACAAACAAAAAATCACCTAAAACAAACTAGGGAATACCATTCTTTTCGAATAAAGGTACTCATACGCCATCATTATCTGCAACTCATTAGTTTCAATTGTCCAAATACAAGTAAGAAATAAAAATACAAGTACGAAATAAAAATAAATTATGATCATGTACTACTAGCTCGAAAAATAATCAGGAACGAATTAACCGCAAGTTTTTGTCGTTGGGGTCTCTCTAATTGGAGACTGATAGTTTCACAATCAGACACTCCGACAATCCGACACTCCGATAGTCCGACACTCCGATAGTCCGACACTCCGATAGTCCGACACTCCGATAGTCCGACACTCCGATAGTCCGACACTCCGATAGTCCGACACTCCGACATCTCAACAACCCGACAGCTCAACAATCCGACAGCCCAAAATTTCGACAGCCCAACAATCCGACAGCCCAACGATCCGACAGCCCAACAATCTGACAGCCCAACGATCCGACAGCGCAACAATCCGACAGCCCAACAATCCGACAACCCATAAATTCGACAGTCCAACAATCCTAAAGCCCAACCATCCAACAGCCCAAGCATCCAACCGTCCACTCGCTGGGTCCAGCCATCCACCTGACTGCCCGCCCGCTGTCCTCCCACCGCCCGCGCCATCGCGCCTCGTTAACAATGCCCACAAAAACTTTGGGCTTTGTCGCCGGCGGCGGCGCCGGCGTCCCACGGACGGGCCAGCAACGCCGTGGGCGGGAAATTGATGAACTATTCCTTCGGCGGCGCGTGCCCTCCGCAGAGAGAGTTTGTGTGTGTGTGTGTGTGTGTGTATGGACACGCACGTGCTCACGCGCATGAATATTTACTCTGCGGACGCGCCGCACAGCGGTGATGGATGGCATCCGATTGGTCCTTGCTTGACCCGCCGCCACAGCCGCCGCCGCCGCCGTCGCGTTGTCCAGCGCGTCTTGTTAATATTGGAAGATTGGAGGAGGTTCCAAAACGCGAAGACGCAACTCGAATTTCTCGAAGAAGACGACGTAAATCTTTGGTCGTGTAGATGAAATATTGTTCCAGGGAGTATTTGGAGAAAATTAAAGTCCCTTACGTATATATTATTCATTCATCGCTCATACCGCTTGCAGAAAAATAAGACGTAGTGAACACACTTTTTCGTGTTGAGAATAGGAATGTGCAGTTTAAAACAAGAAGGGGCCAACTACATTTCTAGGCCATATTTTCGTTTGAACATGTTGATTAATATTTGTCAGAGTTTACCATTAAATGAGAATACATACTAGAATAGTTTTGGATATTTAACTGTGGTTTAGATACAATTAACAAACAAAGTTGATTTTGAGTTAAACTATTTACATGGTTGCCGTGTTGATTGGAGACTGTCTCATCCAAATATTTAATAACAATGTGCCAATTTGTCAGATAATGAGGGAAATCGGAGACTGCATATACCCCACGAAGTACAATTTTTTACTTTCTCGCTATTCTTATTTCTTAAGAATAGAAAGTAATGTAGTCGTGTGCCGAGAAACGGTGAATTTATTTACGTAAAGCACTGAGGTCTCTTTCGAAATGTAGATAAATGGTCACCCTATGCACTAGTGTATGGTACTGAGATATCCTTGTTAATATACGCTGTTATGAAACTAAATTTCTTGCAGTCGTATAAGCTTCAATTGAATGCGTACATACCTTATTAGAGCACTACACCTCTGATGCATACCATTCTTTTCATCAAATGTTAAATACAAGGTAATATTACCCCTCGTAATTATAGTAATCACACAAAATACATATTCTACAACGAACCTCACAAACAATGATAATTTTAACTCTCCCACCAAACACATAAAACTAATAAACCATATTCATAAGAAATATTGATATTTGAACAACTGTTTTTTCAACTAGAATTGGTGTCTGAAGGACGTAAGAATAGTAAGGCCTATCTAACGATTCAGAGAAAGTTACAGTCATTTTCAATCTGGCAATTAATCTCTACAAGTTAATATCGTCAAATTTCTTACGAAGATGTCATGAATCTGAAAATTCTAGTTTAGAATATTGATGCATGAGTTGGTTTGTAGAAAATGTTTATTGTGTCTATGTAACAGTTTCATGATATTTGACGGGGTGGGTTGAGAAGAGATAGGGCGGGGCGGGATGGGATGAGATATGATGGGATGGGATGGGATGGGACGATAGGCGAGACGGGATGGCGCAAGATGGGGAAACGCGGACGGGACGGGAAGACGGGACATGGTGAGACACGACGGGGCGAGACGGGATGGCACAAGGACTGGGAGAGACGGGAAGGTTCGAGACAGGACGGGGTGAAACGAGGCGGGGCGAAACGTGCCGAAATGAGACGGGACGGGTGGGGGAGAACTGGGACACGGAGAGACGAGACGGGTAGGGTGAGACTGGACAGGGCAGTCGGGACAGCACATGGTGAGATTAGATGGGGCGGGTTGACGGGGCGGGGCGAGACCGGACGGGACGGGACGAGAATGGGCGGGACGGGGCGTGATTGGGCGGGGCGGGGCGGGGCGGGGAGGGTCGGACACCGCGGCACGGGTCGGGACGGGATGGGATGGGGTGGGATGAAATAGGATGGGATAGGATGGATTGGGTTAGGATAGGATGGAATGGAATGGGATGGGATGGGATGCGATGGAATAGGACGAGTGGGGACGAGAGGGGACGAGAGGGGACGAGAGGGGACGGGAGGGGACGGGAGGGAGACAGGGGGGGGACAGGAGGGACAGGGGAGGACGGGAGGAGGGAGGAGGGGACGGGGAGGGGATAAGGGAGGGACGAAGGAGGGGCGGGGAGGACAGGAGAAGGACGGGGGGAGGGGACGGGAGGACGGGAGGGGACGGGGAGGGGACGGGGACGGGAGGGGACGGGAGGGGACGGAAGGGGACGGGAGGGGAAGGGAGGGGATGCGAGGGGATGGGAGGGGACGGTAAGGAGCGGGAGGGGACGTGAAGGGATGGGAGGGGACGGGAGGGGACGGGAGGGGACGGGAGGGGACGGGAGGGGACGGGAGGGGACGGGAGGGGACGGGAGGGGAGGGAAGAGGAAGGGGCGGAAGGGCACGGGAAGGGACAAGAGGGGCCGGGAGGGGACGGGGCGGGGCGGACTGTACGAGAGACCGAGGGAGCGGCGTGGCCGTTGGAGCCGAGGCGAGCGGGGCCATCGGCGGGGCGTCGGGCGACCGTTATAGCGCAGCCGGCGCGGCGCGGCGAGGCGCGGGCGGAGGCAGCGGTGAGCGAGAGCGCGGGCGGCAAGGGCCGGCCGCCGGCGCATCTGCGGAGGAGGCTTTTTGTGGGAGGACGCGACGCCTTCTCGCTTTTTCTGCCCTCTGGACCTCACGGGGCGGAGGGCTACGCCCAAAAGGGCCCCCACAGCACCGCGCCCTTCGGGGTTGACGCCGCCCCCGCCATGGGACGACTCAGACAGCCGCTTGATGCCAGTCCTCAACAGCGGACGAAAATAGTCATTAACATCATTACGCAGATAAGTAGCAAAAAGCATATGACGATGTTTGTGAACTGAAACGATAGACGAGGTTCATATGCAACCAACCAAGACTGTTATTTATGTTGTCAACTGTGAGTTGTTGAATACTTTTGGTAATCCCTCCTTCTTGTTAAGAAGTGATGTCATCAATAAATACCATTTGTGGGAATGAGAGTACTCTTTTGCCACGGTCACAGGATGAGTAAGATAAGATCGCCCACGGTCCGTTTGTAAGGGAAATGGTCTGGCATTCGTCTGGTGATGATCGGAGAAACTACGGAAAACAACCGATCAGAGCAGCCGGCCACTAGAATTCTCCTCCAGACAGCGACTGAACTCGATCTAGCTCTGTAGCTGAGATTGAAAATACGCTCCGGTGTATTTTCGGACGTTAGAACCTCCGGACAACAATGCTGCAGAGGCAATTCTATTACCATTGAGCTATCGCAGCCGGTGTTTTCACGTGTGACACACTGGACAGCGACCGAGAAAATGACTTTCACAACATAGTAGATGATGATCGTTAGTGATTCCGGGCGCGTCAACTACTGGTCATTAGTCCTGTACGAGTAGAGCATATTTTTTCATCGGAAAGTGGCTGTGATTTTCTCCCAGTAGACGGTGAGATCCAGTGCCGACATACGTCGACTAACAGGGTTTTCCCCAACCAGGTATCGCCCACCAGCGGGGCACCGCCTCAGCCGGGACAAGTTGTAAGTCCCCTTCCGGCCTCTCAGAATGTGTGGTAGTGTAGTACATGTTACCGAAAGTGTGTGTACACGGGGCGATGATAGGACAAGGAAGAGGAAGGAATGATCGCGCGCGGTCCGTGGCCCATTTGTTAGGGTACTGCTCCGGCATTCGCCGTGTGTAGATCAGAGAAACCTCGCAAAAATACCGATCAGAGCAGTCGACCTCTAGAATTCTCCTCCAGACACAGTCTGAATTCGACCTAGCTAGTGTTGAAAATCCTGCCACCGTCGGAACTCGAACCTAGGACCTCCCGGTCAGAGGCAGTGCAGTGACATCAGTTGATGCACTGAGCCACCGCTCCCGGTTATTGAAGATGAGATTCATTTACGAAAGGAATTACAAAGATATTTGTGAGATGTGCTGGTAATAATGGACAACACATTCCCAACTTGATAATATCGGAATGTTTTTAAACAAGATGAAGTAAGATAACGAAGGGTACCCTTCAAAGTCAGAGCTGTCCTCCATATGGTACTACTGTATCAGCGGTTAGTTTTCACTCGCAAGACGCCGAACAGGTCACGAAAAAATCATGTGACACATTGAAGATAACAGGCACCTGGGAAAGGAGATGCGACAGAATTTCTGTGGGTTATACAAGTGTTATAAGGGAACCATGACACTTGACAATTTAAATGTTTTAAGATCAAAATGAAGGGTGATGATGTAGGTTACGCAACTCCGTTTTCGTCATTCGTCCCGTGGGTTCAGGCAGGAAGAGAACTCCTGTAATGTGTGTGTATATATATATATATATATATATATATATATATATATATATATATATATATATATATATATATATATATATACTCTTAGAACTACTAGCTCAATATTTTTTGAATGGTCACCCAATTGACGAAATTTGCTTCAATTGCGAATGATACTTCAGTACCTGGATGGTAGACGTCTTTTTGTTATTTTGTTATTTTCAAAATCATGTAACGAACGCTCGCTAAATACGTTCATTGTAGTCTGAAACATCTCTACATTATATTTCTTTGCATTTTAAATGCGCCCCCCCAAGACCAAGAACCCTATGTCGGCGTGTTCGCTCAGGTCAGATTCGACTTCGAAGGAATTTTAATGGGACTGCTTCAGAGTGAAAGGAGAAAATTATAGGTTGTGCATTTCAAAATTATAAAATTCAGAAAATGAAGAACTGTCAACTCTACCATTCTGGAAAGGGAATACGTGAAAGGGAAAATCCCTCGCAATCCCCGTGTTAATCGGCGCCGGATCTCACCATCTAGCAAGGGAGGAACACTGCCACCCCCACGACAAAACAGTCACTACAGCAACGGGACTAATGTCCACAGCAGTTGTCGTGCAACATCAATCTATCAATCATGATTATTATTATTATTATTATTATTATTATTATTATTATTATTATTATTATTATTATTATTATTATTATTATTATTATTATTATTATCATTATCATTATCATTATTATTATTATCATCATTATCATTATTATCATTATTATTATTACTATTATTATTATTATTATCATCATCATCATTATCATTATTATTATTATCATCATTATCATTATTATCATTATTATTATTATTATTATTATTATTATTATTATTATTATTATTATTATTATTATGATATCACAAATACTAATGTCACGTTTCTCACAAATCCTAAAAAAAACACTTAGTTTCAAGATATGTACAGCTAAATCGTTTGTGATTGATATTTCCAAACAAACATTTTTGACATATAGACAATTAAAAATTTTGATAATACAGTAGTACACATAATGAAATGATTGATAAGGTAATTAGATTATAATCTAAAACGAAATTAACCACAACATTCCAACGATTTCTTGAAGAGCCAAAAGCACTTCAAAATCATACATATTCTCATTTCATGAAAAATCAATGTTTTCAGTTTTCACATTAAAAATTGTAGGATTGTTATACGATTTATGTCAACTTTGTAAAATACCGTAAAATAAATGAGTTTAATATGATTACGATGCAAGAACTCACCGCGCCTCGTGGTGACATCTTTCGAAGATTTAATAGTCGCCATCAGCTTGCCATGATCACCTTCCCATTCCCAAGTTTCCTTACACAAATGTCCGTTCCAGTTGTAGCTAATAGTTGATGCAGGTGTACGGAACTTTCTTAATCACTGAACAATACTCAGCCCATAAAATATTCTACTTGAATAAATCAATTTCTTAAATCCATATCAAGCAAATTCAATATTCACTGACATTAACATCTCTTGGACAAAACCGGTACGCTGCTTCTCACATTATCACTTGGGGTACGGACATTGAGTGTGCGTCACTGAAGTTGCATAGAAATTTTCGTCAAAGAAAGTCTATAAATTGTTCTTCAAAGAACGTAAACTACTTGTCCTATCAATGGCTGCATGAAGCTTCCACGCCTTTTCTCATGGCGCGAGACTCAAACGAAGATACGGACAGAAGTTCCCTTCTTCAGACTAAATATTTCTCCTCGGTCAGGTACCTGAGCCCTTGTTGGCCTGATATCTTTTTGCTCAGGTACCTTAACATCTTGTTGGCCATACGTAATATCTGCAGTTTGTTTCACTCCACGGTTAAATTTATCTTTAAGTACACAAATATAGACAGTCAATGATATATTAATATGAACAAGAACAATAAATACAAATAAATTTTCTATCCAACAGACAATTGTTAACGATGAATTTATTCGCTAAAAGAAAGATAATCATGATCTAAGTTATAAAAGCAGGGGTTGCAATGTATATATTCATATTAGAGATATCCGGATACAACCCAAATATCTCACACTTTGTAAATTGTTTACCCCTATGATCTTTCACATTAATTCTTGCCAAATATGATCGTTGCTACGTGTGAGACATCCCAGACCTCAAGAATCCATGAATGTATTGCACTTCTCCCGATAGAACGTCATATTTTTTTAAACAATTTAAATAAAATTAAATTAAGAAAATTACCACAGTAACATCAAAAGAGGAAGGTATCTATCACTTGCGTCACATGATCAGGAACTGGAAGCATACGCATCCGTTGTCAACACAGTAATTGAGTATCTATCATCACCATTGTTATCCATACCACCATCACCCAGAGATGTGATTGATTCGTGATTCCAGGCACGTCAATTGTTATTAGTCCCGTAATTGTAGTGCATGCTTTTTCCGAGGAAGGTAAAGGTGAACATCGCCCGCCAGGAGGTGAGATCCGGTGCCGACCTACCGACGGCTAGCGGGGTTTTCCCCAACCAGGTATCTCCCACCAGTGGAGCACCGCCCCAGCCGGGACAAGCTCTAAGCTCCCGACCGGTCTCCCGGAATATGTGGTAGTGTAGTTCATGTTAGTGTAAGTGTGTGTGTAAGGGGTAAGGATAGGATATGGAAGCGCTAGGAAAGATCGCGCGCGGTCCGTCGCCCGTTTGTTAGGGTACCCGTCCGGCATTCGCCTGGTGTTGATCGGAGAAACCACGGAAAACTACCGATCAGAGCAGCCGACCGCTAGAATTCTCCTCCAGACAGCCACTGAATTCGACGTAGCTGCATAGATGGTATTCAAAATTCACCATTTTCGGGGCTCAAATCCTAGAACCTCTGGGTGAGAGTCGCTGCAGAGATAGCGGCATATTCTTACGTAGATTTAGCAGGTTCTACTATGTCATAATTCCGTCCATGTAATCGAATACTTCCAGACGTTTCAAGACTTTTCCTTCTAAGCAATCGGCATCTTCCACTCGGAAGTGAAGCTCGAAGGTCTGACCTTGTCCGGTTGTAGAAATGTTCCCAATATGAAGAAATCGGTGGCGATGCATTTGCACCCAAAATAAGCCAGGCTTGTCGCAGTCGCTTGAGAGTGGATGTGGCGCTTAAGGATCGAACCCTGCGGGTGTGGGGAGCGGCCGGAACCATAAACCCTCGCTTCCAGAGGGACCTCCGCGGCGACAGCGCCGGCGGCTGGGCCCTCCTCCTCCTCCTCAGCGGGGCTAAGAATAGAGACGGACGCGCTGCCCCGACGGCCACGGCAAAAACGCTCCCTCCGCGCCCCGCCCCGTCCACATCTCCCCGCCACTCCGCTCCCGGCCACTCCGCTCCCGGCCACTCCACTCCCCGCCTCTCCACTCCCCGCCACTCCGTTCCACGCCTCTCCACTCCCCGCCTCTCCACTCCCCGCCACTCCGTTCCACGCCACCCCGCTCCCTGCCACTCAGCTCCCCGCCGCTCCGCTCCCCGCCACTCCGCTCCCCCACGCCGCTCCCCGCCACTCCGCTCCCCGCCACTCCGCTCCCCGCCACTCCGCTCCCCTCCACTCCGCTCCCCTCCACTCCGCCTCCCGTTACTCTGCTCCCCGCCACTCCGCTCACCACCACTCCGTTCCCCGCCACTCCGCTCCCTGTCACTCCGCTCCCTACCACTCCGCTCCCTGTCACTCCGTTCCCCCCCACTCCGCTCTCCGCCACTCCGTGTCAGCCCCACATTGACATATCCCGCATGCTCCGCCAATCCCTCCGCGCTGCCGCCCATCTCACCGCTCCCTGCACCTCCACACCCCGACCGAGAGATGTACCTAAGGGCTTCAACGTCTTTGGACGTTACCAGAATTTCCGACATTGGCTAGGTAGCTTGGTCGAATGCAGCCGCTGACTAGAGAAGTCTAGCGGCCGCCAGCTCTAATCGGTAGATATCCGTGGTGTCTCCGATCAACAGCAGGCGAATACCGGAGCAGTGCCCTACCAAACGGACAACGGGCTCCGCGCGATCTTTCCTTCCTCTTCACTGACTTATCCGCACCCCTTACACACACACACACACACTAGCGTTCACTTATCCCACTCATGCTAGGAGACAGGTAGGGAGCTTAGACTTTGTCCCAGCTGTGGCGGTACCCCACTGGTGGTAGACACTTGTTTGGGGAAGACCCCGCTAGCCGACGGTAGGTCGGCGCCAGATTTCGCCATCCAACGGGGCATGACCACTGCCACCTTCCGAGCAAAAAACATACACTACATTTACGGGAAATGACCTAAGCAGTTGTATGCCCGGAATCACTATCAGTCAATTATCGATCAACGCCCGATCCAGTCCGCGACCACCACTCCCGCCACATTGTGCCCGCCCCTCCTCACCACACCCTGCCCAGCCCAGCCGTCCTCCCTGTCTACCCACACCCCACACCCTAGCGCCCCGCACATCTACTCCTTGCTACTCACACCCCGTTACCTGTCCCCGCCACTCCGCTCCCTGAGGTTCCCTGCCCACTCCAATAGATCATTCCCGCTCCGCATCCTGATCCTTCAGCGCTCCTACACCGCCCAACCGCACCTACACCTTCGCGCGCCGACCGGGAGAGATGGCTCAAGGCATCAACTGATGTCACTGCAGTGCCTCTGAAGGGAAGTTTCTAAGGTTCCACTCCCGACGAAGACACTAGTTACATTGCTCGGTGGCATTCAGCCGCTGTCTGGACGATGATTTTAGCGTCCAAATGCTCTGATCGGTAGTTGATTGAAGATTGATTCCTGGCAAGCCAACTACTAAGTTCATTTTTTTCTTAAGTTTAGTGCATGTTTTATCTTAAGAGGCGGCAGTGTTCTTCCCCCACTGGATGGCGAGATCCAGCGGCGACCTACCGTCAGCTAGCGCGACTTTCCCCAACAAGGTATCTCCACAAGCGGTGCACCGCCTCAGTTGGGACAAGGTCTCAGCTCCCAACAGGTCTCCCGGCATGTGTGGTAATGCAGTGAATGTTAATGTGTGTGTGTGTGTGTGTAAGTAAGAGGCGAGGGTAGTATAAGGAAGAGGAAGAAAAGATCACGAGCGGTCCGTGGCCCGTTTGTTATAGTACTGCTCTGGCATTCGCCTGATGTTGATCGGAGAAACCACGGAAAACTCTCCTGATCGATAGTTTTGGCCCCAGGCTGCAGAGTTTTTTTTTCTCCCATTGGAAATCGATAATATTTTCTTATAATGATGAAATAATTTTTAAAAAATCCCAGCCTTTCTAAATAAAATTAAGTTTTCCCACGCGCCCTCCCGGACAGTAGTCAAACAGGACCGGGCACGCGAGAAACAAGACCGCAGCCGCCGTCATCGCTCACACTCCACCCGCCCCCCGGCCAGAGTCCCTGCCCGCGCTCATCTTCCCAACCCCCTCCCCCTTCCCCCCCCCGACCCGTGACGGTCCCGCGCCGCCCTCGCCGGATGCGCCGGGGTCAGCTGCGACGGCGGCGGCGGCGCCTCGCGTGCACGTGTGTACGACACGTGTGCCGAGCACATGTACGTCGCCCGCCGCCTCCAAACACTGGCCGACGCGGCGACCGTCACCCGCCTCTCGCCGCCGCCGCCACCACCTCCGCCGCCGTCACCACCACCGCCGTCGCCGCCGCCGCCGCCGCCGCCGCCGCCGCCGCCACCGCCACCCGCCGCCGCCGCCGCCACCGCCGCCACCGCCGCCACCGCCGCCACCGCCGCCACCACCGCCGCCGCCACCGCCGCCGCCACCACCACCACCGCCGCCGCCGCCGCCGCCACCCGCCACCGCCGCCGCCGCCGCCGCCGCCGCCCCGCCACCGCCGCCGCCGCCGCCACCGCCGCCGCCGCCGCCACCGCCGCCGCCGCCGCCGCCACCGCCGCCGCCGCCGCCGCCACCGCCACCGCCGTCACCGCCGCCACCGCCACCGCCACCGCCACCGCCACCGCCGCCGCCGCCGCCCCCACCGCCGCTGCCGCCGCCATCGCCGCCGCCGCCGAGTGCCGCCGGCGTTGACGCCGCCGCTGCTATATTACACGCAGCTTTTCTTGAGCGGAATAACAACCCCACTCCTTAACTAATATTAGTTGAATTCTGGACTAGTGGTGCTACAAAATCACATTTCTAACTGCTCTGCTATATTATACTCTTAGACGAACCTGCAAAAATATTTTCATCCTGCAAACTTGTTTTTCTGCTCCGAGACCCGAACTCGGATTCGCAGAATTAGGGACTCGGCGTCACTCACACCACTACGCCACAGAAGCGCCGTATGGTTCCAACTCAGGTCGACGCTTAAGAACGTAAGTGCTCGCTTCATGCAAAGTACTATCATAAATTAATATATTCCTTTCAAATTTCCAAAAGCTCGAATTCATTCAGATCAGTCGGGGAACACAAATTTGAAAAAAAATCGGCTGAACGGTTTAGGCGTTAGCGTTGACCACAGACGGACAGACAAGCGTTTAGCCGATTCTGGCTACACCACGTGTTAGACGATTCTTGTTTCTGTATGTAGCAACTGGATTTATCCACAGTTTCGTTGCCACAGTCCGACGGCAAGTTTTTTTTCAGTTGAAACTTCGTCGTTTTCCGGTTCACGATTAGATAACTTTCTCTTCTTACGAAGTAGTATCTTCGGGCGAGGGAGTAATATATGATAGAAACGAGCGTAATTGACAAAATCTGATAATTCGCTCTCGTATAATAGAAACTATATTGCATGGATAATGAGCTACAGATTTAATATAACAGACCTGTCACCCAAATAATCACACTCCACTCTTCTCACATCTAGCTCAAAAAAACGTGCGCGGATAGGATTGTTGTGCTCGAATTGTGAATACAAATGCTCAAAAGATTAGTGAAGAATATTGTTATTCCTTACATTCCTAAATTTACTCGCTCCTTTACAAAACAACTTCCCATACGGCCACTGTGTAGGTATGTACACAATGGTCTGAACAAACACAAGGTTTAATTGAAATATTGAATGAAAACACGTTGTTGTATATATATGTTGTAAATCAATTGCCCCAAAACTCCCAATCCCCCAAAGTTTATATACGCTAGACCCTAAGAAAACTAAACGTATTTGTGAACACGAAAGAAAGATTAAGGATCATATCACATATCAACTTAACTCGGTCTCTAATCATCGTCTTGAAACAGAGCATGTCATGTATTTTAAACAGTCTCAACTTTGTCTCGCTTCTGGCACATTAGCGAAGTTTTCTAGCCTTTCACCATTGAGGTGCGGGTTCGGTTCCCATCGAATCTCATGTGAAATTTGTTCCAACAAAACGAGTTTGGCTGCTTCACAAGGGCTAGTCCAACCCCTGTGAAGTGACCTAAACCCTACCCTGTCCTTATTCCTTCCCAATTCTGGCCGCTGGGAAGTGACGCAGCAGGCGCGTACGCGGAGATGCAACCTCGCGGTACTCTTAGCAACTGACTGCGACGTGACGTGACATGACATGACGTAAAGGTAAAGTAGGATTACTCCCCAGCGCAAAGCGCTTAACGCCTCTTACGGGGCTTGGAGACGCGTTGCGTCAATTTTTAACCGCAAGAAAAGTTTTAAAAAAAGTTAAACATTCTAGATCAAGAACCACGAAAAAAGCAAGAATTGTATAAGAGACATTACATCTTAAGTTGAATAAAACTTTATACACCGTAGTGGAATCTACGAGTAATTAAATCACTAGGATATATGACAATTTATTATTACAATTTAATAATAATTGAAATTAATTAATGGAATATTAATGTCTCATTTGCTCTCTCTTCACGGTGGATTTCCTGCATTCTGTCTTTCTTCTCTTATCTTGTTCCCCCTCCACCTCCTTGACAGTTGAATTGGAACGGACTCCAGTTCCTCTCTCACATGGATGTGATTTCGAGACTCTTGAATATGTGCATTTCACATTATTCAAGTATTGTAAATATTATATATAATTTACTCTAGTTGAAAAATTAGTGTACTCCAATCAATATTACTAATGGAATATACTTCTGTATACTTTCATCAGAATTTAATAAATATTTTAAATGTAGGTAAAAATCTTCTAAATTATACTGACATTTTGATTTTTGTTTTAAAGAATTACAAATATGATAAATATTATAATAATAATAATTGTCAATCTAGTATTAACTGTGTTTTCTATAAAATATATAGAATGGAGGATTATTGGAAGTTGAGAATTTTTGAAGGGGAGTATAACATTATCAGCTACTACGATTCATTGGTATGTAAAAGACTGTAAGAATTTATTTGAACAAAGCTATGCATGACATTTAGAAATTTTTACCACTCGAAAAAACTTTGAAAACGGTTTATAGCGTCGGCGACGCCACATTCAACTAGTAAATTTATTTTTAATTTTTATTTTATTTTATTTATTTTATTTTACGTCAAAAAACAGTTGAAACTGCATATGACGTGCTATGGGGACAAGTGAATTCTGTGCACATTTTCAAAATTCTGTGATCCCTACACTGTGTCATATACTACATAAATTTTGAAAATTAAAAAAGCTCTCATGTAATAAAATCTATTTTAAAGGATAAATATGCAATAAATTTTGGGCTCTTATCCATGATGTCCTTCGTCAAGGAATAATATTTCCTCCCGCAACAACATGGAAACGATAAACGATAATAAAATAAAAGAAATCGGTTAGTGTGCTTACGCACTGACCCACCTCTGGCCTCAAGCCTTCCACAGCGTGGAATCTTAGCGCTCCGCGACGTGGCCAACCATCCAAACCGAAGCTTGGACCTCCCGCCGCGATCTGTCCGCGGTTCGAACCAACAGCAGCTGTTGCCGACCGGTTCAGGCAAAGGCCCTGCGGGTCGCGGGGTCCCCGGTGGCAAGCTCGTTTGTTTATTCCTTGACTCTCTTCGCGATACGCGCGCTCATTTGGGCGCGTGATTAATAGGAGTTCGGATCACAAAGCGCTCGAGCCACATGGTTTGCCGAAATGAAAATGCGGCACTGTTCATTTGTGTATTCCAAATGGTTGCGGAGCTTTTGAAGCTGGGCAGTGTAACAATTCAGTTATGTTGTTTTCGGCGGTTTGAGCATTAGGATGTTTAGAAATACACGAATTGTCTCTAAGGGACTTTGTACATGAATGAATTTCAGTACAGCTCGTTTTTTAAATAGTGTAATTTTTCGTGAAATAAGACTTTATTAAAAAATATTCCTACTTTATTATATAAGACAATAACATATTTATCATAATGTATAATATATGGGTTTAGTTTATTCCATACGTTTGAGTAAAATTTAAAATAAAAAATTGCTGCCCAGGTAAGGACTGGATTTAATTTATTTCGTCCAAAAAAGGAAAAAAACCTCTATGTGACCTACGGGGGAGAAGTACAATCTATGCACGTTTTCTTCAGCTACAGAAATTTTGGAAAGGTAGGGATTCCGGACCAGAATCCTTACCCCACTGGTCTTCTCAACTTGAGAAGTGAGTATTTTCAACGGCACACAGCAACATATACTCGTACATAATTTGTGTATTCGAAATGGTATACATTTGCTCGACCGGGAATCGAACCCGGGGCACGTCATGGAAAGCGATCACGCAGACCAATGAGGTATCCGCTAGGGCAAGGAAGGTAGATGACATTTGAAAACCAGAAAAGTATGCACCCGAGTAAAAGAAAATTTATTTGTATCGGTAAGTTACCCACAGATTTGGTGCTGCAGTATTTCTAACGAAATAGCAACCATCACCACATGCGCCTCCAAGCCTTCTCCTTGCTCTGATCCTACCACTGACTCTATTCTTACAGTCAAGTAACAACATGTACGTTACTTTACAACGCATTGTCAGATGACATCAAACAATTAACGTAGGTTCACAAATTTAAGTTAAAAATAAAATATTTTTTGCTCCGTAACTGTTTCTAAACAATTAGAGACTATATGAGCTGATTATCAAAAAGAAAATATAATTTTTATTTTAACAAAACAGTGATATAGTATTATACATTAGTTTACATTTGTATTGTACAATATTTAAAAAATGACTTAATATGCCTACTTCAGCTTCCGGGTCCATGAAACCCATCTCGATCAGGTTTATGTCCAGTTTTCGTGATTATTATTATTATTATTATTATTATTATTATTATTATTATTATTATTATTATTATTATTATTTACTATTTTTGATTGATTTTTTCGTTTTTCCGGGCGCGTCAACAACTTTGGTCATTAGTCCTGTTAGTGTAGTGCATGTTTTTTCTCGGGAGATGGCGGTGATCTTCTCCCGCTGGATGGCGAGATCCGGCGCCGACCTACCGTCGGCTAGCGGGGTTTCCCCCTAACCAGGACTCTCTCACCAGCGGGGCACCGCCTCAGCCGGGACAAGCTCTAAGCCCCCGATCGGTCTCCCGGAATATGTGGTAGTGTAGGGCATGTTAGTGTAAGTGTGTGTGTAAGGAGTGAGGATAGGACAAGGAAGTGGAAGGATAAATCGCGCTCGGTACGTGCTCCGTTTGGTAGGGTACTGCTCCGGCATTCGTCTGGTGTTGATCGGAGAAACCACGGAAAGCTACCGATCAGAGCAGCCGGCCGCTAGAATTCTCCTCCAGACAGCGACTGAATTCGACCTAGCTGAAAAGCTAGTATCGAAAATCCTGCCGCCGTCAGGACTGGAACCTAGGACCTCCCGGTCAGAGGCGCTGCAGTGACATCAGTTGATTCACTGAGCTACCGCTCCCGGTTTTATTACTATTATTTTTCATCTTTCAACTATTTATAGTTAAAATGTTGGGAAGGGATTCTCGAACTCAAGAAAGCGTGTGCAGATCTCCCCCACATGTCACATACAGGTTTTACTTTTTTTTTGACGAAATAAATAAATAAATACCACAAATAGCTCTGAATTCCGTTGTAATACATGTCCGTCATCCGTTTACATGTTATATGGAAGACCACCCCGCGTCACGTGACGGGCGTGGGACTGGAGGGAGGAGTGGAGCCCTCCCCTCCCACATTGGCCTCACGAACCCTACGACCCTTCCACAGCCGGTTCCCACCACCTCAACGCGCGGGGGCCTCGGAGGTCGCACAGGCTCGCTTCCTGGACGGGAGGGCAGGGCTTTGGCGCGGCCGAGCTTTGGTTTGCAACCACTGATCTGTAATGAGTAAGGGGCGGATTTTCAGTTGGGATTGATTGATTGATTTTTTCGTGTTTCCGGGCGTGTCAACTGCTTCGGTCATTAGTCCCGTTAGTGTAGTGCATGTTTTTTCTCGGGAGATGGCGGTGAACTTCCTCCCGCTGGATGGCGAGATCCGGCGCCGACCTACCGTCGGCTAGTGGGGTTTCCCCCTAACCAGGACTCTCCCACCAGCGGGGCACCGCCCCAGCCGGGACAAGCTCTAAGCTCCCGACCGGTCTCCCGGAATATGTGGTAGTGTAGTGCATGTTAGTGTAAGTGTGTGTGTAAGGGGAGAGGATAGGACAAGGAAGAGGAAGGACAGATCGCGCGCGGTCCGTGGCCCGTTTGGTAGGGTACTGCTCCGGCATTCGCCTGGTGTTGATCGGAGAAACCACGGAAAACTACCGATCAGCGCAGGCCGCTAGAATTCTTCTCCAGACAGCAGCTGGATTCGACCTAGCTGAAAAGCTAGTGTCGAAAATCCTGCCGCCGTCAGGACTGGAACCTAGGACCTCCCGGTTAGAGGCGCTGCAGTGACATCAGTTGATGCACTGAGCTACCGCTACCGGTTTCAGTTTGGATCAGCGTAGCTAAATCTAAAACCAAAAACCTGAAAGTAATCCAAAATCAGTTCCTGCGCACCATCATGAATTCCCCATGGTACGTCTCCAATGCACAACTCCATAAAGAATTCCAGATAGAACCGATTACCAACCACATTATATTTTTGTCCACCCACTTCTTCCAAAACATACCAAATATACTCAAACTAACCCCGTTAAGACTCTGCCATAACCCAACTCACAGAACGCGCATTAAAAATAAAGTTCTTTTCCGTACATTCCTAAATAAATTCTCATATCTCGATCCAAAGTAGAGATATTGTACAAAGATATCTCTACCACCCTAGTAGTAATGTAAGTTGTATTTTAAGATTATTTGTAAGATTATTGTAAGTTAATTGTAAGTAGATATAAGCAACTAAAACAAATGTAGAGTGTATTAACACTGGTCTTTGTATTGTTCTATCCAAAAGAAAATAAATAAATAAAAAATAAGGGGGTGGATTTTAATGAAATGTCATTCCTTTTCTTTTCACTTTAGAACAATGCCGTTTAATATAGAAATTAATTTTATGTTATGACAAAAGAAATTGACCCATTTTTAGAGGTTATTATTTTTCAAGTCATTTTTACCTTTTCCTGTCATTTTACTGCATTTTTCGCATTCGATTTGTTCGCTCAGTAATTGTTTTGACAGTCGTTGAATGTATTTGTTGTGACGCATATCAGTGCCATTTCCGGTTCGGCCGATTTCGGAATAACCCTAAAGAGAGAGATTTCCTGATAAACAATAATTCAAGCCAAACGTTTTCAAGCGAAGTTCACTCGAACGAATGAAATAAGCATTATTATTATTATTGATTACATTAGTAACGTATCCAACAGCTTGAGTTGTTCATTCGAACTGGTTTATGATAAGATTTTTTACGACATTTTTCTTTAATTTTAGGGCAGTTTTAAGGCATTTTAAGAGCATTTTATTGATCATTTTTGGTGAGTTTTTAGGTCATTAAAATTCGCACCCTAGTAATGAGTGTCCGGGGAGGAAATTTCGAAAATTGAAGAATAAGCTCTTAAGAGAATTTTAAGCATATTTTGTGTAATAAACTACTTGGATATTCGGAATGGTTGAGTTGCAATACGCACTCAAAAGTTGGTTTGAAAAACTGCTTTCTAGGCAAAATTTGCATTGCAGAAGCACAGAAACACTCCAGAAACATGCAATAGTTTATTATTTAGAAAAGAAATAAATATATTTGTTCACAAAGAAAAATTAACAAAAAAATGCAGTCAATTGTGTAAATCGGGTGCTTTTTATTTCTGGGGTACTGGGTTCTTAATTCTTTAACAATGGTAAGTTGTAGCAAAGGTAAAGAACATTTCTATTTTCTAAAATAAAATAAAAATAATAATAATTTGAACTAATTACTACCTTACTTAATTTCGCCTTACTAATATATGCACTTTAGATCGACCGAATATCGTTTCTTATATTTATATTGATTTTATTAGTGTTTTGGGTAAAAACATTGGATTGTATGAATTTTTCATTGTGTCTATTGTGCATTCTGCTCCATTAACTCCATCTAATGGTGCTCTACAATACATGTGTTTTAATGCTCGTAAATTATACTTCATCCTTTTCTATAGTCACCCTCGAAGTTCACTTAAATTTTGTCCGTACTTATGTACTATATTTAAATGTAAAATTTCATATATAGTTTCATTTAACCTAAAATACCATAAACGGAATCAATACAACTTGTGATAACAAATTAACTCGATATATTCTCATAATTTCGGTTGATTCCTTTTCATATTCTTCAGCTTATGAAAGCAACCTTAGTAGCAAACTGTAAAAATTACAATCATGATGGCAGCTTATTTTCCGCACTTTTACGAATTATTCTCGAAGGTTGTCGAGTATTAACTCCAAACTCACTAGTTGTAACTGGAAGTAGATAGCATCATTAGCCTATAAGGCTTACTTTTAGCTCATTATTGGCATAAACTGTGACTTAAATTTCCTTAATATCTTCCTCGTTTCATGTATAAGTGAAGTATTCAAGGAATTCAATTATAACTATTTTCTCAATGTCAATCAACAATGAATTTGCATTGGAAGGTCTCATATTTTTGAACTTGAAGGATATCGAAAAGGAATTTAGTGTCATGTGATTTAAAGGGAACCTATAGGTAAGCAAAAGTATATAAAAAACTACATAAAATCTTCACAGTCTATGGAGTAAAATTGATATGAGGAAACATTTATATTATTTCACTATACAGAACTCACGTACCTACTTACGAAATGGACAAGGACTCACAAACCTCATGTTATTTGAATATTAGTTGAGAATAGCTACTCAATGATGCGTTTCGCCTAACACAATGAATGATGTACGAAGTGAGATATTTTACATCAAAATATTCTGTAGAAATAAGAAGTAAATAAAACAAATTAGAGTATTATATTTAATCCCCACAACATGGAGTTTATTCCATTGAATGTTATTGGGATGAAAGTACAGAGTTAATGTTGTTTCTAGCGGATTAACAGTTTCTTCTCTTTTTCTTTTTCACCTACGTTATTGGTCTTTAAGTGAGGATTGGTTCTTAGCTAGTGGGTAATTTGTGTTTTCGCTTTCCTTCAACAATATTTGCAGTATCGTCAAATATGTCTCCGATTTCATTTTTATTGAAGTTTTGACCGCGCTGTTATCTCCGAATTCTGTTAAGTCGAGCTCTTTAAAGGTGATGCTGACTAAACCAACACTCACTGAATCTCATGTTCCTACATTAATTTTCTCAATTATCTCCAGCTCAATACGCAAGTGCACATACATGTATTTCAGAACTTATATATCCCATCATCAGTGACTCTATCATGGATTAACACGTATTTTTGTAATCATTATAAAAATTTACAATAATAATATCAATAATAATAATAATAATAATAATAATAATAATAATAATAATAATAATAATAATAATAATAATAATAATAATAATAATAATCTTGCAGATAAATGGCTCGTTTCAAGTAGTTTTAGACCACAGAGGATCAATCTTATGAGAACACCAGGAATTAAAACATTTGTATTTTATATATTTATTTTCAGCTCTACGTTTCCCACTTTTATCATGTGCCTTTTCAAGAGCAATATAGATATTGAACAAACGGTTGACAATAGCAGAAACAATACATTTTACGTAATAAAAACAAAGGCATACAAAAATATTAAATTCCATGTATACAATTTGGTGCTTATATCGGTGTTCAACATATAACATGAAATGTTTTTATAATATGCTGAAGGTGGCGTCCAACTTGGTGGTTAAAATAATTTGTTAGTTCCCGCATGCAGTACAAACGAAGTAATATATCAGAAAACGAGTTTCCCAGCATAAAAACGATGTAAATAAAGATGCGGCATTATACACCTCTTTAACCAAACATAGGACAGAACATAACCACTCAATTGGATTTGAAATGGTCAAACGTTTACACCATGAAAAACAAACCTTTAAAAGACAAATTACTGAAATGGGGCATATTATATTAAATAATGCTATGAACACCAAAAATGACATACTAAAACTCAATCAAATTTATAAGATGTTAATAATAAACAAACATCTTTAATTACGTTTGCAATTGTTCACTCCATATTGCCCTAATCTTCCCATATCCATTCCTTAACATATCTGGTTTTCAACTGCATGCGAGAACTAACCACCAAGTTGGATGTCACCTTCAGAATATTATAAAAAATGCATCATGTTATATTTTGAACACTGTTGTAAGCACCAAACTGTATACATGGATTTTAATATTTTTGCATTCCTTTGTTTTTATTACGTAAAAATGTATTGTTTATACAATTCTCAACCATTCGGTCAATATCTATATTCCTCTTGAAAAGGCACATGCTAAAAGTGGGAAACGTAGAGCTGAAAATAAATATATAAAGTAATTCTTAATTCCTGGTATTCGCGTAAGATTGATCCTAAATGGATCAAAACTACATGAAACGAGCCATCTATCTGCAACATTAGACTAGGATCACAGGAAGAAATACAACAATTCCAATAATAATAATAATAATATTAATAATAATAATAATAATAATAATAATAATCGGGTTTTTGGGGTAGTATCATCTCACAGGAAGTTTTCTTCGTGACTTGACCGCAGAAAGAGCCAGACATATCAGCGTAATCACGGGCCTGGGGAATACGGGCAACCTGCGTGTGTCTTGGAATCTCCCGAGGGAACCAACTCTTGTTGTCCGTCTTATTGTTCCATTGGACGTCACCAAGTCCTCTTCAAACTCGCTGTCCTCGGCGGGAGGATAATCGAGGACGGCTCCTGGGAACCGCTGTTGGTCACTTGGATGAGTCACGTCTACAGACACGATTTTGTGGGGAATAAAAATTTTCAACGTCGGTGTTAAAAACCCGGATGAGGGGGGGGACAAAAGCGGTTAAAAGGATAAAAACAAAATATTATTATGACAAAAACAATTCGCCTTCGGCATATTATAGAGAAGTTTTCATAATATTGTATGTTGAACACTGATATTGTATATGTGGAATTTAATCCTTTGTTTTTTATTACGTAAAAATGTAATGTTTATTGTCAACCGCTTATTCTAAAATGCTTTTGAAAAGGCACATCCCAAATCTGCGAAACGCAATGCCAAAAATAAATATATATAAAATACAAATGTCTTAATTCCTGGTATCCTCATATGATTGATTCTGTATGGTCCAATAATATTTGAAACGACCCAACTATCTGCACCTTAAAAATAGGATCTACAGGAAGAAATTCAGCTATTGTAATAGAAACAATGATTTAATGTGAATTAATGTAATGAATTAAAATGTAATAAATTAAAATGTAGAAAACAATCTGGCACTTATGGCCTAAAATTGTGGGGATGTGAAAAACAAATATGACTTAACAATTTTTTCCCCTCAGTTCTTTTCGTTGATAGAATGAGAAAACATTTCAAAATTATAGAGACAGGACACTTACAGGTTATCACGTGCGTTGCTGATCAATGGTTGCTAAGTGTCCTAAAAGAAACTCGGGAGAGTTAGGCAGGAGCCCATCTCTAAACTGTCCGGAACGGACGGGCATTATTCCTAAGAGCTTCCACCAGATCCCTGCGACATTCTCGATTATTTCTTTCAAGGAGAACGGCTATTTTTGTTTGTGGATACTGCTCGAAACTTCTTATATTCATCTCGCACGGAGGTGGTCGGATTTCACATTGCTCTCTGTGCTAAAAGAGATACAGAGCCACCTGTTGTTGTGAACACACCTTTCCTCAGCACTTCTTTCATGTCACAAATAAAATTGTGCGATCCGATTATATTTCTAAAAAAAGTATTCATAAAAAAATGTTGCCATGACTTCTGCCCAACCCTCGTAATACACCGTTGTTTGGCACTTCCTAGTGGCTGGATTTAGAAATTTGTCAAACTTTACTGGCTACGCTTCGAAAACATTCTATTTTTCGTTAAATACGGCTACTATCACATTCAGCAACCTAGCGAGCTATGTGTGGTATTTACTGCAACATGAAAGGTTATAATCAGGATTCTGCTTCAAGCAATTACCACCAGCTCTTTGATCCTTCGAAAAAAGATCTGAGAGAATGCATGTTTCACTGGGATTGGGATATGTTGCTTGAAGTAAATAATAAATTTCTATAAAAAGACCCTAATTTCTATGGAACATGTGTAATGAATCTCGTTAAGTAATGAAATAAATGCCTTGATACCAAAATACAATAATTAATATCAGTGAAGGAGTATAAAAAATAATCTCAAGTGAATCAATGAATCAAGTGAATTGTATTAAATAAGCAAATGGTCGGTAGCTTATTTTTGGATCGGTTATTTAGTGGACACTTTCTTAAATAAAATTCGGTCGGATGCCTTAAGTCTTAAATTCTAGTCGGATGCCTGAGCAATAACCTTAACTACTCGTACGCCGTGAGCTGTTCGCGGGAACGTTCTCAATAGAAAACTTACAGGGCTGTTTTTCGTACGTTTGAGTCTTGATTAACTTATACAGTAGTTTCATTCATATGAAGAAGTGAAGATGCAATGACGTTAATTTGAGATAACTTGTACAGTCACATTTTCAACCATGAAATTATGAAGTTGCTTTTTTCCTCACAACACAACTTCTATATGCCACCGTCTTTTCGCACACCAACACTTGTGAAACGTTGTAGTAAATCAATGGAAACAATTCCTGGTACTATTAAGACAAATTCATACTGACAAACATTGATATTATTGAAGTTTTACGTCAGCTAAACTGAGTAGATATCGACTGAGAAGATATTTGCAGCCAAAAAGTTCCAGTACGTAGCGTACAAACATTTAGTTGATTGATTGGAGATTCTGGGCGCGTCAACAGCTTAGGTCATTAGTCCCGTAAGTGTTATGCATGTTTTCCCCGTAAGGTGGCGATGGTTTCCCTCCACTGGATCGCGAGATCCGGCACCGACCTACCGTCGGCTAGTGGGGTTTCCCCCTAACCCGGACTCTCCCACCAGCGGGGCACCGCCCCAGCCGGGACAAGCTCTACGCCCTCGACCGGTCTCCCGGAGTATGTGGTAGTGTTGTTTCTGTAAATATGTGTGTAAGTAAGATGTGAGGTTAGGACAAGCAAGAGGAAGGAAAGATAGCGCGCGGTCCGCGGCCCGTTTGTTAGGGTGCTCCTCTGGCATTCACCTGGTGTTGATCGGAGAAATCACGAAAACCTACAGGTCAGAGCAGCCGACCGCTAGTCGACCGCTAGACCGATCCTACCAACGTCAGATCTCCCGATCAGAGGCACTACTGTGGCATCAGTTGATGCCCTGAGCCACCTCTCCCGGTCACAAGCCATTTAGTGAAAAGTGGCACACAGGTATTCAGTTTGCTGTAGCATCGTTGTTTTTTATTGCGTAACTGCACATTCAATTCGCTTAATCAGGAATCTAATATATATCTAATATTTGCTTGTTTTCATCAGATACGTTCAATCTCATTATGCTGTATTGGGAGTTTTAGATACTCAGTTCTCAGTGTTTAATTTATTAAGTATAACAATAATGTGTCCCGGAAGTTTCTTCTTCCTCTTTTAAATATGATCTTGAATATTATCAAACTCAAAATAACCACTCGTATTAAGTACAGACATGTATTACTTGATTTAGGAGTTTTAAAACATTGAAAAAATCTTAATGTGACGTTTTCGCCTAACAAATATTGTGGCTTTATTCAAGAAAGGTTAAAGATAACCTGCAATTGTAGTTAAAAAGTATTCATGTACATCCATTATGAAAACAATAGGAGTATAGTAATGACAATATTACATTTATAAATTTGAACGTCAATTGTAGGTTATCTTTTACAATTCCTGAAGAAGCCTACAGGCCGAAAAGTCGTAATATTAAATATTCTCAAGGTTTTAAACCATTTTTAGAAATTAATACAAAATTAAATTGGTTGATTAAATGAGTTTGATAATATTATATATACTTTACAAAAACATCATTAAAATTAGCTGAAGTGTTATGGAAAAATGTTTGATCTACATACAGACTGAACTGAGAATCTTTTTTTGAAGTAATAATAATAATAACAATAATAACAACAATAATAATAACATTAATAATAACAATAATAATAACAATAATAAAAATAATAAAACGATAAGTACATTTTATATTGTCTACTTTCATTCCTTTAATCCTAAAATATATGTTACTAGAATCATCTTTTTTAAATTTTTCTCACTGAATTGAATATATTGAAATTCCCTAGCAACCAGGAGGATTACAATTTCCGTGGAATCCCCACTTGAAAAACCGGATTGTCCGTCGGAATTGTGAACTCGTGCTGGTCATTTAAAATCTGGACGCTCTCCAGAGAGCCTGAACTGGTCATTTAAAATCTCAATGCTGCCTCTTCGATAATTGCAAATGTAGATAAAATGCGGAAAAGTACGTGCTGTTGTTGCACCACTAGTGTATCACAACGTACTGTAACTACAACCTACTCACTCAATTTTTCTCTTTCTCAAATTGAAGATATTGATACTTTCTTGCACCCAGGGGTAGGATTACATTCCCTGAATTCTAATCTCCGTGGAATCTCTACTTCAAAAACTGAGTTGTCCGCCGGAACCGTAAGTTTGGAGTGCTCCCCAGGGATCCATCGCTGGTCATTTAAAATCTCAACGCCGCCTCTTGGAACATTGCAAATGAAGAAATAATACGAGAGAGAATGTGCTGTTTTAGCACCACTACTTTCACTAAAACCTACTTCTTCCAATTTTTCTCTTCGTCAAATTGAAAATATTGAAATTTTCTCGCACCCACCAGGATTATGTTTCAAGAATTACAATTTCCGTGGAATCTCCACTTCAAAAACCGGGTAGCTCGTCGGAACCGTAAGCTAGAGTCGTTCCCCAGGGAATGAACGCTGGTCATTTAAAATCTCAATGCTGCGTCTTCGAAAATTGCAAATGTAGAAATAATATTATAAAGCATGTGCAGTTTTAGCACCACTACTAAAGTAGTTCTAGTTAAAACTAGGACCTACTTCTTTCAATTTTTCTCTTCGTCAAATTGAAAATATTGAAATTTTCTCGCACCCACTAGGATTATGTTTCAAGAATTACAATTTCCGTGGAATCTCCACTTCGAGAACCGGGTTGTCCGTCGGAACCGTAAGCTTGAGGCGCTCCCCAGGGAACCAACGCTGGTCATTTAAAATCTCAATGCTGCCGCCTGCTTCGTCGAGGCGGCGGTGGCATTGTTGCGAAAGCGGTGGGGGCGGGGGCCGGGGCGGGGGCGGCGGGGTCACGGCCGGGGCCGGTGGGAGAGGCCGCCGCGGGTCGCAGCCCCCGCTGACCGCCTCCCACGGCCGGCACGCGAGCACCGCCGTCGCCGCCGCCGCCCCCACCGCCGTTCTCAGGCCGCCCGCCAGCCGGAGGTCGGCGCTGACGTGATGATGGCGGCGGCCACGGCGGCGACGCGGCGCGGGGCGAGAAGTACAGGCACCGGTGATATCCATACACGTGGCGCTTCCTTCATTATTCCAACTCGTCGATAATTCGAGTTTTTGGCATTTCTGAATATGTCGAACTTTTTGACACATCGAATACATGAATATATTTGTTATCTCGAATATCAGTGTATTCAAATGTCCATATATCTGGTGTTTCTGTACCTCAATTTTCCAAATATCTCGAAATTCGGAGGTCTTCGAATTTTTTATCTCGAATTTCCGGAAATGACGAATTTTAGGATAAGTCGAATATGCATTAATACACGTTTTCTCAAATATCTTTACGTTTATCTGAATTTTATCTTAATATGTCGAACTTTAACGCCACAAATTCGTTGATAATTCGATTTTTTGGCATTTCGGGACATGTCAAACTTTTTGACATATCAAATTAGTGAATATATTTTTATCCCGATTATAAGTGTATTCAAATTTCCGTTTATCTGGTGTTTCTGGGCATACAAATTTCCAGATATCTCGAATTTTCGACTATCTCGAATTTCTGGGTATCTCGAATTTCCAGGTATGTCGAAGTTTTGGTTGTGGAATATGCATTAATACACATTTTCTCAAACATCTTTATATTTTAATTTCCGGTTATCTGGAATTTCTAGGTAAACCACCTTTCCAGATATCTCAAATGTTCGAGTAACTCGAATTTCTGATATCTCTAATTTCCGGATACGTGGACTTTATAGATACGTCTAATCTCTTGGCATCACGAATCACATCCATGAGCCGGAGGTCGGCGTTGATGTAATGATGGCGGCGGCCTCGGCGGCGACACGGGTTGAGAAATAGCACCGGTGATACCTATACACGTGTTGCATCGTTCATTATTTCAACTTCAATACATCGAAGTTGTTGCATTTTGATTTTATTAAATATCTCGCCTTATCGAATTATTTGACATATCGAATGCTCGGAAATCATAAATTTATTTCGAATATCAGTATATTGTAATTTCCCTGTATCTGGTGTTTCTGGCCATCTCAAATTACTGAGTATCTCGAATTTCTGGGTATCTCAAATTTCCGGATATGTCAAATATTTGGATATGTATATTTTAATTTCCGGATACCTGGAACTTCTGAGAATAACAAATTTCTATAAATCTCTAGTTTCCGAATATCTCGAATTTCTGGGTATATTTAATTTCCCGATATGTGGAATTTCCGGATCTCTAATTTCTTATCATCGCCCATCACATTCATGAGGCGGAGGTCGGCGCTGACCTGACGATGGAGGCGGCCACGTCGACGGTGCGGATGGAGAAATAGCACCGGTGATACCCATACACATGTTGCATCGTTCATTATTTCAACTTCAATATATCGAAGTGGTTTCATTTCGATTTTTTGACATTTCTGAACATGACATGTCGAATTTCTTGACATCTCGAATGCACTGACATCATAATTTTCTCGAATATCTATATAATCGAATTTTTGGATATCTCAAATTTCTGAGTATCTCGAATTTTCTGATACGTTGTATTTTTGGATACGTCGAATATTTTTCATATATAAATTTTTTCATCTCGATTATCTGTATAATAGAATTTCGGGATATCGCGAATTTCTTGGTGTCTAAAATTTCCAGATTTCTCGAATTCCCAAGTGTCTGGTATTTCCGGGTAGCTCGAATGTCCGGATATTTCGATGATTTTGATACATCGAATTTCTTTGTATCACGAATTTTTTGATTTGCCAAGTGAATATTTCGAATCTCTTCGTATCACAATGAACTGGATCGCCCGAACTTATGGTACCTTGTAGTTGTTGATATTGCGTATTGGACTCTGTCTTGAATTTCTTGGTTCTCTTGGAAAACCTGCATTGAACCGAACAATCGTTTAGGTCAAAAAATCAAAACGTAGATTTTATACGTAATACGCATACGTAATACCTACGCATTTCATAACATGTAGTATGCTAATTGCAGATAGAACAAAATCCACGCATATTCTGATTCCTATTAATTGAGAAAATCTCAGTAGAGAAAATCAATCAGTTATCTTTTTATGTTATCTTGACAAAAATTCAAGGATTGACAGAAAATGACACAGTACTGAAGGTGGTTCAATATTACAATGTTATGGAACAAACGCAGATAATTGCAATACATTCAAGGAACGCTGAATAACAACACCCGACGTGCGAAATCTCCACAACACTCCACAATGCGAAACTGAAAGATAATTACGATCTGTAGGAAAATATTTTGTGAGAAACGAATAAGAACTCAAGTAAAACGCGTGATATAGCAGAAAAGTGGAATAAGAAGGGTTTGGAAGTTACGCCCATGAATATTTGAGGGGAGCTCCAAGAAGATTTTTTTTACGTTTTATAAAAATAACGATTGTTACTAATCGTGATTTTAACCACCAAGGCTCTTAAATGACACAAGTAAGTAATTCCAATACTTTAGATAGAATGTACCAAGAAATATCCCTTTGTGTAATGATGGAATGTTGGATATGATCTTTCACGAGCCATTCTGAAAGACAAAATGGTAGTTGATTCTGCTAACAAAACAAGCAATAGTAGCGTTTCTAAGAATTTCGCGCCTACTCGAGCTCCATGATAAATGGTAAAGTTGGGAATGTCATATCGAGGGGGCGGATTTTAATGAAATGTCATTTGTTTTTCTTTTCACTTTAGAGCAATGCCGTTTAGTACAGAAATTAATTGTATATTATGACACAAGGAAATGACCCATTTTTACATGCCATTTTTCGTATTTTTTGTTTATTTCGACTAATAAGTCATTTTTTACCGTTTCACATATTTTTAATGCATAATTTTTGCTGATATCTTCGATTTTAATATCATTTTGATGATACTTGCTTCAAATAATATTTACGAGATGCATCAAATGTTCTCTTTAGAATTCTTGAATAGACTATTCGATTTATTCGCTCAGAAATTGTAATGTCAGCCTTTGTATGTAATCTAAGTTTCTTGTGACGCCTATCAGCGCCATTGTCGGTTCGGCCAATTTCGGGATAAATAAAGACAGAGATTTCCTGGAAAAGAATAGTCCAAACCAAACGTCTGCATGCTGTTTTCACTCGAACGAATAGAAGAACCCTCATTTACATCAGTAACGTGTCCAGCTTGAGTTGTTCATCCGAACTGGTCTTTTTGCTTTTATAGCATTTTAAAAACATTTTAACATACAATATATTTTTGATCATTTTTGGCAATGCTTTAGGTCATCAAAATCCGCCTTCTGGTCATGTCATTTCATAAGTACCAATCGCATACCGACTAAATAATATCAGTTAAGCAAAACAGAGTAACACACTGAGTACAACTCTCATCACAGAAATAGTGCTGGGATGGCACGGGGTTAGAGATGGAACAATATAATTACATTACTCTCTTCTCCGATCATAATTTTCGAGAAATGAGCGTACATTTGTGAATGGGTTTGTTTGGTTTATTTTCAGTATTGGGCCCACACAATGTATCCTGCTGACTTATGAAGCAGTCATGACATGTAGCTGTCGCCTGCAAGAACGTAAGAAACACCAAGTTTACGAGTACATGACTATTTCTTTATGATATCTATAACAGACTCAATATTTAATTCTCCTCTGATATATACTATTCTTTTGTGATCTAATAGTGAATATCCTGCCACAAAACGAAGAAATCTCATTTCTGCAGATTAAATTCTCCGCATCTGCTCTTATGTTAATGTTTAGCTCTCGCATTCATAAAGCAGTAATGGCAAGGCAATAACTTAGTGAAATATAAGTATAATTTCTTTTTGCACATTATGCTTTAGAGTTAGTACTAACAGAAGTATGTGAAATTGTTCAGCTTCATTTCGATATCCATTAAATTAAAATGGTATCCAATATATTTTAATTCATTAATTTGTTTTATTATTTGGCCGCGTATAACAACTATCTTTGCATTTAAAGTCTCGAGACCTTTTAATACCGTCACTTGTGTTTTATTTGGTGAGATTTTCATACCACATTCATTAGCATTCTGACTTAACTTGTGAACTGCTATTTGAATTTTATGTTCTCATTTTCCTATGATAGGCTGATCGTCGACAAAAGAAATGTTGGGATCTCGACATAATTAATCTTAAGAACATCATTTAACGTCATTAACCATTTTTTAGTGAATACGCCCATATTACAAAGCGTTTACGAAAGCGGACACCCCTGTCTTACTCCCGGTTTATATAACCTGATTCTGTTCCATTTTTAGCATTCGGATCTTGATCCTATTATTTCTGTATAAAGATTGAATAGCTGTAATAAATTGAAAAGAGAGTTCAATAGTTTTCAGTGTTTCCCATAATAATCTTCTTTTAAGACTGTCAGATATTTTTACGAAATCAAAAAAAGACGTAGCATCTTAGTTGTTTAAATTCCTTTCCTTTTCAGTAAATTGTGTCAATACAAAACCACAATCTGAACAAGATCTACTTTTTCTAAAACCATGTTGTGTTTCAGAGGTTTGAGTTTCAATCACTAATCGGTGATTTATAAATTTTGGGAGATTTTATAACAAGGGTTCAGTTCAGATTTAGAAGGCTTATACCTTTATGATTTGAACATTCATATTTATCGCATTTTTTATATAGTGAATAAATTAAATATAGCGGGTAAATAATAGTGGGTAATTCGTTTCATATATGATAAACAAATGAAAAATATAAATTCTAGAAAAGAATCGCATGTATAATAGTTAAATATTAGGTATTTGCTCTCTTCTTCGCGCCAAATACTCATCGAGTAGCAAACAATTTTTATAGACTGACTACATTTCATTCAGAAGTCTTCGATTGTCTACGCTTTGCTTTCTATTGAGGTCACCGACAACTACTACGTGATTGTATCAGGACCAACATGGTGATGGATGACCAACATGAACAAAAGCATTTATTTCCAGTAAATGTTAGATTAAGTGAGATTACTCATCATACTCGTCTGTTATTTATTGGATATTTCCAATTCTCTTCGTCTCAATCAATTTTGCTTATTCTGTTCCATCATTGGTCTTCATAATGATAATAACTAAAAAGAAACGTAAATGAACAGTGCTAAACGAGTTCGTTAATCGTGCTTGGTACCCTTGAACTTGGAGTGAAATGAATAAAAATTAAAGGTATTTATTACGAGTAAAACGTGAGATTACTCATTAAACTCGACAAATTTTTGTTTAAAATATCCAATATTCCTCATCATCCCCTTCAGTTCTACACATTCTGTCTCATCATTATACTTCATGAAAAGAACGAAAAAGAAAATTACACGAATTACACCACATTGCGAATTACATTGCACTAAACGTGTTGGTTAATCTTGTTAGGTAGGTACTCTTGAACTTGGCACTAGAAGTACGAAGGAAAAAGACATTTATTACGAGTAAAACCTGAGATTACGCGGGAAGCGCAGTTATTCAGAATGCAAAGTACTAAGAAACGTTCCCAGCAACTTCCAAGTCATCGCGAATACATAAGAGTTGAAAACCGGGCCCCATTGTCGCGGCATAATTTACAAGTGCTGGTCAGGAACTCTGAAGACGTCAGCGGTTGGCCACGAGACGGAGGGTCAGCTTGTACTTACTCATTGTCAGAACTAGCCGCCCGCTTTACTGGGATGGGATCCAACAAGGCATCATCTTGTTACTTTCTCGCTATGAGTAGAGAGAAAGTTATGTAGTGCTGCGCGAAAATGCAGCGAATTTTCGGCAAAGACTCTCTTATTACTGGGCCCCGGTAACGAAAAAGTGGATAAATCCAGTTGATAAATTTTGAAAAAAAATCCTCTAACACGTTGTGTTAGAGGATTCCTATGGGTTCTTGATACCGAAAAATCGAATGATGGCAAAACGTCTGTCTGACCGTCCGTCTGTGAACAACGCTAGCGGCTAAACTGTTCAGCCGATTTTCTCCAAAAGGTGTATTCCCCAATTGATATGACAGATGTCGCGGCCCCTTGAATTTGAAACCGTTATTTTAATTTTGGAGGGTACGTTACTGAAGCCCCTGGGACATTTTCCAAATTTAAAAAAATGGCTCCATTGTTTTTTAGTAATTTTGTTGTTAAATAGTGTGAACGACGTTCAAGAGAATGGTACTAGTCTCATGTTTTTTGAAAACCCCGTTTTTTCGAAAATTGTAAAAGTTTAAAATTTTTTCGGAGTCTCCCTACAACTAAAATATTTAAGATAGAGATTTTAACTTTAATGAAATCCGTTCATTAAGGATAGATTTTGAAATAAGAACATGTACACTTTTTCGAACAATTTCACGTAATTTCGGCAATAAATGCACGAAAACTAAGAAATTGTTCAGGGCATTTATTGCTTTGGTAAGCTCAGTGATATGAGCGATTGGATTAGAAGATCAGGGTCTCGGGGATTTGGGTTCGATTCCTGCAAGGGGTGACTAATACAATGAATATATTGATTGAATGAATTTATATTAAAGTTATAAATTCAATTGGTACGTAATAACAAGGCCACAGCATGAAACATTTTTATTGTGCGGAAAACGCTATCCAAGATGGTGAGAATCGATTATCATATTGCAGGCTGTACATCACGCCTTTGAATAGAAATATTGGTCATCAGTAAATCAATGGTCAGAGCAAATGGGCGAAAACTAGAAGACCCAGGGTAATTTCCGGTGGGATGATTATTGACTATGCTTTGAACGATTTAAATAAAAAAACAACAACAAATAAAATAAAAAAAAACAAGTTACTATCAGCCTGAATTGTTAAGACACACAAAAATGTCCTTCGAAGCAATGCATACTATGGCCAAAAACTTAATTCTCGAAAGAAGTTCATTCACACTCACTATTTTCTTTAATCAAAACAATACTCTTTATTTGATCCACACCGACTGTTTTACAAATGCCTTTTTTAGCGTCTGATTTACTATTATTCAGTTTTGTTTGGCATCTTTCCATCCTCAGTTGGAGCATTCTTCACATTTTATCCTTCTACTTTTTCCTTCAAATCATTCCGGAAAACATTCCAGAGATTTCCAAAGAACTAGCTTTTACAATATACACGTTATAAACAAAAATCGTTGGTGAGTACCGAGTAACGAGTAAATAGAAACATCCATCTCCCAGTTTTTCATTTCTAATACACGAATTGTCATTGCAACTTATTGTGGAGTGTAATCGGCTGTGATTTATTTGAGGGAAAAGCTTAAGAAAAGGAGAAGAAGAAGAAAATGAAGTACTTTCCAGAAATTATTAATATGCATTTTTGTTTTGTATTCGTGAGGCAATAATTTAAATATGGCGGAAAAATTAAGGACATTATGAATGAATTATCAAATTTAATTATATCATACGATTCAACAGGCCAGAATAAGCTAGACTACGTACACCTCAACCCATAGCTTCCTCAACAATCTTCGGCAAACCGCAAAAGTTATAAAGTTCTCAACCCACAGCCTTCCTGTACGTTAAAAGTACAGTCGCTTGTTCTTTCGGCGTCTTTCTTCAGTCCCCGTCCTCCCAGCGTACTAAAGATATCACAGCCCATTTGGAACTGCGCTCTGTCACTGGAAACGACGAGCAACAATTGGCCGGCAAAAAACAGCTCACTCGCGGGTACTACACTACGCCAGCGCGGCGCGCGGCCGCGGGGGCGAAAAACGAAAAGACAGAAGAAGATCGCTTCGCGTCGTGATGCAGAAATTAGTTGGCCACTTGTCCGCTTCGTTGACGCGAAGGCGTTGAGGGAAAGGAAGAGGCAGAGACGAAGGGGGGGAGGGGGTGGGGGAGGAGGAGGGGGAGGCGGAACGCTGGGCTGCCGTCTGATGTTATGATCGCGCAGTAATCTTATTTAAAGAGTTGAAGAGCGGGGAGAGAGAAAGAACGCTACAACGTGCAGTGGGCCAAATTGCAATCTCTATCGAGCAACACAACTACCATTATAACTACTCCTAGTGTTCGTATTACAAAAGGGTTTGTATGAACCAGCATATTCTTCAAAATCATCGTTAATAATATTGTTTTCATTGTATTGAGGACAATCAACGATGAAATTTCTTCAGTGGATCATGCCAGTAAATTACAATGATGATTCTTACAATGATGAAATTTTATATTTGATGACTCTTAATATAATAAAAACATATTATTAACGATAATTAATGTACAATAATTTATAATTGAAAACATTATTCAAAAATTTATCCAAACCTGAAAAATGTTTTTTTAATTCAAATTTCTGCAATATGCTGGTCATTAAAATCTGTCCCACCAAAATCATTTGATTCTTTTCGATTCATCTCCCGAAATCTCTTCAATGGGCTTCCTTTTTCAAGGTGTTTTACTATCCTTCTACTTGAAGTTGCAACAACACAAAATACACACACGGCTTTTCTAAACATATCTTTACGTAGAAGAACAATAAATTATTATCTCATTTAATTTGAAGTGACATCTACACTAAAATTGCACTATCTTCACGATTGTTCCATATCAGCAAGATTTCTCCTTTCAATACCATATGCTCTGAATTTCTCGTTACCAGTACTGCTGTTAGACTGGTGGTTAACACACCACTCTATGGAGGGTTCATTAATCAGAAATAAGAATATGCAAAATACATGAATCGCATAGAAATTCAGAGCACACAGTATTGAGCCAAACAATTTCCTCCCTCCTCTTTTTCTTCTTCCTGTTTTACTCCTACTTATTTTATTTCTTATTCCCTTTTTTCTCCTCTTTTCTTTTTCTTCGTTTCCTTCTTCCTCTTCTCCCCTTCCTTCCTTAATTTCCTCCTCATTCCTTCGCTCTTCTTCCTTCATTTTCTCCTCCTCCTCTTCCTCCTTCTCCACCTACTTCACTTTCTCCTCTTCCTTCCACTTCTTTATCTTCTCTCTCTCTCTCTCTCTCTCTCTCTCTCTCTCTCTCTCTCTCTCTCACTAGTGTAGTTAATATTAATGTGATATGACAATTGCAGAGATTCCTGTAACACGAAACCTCATAATACATTAACGCCAAGCAAGTTTTCTATTAAAACAATAAACAGGTGTCAGCGATTGCGGCTTACAGAGGAATTTTGTAACCGATTGAAATAATTCAAAAGAAGCATTATTGGAGACATTTGAATACGGCTTCATATTCGATGTAAAATTGGATTAGTTCCACATCGTATAAACAGTGGAGGTCAACTTGTAAATCAAGAAAAATGTCTATTACGAATGATTCGTACAAGTTTTTAAGTGTTATTTCTTATTTCTACGTGACGTATACGTTACTGCTCTGAGAAAGACAAATATAAAAGTGATAGTTCATAAATTAATCCAAGAAGCTCCTGCTTAAAACATTTATAAGCGATTTCATTTTTACCAGCAAAATTCAGCACAGAGCCAGTAATGCTACTGACTCTGATCCAGAGATCCTAGGCCGGAGGTGGATTATCTTTTCTGGCTACATACATACGTACATAGTGGAATTCATAGGTTGTCTGGAGGAGAATTCGAATTGCCGGCTGCTCTGATCGGTATTTTTCTGTGGGTTTTCCGATGAATAACGAAACAGAACCCTAACGACCGGGCGACTGACGGTGCGATCTTTCCTTCCTGTTTCTTTTCCCATCCGCAATCCCGAACCTACACAAACTTATACTTAGATACACTACACTATCACTCTTGTCGGGAGATCAGTCAGAGCGTAGAGTTTGTCCTGGCTGGGGAGGTACTCCGCTGGGGAATTTACCTGGTGGAGGGAAATTCCCCGCAAGTCGACGTGTATCTCACCATCCACTGATGAATGAACACCGCCCCTTCCTAAAATAAAACATTCACTATTCCAACGGGACTAACGATTGTAGTCGTTGACGTGTCATCTATCAATCGATTGCATTTGCCCTTTCGAGACTGTTAGTCACCCACAGTGCATTTGGAGTGAGGGAGTGAGGGAGACGGGAGGGAGGGTGTGTGGGAGTGGGGGTGGGAGCGGCGCTTGAGTGTCGAGCGGTGCACCGCCCTCCCCCTCTTCCCCTCCCCACCCCACCCCTTCCCTCCCCCACCTCCCGTCCCTGGTGCGACTCGTTGCCGCGTTCCACAGGAAGACGAGCTTCTCTTTTGTTTTCCGACGTCGTAATGAGGTGCCGCCGCCTGCGCCTCCGCCGCCGCCCCTGCCGCCCCCGCCGATCCCACCGCCCCAACCGCTCCCGCCGCCACCGCCGCCCCCGCCGCCGCCCTCGCCGCCCCCGCCGCCCTGCCGCCCCCGCCGACCCTACCGCCCCCAACGCTCCCGCCGCCCTGCCGCCCCTGCCACTTCGCCGCCCCGCCTCCCCACCGCCCCGTCACCCCGCCATCCCGCCAGCCCGCCATCCCGCCATCCCGCCATCCCGCCGCCCCACCTCCCCGCCGCCCCGCCGCACCGCCGCCCCGCCCCCCACCATCCCGCCGCCCCGCTTCCCCCGCCGCGCCTTCGCCATTGCCTCCGCCACCACTGCCGCCCCTGCCACCCCGCCGCCCCCGCCACCCGCCTCCCTGCCGCCCCCGCCGCCCCCCGCCGCCCTCCCGCCCCGCCACCCCGCCATCCCGCCACTCCGCCACCCCGCCGCCCCGCCTCCCCCACCACGCCTTTGCCATTGCCTCCGCCACCATCGCCGCACTCCCGCCTCCGCCGATTCATGCCCACACAACCGCTTCCACGGGCCCCTCGCTATTGCCACCGCCGCCACCGCCACCTCCTTCGCCGCTCAGTCGCAGCAGAAGGAGGCCCTGGATGGGGGCGGTGCAGAGCAGGCGTAGCAGGCGGTGGGAGAGAGGAGGAGGGGAGGTTCATTCAGTTGTTTCGCCTGCCCTCTCCGAGGTGCCGGATGCAGAGGGAAACAGCCCTGGGTACAGCCTCGCCGGGAATGAATTGTTTCTAGGACGGGCCGTGGCCATTCACAAGGAATACGTAATCCTCGCGATCAGAGGCTACCGAAAAAGGAATTAGGTGGCATCTACAATACATTTGACATTGTTTTACGACTTGCATGATACTAGCTTAGCGTCTCCGGCGAGTACTGTAATGTTCACAACTTGTATTGTCCTGTGCAGGCTCATAATTTTTAAAAAAATATTTTTAACATACTGCTGTTGGTTTCCGCTAATATAATCTTTCGGCTAATATCGACAGAAGTTCTTCTTTTAATATGTTTGTTTCATTTCATAATTCGGTTAACTATCTAATTAAATACCGGCAAGTCCTCAGAATTAACGTTACACCGGAAAGACAGTCATGACCTCTTATTATTGTAGGTGCGTTGAAGACCATCGAAATATTTTTTTCTAGAATTCTTCCAGAATATTCTAGGGAGATACTCCTAAAAATAATGTCGATCGATTCGTTTGTGGATAGCAATCAAATGAGCAATTGATTACACCTATAAGTGTCTTAAAAGTTGCCAAAATGCATTATAGGGGTTGAAAATACCTCAAAAATGTTTTTTTATACTTTTCCTAGAAAGTTCTGGAAGGATACCAAAATAAATAAATAAATAATTTTTTTTAAACGGTCAGTTACCAACAGGAAGAATGCGACGCGTGGAATGGCCCCTAGTGATGGCAAATTTTAACAAAACATCAATACATCGATATTTCGATTCATCACCAAAAGTGGTCATGAAAATATCAACAAAAAATCGATGTTTAAAATATTGATATTTTAAATAGGTGATAATGATGTATAACTGTGATATATAACAAGTCAATATTAGCTTAAAGTAGAGACTGCCTTAAATTTGAGTCATCTTAATTTTCTAATCAATGTTCCATGTAGTCAAGGTTCAAAATGCAGTTTAACGACATTGCCATGTACAAAATAATAAAAAAGGTAAAACATCGAAGAAAGGTTACGAACGGGATCGTGCCGCCTGGGAATCGACAAAAATGATAGTTGTCAATGGCTGTTGATTCCGAGCAATTCATAAAAAATTAAACACGAAAAATTTTATTTAAATCATAAAGAAGTTTTTTAAAAATCGATGTTACTGAACAAATATATCGATCTTTAAAAAACATCGAAAGCAAGATATCGATGTTGAAATATGGATGTTTCCGCTAAAAAATATCGATGTTTTAAACATCCATACTTTTGCCATCCCTATTGGCACCCCATTTTCCCCGAATGGTAGACCGGAAGTGGTTTCACCGTGAAATACAGATGGACAATTGGCCACATGTAGGTCCGATTTCTACACACAAGATTCGAATCACGACAAATTTGCAATTGCCATACAACATTAAACGTTCGCTCAAGTAAAATACAATAAAATACTTTATCTGAAATCAGAATGAAGTGAATAAATAATGTATAATTCTATAAGCTAGTTTTTATGTAATTCGATTAAAAATAAGTGTTTCTGGAAGGAATACGCGGCATCTCCTTGATTTCTTTGACAATGTTTTCAATAGGTTTTCATAATGCAATACAGATGCAGTTAAGATTGTCAATGATTCCGACATGCTAAGTTAGGCCGAGATGTATCAAAATGTAGTAGTGGACGTATCACAATCGAATCCCGCAGTCAACTTTTCGTAAGCCTTTTATTTGCGTCCGACAAAAGAATAGCCCGATTGCATCCTGTTTGTATTACCTTGTGGATACAGGGAACAACTGTTTCATCGGCATGAGTGGCTCAGGTCATCAACTGATGTCACTGCGGTGCATCTGACTGGGAGGTCCTAGGTTCGAGTCCTGACGGCGGCAGGATTTTCGACACGAGCTTATCAGCTAGGTCGAGTTCAGTCGCTGTCTGGAGGATAATTCTATAGGCAGGCTGCTCTGATCGGCAATTTCACGCGGTTTCTCAGATCAACGCCTGGCGAATGCCGGAGCAGTACTCTAACAAACGGACCACGGACCGCGCGTGATATTTCCGTTCTCTTCCTTGACATATCATAACTCCTTACACACACACACACACACACAATTACATGCACTTATTTGCACACACTTATATGCACTACAGTACCACACCAGCTTGTCCCGGCTGGGGCGGTGCCCCGCTGGAGGGAGATACCTGGTTGAGGAGAAACTCCTTACCCGACGGTAGGTCGGTGCCGGATTACACCATCCAGCGGAAGCTCACTTCCACCTCTCGAGAAAGCACGCACTGCACTTGTGGGATTAATGACCTTAGAAGTTGACGCGCCCTGAATCAATCAATCAATCAATCAACTGAATTTATATTTTTTGGTATCTAACGAAAACAAATCTCACGCGACTGGCGGGTGCATAGTTTTCCTTCAATATATGCACGTATTGGAAATTAGTAGTATAGATGATACGCCTCTATTATGTTTCGACTCACTTCGTTATTATTTTTCTTTCTTTTACTAACCGAAGTATAGGTGTAACGCATCATTCCATTATAAATATTTTCACGTATTACGGGAGAACTAGGTGTGGCTTGGTGCAGCATAAGAAGACTAGAGTAAGTGAAGTGTAGTGAAGAGTCGTCGATGACTGAAAGGTGAAGGAGATTCATTCAGTATACCGGAAATATCCTTTGTTTGCATTGTTTTTTGCTCATTACTGCTAGGCTGTAATACAAACATTGTAGTAAATTCGTAGTATACTGAGTTTTCACCACCGTTCCTTTTATGTAAATTCTTCCGTAATGACTTAAGTATGGAATTAAGCGGTCTGCAGGGAGAGCAAGTCTTACGACCTATGACTTTTCTCTTTATAAAGACTTCACAGCACATCATTAGCGTCTACTCTACCTTATTTAAAGACCTTTCTCATCTAAATTGCGCATTAGTAGGTAGTATTTTGCGTTTCGAATGTCAGTCTACTATGATCCTCTTTTCAGAGCTCAGCTGACCGGGAGCAGTAGCTCAGTGCATCAACTGCTGTCACTGCAGGGCCTCTGACCGGGAGGTCCTAGGTTCCAGTCCTGATGGAGGCAGGATTTTCGACAATAGATTTTCAGCTAGGTCGAATTCAGTCGCTGTCTGGAGGAGAATTCTAGCGGCCGGCTGCTCTGATCGGTAGTTTTCCGTGGTTTCTCCGATCAAAACCACGCGAATGCAGGAGCAGTACCCTAACAAACGGGCCACGGACCGCGCGCGATTTGTCCTTACTCTTCTTTGTCCTATCCTCTCCCCTTACACACATACTGACACTAACATGCACTACACTACCACATACTCCGGGAGACCGGTCGGGAGCTTAGAGCTTGTCCCGGCTGGGGTGGTTCCCCGCTGGTGGGAGACACGTGGTTAGGGGGAAACCCTACTAGCTGACGGTACTCATTGCCGGATCTCGCCATCCAGCGGGGAGAGAACAACGCCCTCTCCCGAGAAAAGCATGCACTACACTAACGGGACTAATGACAAAGCAGTTGACGCGTCCGGAAACACGAAAAAATCAATCAATATTTTTTTTGAATTTTCCAATATTAATAAATTATTAATAATTGTATAAATATCACAAAAGAATAGTTTTTAAGGCATTTGGATCGTTTGGTGTAGAAACCCCTCACGTCCGCTCACCGCAGTTTTTCAGAAGGGAAAAACTGAATTATTTTACTCCCGATTCTGCACCAAACGAAAGCTATAGCCAGACGTTACATCCACTGTTCGCAGCGGACATAAGGGGTTTTTATATCAGTCAATGCGACTGTATAAATTATATCATGTGCTCAGCATTTCTCAATACCGACATAAGGGATTCCTGCACCAGGCGATTCATTTATAATGTCTTGTTTCGGGCGTTAAAAAAGATTTCCAAGTCCGTCACGAGAACAGACGCGACTGCAGCGCTACTCTCTTCACAAGGAAGAACTACTTCGTCTCCGGAAAACCGTTCCCCTCCTTTCTGCTGCGAGACTTACAAATGAATGAGAATGAACGAACGAAAGCGAGCTGCAAAGCAAGTGAACTCATTGCGACGTTGAAAGCGAGAGTCACAAACCACACGCAATGAATCGTTTGATGCAAAGTACACGAGCGAGCGTGGTGTGAAGCACACACCATTACTTGCGTCGTCTCCGCAGCCGCCGACGCGGAAAAAGATGCAAATATCAAAAACGCGAGCAGGAGAGTGGGGAAGCTAATTAAAACGAAGGCGCTTGCGTTAAGGTGCTTTGCATTGTGAACGAGGCGGCACGAAGGCATGAAACTGTGCAACACTGTTTTCAATTCACTTATCTTCCATTGTTGGTTGGGTGTTAGTGATTACGATCGCGTGAACGAACGAGGTCATTAATCCCGTAAGTGTAGTGCATGTTTTCCCTCGGGAGGTGTTGGTGTTCTTGTCCCGAGGGATGGCGAGATTCGTCGCCGACCTACCGTCGGCTAACAGGTTTTCCCCAACCAGGTGAGAGGATAGGTCAGGGTAAGGGGCGAGGATAGGACAAAGAAAGAGGAAGGAAAGATCGCGCGCGGTCCATGGCCCTTTTGTTAGGGTACTGCTCCGGCATTCACAAAGGTGTTGATCGGAGAAAGGCTCCGACATTCGCCAGGAGAAAGTACGGAATACTACCGATCAGAGCAGCCGGCCGCTAGAATTTTCCTCCAGACAGCAACTGAATTCGACCTAACTGAAAAGCTAGTGTCGAAAATCCTGCCGCCGTCAGGACTCGAACCTAGAAGCTCCCGGTCAGAGACACTGCAGTGACATCGGTTGATGCACTGAGGCACCTCTCCCGGTATATTTCTTCCATTTATGAAGACACAAAGAAGATGAGGAGTCTTAGGACAATACAAGATGAGGAGTCACAGAACATCAACTGATGTCACTACAACGCCCCTGACCACGGTTCTAGGGTTCGAGTACCGACGGTGACATGATTTTCGACTTCCGTTAGATACCTACTTCGAATTCAGCCGCTGCCCGCTGTTTGGAGAACTCTAGCGGCCAGTTACCGCCTAACAATTAGTAGTTTTCTATGGTTTCTAGGATCAATACGTGACGCATGGCGGAGCAGTATCCCAACAAACGGGCCACGAACCGCGCGCGATTTTTCCTTCCTCTTCCTTGTCTTGTTCTCACCCCTTACTTACACACGCTTTCACTTAAATGCTCTACACTATCACGTATATCGGGAGCTCAGTCTCAGCCCTGGTGGGATTGGCCACGCCAAGGTCTCCTAAGGGAGATACCAGGAGAGGGAAACACAGTGTTGCCAGATGCCGAATGAGGGAATGAGGAATCGGGTCTGTGCAATTGACGAATTTTCCGCACGAACACAGCGAAACCGAAATGAGCATGAAGCCTGACAATTGAAGTTGAACTACCTTAACGATTTCATTAGCCAATGTATATTATTTTCGTATCTTTCATTCGAAATAAGAAGATAAAAGGAGAAAAAATATCACTGTGGCATAAATGGTTGATTTTAATCGTTTTGCGGAATTTGTGTTCATCGGGGAGGATTGTGGACTGGATCTTAAATGGGCGGTAGATAAGGCAAAATCTGGCAACACTGGGAAACAGCAACGACGTGTCAACGCGGGATATCACCATCCAGATGCGAAGAACACCGCTAACGCCTTTGATAAAACATACACTACGCCAGTTATGTCAAGGTCTCCTACTGGAAACAGTTGCCACTTCGTGGCAGCATGGCCTGCTATGAGCTTCTCAGCGCAACTAGCGTCGGGAGAGGAAACTACCAGTAGTAACCGCTTCCAACTTGGTGGAATTGCATGTATAAAAGAGGTTATGCACAGAAAATAAAAGTAAAAATATACATAAAAATAACAACACACATTCTTAAATTTGTTTCTCTAAATCCTGGCTAATCGTATTTCATGTGTAAAACTTAGAAACGTTCAGGCGACTTTGACTACCTACTGCTCTCTTGTGGTGAGATGTTCAACTGCATGGAGGGGTTATTTCGTCCTGCTTCTCGTGACGAGGACTCTCGCTCTTGGCATCGAATTTGACATCACTGCACTACATTTTCGACTAACGACTAAGCATTTGACGTGGCCGGAAGCACCATATATACAATCAGTCAAGAAGATTATTACAAAAATGGAGGTGAAGATGATTTGTAGAAATATGCAACCATTACCTATATGGGTAATTGTAAATTGGACAAGGTAAACTTAATTTTGATTAATTAACTTTTATTATTTACTTATTTATTAAATGAAAGTCCTCGGTTGAAGGAGAATGGGAAAACTAATTCAAAGAAAACGCTTGCATTGAAGAGCTATGTTTTGTGTGGGAGAAGTTACGAAAACATGAAATGGTGCCACATCGTTTTCAATTAATATTCCTCCGTCGCATGTGGAAATGACAGAAACCAGTTTGTGAAAATATTCCTCCCCTGACTTCAGTGTGAGTGAAAATGTGAACTTTTATTTTTTTTAAGCGTAATAATTATTTACCATCCAAAATGAGCAACAAAGAAACCCGAAGGCAATATAAATTATCGTAGATATGATCGAGCCTCTGGCCAATGTGGATAAAAGGCAATGACATTACGACAAAATGAGTTCAAGGAAAATGACTCTGTTTTCAAAGTCGAATAAAGGCTTGAAATATTAAGGCTTTAAAAATACTTATGTATGAGTATTTAGCTATTGAAAACCTGTATAAGATCTGTGAGACGTCTGATAAGAGGGACCAACGATTAAAACAAAAATTGTATTGCAAAATGAAACGTCCCAGGTTTCGAATGACACTTATAGATGATATAGTGTTAAGAATGGAACATTACCGTCTTGAAAGCAGTCCAATATTGAGTCCTTGTTATTTTATCACTTGAATTCTTCCAATTTTATACATTTAAAAAAATTAATTTTCATTAATATTTGAAATATTAACTCAGACAATTTATCTTTTACTTCACTGTTGTACTGTTAATAATAACATTCCGTCCGTTAACTTCTTTTTACCTACTATTTCATATAGAGGAATTAATTGAAACTTATATAACTGAAAAGGAACTTTTTGGACAGTTCCTCAATTCCCACACAATTAGTTGGTTTTCACTGTGTTCTGGAATGCTTTGCTATCACGCAGTTGTCTCAAAACAACTAAGGAATTACAGGCCTATAAAAATAATTTCGTACGATGTATTTTTGTGATTAGTTGGGGTAGCTGCAGTACTAATGAATGCTAATAGGCGTAGAATCAGGTTCTGCGCAAACTTTCAGCGTCTTAGAAGTAAACTGCATCTTGAGGCGCGAACACGGCGGCCCTGCCAGAAGACGACCGAATTTCCCACATTAAAAAGCGGAGTTCCACAAGGTTCGTTGCGTGCGCGTACATGCTTCTGTGTGCGTGGGGTCGCATTCGGAACGGCGCGGCGCAGCCACGTCGTCTTAGTAGAGCGGAGGCGATGGATGATACGGTAGACGGTGGGTGGTGACCGTGGGTGGTGACTGTTGTGTGGCCGTGGGTGGTGACGATTGGTGGAGACGATGGATGGTGATTGTGGGTAGTCATAGCGTGTAGTAACGATCGATGGCGACCTGGGTGTGACGGTGGGTGATGACGATGGGTAGTGACGGTGTGTGGTGACGGTGTATGATGACGATGCGGGTGACGGTGGTTGGTGGCAATGCGTGCGAACGGTGGATGGTGACGGTGGGCGATGACAGTAGGTGACGGTGGGTGGTGCCGGTGGGTGGTGACGGAGGTGGTGGCAATGGGTAGTTACGGTGGGTGGTGACGGTGGGGGGTGACAGTAGGTGGTGACGGTGGATGATGCCGATGAGGGTGACGGTGGTTGGTGACAATGGGTGCTAACGGTGGGTAGTGACGGTAGGCGGTGACATTAGGTGGTGATGGTGAATGGTGACGATGAGTGGTGCCGGTGGGAGGTGATGGAGGTGGTGACGGTGGGAGGTGATGGTGGGTGATGACGGTGCGCGGTGACGGTAGGTGGTGACAGTGGTGGTGACGTTGGGTGGTGACGGTGGGCGGTGACGGTGGACGGTGACTGCGGGTAGCTATGGCGTGTGGCAATGGGTGGCGACAATGGATGGCGATCAGGGTGGTAACGGTAGGTGCGACGGTGAGTGGTGAAGGTGAATAACAAGAGGCGGATGGCGAAGGTGGGTGGGGACAGTTGATGGTGACGGTAGGGCGGTGATGATGGCTAGTGACGGGGGGTGGGACAGTGGTTGGTGACAATGGGTGGTAACGGTGGATGGTGACGGTGGGTGGTGACGCTGGGGATTGCAATGGGATGTTACGGAGGGCCGGACGTTGGGACGCTCGCTGATGACACTTTATGGTAACGATGTTAGTAAAATAATAGGGTATTTTTAAATCACCGTACCGGGAGCGGTAGTTCAGTGCATCAACTGATGTCATTGCATTGCCTCTGACCGGGAGGTCCTAGGTTCCAGTCCTGACGGCGGCAGGATTTTCGACTCTAGCTTTTCAGCTGGGTCGAATTCAGTCGCTGTCTGGAGGAGAATTCTAGCGGCCGGCTGCTCTGATCGGTAGTTTTCCGTGGTTTCTCCGATCAACACCAGGCGAATGCCGGAGCAGTACCCTATCAAACGGGCCACGGACCGCGCGCGATCTGTCCTTCCCATTCCTTGTCCTATCCTCTCCCCTTACAAACATACACACACTAACATGCGCTACACTACCACATATCTCGGGTGACCGGTCGGGAGCTTAGAGCTTGTCCCGGCTGGGGCGGTGCCCCGTTGGTGGGAGAGTCCTGGTTAGGGGGAAACCCCACTGGCCGACGGTAGGTCGGCGCCGGATCTCGCCATCCAGCGGGGGAAGATCACCGCCATCTCCCGAGAGAAAAACATGCACTACACTAACGGGACTAATGACCAGAGCAGTTGGCGCGCCCGGAAACATGAATAAATCAATCAATCAATTAAATCACTATAGTAACGTGTGATCTTTATTTTGATAAAAGAACGAGAGAAGAATATAAAAACCATCTAAGAATATGAATATGTTAATGTGTGTAACATAGTAATTAAACTAGTAGTACTATAGAAGAAATGGAAAAGGTTTCTTCACTAGACTCACGGAGGTGACAGTGCAGGGAACTATGAAGGCAAATAGGCCAGGTGGGGACGAGTAAAAGCGCGGGGAATCCCCGGATTGTATCCGGTGGTCAGGTTTCTCCTCACATCCGCTTTCCAGTTAATCTCTTTTCACATTTGGATACCCCAGAGGGCATAGCCCGTTTGCATCCCGTGTTAGGGATGTACCTCAGAACCGCTTCCCAATCCCCTTTCAATTTTAGCAACGTAAGAAGGCATATCCGAATGCATTCCTCTATTAGGTTTAATTTATACCCTTTTGCCAATTACTCTCCTATCACTTTTGCTTACCTGGGATGCCAACGTTCCATTACATTTTGCTCAGTTTTTGATTGTGAAAGGAGGAAATAATTTTGTTAAATTTTCAGTTAAGTAACGCAAATACATCTTCTTCCACCAGTTGAGCGAAAACCTCAAACACAGGAGGACGTGGCAATATCTTCGGAACTCTGTTTGTTATATAACTCATATGTAATTATTTTAAATCCTTGTAATTTAAGAGAAAGCCATGACCCCTTTTTCTTTTTTCTTGGAGCTGCTTACAGTATATCTAGAAATAAATTTCAAAAAATTAAAAATATTCACCTTCGTTTTAATGCCAAAATAGCGAGCTCTCATTGCTCTATCTGACAATTATTCGAGCCATAAACTGCAAATCCTTCATAATCTGCGTCATAATATGCCATTTTATGAACGGTTTCTTGTCACGGAAACGGTCTTTTATGATATAGAAATATAAAATAGTATTTTATTTTATAAGTGGCTGAAATAGACCGTTATGTGCAAGTTAGTCAATTATACACGAGCGCGTTACTGCGGTATTATATTGATTCCGGCGGTACATTGTAGGCCTTGGAGGGTATATTCGAGTTACCAATCGATCTTGCGAGAAACGGAAGGTATGTCTGAAAGAATTAGTGAAACTGCGGAAAATGTGAAACATTTACTACCCAGTAAATCTAAAAATGTATTGTAAAGAATATGAAATTTTCAAGGAGTTGAGGAGAGAAAGAAATATAAGTAATGTAGCCGAGAAAGTTATTTTGGCTCACTTTGCAGTGAAAGTAAGTGTCAATACTTGATGCAAGTTCGTAGGAACGTATGAGAAAGTGTGTTTTATGCTTTGTTATTTAACGAGTATTATGAGTAAATTTGTTAATGTTATTTTCATTAAAAATGATTAAATATAAATGTATTTCTAAGTATACACGTATTCAATAGGGCTGTAAATATAAATATAAATTAAAACTACAAATAGAAATTATTAATATTTATTCTGGTGACATCGAACATGAACCCTCCTAACTTAAAATGCATCAACATTTTAATATTTATATTAATTTCAATACGAATATGTTCCTCTTTTAAGCTTAAAACCTTAAAAATCGATTTTTGAAAACATTTTTTTCTTGTGCATTTATTATTTAGGAATATTTTGATGAAAAAAATATTTCGGTATCTACAATAGTTTTCGAGTTATGATGTAAAAGGTATATCGCCGCATCATGCATCTATTAGAGTAGTAAGGTAAGAAAAATTCATGAATCGAACTTCGTCCCTTGTTTTCCAGAATTACCGCTTTTAAGATCCGTTTCCCTTATAACTAAAAAACTAATCATTTTAAAGCTATGAAGTTTTTAAGATGCATTTAACAAAGCATAATCTACAAAACCATGCTAAATCATACACTTTAGATCAATAGTTTGTGATAAAAAATTATAAAACTGAAACAACTATTAGTAATCAATATATTAATTTTGGATTCAAATTAAACATAATATTTATCCAGAGATCTAAATGAAACAGAATGGTTTCGTACCTGTGAGTAATGCCAACAAATTAAAAGAAGAAGTTTGTAAAAATATTCAAAATTATTTGAGATATCAGGGGAACACTAAGTCAGAGCATAAAAACTAGTTGAATTTCTATTTTTTTAAAAAAAATTAAATTTAATTAAAAAAATAAAGTTAAAAGCAAATTTTTCAGTGCAGAAGAAAGATATTTCTGTGTCAGTTCATTTTAACTGCAGTGGAGTATGAGTTTAATGGAGAAAAAAGTGGAAAAGCAATAAAAATGTAACTGCTGTATGCTGTATCTTCCCCCATAAACAGTTAAAACGCAAGTGGCCCGAACGGATGACCTATTTCATACATAACTTGCAATCGAGAGCCCCACAATTCATATCATGAAACTGCACTACACACAACCGCGCTTGCCGAAGATGGGTGTCGCACTCGAAGGCCTTTGAATCACACGTGTGTCGAGAGGCTTCGAAACCGGCGCGGCCGTTTCCACATGTGGTGCGCGGTGGGCGGTGAGTTCTTGAGTTCATCACCGCCCACGTGGAGGACCCGGAAACGTGACCGTTGTTAATGGGATCCTGACGGTCAGTGGGTAACTCCCTCTGGCCGAAGTATGAGAAGGTGTCCAAGAGGCGGCTCTGAAACTGGAATGAACCACTTGATGTCCTTTCTCGAAACAGTCAGCCTTTCAGAAATGGAGATGCGATATTGATGTTGATGTTTTAGAAACGTTCATTGGTAGATTTTTTTAAAGCCAATGTTTTCTTAATATTGAAGTTCTATGATTGATTTTTTGCTTGGTTGATGTTTCATTTCTCAATGAAAAATGATGTTTCATTTTTTAATGAAACATGATGTTTCATGTTTTAATGAAACATGATGTTTCATTTTTTAATGAAACATGATGTTTCATTTTTTAATAAAAAAGGTGTTTCATTTTTCAATAAAAATGATGATTCATTTTTCAATAAAAAAAGGTGTTTCTTTTTCAATGAAAAATGAATTACCGTATAATAACATGAATCTGTAGCCAGCCCGAAAACGATGAGGTCGCTAACACTGAAGAGCCTAGCTACCTCGCGTCTGAAGTGTCGCCGGTTCGAGTCCCACCAACGACATGGATATTTGTTTGTGTGTCTGTATGCATGTAACTGCCCATTCATCCTTCATTATCATGATCATTGTTTCGTAACTCATCTCCCAGGACTAACAACCCTGGTGTGTAAAGAGATACCTTCAATGTAGAAATGTTGATTCTCCCCGCATAAGTCACGTGTACCCCCTATAAAATATCACTGACCGTTGTCAATGGGATCCTGACGGTCAGTGGGTAACTCCCTCTGGCCGAAGTATGAGAAGGTGTCCAAGAGGCGGCTCTGAAACTGGAATGAACCACTTGATGTCCTTTCTCGAAACAGTCAGCCTTTCAGAAATGGAGATGCGAGATCGATGTTGATGTTTTAGAAACGTTGAAGTTTTTATAAGTTCATTGGTAGATTAATCGTTGATTTTTTTGAAGCCAATGTTTTCTTAATATTCAAGTTCTATGATTGATTTTTTGCTTGGTTGATGTTTCATTTCTCAATGAAAAATGATGTTTCATTTTTCAATAAAAATGATGTTTCATTTTTCAATAAAAATGATGTTTCATTTTTCAATAAAAATGATGTTTCATTTTTCAATAAAAATGATGTTTCATTTTTCAATAAAAAATGATGTTTTATTTTTCAATAAAAAATTATGTTTTATATTTCAATGAAAAATGAAAAAAATATAAATCGGTAGCCGGCCCGAATAGCGAGGTCGCTAAGGCTGAAGAGCCGGACGACCTCGTGCCTGAAGGGTCGCGGATTCGAGTCCAACCCGGGACACGGATGTTTATGTGGGTGACTTTATGTACATAATTGCCCGTTCATCCTTCATCATCCTCAGCATCATCGTTTCATAACTCATCTTCCAGGGCTAACAACCTTGGGGCGTAAAAAATGATTCAGTGTAGAAATGCTGATCCCCTCACATAAGTCACGTGTACCTCTGAGAAAATATCACTGAACGTTGTCAATGGGATCCTGACAATCAGTGGGTAACTCCGTCTGACCGGGGTATAAAAAGGTGTCCATGGGGCGACTAAGAAACTGGAGTAAACCACTTTGATATTCTTTCCGAAACAAATTCAGCATTTCACAATTAATATATCATATCAATGATTTCAAAACCTTGATGTTTTTATAAAATCATCGATAGATTTATCATCGATTTTTTAAAGCTGATGTTTTCTTAACATCGGAGTTCTGTGATCGATATTCTTATGTGGTTGGGGTTGTATTTTTGAATGAAAAATGAACTATAATAACAGAAATCTGTAATAATTTTCAGACACATACGGAATCCTTAACAACCATAAGTAATGAACTGGAGTCAGGTTAACGTCGGTTGGTCAGTAGGAAAAAGAAAACTTGGTTGCTTGAACGTTTCAGAAAGCGTATTTCCATCCTAACGACTTGCAAACATCAACAGAGTTATTCATTCTACCTTTAGTAGTCATTGTTTGTCTTGGTGTGTTGAAGGTGTATGTATTATGTTCCTCACATTCCGTGAATTGCTCTATAGTCAAGAATGCAGGAGTTTATTTAATTATGTGTACTCTGTTGGTAGCTGCCGGTCCTGAGGAAGGAAATACATTTTCCGAAACGTCGGCAAACAATCGAGTTTTAATTTTTTTTGTTCCTATTGACCAAGCCCCGTTAACCTAACTTCAGAATTTCCAATTGAACATTCTTCGTACAAAAGGGGCGAAGAATGAAAAATAACGAAAATTGAAGTCTTGGTCATATAATGTTTGAACGATCCATTCAGGTAATACTTTTTTCATGTTTAAAAACATCGAATATTTTGGGGCAAAGCTTTATGAATATCGATGCTTTAATTTTGAACATCGATGTTTCATCGGGGATGCCGCATTCCTATTTAAAAATTATATATGATGATATAAGTCTGTGGTTAATTTTGTAACGTGGGGAATCTGTTTCTGTTCTTGCGATCAGATGATTAGTCGAGTGTGCCTTAATGTTTTTAGAAAGTACTGAGATTATTACTTGTTTCGTTTTGAGACATAGAAAGATACAGAGCAATTTTCTTCTCCATTATCCTCAAATAACATTTCTTTCTATTTCTTTTCATGTGTTCATCAGCATAAAAATTCATAGGCTGTAGATTTAAAGGACTAATGAGATAAAATGTGAAACCTTTAGGCAATAACGTAATGGATAAAAGGAAATTTAATACGTCAAATACAGCGTGAAAGGCTGCGATGTAGAGCGTTTCATTATTTCATTATTTATAATTAAATGTTTAATTATCTGAATTCACAGTTGCAGGTTAGTTGCATCTAGAAGAACAAGAAAGCAATGGTTTTTGGAGAACGAAGTCTCTTACTGCAGGGTGATGGTGAATGAAATATGTGATACCGTTATGTATCGGAGAGATCTTCAAACGATACCAATGATATCTTACCACTAGGTCACTAGGTGATAAATATCACTAGGTCACTAGGTGATAAATATCACTAGATCATAGTTGTACATTAGACCTGAGCATGTATTGATTGAAAATTTTGTTCATTTTTCTACATGTATAAGAGACGATTACTTCTCTCCCTTTGGAACATTGATTACCAACGCATTAACACATATTTCTTCACTGTTCACTAGCTCTACTCTACTTCTTTTATTGATGACAACCTACAAGAATCTTGCATACATAGTTACATTAATTTGATTAAGTGAACTGTATTAAGTAGTTTGTACTTGTTAATTTTTTCTTAAACAATATTTCAAACATATTCGGAAATGTTACTTTACCATCAATGACAATTTTTTCTATTTATTCACAGAATTCCTTTATCCACATAATTACAGTACTTATAGATTTAATCAATTTTCAATTGTCTTACTACGCAGCAAAACAAGATAGATTCACTCACAAGTTTTTTATAATTTCCATTCTATTCATTTATACATCTCTACATTTTCCATCTCTTTCTATGCCGCGGCTCCATTTTTAATCACTTTCACTTCAATACTCCTTTTTATTTTAAATTACTAACACTTACATAATTGCCTCTATTTAATAAAACTTATCTCCACAATATTCTCTTACAACTCCTTAATTTACTCCTTCCACCATTTAACTCCTATATTCTTTTACTTACAGCTCTAAATTTGCCGGTTTCTTTACTATCTTTTCAATTAACATACATCAAACTATTTTACATCTCCATATCGAAAATTTACATAATTCCATTCATTTGTATTTAACCTACAGCATTTCCACACAATACATCAAAATATATCATCTCGATATTCATTTCACATCATTAAAGCATCGAATTTACTAATGGCACCTTTCTACAACCAATTAAGTCTAAACAGACAGTTTTTCCTCTTTCACAATATCGACACTTCGACCTCCAGATTTTGTGGTAGCGTCCAAAACCATGACGTCCCATAGAATTTAATAAATCTATTTTTTCGCCTGTGAAGTGCGAGCTGACCTTTGACACGCATTGAAGGGTCACTTCCGCATAAAGGCGATCGTATACCAACATAAGGCAACAGCGAAGTTCACAGTCACCTGGACGTGACTGGATGCCTAAATATTATAGCAACAGCTTGAGAACTTTTCGTACCGCCCAAGATAACCTCTGATCCTTAATTTATTATTCATTTGGAGCCGTTATTCTTTATTCTGTTTTTGTGCTGGGCACCTTAGCCCTAACGTTTTTCAGCATATCTCCGCACTATGGCCCATTTCATTCTATTTCTCCTCTTTTCATTTTACGTGTTTACTTCTATAATGTTTTCCTCGTTAATGCTTGTCTTCTATTTAGCACGGTTATGTAGGGAGATGCCAAGTTTTGTCTTTAATCAACCCTGGTGTATCACAATCTTGTGTTTCCATCTTTTAGTTTTTTTACTCATTTGCTATCTTGTGCTTCGTGTTCGAGAAAGCTATTATTATTTTCTGCTGAGAATTTAACACGGTTTCTTAATTACCGTCGCATACTTTTCTATGGTTCTACATTCTTTTCCAGTTTATTTTACGGTTATTAGTCACATTTCTAAGATAAAAAGATTTCTAATATTTCTTCATCAAATTAGTCCATATGCCACGCACAAAGTGTGGAAGATGGTTGCCTGGTTCTTGATACGGAATGTTATGAGGAAATGGAGATTAAATCATGTAAATTTTGAGTTAATTTGACGCGTTATTAAGGAATTTGTGCAAATGACATACCTGATTTTGTGATTATTTGTGCAGATGTCAGACTTCATTTTACGACTGTAATATTAACAGAAGCATTTAAATGGTACATAATCATCGTTGGTGCAACTACTTTGCAAATGATAACAGAAGTGCACGAAATCAGTGTTTCTTATTACATCAACTATTCATTATAGCTGTTTTGATGAAAAGTTCTAAAACATTTCCTTTCTGTTCTTTCAACTTAAAGTTTTCTCATGTGTTTTTGCTGATTCGCTTTTTGTGTTAACACATCGCATTCACCTTTGTCTTGAACGTGTTCCGCCCTTTCTACTTTATACGTTATTCTTCCCTCTCTTTCTAGTTCTACTTATTATGTTTCTTAATGACAGCTTTTATGTTCTTTATTCCACTTCCAAGAAAAAAAGGAGAGCTGTGTTTTTCAGCGACGTTTTTGGGTGTTTCTTTTCATTAAAGTCTTTCAGACAATCAATTCATTTTAATGATCGAATAACTAATAGCTTCTTTAAGATAATATAATTTTTGTTCTCCATGTTTTCTATTAATGTTAATCATCATTATCGGTTCCTTCCTTTGTAATGTTTTTATATTTACCTTACTTCTTTGAATAATTTTTTGTCTCCTCCTACCACATTCATTCTTCGTATTTTTTGTTTCAATTTTGGCTTTTTCTCTTTTCGTGTCAAGGACATCTTTAAAGATATCTTAAATTAAATAATGTCTATCATGTCAAAAACTCCATTATAGTTCTTCATCATTGTCACCATCATCTTCTTTTCCTCCTCTTTTTCTCATTTTGCTAGTTTTTCTGAATTTGAGTGTGTTCATTTCAGGACCTATTTGTTTTTCGTATTATTTTCTTTAACATTATCTTTTCTTTAATTCTTAGGTTTGTTCTATTTTCTTATCTTGAGTTTTATTCTTCTCCTCCTCAGACTTCTCGTTTTCTTTTACGTTTCTTTCGTTTTTTCCTCTCATTTATCCTCGCCCTTCTCCGATTTTTTCTGCTCTTCTTAATCTTGAGTTCTGTATTTTTCTACTTCGCTATATCTTTATTTCATTTCATAAATAAGTTTTTTCATTATTTTTATTCGTTTCATTACATTATAAAACATCGAGATTTTAGTGTTTTCGTTTCATCATTCTTTTTATTATCATCCGTAAACGCAAGAATACTTCTCCTCATACTATTTCCCTATGTTTGCATATTCCAGGACTCGCTATTCCGCATCACACGCAATTCCCTTGAGCCGCTTGTCGCTCAGAGTGTAATCGTACGTCGGTATTTCTCTAGCCATCCCCTTCTCGGTCTCTGTGTTGCGGGAATTCTTACTCTGCCTCCCTCTTCCTCTCCATTTCTTTTTAATTTTTACATTTTTTCTTCTCTTTCTTTCTCTTGCCCTTTAGTTCTTCTCTATTCTCTTATTATTACTTTCTTGTATACGGAGTAATATAATACGTAATGTGCAGAATGCAATGTAATCTCTCTATGTCTCTATCCATCTCTCTATCCCTCTACCTCTCTATCCGTCTACCTCTCTACCACTATACTCCTCACTACCTCTCTACCTCTCTACCACTATCTCTCTACCCCATCTACTTCACTATATCTCTACCTCTCTACCCTCTATCTCTCTAGCCGTCTATCTCTCTATCCCTCTATCCCTACCTTTCTATCTCTATTTTACCACTCTATCTCTACCTTCCTATCTACCTAGCCATCCCTCTATCACACTATGTCTCTACGTCTCTATCCCTCTATCACTATGTCCCTCTATCCTTCTATCCCTCTATCTCTCTATCCAATCTCTATACCCCTTTTATCTCTCTATCCCTCTATCTCTATATCATTATATCCCTCTATCACTATATCTCTACATCTATCTCTATCATTCTATCCCCTATCCCTCTATCATCCTATCCCCCTACCACTTTATCTCTCTATCTCCCTCTGCCCCTCCCTCTCTCTCTCTGTCTCTGTTTCTTGTGCTTGCTCCGTCTCCGTAGCTCTGCCCCTCTGTCTACGCGCGTGCGTAATGAGCGTGCGTGCGAGCGTGGGCGTGGTGGCGTGGGCGCGGGGCCATTTGTCCGGCGCGTGACGGCCGTTTGACCCCCGACGCCTCCCGGCACCTGGGCCTCGCGCCGCAGCCAGCGAGAACAGCCGCAGGGAAGGGCCCCGAGAGGGAGGCCGTTCCGTCCACACTGGAACTGTACTTGGGTTTTTCTGACGTGGCATATGTGAGTAGTGTCTACATGATGGAATTCGGACTTTTTGCGTCATTCTCAGTCCTGCCGCTAGAGTTGCTTGATCTGCAGCACTGCTTGGTACGGTTGCGATCATGCAACATCTTGCGGCAGGACCAAGAAAGATACAGAAAGTCGTACCGAATTTGATTGGTTGATTTGTGTTTCCGGGCGAGTCTGTTTCTAAGGTCAATAGTCCGGTAAGTACAGTACATGTTTTATCGCAGAAGGTGGTGATGATTTTCCCCTGCTGAATGATGACATCCGGCGCCGACTTATACGTCGGTTAGTCTTCCCCAACCAGGTATCTCGGATCAGCGGGTTACCGCCGCAACCAGGAGAAGCTCTAAGCTCAGTGTAGTGCACGAGAGTGTAAGTGTGTGTGTGAGAGGAGAGGATACAAAGAAGAGGAAGGAAAATTCGCACGCGGTCCATGATCCGTTCGTTAGGGTACAGCTTCGACATTCGCCTGGTGTTGGTCGGGGAAACCACGGAAAACTAACTATCAGAGCAGCCGACCTCTAGAAATCTCCACCAGACAGCGACTGAATTCGACGTAGCTAGTGTCGGAAACCCTGCCACCGTCGGGACTCGAATCCGAGTACCTCCCGGTTAAAAGCAGTCCTGGGACACCAATTGATACCCTGAACAACGTAAGCCGGTGGTAGATTTAAAATATACAATTTGAATCGGTTATTACAATTCGGTAGATTTTTCCGGCCGCGTCAACTGTGTGGTCGGTGTTGGCTCGTGTTCCTTCTCAGCTGGATGTAGAGATCCGGCGCCGACCTCGACGTCGGATTGCGGGCAATTTCCCTCAGGTAACTCCACTAACGCGGCACCGCCCCAGCCGGGACAACTTCGAAGCTCTCAACTGCTTGTCCACCATGTATGGAAGAGTAGTACATGTAAGTGGAACTATGTGTGTGAGTATATGGCGAGAGGATTGCCTCCTATATTATTTCAGTAGTATACATTCCTTTTGCTGCTCTCACACGCCACCAAATTTTTAAATGAGGTCTCTAAAGAAAGAGAATATCACGGAGATATGACGAATTGCATTTTGACATTAAAAATATGAAGGGTTTGTTTTAAAAATGGTATTCATGTCAAATGCAACCCGGAAAACTCGGCCGAATTTTTTAATCTATTACGTTAAATAACTTCAAAACGTAGCATTTTGGGGCCTTAAAAACTATAATTTTGATGTCAAGGCCTCAAAGGTTTCTCACACTGTAGTAAACAGGATGAGATCATCTTGAATATTGTATTACATTTTTACGTTTCTGGATTCTTCCCCACCTGTTCAGAGCCTACAAAATCTGAATCTGTATGTGAAATTAAACTAATTACTTGATATTCCATGCGATTAAATTACAAGGGTGTACCTCTCTGCTTGGTAATAACGTTAAATAAGAATAGCTTGTATTGACAAAGATGTATTGTATTGTTATCAATTACAAGAAGACATATATAACAAGTGACGGAGGATAAGAGGGTCTTGAAGAAAAAGATATACTGCAGGCTTAACATGAAAATGAAAAAATAGGCATGAGAGTGGGGTTTAACATGCCAGACTTCTCGCACGGGTACGCTAGTAAAAACTATTTCGCTTAGATTTATTGCAATTGCCAGTTTCAGCTTACGAGCATTTTTTTCGTTCTCCACTGACACTACTGCAATCAGCTATATTCTTTGAATATGTCAAAGCTACTGCGGTCCACATTTCTTGATCTTCTTATCGTTTACGAAACATTGTTAAACTCAGGAACAATTTAAACGTTTTACGGGAGAAACTTTCCGCATCGCGGTCAGCGCAGTCGTTTGTCTTCGTCGTAATCCTCCCCTGCCCCACATGGATTGACAGGTGTCAGCAGACCTCGCGCCTGCATTCCTGACCTGCATCGCTTGCCGATGTACAGTGCGACCAAATTAATGAAACAGGGCGCAAAATTTGTTTATTTTTACTGACACGTTATTGCTTGTTAATTCCTTCGATACGGGACACGATACATACTGCATACCTTATCAGGATCGACAGGATCGGGTTACGCGGGAAATATGAAAACATTGAATGATGCTACGTGTTGTCTTACGGAGGGAATTAAGGAAGAGAATTACGGAATGGGAATATGAAAAGACAAACTTAGTTAAGTTAACATTTAGTTAATTAGTAAATCTGAATCAATAAAATTAAGTGAAATATAAAACTATGTATGTACCACGGCCGTTAACTTGTTCTAATGATCTCGGGGGACAAATTTTGTCTCCGCTCGATCATTAGAACCTCAGTAACCCTCGGTGCATAAATAACTATTATTTATCAAGCGATCCTTCATTTCTTACCGTGTTCCCGTTCTCAACTTTATGGGCGAGCATCATGCTTTTCTCCCATCCTTCATTAATTCAGAAAATCTTTGACGAGTGTCAGAGATATGGTGTTCAGCGTAGAAGTTACGAATTCTCAGAAAAACGTCTGTAGTCATAAGTAATTCTCAGAAATGCGTCTATAGTCATAAGTAACCAAGTATTTCCTGTTTCTCGAGTACTACTTTGGGCTTTAGTCTCATGCGAGTAGTGCATGATAGATCTCGGGGGTGGCGAAGCTGCTATTCCGCTGGGAAATGAGTTGCGTCGCTGAGTTACGTCAGCTGGCGGGAAATTTCCCTCTTCAGATATTTTCTTTATGGCTCAACGCCCCACATGCTAGAACAAGCTCTCAAATGGAGTGCAAGTCATGTGTAATAGTGTAGGGTATGTGACTGTATTTTTCAGTAAGGGGAGAGAATTACGGATGGAAAAAAAACATCGATGTTTTTAAAACATGGAATGTGACTAAAGGGTAAAGTAGCAAAACACAATGCTCTTTATTGTTCATTTTATTCATTACATTCGACAATAAGTTATATTAACATACTACGAACATGCTGGTAACCAAACAATGAAATATATCCCTTGTACGTACTGTAATTGAAAATGGATATGAAAATAGCATGTTTATTAGCCTAAAATTAAAACATCGATGTTTTTTCGTCAATGTTTTCATCGACATCGAAAACCCTTTAGCGGATGATGTATCGAAAAACCGCTTTATCGATGTTTTGGTGAAAATTGCCATCACTAGAGAGGATAGAACAAGGGAGAGAAAGGAAAGATCGCGCGCGGTCCCTGGGTCGTATGTTAGAGGCGGAAAGTTGCAAAGACGAAGAACAGGAATGCATTCAGGCAGGCGGATTGTTACATAGCTGGGTACAATTCAGCCACTGTCTGGAGGAGGATTCTATCAGCCGGGTACTCTGATAGGTACAGTCCACTCCGGTTGTAGTGAATTTCTGGGGACTAACATGTTTGGTTCACTATATCAGAGGTTCACTATATCCGACGGTGTCAAAATTAAATAGAATTTCGCCAAAATTATTGATTTTATTGATATATAGAGTTGCAACAAAATTCATGAACAACACGAACTGAAAATTAAAATAACTACACTTGTCCTTAACGAATCAATTATTTTCAATTGTTTTCTTCGTACATTTTTCATTAGCAATTTCTCTAGATCCTTCTCTAGAGTTCGTGCTCTCTCCATACTTGATACTGTATTGTCCTCTGTCTCTAAATATTGTAATACTGTCTTGACAACTTTCAACGCTTCATGCAACATCATCCTACTCTCCGAACGCCCTTTCAATCGCCTAATAACATACCAGATCCAATTAACTTCCAAGACTCATTTCCTACGTTCACTATAGCCGAGGTTCAGGTCCCTATAACTGAATTTTCTCAGGCTTATTTGAAATGTAAGTGAAACGGGATCGGTGACTTAAGTTCACTATAACCGAGGGTTCACTATATCCGACTTCACTATAACCGGAGTCGACTCTAATTTGCCGTAATTTCTCCGAACATTACAGGTCGAATGCCGGAGCAGTACACAAACAAACGGGCCACGCGCCCTCTCCTCGCGAAGCACATTTACACGTACTAACCTACATATGTCTCAGGACTTGTCGGGAGGTTAGGCCGTGTCCCGGTTGTGTCGGTGTCCCCAGAGGAGAGATTCCTGAGGCGGGAAATCACCCACGCGCCGACATGTATTTTGGCGCAGAATTTCACTATCCAGCGGAGCAGAAACTCCGCCAATTTCCGCAATAAAAATCACAACTCTACCAGGACTAATAACTATATCAGTTAACGTGACCGAAAACAGTCAATGAAACAATTTTTTTGACCGTACGCGTGTTCTTGTCGTGATGTGGACCTCTGTGCGGTGCCTGTGTGGAGCTGTCGGAGGACGCGTGCGAAATCTCCGCTCCTTGGACGTCATAATCTGGCGCTGGCTGTCCGCTGTATCTGAGCAGCATCGCCTATATATCATGATTACGCGGCTTCTGCCAAGTAGGCAGGAAGGCCGGGGCGGGAGGCCGCGAGCGGAGGTTGTACGCCTGTGACAGCAGGCGCGAGGCGGTTCAGTGTGGTGTACCACAGGGGTGACCAAAATGGACGGGGGTTCTAGAAGGAACGCTCTACTCTTGACATTGCCCCAGTTTAATATTGATTGATTAGTGAGGCCGGGCGCGAGAACTTCTAAGGTCATTAGTCCTGTAAGTGTAGCGCAGGCGTTTATCTTGGGAGGTGTATGTGTTCTTTTCTCGCAGGATGACGAGATCCGGCGCCGGCCTACCCATCGGCTTCCGGTTTTTTCCCAAACAGGTATCTCCCGCCAGAGAGGCACCGCCCCAACCGGGACAAGGTCTAAGCTCCCAGTAGGTCTACCGGCATGTGTGGTATGGTAGAGCATGTAAATGCAAGTGTGAATGAATATAGGATTAGGAAGAGAAAGGAAAGATCGCACGCGGTCCGTGGCCTGTTAGGAAACTGCTCCGCTATCCGCCCGGTGTTGATCGAAAAAACATACACGGAAAATTACTAAAGAGCGTAGCCGACCGTTGTAATTCTTCTCCAGACAGAGGCTGAACTCAATTCAGCTATCTAGCTTCTCGCACGATTGAAAATCCTACTACCGTCGGAACTCAAACTCTAAAACCTCCCAGTCAGAGGTACTTTAATGACATCAATTGATCCCCTAAACCACATAAGCCAGTCAATGTTAATCGTAGCAATACCAAGGTATAATAAATGGTTCCGTGAATTCCCACGAGGAGGGAGGCAGCTGAAATTTTGATTTTATTGGCAATTATATATATAAGACAATTTTGTTGAATTAATTATTTCAAATATAATTTAATACATAGCCTCTGGAATGGCCCATGGGGACCGTACTAGCTTCCCGTGCTGTGGTCTCGTGTTCGATTCCTGGTCGAGGCAAAAATAGAGCTGTAGCTTTCTTTTACAATCGTCCCAGTTTCTGTAGCTGTGTGACGAAAAGCTCAAGCAGGGGGATATTGCTAGTTCCGATGAAGAGAATACGTCATGTTCGCCTCATGTCGCTCTTACCCCCAAGCATGGGAATTTAGCTAGGTCCAGGCATGGGGGACACCGGTAGCTGGCCGGCGAAGTCGGACTACCGACCCAATAACGCCAAATACATACATACATTTTAAACATCCTGGACTGGTTTCCATTACAATCGTTAAAGATTGTACAGCTGTGTGACGAAAGCAAAGGTGAGGAGGCCAAGTGAGCTAGATACGGTAAGGGAAATGCGTTGTTCTTGCCACATGCCTCCCTTATTACCAGGCGGGGATAAGAAATACACTAGTGGTGGTAAAACAGAACGTACTTTCTAGCAGGTATTTTCACGTAAAATTACAATTTTTTGAAAAATTGTACACGACCGTATTTCAAAACCCATCTTTAGTTTCAGTAATAGATTTATTAGGGAAAAAAGCTGGATTTTAGTTGTAGAAAGATCCCGAAAAAAAATTAATATTTTGCAATTTTCGAAAAATCAGGGTATTCAAAGAACATGAGACCTACCCCATTCTCATAAATATCCTTCACACCATCCAAGAATAAAATTTAATCAAAATCAATGGAGAAATTATATTGAAAATCTGGAAATTCTCCCAGGGGCTTGATGTAAAGTACTTCCAAAAATATCTGTTTCAAATTCAAGGGGACGTGACATCAGCAAGGACGACAAGGGAATATCAATTTTAGAAACTCGCCTGAACGGTTTAGCCGCTCGAGTTGTTCACGCGTTAATTTTCAAAATATGAACTGAATTTTCAGTTTTCGAATAATTTCTACCAAACTTGTTTTACCCACTGCTAAAACACCGTTTTCACTCAAATTCCAGCCAACCTCTGTAAACCCTTGTGCCATATTTTGTATAGAAAGCACATAATATACTATATTAATGATATTTAGTTTCTTAAAAAAAATTGAAACTTGTAAATAACCTCTAACAACTTCATCTATGCACTTCTGAGCCCTTCACCGGTAATTCTACGGTTAATGATGTACCCATCCTCTTCTATCGAATATATATGTATGTACATATGTATTGGGCATATTAAGGTCGGTTTGTGACGCGACCCCGGGTTCGATTACCGGTCGGGGCAAGATTATAATGCGCGTTTTCCTTGCCATGTCCCAGTATATGTTGCTGTGTGACGATGAGAAAACTCACTTCTCAGGTTGAGAAGACCAGAATAAGGCGTGGGGGTGTCTTCGTGCTAACTACACGTACCCCCTTAACCCCTTAACGAGGACGGGACGCTGCTGGTAGGACATGGCCCGTACGCGGGCTGTCGCGGCAAGTATGGACTGACAGGATCCGAGATAGGATTAATCCGAACATTCGGTTCTTGTTATGTAGATTACGACGTAAGATAACTAACTCGAGACCAAAAACTAATTACTAGACCACGACTAATAGTGGTAGTAGTAGTGCAAGTAGATTATTTTCACCCGCATTTCCCTCTCGAACATACTGTTGGATTCGGTACTACCCTAAAAGAAATACAATGTAATCATAGAACACAATCAATCAACACAATTCTACCAAAATACTATTAGCAAACAATAAAAAATCATCACAATACATTATATCACATTGCAATATAACACAATTATCACAATACAAAGTGATAATACAATACATCCAATAAATCTAATACCATCTATTCTTCTTCCTATACCACCAGCCACATAATTTTTCTTTTGTTCTCAATTCGATTATTTTAAAGCTCCAAATTTTATCTTACCTTGCTTAATTTATCCACTTATTCCCCTATATTTGCTTGTATGTTTCCCTATTGACTAGGACTAGAAAACATCGGATGCGTCGTATCTGAATTATGCTCGATTGAAATGTTTCTTGTAGAGAAATATGTCAGTCCTGAAAGTTGTAACTGAGATTCTGAGCCATGAGTACCGACGCTTGAATTTACTCGGACTGCACATTCTTTAATATTTTTACTTTCTCGCTGCGGAGTAGAGATTGCAAAAAAATGGCAAGTTTTCGCCAGAAAAACTCTTATTACAGGACCACGGAAACGAAAAAGGGGATAAAACCAGTTGCTAAATAAAAAAAACAAAAACACAACACGTGGTATAGCCAGAATCTATGTCTTGTGGGTACTTGATGCCGAAAAATCGAATGAAGACAAAACGTTTGTCGCTGTGTCTGTGCCTGTAAACAACTCTAGCGGTTAAACCGTTCACCTGATTTTCTCCAAAATTGATATTCCCAGATCCATCTGGCTGATGACCCGGCTCCTTGAATTTAAAACTAATTTGTTTTCGGGGTTGTACTTTACGTGAAGCCCCTGGGATATTTTCCAAATTTACAAAAAAAATGGATCCATAGTTTTTGATTAGTTTTGTTGGATAGTGTGAAAGACGATTAAGAGAATAGTGCAGGTCTCATTTTCGTTAAAAATTCTGTTTTTTCGAGAATTGTAAAAATTCAAATTTGTTCAGTCTTCCAATAACTACAATTATGAAGATAAACTTTTTTCCTTTAATGAAATTGGTTCCTTAAAGATAGATTATGTAGATTTTTTGAAAATTTGAGTTCTTTTCACGTAATTTTGTGTGAAAATACGGACGAGAAAGTACGTGCTGTTTTAGCACCATTAGTCTATTCAAAGAAACGTCATACACAAAATTAAAATAAGTGAAATAATGGATTAATATGAAGTGCACAAAAGAGCGATAGCTAGTGAGAACTCAACTCTCATTTTATATTATTCACTCGATTTCATTTAATAAAACATCGATTAAATATTTTTTTAAATCTGTAAATTTTGGAAGTACATTGAAATACGTATGAAAGATTTCGCAAATCACTTATTTTTTAGAATTTAGCAATACCTCGCACTCATTTACGATTGTAAGATTTACGTTTATGCTATGTTACTTTTATAAAATTAGGCGTGCGTCTGTTGAAGGGGGAAATTGAACTCCCACGGGAAGGTGGGGACATTATTACGTTGGCAGCGCTGTTGGCAAAGCAATCTTGTAAATCGACTATTCAAATTTACGTGTCAGCGACCATATGACATGGGTGTCGTCCACACTTCGTTAAAGAATTAGGTCAGGAATGTGGGCAGACCATAGTGATCTGAAAGGAACGGTAGGCCGAAACGTAAAACCAAATGAGCAGCATTAGAGACACAGGAAAAACAGCCGAAGTTTAAACGAATGGCACTAGCCGTGCTTAGGGCAATATTTCATATTGGAATTTTTCAAAAAAAATTCCAACGGACAAGGGAGTGGACGAGAAATTTACATACATTTTCTCGGGGACAAGCAATCTCTTGCTGTTGAACATGCATACCTGAAGGTGTCTCAATCGTGAGATGGTAAACAAGGCATTCAGCGCATTGTAGTACCTGATTGATGTTGCAGCAAGAGGCTCCAACACAGAAATATGAAAAATACACTAGAAGCTGTACGTTTAAGTTGAATAATTCTCAAGACTTTTACATAAATAAATGACTTGATATGTGGTGTCCACATTAATGATATGAGAATATTTCAATACTCATGAGGACGTGTGAACTTATGGAAAAATTATGTTACCTTTGAACTCGATTCGATTAAATAAAGAATATTAAAATATGAAGACCCGACTTAAAATGCCCCATTACTTTGCAGTTTTCAAACTTTCTTCCATCGTATGTGGATCTCTTCTAAAGTATGGTGCGATTACTTAGAGTTTAATTTGATTAATTTTTATTAATAATGTATTGCGTAATAATAATAATAATAATAATAATAATAATAATAATAATAATAATAATAAATATACGATGACTAAAACCAAGGGTCGTCGAGCTTATCAAATTAGATCAAATTAGTCAGATCAGTCAAATTAAACAAAATACCTAGCTTGTGCTATAAGCTGCAGTACAGAAAGTCAGTCAGTAAACCTGGATGATATAAGACTATGCCTACAGAAAACGATACAAAGATGTAAATCATAGGAAGTTCGAAGCAAAATGTGTATCATTTTCGTTTCGGTCAACTTTGGTCCACTAATCCGACAAACCTCACAACGCTCAGGCCCAGTCACATTCTACTCAATCTCATCTAATGAATATCTTCTGAGAAAACATTAAATATAATTTCTAGTGAATATTCCAAAGATATGCCTTGCAGAGCAGACTTTTATTATTACAATTACGGGCTGGAAAAATGATCTATTGGACATGAAACTATCAATAGGAACACAAATGTTTGTGTCTAAGATAATACAAATGTCGTAGATACAAACAATTAGATTAATTTTTGTCCAACAGCTCTTCTTCACTTAATGTGGCATATTATGCGTTAAAAGGATCGAGAACATACACAAAGAAATGCAAGTTCTTTCTTGAAATGCCAATTATTTTTGAGCATTATAAAGTTCCTTAAAATATTAGTTTTTATCCAAGTGTTTTTCAGTATGCCACAATATACAAGCAGTACACAAAAACACACTTATGGTTCTTTCAATTAGTCATTTCGTAGAATGGGCCAATTTTAACGCATTACTTTTATGATTTAATCAACAGTTCCTTGCTTATTTTCTTCTTTAATAATAAAACGAAGAAACCCTACTCATTTATTTGAAATCAAAGATACATTTTCTACAGACAGAAATTCCACTATGCTCAAGAAAAAATGAAATTTACATTGCGATTCATCTACTCCCGCCAATACCCCTAGTTCTGTTTACAAACGTTTACCGTAACTTCATTCATACGCTGTTAGCACTTGCCTCTGTTACCTTAGGCGAGTCATCCTAACTAAACTTCACTGAGGCAATCATACCGCACAGCAAAAAAGCGTATTACTAACTGGCTCGAAATGAACCTATCAGATGACTTGCTGCTGCGAAATGACAAGGGACCCCCAATGCCGCTCAGCACGAGGCAATAGAAAAGCATTATCTTCTTCTTCAAGCAAAGGGTTTCTTTAGAGATTCACAATGGACTGCACGATCAGCGTGTTTCACGAGAATTTCTTATCGTTTAAAACACCTTCAACCTTTTTGAAATTAGGAGTCGTTTCGCGTTTTATGCAGTGTGTAGTGTACGTTTATTTTTACAGTTCTTTAAACTTGGCCAGGTATACACTTATCCGTTGTAAATATAAATCATTTGAAACATTTTCCCAAGCTCGTCGAGTTTCAAAAATCAGGTTCATTCAAAATTATTTTATAATCCGCCTACAGTACCGGCAGCGTATAAGCGACTTTGACAGTTCGATCCGCCAAGCATTTCTACGTAATAGCATCATCTACATGACAGATAAATTAAATCGCAAAACATTAACACTAGGCAATGACACGTCTTGTTATCATGTTCATAACCTTTTCCACAACCGAACCTTATCGCTCCCAAATCGCGTAAAAAACTTCATGTGTTTGCTCCGGGTGGCTTTGTTCTCTAGAGGGCCTATTTGCAGTGCAGCCGCAACTCTACCCATAATATTGTCAAGGGGTAATAATATTCACCCACCGTTCACCTTTTCTGCCTCGAAATATTCGCGTAAAAACACGAAAATTCACGATCCTGGCTCATTAACACTACTCCATGCTTGTGCGATGTATGGGACGTTGCCCTCACGAAACTCTCAGCCTCGGACCAATGCACTCGGCACTCGAAAGCGACACACCAACTTGCACGTATCGGCCAAGGCACATTTCCTTCGCACTGATACTGCTCATGTCAGGGATCTCCGCGCTTCTCAATAGACTTCGTACGAGTCAGATGAACGGCAACGCTGAACCCTGGCTGTGACAAAATAAACAAATTCTCGCAACCTGATTGTTTCAGAGCAGGTCACATGACGGACCACAGCACGTGGCGAGAGAACTGTCGGAGTCGCTTATACGCTGCCGGTACTGTAGTTGGCCAATTTGGATGGAGAAATTTTCAAAGGAAATGTGTGTTACAAAATCCACATGGCATCACATTAAGAACGTCGCAAAAGTGAACCAAACACTTTTTCCCAATTAAGAGAATGTTTAATTTACATTACTAATATCCGTAAGGGTATGTTAATTGAAACTAAATTATGTAATTTACCAGCGTTTCGGTTTTATTAGGCCGTCTTCAGGTCAATTTGTAGTTTTATCATAATATCACTGCTGCTCACACCATTTAAACATTAGAGACATGGCAAAATGGTTGCTTGAGGAGCCAACAAGCGATAAATAAATATAGTAATATAATATTATATACACAGAGTAAGTCCTTTGAGGAGGAGGAAACAACACTATGATGTTTCATCACTAGAATTATCAATAAATAATTTATAGGCTTGCTTCAAGATAATCCTATATCACGTTGTATTCATTCTCAGAAATATGACAGTTTCAATCCAGCATTCCTCGCCACAGAGTAAAGAAGATATGTTTCCATAACCCAATGACATTTGTTACATGCACCACAAAACTCACAAAAAATTTAATAACCATTTTGAGGAGTATGTAAGTAGTATTATCTTATTTTTGTGGAGAATGTGGTATAGGACTGTCTAGAGACGAACCCTCAATTCATTCACAGATTTGAGAAGAATGTGTATTCCTCAGAAGGTTTCCAATTTCGTAACAATTTAGAAAAAAAAACAAAGGGCCTGGTGCAATGGAACCATGGCGGCCCCGTATTTTAAAAAAATAGTTTCCTTTGTTTATTATTATCGTCAATTATTATTATATTTTAATGTGAATCATATTTCAATTAGTTACATTTTTTTTCAAACAAATGTATTGAAGTAAATACATTTGGTGTACATTTTTGCCCTGCCCTTAAGTGGAACCTGGGGTAAGTGACCCCTGCCGCCCCTTCCTCCGACGTACACGTGTAAGACTTCAGAAATTTGTAAGACTTCAGGCATTGTAGAGACTCGCACGATACACGGCTGTGATATTAAGTATACCAATACATTTGTTTTCGTTTGTATAAAAAAGATTATTTCTTCGATACTTAGATATATCTTTAGCGCTTTAACTCACAGGACGCATAACCATCTGGGCTTTAGAACATAACTGTCAAGAATCAAAGAGTTTCTCAGCAAAATTCCATAGGAAATTTAATTGAATTAACAGACATTATATAATATTATTATATATTACCACGCTTCTGCACTACGCGGGTCTACAACAGCGCTCTGAGTCTTGGAGCTGCGGGATGCCTACAGATGTGGCGAAATTGGAAAATTTGAGAAAACATTTTCTAAAGAATACATGCAGTCATTTATCTATATGGATACGTCCCCTATATGCCAAAATCACAAAAGTGCATTTTTAATAAAACGGCAATTTAACTTCCAAAAGGCAAATAAAAGTCCAAGTACAATTAATAATTTAAAAAATATGTATATAATGTTTAATTTAAGTATGTAAATTTAAATTTTAAAAATTAGAAAAGTATATAATATTACATGGACTTTGAACTTATAATTGCCTATTTATCAAAAATGCACATTCCTGGTTTTGGCATATGGGGGAATATAAATACCTTGAAAATGTGGATGGATATAGTTAAAATTGAGTTTATTTAAAGAATATATACTTCTTATAACAAATTATTTAATTACAGAAAATACGGTGATGCTTTCCCTCCTAAAATTAGTCTAAGGCAGGAACAAGCAAATTGTAAGGGACATTAAACGGACTATTGTGATGATAACTCTCATGAAATATCTACCAATGAAATGCAAGAACTCACGCCTTTATTCTCGTCCAATGAGACGCATTTTGCCCGTGCAATTTCTTTTTTGTTTTGTTGCTTTCTTTTTATCGCCGCAACGTGTACTTGTTATGACTTATACTATATAATCAATGCTTGGTTTGGACGGGGGAAAAATAAATCACTCAAGTATCTCAGCCATAATTTCTCCTATGACATACGTGGAAGTACAAGAGCACGATGCTATTAAAGTAACAGGACATCGCGCATGCTTAGCTTTTAAAATCATACCTGCAATTACTTGAGGCAATTAAAGGAGCATTCTCACATTTTAATTTATTAAAATTCTCAATGCAACTAGAAGTACTAAAATTGTGCAAATAAATCACCAAAATATGAGTTCCAAAATTGATTTTTTTTTGTGACACTATATTGAAATAATTTGTTTCTTGTCTCTTCTGAGTTTTGATTTCGTCTAGTGTTTCCCTAATAAAGTCCAGTGTTTAATAAACTTTGTATTCACTACAAATTTTCTTATTCTTTCGTTGAATTTTTCTTTGTTCTTTCTTTACTTTCGTAAGAGCTTTTAAAAAACCATAGAAATTTATAAAAATTGTAATTGATAGAAATTAAATGAAATTTATCTAAGCAAATTTAATAAACGTGTTTAACTTCGAGTTTTATTGTGCTTTCGTTCATTTTTTCCTGGCTCTGCCTTTTACCTTCACAAGAGCGTGTTAAACGATATAAATTTATTGAAATTCAATGTTTTATTATGAGCTGAAATTAAGATGTATTTGGAATGTAATTACATTATTATTATTATTATTATTATTATTATTATTATTATTATTATTATTATTATTATTATTATTATTAATATTCGTAAAAATTACTACTAAATACCAAGTGTCACAACGCAACTCGGAGATTTACCAATAATTTCCCATGCACACGCACAATTACCGATGAAAATTCCATTCGTGAAATTAAAACCAATAGAGTTTAACTTAATACAAAATGCCCCAATTAGGGCGGTACATCTAAAAAAGTTTATCACTTTTTCTATTCAATTTTTCTTACCACTTCTCCCAACTGGCCAATCATAAACTGTGACTCATCTATCTTAGGTGGTGGTATACATCGATTGCTGCGCCGATATCTAATGAACCTCGTATATACGGTAACATAACCACTTTGGTTTAAACATAGCTTTCAGTGATTTTCAATATGTGGCGCATGTTGTAACTTTGTAAGAACAGTCCTATAAACACCACTAGTGCTTTGGAAATTCTCAGATAAATCCCCTCGTTTCGCGAGTCGGGGATTTATCGACAATTTCCAAAGGACTCGCGGTATTACCTATGATAAATACTCGGCCAACGTTAAGAAAACAGCTTGTAATAATTAAACCAATAATAATAATATCAATAATATCTAACCAATTAAGTAACAATATATCAATAATAATAATATTGATAACAGTTGTAGTAGAAGCAATGCGCCGAAGGGAGGGCGTACAGGTGCGCGTGTGGCAGCGGCGCGGAGGGAGTGGCGCGGCGCGGAGGCAAGTCACGAGTCGCTGAAGCGCCGGCGATCACAATGCGCGAGGAGGCGAGTAGCCCACACCGCCGACGGACAGCGCAGGCACAGTGGGACACCGTCCACTGGCCTGTTTCAATAAGGTTAAAAGTACGACTAATAGTTGGCAATTGGGTTTTATTGCATTAGAGGAATTAATTTATTCATAATGAGAAATGAATAGTTTAATCATGTGTTATTAATGTGTCTGGTGGTTGACTGAACTTGTAATCTGGGTGGAGAAGGGGAGAGGTCGGAGTGAGGGCGGGGCGAGGGCGGGGTGAGGGCGGGGTGAGGACGGGGTGAGGACGGGGTGAGGACAGGACTGAGGACAGGACTGAGGACAGGGTGAGGACGGGGCGTGGACGAGGCGTGGACGAGTTGAAGACTGAAATTAGTATGGGGTTACGATTAAAAGTCGGACGAGGTAAAAAGGTAGCTTGTTGACGATGTGAGGATGGGTTTGAGAGCGGTGACGTTCGCGGGAGTGAGAAGAGGGTGGACTCTGTTGAGGTCGGTGGTGATGGGAGCGGGGCAGTGAATGGCAGTATGAACGGGGATGAGGAGGACATGATGACGGGGGTGAGGACAGGGGGTAAAGATCTGGGGCTGAAGACGGAGTGAGCAATGAGAATGAGGGCAGGTGTAAAGTGCCAGTATAAAATACTACAACGAATTGCAGTGAACAGTAAAATATAAATATTTCACGTGACCAAGTGAGTATAACTGTATTCGTCTTCAACAAAAACTCGCTATGTCGCCCAAAATTTTTTCCACGAATTAAAATACCCATTGTAAATTCAACCAGCTAATTACACTTTCCAAACAACTGATTTAGATAAATCTCATAATGGGCCACAATGAACTTTCAATCACGTTTAAATGATACGTCAAACTGAAGGCTCTCAGCTGGAGACGCCAGAATTATGGGCGCTATCTTTTATACTGTATAAAAACTTTTCAGCCTAAAAAGCCGAGCCCCCATCTTCCTGGCTTACTCCAACCCTGAAGAATACCACTATATAATGGTCGAATCTGCCCTCAACGCGGCGTCACCCGCTCAGCCAAAAGCGTTCAAATGACTGGCCGAGGAAGCCCACGATTGCATACACCGGGCAATTGTTTCTATTTTCGGTTGAATTCAGTGCTATGATCGCTTACAACTTGCAACTTACGAGAAGGAATAGAAAAGTCGGACATCAGAGAGACTATTACGTGGCTCACAGTAAAAATTATACCGGGCACATGAAGAATATTTGCTGTCCAGATGAGGTAGTGATACCATCGATTCGATCATGGTCTTCTATAGGTTTGCAGTGCCTGTTTCAGGGCTGTAGTGGCGCTCCAACCCTGAAGAAGGCCACGGTGTGATGGTCGCATCACGTCGGCATCTCTGCCATCAACGCGGCGACATCCACACAGCCGAGAGCTTTCACGTGATTCTGGCAGCGGGATATCGCGATATAACCAGCCCTTCCGCCGTGTGCTGTCGTGGCCCACTGTGGGCCGTCCGGCGGCCGAGAACCGGCCCCTCTGAGGGAGATCGCGGAGGGGGGAGGGCGCAATCACTCGCCCATTGTGATGCATATGCGGCCTCAGCCGCAGCCGTCGGTCGTCGACGCGGCCGCACGATGGAGGAGAGAGAGAGGGAGAGAGTGTGGGCGGTGGTCGAGCGACGGCGCGCAGATAGGCCGCGGGCGGGGCTACCGTTGCGATGACCAGCACGCTACTGGGGTTCTGGTGGTCATCAGAGGCGCTGCGAGACGGAATCAAACCGGGATTTATTTATTTATTTATTTTTATTTATTTATTTTTATTTATTTATTTATTTTTATTTATTTATTTTTATTTATTTATTTATTTTTATTTATTTTTATTTTTTTATTTATTTTTATTTATTTTTATTTATTTATTTTTATTTATTTATTTATTTATTTATTTATTACTGATTCCGGACGCGTCAAATACCGAGGCCATTAGTCCCATAAGTGTAGTGCACGTTTTTCATCGGGAGGTGGTGGTGATCTTCCCCCACTGGATGGCGAGATCCGGCGCCGACCTACCGTCGGCTAGCGGGGTTTTCCCCAACCAGGACTCTCCCACCAGCGGGGCCCCGCCCCGGCCGGGACAAGCTCTAAGCTCCCGATCGGTTCTCCGGAATATGTGGTAGTGTAGTGCATGTTAGTGTAAGTGTGTGTGTCAGGGGTGAGGATAGGACAAGGATGAGGACGAGCCACCGCTCCCGGTGAATCAAACCAGGAGACACAACATCGATTCGAAGTAGTAATCTCGGAGTAAGCTCACCAATCTCTGCATTTTTGTTTTAATTGATTCTAGGTTGACTGGATTACTTTATACCGGCTTATTTGGCTCAGGGTATGGTGTGATGTCACTGCAGTGCCTCTGATCTGTGGTTCTTGGTTTGAGTCCCAACATTTTCGACAATGGCGTGTCAGCTAGATCGGGTTCAGTCGCTGTCTGGAAAAGAATTCTAACTGCCGGCTGCTCTGATTGGTAGTTTGACGTGTTTTCCGATCATCACCAGTCGAATACCGGAGTAGTACCCTACAAACAGGTCACGGACCTCGCTCGATCTTTCCTTCCTCTTCCTTGTCCAATCTTCAACCCTTACTTACACACACTTATACACATGCATTGCATTAAAAGACTTGTCGGGAGACCGGCCGGGAGCTTGTCCCGACTGGGTTGGTGCTCTGCTGGTGGGAGATGCCTGGTTAGTGAAAATCTCCCCACGCTCACGTAGGTCGGGGTGGATCTCGTCATATAATGGGGGATGATCGCCATCTACCGCTATATAAGCACACACTACATTTACGGGACTAAAGCTTTTGCCATTTACGTTCCCGAAAACATCAATCAAGCTAATAACGTTTTGTTGCAAGACAAGGTTCATCTACTTACCGCCATGCAATCTCTTCAAAATATGTATTTGTAGGCATCAGGGATTTCTGAATATAATTACTATCTTGTCACGTCTAGTTACCATCTCTTTGGTCCACTTAAAGATTCTTTAAGAGGCCAAAACTTTGAAATATTTTGTTGAAAAACACATTAGAATGTTGAAGTCGACAGACATCTGACACGGGCAATTCGATAGCAGTACAAACATTTTTGCAAGTCAAGCGTCCTTTGTCGACATACAACAGATGTAATTCGAATGAACACAGACAGAATCTATGAAATTTCTGTTACAATTATGCACCAATGTATATTCACACCTGAGAATTCTGAGTTACATTTGTGCATTACTATTTTTAAATAATAATAATAATAATAATAATAATAATAATAATAATAATAATAATAATAATAATAACGACAAATTACCTATAGGATACACTACATGTTTTCTCTTGAACTATGTATGTCACCTCCCACCTACATTGCCTTTGCATACCATTGGAAGTATGGGCACTATTTGTTGTGAACCCCTGAACTAGACAAATTTGACGGACTATATCTTACGAAAGAGACCTTTTTGCATCGGTGGCATTGTACTTGATAAGATGCTGAGTTGCCAGTAGCAGTGTAGAGGCCAGAGCCTTGTGTTAGCGGATGAAAACAATGCGATGGGTTGGGCCGGCACCGTCTGAGGAGCCGAGGGGGCAATGGGGGCGGTGGCGAGGGAAGTGGGCGGAGGCGGGGTCGGGCCGAAAGGATTCAGGCCGCAGGCAGAGCAACCGCTGCTACCTCGCTATTGTCCACGCGACTGCTTTGTCAACAGTTTCGGACATCAGGAGTTCTGAACGTGTGCTCGACAGACACAACACGTTGGGTAGGTAGGACATCGTGACTATTGTAAGGGGAAAATCTCATTAGATTTTTTTTTATCGATTGATTTTTTCGTGTTTCCGGGCGCGTCAACTGCTTTGGTCATTAGTCCCGTTAGTGTAGTACATGATTTTTTCTCGGGAGATGGCGGTGATCTTCCCCCGCTGGATGGCGAGATCCGGCGCCGACCTACCGTCGGCAAGTGGGGTTTCCCCCTAACCAGGACTCTCCCACCAGCGGGGCACCGCCCCAGCCGGAACAAGTTCTAAGCTCCCGACCGGTTTCCCGGAATATGTGGTAGTGTAGTGCATGCTAGTGTGTGTGTGTGTGTGTGTGTGTGTGCGTGCGTGTGTGTGTGTGTGTGTAAGGGGAGACGATAGGGCAAGGAAGAGGAAGGACAGATCGCGCGCGGTCCGTGGCCCGTTTCGTAGGGTACTGCCCCGGCATTCGCCTGGTGTTGATCTCATTAGAGAACATCGGTAAATGTTGAGGGAGAAAATCTGATTAAAGAAAATCTTGAATGTTTAGGATGGGTAAATCGGACTAAATAAAATCGTAAATGTTGAGGAGGAAATGATTAATGAAAATCGTGAAGATTGTGGGGATCTCGCGAATCTCTCATTTTGAGGGAATATGAGATTAAATAATTTTGGAATGAAAGTTATGTCTCAATGTGAAATAAAATCGCGAAAAAAAATTGCGTTGCTACAAAATATCACATACTTTCTCGTATTATTTACCGGTTCTCCTGGGTCGGTATTACGGTTCCGGTATTACGGCACGCCCTTCCTTGTTGCCGTAAATTGGTGTCTAAGTGACATACCAGGTCTTCCTGAGGTAACCTTTCTCTTAGGGACACGGCCCTGTTGGTTGCATTTTATGAAAAAGCAGCCTTGTGCACTTTGGACTCCAGGCCGAAACAGCTCTTAGGCAGATCACGGACCTTTGTCTATGCAAGTGGCCCTTGTTGAAGTGATTGTATGCTTGTAGGAAGCTAGTTCATCTTCGCATACAGATAACAGACTAGGAATTACTTCATGCTACGAACAAATCTAGCAACATTCTGGCTTAGCCCACAGCCTTAGTATCCACGAACTTGTATTTATATAAATTACGTTTGATATATACGTTATAAATAACGTTTTGTATATAAATTATATCTGCAGAGTCCATAACTCACTTCTACGTACTACACTCATAGTCGTAGATATTGGAACAACGTGTGAATTTGTCTGACCATAACGACGTAGAAAATCGTGGCCGAATATGGACTAAATAGAAACTTATTTCATATAGACAGTGATCTCACCATTTCTCTATATTTTAAATACATTCATATTTTATGTAATGGTTTCATTGATAATAGGAGCTTATTAGATTTGCCAGAAATAAATTAACTGCTGAAAAAGTAGAAATATACTGAAAGTGGGTTTTATGGTGGGCTTACTCTTCCAGATTTTGATTAAAATTGAAATTATTTCACAGGCTTATGAATAAGTTTAATTATAAAACTTTCGATTCATTATGACATTTATCTATTAAACAAGCCAAAATTAATTTAAATGTAGGTTCGGTCTCATCCATCCTTTGTGCAGGATCTCACATAGTGTTAACCTCGCGTTGCCATCAAGGGAGGCGAAGTCACTGTCGCTCTATTGTCATGCGGACGTCCACCTGCCAAACCGTGGTGGGCGGACCAGTTCACAACTAAGATTACCGAGCGGCCGGACGCTGTCTCCTGGGACCGAATATCACGACGCGTTCTAGTTCGCGTGTTTTATTTGGATACAGAGAACATCTGTGGAGATTATTCATAGTTCTACATTGAGAGAGTAAATCTTAAGAGTCAAAGCAGTCGACGAGTCGATATTCCTTTTTGCACATATTTTGAGGTAAACAGAGTGACATTACAGTACCTGTAATTGTTTATCAAGTGTTGTGCTATCTGCCACACATATACATACATATGATATATATATATATATATATATATATATATATATATATATATATATATATATATATATATACCGTTAGAACCGTAGAGCATAATTGGTGTTAGATTTTGTCATTTTTATCTAAAACGAACGCTCTATTTTGCATTCGATTTAAATCTAAAGCAATGTATTCCTATAGATTCACATAACAAATATCATCTACTTTCACTGGAAGTACACAAATTGGGAGTTCAAAGAAAGGAATCCACTAGAAGAAAGTACGAACGTTAGAAAAGTGCACAATTGTTTAGAGATGTTTGGAAATAAACTGTACACCATCACAACACACGTACAGGTTATCTGGGTTACATCATATTACGGCCTTGTAGCTTTTTAACGAATTTTCCTCATTTTGAAAGGTTGTTCTTTGCTTAGTAATTGATAAACGTTTTCTTATAGAAACCCTTAGGAAATGATCTCTAGTTCTAAAAAATTTTCCAGGTTGCTGAGCCAAGGACGCAGACCACAAGATGCAGACATTAAGATGCAGTCATAAATATGAAGACCCCAAGATGCAAACTAGAAGGCGCAAATCCCTAGAGGTGCACACCCCAAGTCGCAAACACCAAAACGCATGCCCCAAGACGCAAATCCCAAGCCGCAAACCTCACGACGCAAACCCCAAGATCCAACTCCCCAAACGCAAAACCCAAGAACCAAACCCCAGCATGCAGACCCCAGCATAAAAATCCAAGGACTGCATCCTAGAGACTCTAGGACGCAGTCATCAGGATTGAAAATCCTAGGACATAGACCTCTGGATGCAATCCTCACGATGTAGATGGCAGGGTGCTGACTACAGGTTCCGGATCTCAGAGTGGCGCAGGATACATTTTTAAAGATGAGACTTAAGGAATACAAAAGCATAACCCGAGGTTCAGATATCTTTAAAATCTACTACGCAAAGTTTCATGGAAGCCGATCAGGTGTCCGAGATCGCTAAGGCAGCAGTGTCATAGCGATCTCGAACCGAAGGGCCGGCTGCTCTGATCGGTAGTTTTCCGTGGTTTCTCCGATCAACACTAGGCGAATGCCGGAGCAGTACCCTAACAAACGGACCGCGCGCGATCTGTCCTTCCTCTTCCTTGTCCTATCCTCTCCCCTTACACACACACACTTACACAAACATGAACTACACTACCACATATTCCGGGACACCGGTCGGGAGCTTAGAGCTTGTCCCGACTGGGGCGGTGCCCCGCTGTTGGGAGAGTCCTGGTTGGGGGGAAACCCCACTAGCCGACGGTAGATCGGCGCCGGATCTCGCCATCCCGCGGGGGAAGATCACCGCCATCTCCCGAGAAAAACATGCACTACACTGACGGGACTAATGACCGAAGCAGTTGACGCGCCCGGAAACACGATAAAATCAATCAATCAATCGAACCGAAGGGTCGCGGGTCCGAGTCCCGCCTCGGGCGTGGTTGTATTTGTGTTCGTCCTTTCACCCCTTATCACCATTTTGTTTCATCTTCATAGTTACCATACCGTTAACCCCAATAGTGGTCGCTAAAGACTCAGATGTTGATGCGACCTTAAATAACAAAACAAAAAAAAAGTTTCATGGAGAAATTTCCTCAGAAATAACATTAAATGGGGATTCATACCGCAATCGACACCACCTGAACACTGGCGTAGTAGAAGAGTTGACGAAGTCGTAGTGTTGAAAAACCAGATCTGAATCCCCACACACGTTCCATTTCGCATGATACACCGCGTCGCGGCCACTTCAAAGCCAGGAGGGCGCTGGTCGCCGAGCAATTAAGCAGGTTGACTACGCGGTGAGCAAATGACGGCGTCGTGCCGCGACAGATCGTTTGATGTCGCCGGGTGACCAAATGGCCCCGCTGAATCAAGTGGGTGCCCCTCGCCCACACAGCCTCTGAGCGGGAGAGGAGCGGGAAGTAGAAAGTTGGCTTCGGTGCGGTGCTATGTTATACTTGGGGGTTTCTAACGTCGCGGCTGAAAATATTGTAACGTGGCGGCTCAACATTTACGATTTCATTCTAAGTAAATAAATATTAAAATTCTGTTATATTATATGGGATCATTTCACAGTAAGTAAAATGAAGATCTCAGATAATTATTTTAAAATGAATTAATGTAAAATATCATAGTAATGGTCCGCTACATTTCAAATTAAAAGTGTGATGGTCTAAAGAGATGTCGATCGCTGATCTGCAGCAATCTATACTTTGGTTTTTCTAACGTGGCGGCTGAGGGTAGTTTCTCCAAGATGGAATTCGGCACGTCTTTTTGAGTCATTCCTAGTCCTGTTGTTGGAGTCGCTTGATCTGCAGCACTGCTTGATGCGGTCGCGATCACGCCATATCTTGCTACAGGACTGAGAATGACTCAAAAAATCGTGCCGAATTCCATCTTGGAGAAACTACCCTCAGCCGCCACGTTAGAAAAACCAAAGTATAGATTGCTGCAGACCTGCGGTAGACATCCTTTTAGACCATCACATGTTTAATTTGAAATCTAGCGGACCATTACTATGATATTTTAGATTAATTCATTTTATAATAAATCCCTGCGATCTTCATTTTTCTTGCTGTGAAATGATCCTATATAATATAACAACGTTTTAATATTTACTTAGAATGAAATCGTAAATGTTTATTATTGATTGCTAAATCTTTAAAGGTTAATTGTTATTCAAGAATTTAAGTTACTTCAAATGTATAAAATAATTTAATATAAGTTGTTTATTATATATTTTTAATGTGATATTTCTTCCTTGAAAATCCTTAATTAGTCAAATAATTTATCAAAATCTCCACGAAAAACACAAATCAAATCAAATGGCTGTGGGTTTCCGAGGTTGACAATGCATAGCCAAATATATACCACGGTATTGCAGGAGTTAAAATCTCTGTCTCGATCACTACAGAAGTTGCTCAGCTTTTTTTACTTTGCTTTTCCTTGTCATCCTTATTTTCCCTTTCCTCATTAGTCTTTTAATAGACGCTAAAAACGAACATTCGTCTCTACAACCTAAGGGCTTCTAGAGATGCTGGTTTCTCGATTCTTTTCACAAAACGTTTTATGTGTCATGTGGGTTTTTGAAATACTGCAAAATCCCTCTGCTCGCCTTACGAAAAAATAGGCTATTGAAAATTGTTGTCAGATCTAACTATTTACACATTTTATGCAATGTCTGTTCTTTTCGCCTCATGTTTCAAGATTGATGTAGACCTCTAACGTCACAGTAGATTTGACACTGTAATATTCTTAGTCCAACAGTATTTTCTCTCTCGTAACCAAAAAGCATAGTCCATTGTTGGACGTTAAGTGTAGGCGAGTCCCCGTGGAAACGTTTTGTGTGGGAGAAAGGTAACGTTGAAGGTGACACATCGTGTTCTCACTGCGCTTTTGGAAAGAGACGATATCTACCGATTTTGACTCGCCGGAGTTCGGCCGATTGCTGTTCTCTGTGCTTTCACCCGGATTTGACATGGCAGACGACGGATTGTGAGTATTTAATAAAATAGGCACCACCAGCTATACGCGGAAGTGATATAATGGTTGACGTAATCAAGTAATGGTTACAATACTGCCATTAATGATTAGACATAAAGTTTACAAATTCCTTACGTGAAGGAATGTGTGGCTTCAGTACTTGTTGCAAACGTTACTAATAAAACACTACTTTCATGATAGCATATTAATGAATTAATTTTATGAACAATCTTTTCGGAACTATTCATATATGGTTCAGAAATAAAACAGCACATTCTATCAGAAAAATAGACCAAAATTATTAATAACCGACCTACAATTTCTGGGAGAGATGTGAACATTACTAATACATATTACTTTTCCTTCACTGCTTTCTCAAAGTAAATACTATTCATTCGTTCTCATTTTGTGTAGGTTCGTCTACCTGATTGAGCGACCTCCGATCCCGAGCTTCTGCCTGGGCGCCCAGCTGCCCTGCGATGGGTTCAAGAGGCTGCCCATTCCGTCTTTCACGTTCGGTGCCCAGCCGAAGGCGTTCGTCCTCAACCCGTCCTGGGAAGAGATCGCTCCACCGAAAGTGACCATCACTGAATTACCCGATTGTGACGCTAACAACCCCGGATATGACAGATCGAATGTCCTCGATCAGGACACCACCTGCTGGTGGAACAAGCAACTTGGCCTTGCTTCTTGCTGCTGCCGTTCATCTGGCTAACTTGCTCTCGTATGGTTGGGTGGTTGGGAGGGCAAGGGGGAACTCAAAGTGTAGACACCTCCACGTGGTGAGTTCTGGGTGATTTCAACAAATGATCTAATAATTTGATCACGAATTGAAATTGGCGAAGATCTACACAACGGATGGCAACTGAATCCTGAAGTTTGAGAACAAACATTCAGTTCACATTTGCTTTCTTAAACAAAGGAAGGAAAAAGGGAAAATAAGTAAAGGAAGGGAGAAGAGAAGGAAAAGAGGAAGAGGAGGAAAGATAGAAAGATAAGAAATAAGAAGAAAAAGTATTTACTTCAAAAAGATTCCAATTCCTCCGACACATCCCAAATATCATTTATGAAGCTTTTAGTAACAATATTTATGAAATAAAATATAAGGACTTAAATTGGATCTGTAAGATGAAAAGCTTTGTTATGTTAACCCATTCATATGCGCAACAAATTCTGAGGAATAAATATATCTTATTAAGTATTCCTTTCGTAAGAAGTGATAATAAACATATTTTACTAATAAAGCTTGTACATTATTTTGCGTTGTTTTGAGTATTAAAAGGTTTTGAATTACAAATTACTGAATTGAAAATACGCTGAAAATTTGAATTGATCGGAAATAAGTTTATTCTATCCTTATTTAATTTCAATTACTCAGTGAACTGATATTTTATCCACTCTGAAACATTAAATTAGTTTACTCTTAAGCAACACGACGTGCAGCATTCGAAACACTAATTTCAGCAAACTTTATTTCAAATCTGAATATAGAGATCTTTGAAGTAAGATTTGTCCCAAGCCTTGGTAAATTTCAAAAACATAATTTTCTTGTACTTTTGTACGTATGAGTGAGTGCTAATGATGGTCATTTTTATGTTAATGCCGTGTAAAGATCTTGTTCGGAGGACATGACAAGCAATGCGTTTGTTAAATCGTATCATATGCCATTGTCCGTATTCTAGTATTTACAGTGCAAATACAATTCCCAAAAGTTCGTTTTGAGCCCATCGCTACCTTGCCCTCGTATTGAGTTGTGGGTAATTTCGACAGATATCACACATGATTAGTTGTCGCAATTAGAAAAGATCTACACATAGGACGTCGTCAGATTTTTAATTTTCAAAATTCTTTCTTCAATCTATTTATTAACACTTTAATATTATCTAATTTATCTAAGCTTTGATTTATATAAGTAGTTTATAAAAGTAACTAAATGACTACATTTTTAACTTTCAGTTAACGACTTCTACATTGAAGAACAAACAAAAATAAAAAATAATTTGAAAAAATACATCTACTTATTGAGACAGTGACTTGTATAACATTATTGTTAGTAAAAAAAAAATTTCAGGTAGTGTTATTTTTTCAGCTCTAATATGGCAACTCATAAGCTTGTTTTAACATAAGATAAAATACTCTTCACAGTTCATTACATGTATGACCATAATGAAAAGGAATATTAACGTCTATGTTATTTCACAGCGAGTGATGATTCCATATTCATAGGGGGAAATAAAATGAGTATTTCTTATCGCGTAACTCATGCAGCCCTTACACGGACGGAGATAATTGTACTTAACAACACCAACCTGAGGCCAACTTGTGTCATTTCATTAACATTAATCATTCCACTTTGATAGCTTTCACGCGATCAATATTAATGTGATTCGAATAATGTAACATCCTTACTACTTGCTGCACAAGATTTGTATTTAATCTCAGCTTTCTCGTGAAGCAGTAGTTCATTTTCATAAAATTTTCCGTTGTGAAGCTTCTTTTTCTTCAAACATGAACTTTTCGGTCCAGTAGAAGTTAATTACAGAACTGAGAAGTTTCATATTGGGCGCAGAGGATACTGACAAGTTTTATTGCCAAACGTTTATTCTCAATGAAAAGTAGAATTTCTTTCGCCTCCTCAGATATATTTTAGTTCTTTTTTGATCGCATAGCATAAGTTAAAGAGAGAATATACGCGATTTAAAAAAAAAAATATTTGGACAACTACAATACAGTCAGTATTTCGTGTCTAATAAGAAATGATGAGGATTTGTTGCTAACGAATTTTAACGAATTTTATTGCTAACGAATCGTTTTGTTCTTTTAACGTGCACGTCTTGAACAGCATATGAAAAGCAAGAATTTAACGATGAAAGCACAAAATGTCAAAACTACTTTACATCAATAACAATTTATTAAAAAGTTGGAACAAAAATAACTGGTATGTTGTTGCACCGTTTTGGGAATTAGTATATTCCCATCTTCCGGCAAAGTTACTGTACGTTACATAAAAAAAAAAACATTTGAAGGAATTTTTTTTAGATTACCAAAATACTACTTTCTGAGTATGCATTACAATGACCCACCTCCGTTTGGTTTCTCCATCTCATGTTGCGGGATTGGCTTGGAAATGGAACATTATAATATGTGATAATTGTGAAGATTATAATGTATCGTGTAAACTGATTGTAAAGAGTTGAAAGATTGAAATGTATTGTGTGAAGATTATAAGGTTTCAATACTGATATACAATATGCTGAACGTTATTGAATCAATGTTTGTGAATGTTATTGAATCAATCTCTCATTACAATCAAAATGTAAAAAGGTAAAAATCTGTTGAACGACTAAACGAAATTAACTTTTCCCACTGAGCCCTTAAAGATTTAAAGAGTACATTTTCATGTGTTTTTTTTTTCAATAAAATATGCATAAAGATTATCCCGTCTGGGACGGTGCTCTGCTAGGGGAGATACCCAGAGGCAACACATCCCTAAGCGGGCGTTTAATTCGGGGCCGATCTTACATAATAGCGGGGGACAAACCACCACCACAACTGCCAGCACCCCCTCCTCCTGCTCCGCACAGTTAAAGCATGCACTACACTTACGGGAGTAACGACCAACGTAGTTGGCAACCGAAAGCGGTGGCTTAATACATCAACTGATGTCACTGTAGCACCTCTCACCGGGAGGTCCTAGGTTCGAGTCCCAACGGCGGCAGAATATTCGACACTAGCTTTTCAGCTAGGTCGAATTCAGTCACTGTCTGGAGGCGAATTCTAGCGGCCGGCTGCTCTGATCGGTAGTTTTCCGTGGTTTCTCCGATCAACACCAGCCGAATGCCGGAGCAGTACCATAACAAACTGACCACGGACCGCCCGCGATCTTTCCTTCCTCTTCCTTGTCTTATCCTCTCCCCTTACACACACACTTACACTAACATTCACTACACTACCACATATTCCGGGAGAGCAGTGGAGAGTTTAGAGCTTGTCCCGGATGGGGCGGTGCCCCGCTGGTGAGATATACCTGGTTGGGGAAATCCCCGCCAGTCGACAGGTCGGCGCTGGATCTCGCCATCCCGCGAGGGGACATCACCGCCTCCTTTCGATGAAAAACATGCACTGTACTACACTTACGGGACTAAAGACCTCAGTAGTTGACGCGCCCGGAATCACTAACAATCAATCAATCAACCAAAGTAGTTGGCGCGCATGAAACACAAAGTTCTCAATCACTCACTGTTTTCCTCATCTCTCCCTCAAGCAAAGAAGCCCTGATTTCTCTCCCGTCCACGAGACGCGCAGTGGTCGTCGTGGAAGGGTCGCGAGGTTAACAGCCGACTAACGCCGATTGTTTCCGGCGGCGACCGCAGGGGCGCGCCGCCGCCGCCGTCGCGGCCGCTCGTCATTTGTCGCGGTCTCGCGAGGCAGGCGTCTGCGCGTTCGAAGAGGCAGGAGAAGGAGAAGAAGAAGAAGCCGGGGCGTCGGAGGCTAATCGGGCATTGTTCGCGCTCGCGCCGCCACGCGCCTTTGGACTGGGCGGGGCGCCGTCGCCAGTCGTTGAACTCGGGACTCCGAGCACCGAGGCAGGGCGAGGCGACGGCTGGCAGTTGCCTACAGTACCGGCAGCGTATAGGCGACTCCGACAGTTCTCGTGCTGTGGTACGTCACGTGACCTGCTCTGAACCAATCCGCTTGCGAGGATTCGTTTACTTTCTCACAGCCAGGGTTCAGCGTTGCCGCTCATCTGACTCACACGAAGTCGCTGAGGCGATAAGGTTCGGCTGTGGTGAAGGTTATGAGCATAATATCAAGACTTGTCACAACCTATCAGTAAGTGTTAAAGTTTTGAAATTTAACTTATCTGTCATGTAGGTGGTGCCATGAGCATAGCAATGTGTGGTAGCAGCGCATCGAACTGTCAGCGTCGCTTATACGCTGCCGGGGGGGCATCTCCACATTTTTATTCTTCATTCTCTTCTTCGCCTATTCTCTCTCTTCTTTTTCCTCCAGTTTTCTACATTTTATTTTCTGACCTTGCTTCGTAAGTTAAAAATGTATTTTAATTGTGCGCCGAAAAACGGCGATTTATTGACAGAAAAACTATTGTGTAGCCAACTCGTGGCTCAGAACGAAAGTCCCTTGCATTTCACCAAAGAGATCCGGGTTTGATTCCCGTCGAGTCTTATGTGAAATTTGTTCCAACAACACGAGTTTGGCTGCTTCACAAGGGCTAGTCCTAAACCCTACCCCTATCCTTATTCCTTCCCCTATTCTGGCCGCTGGGTAGTGACTCGAGCGCGTGGTGGGAGGCGCGTACGCGGAGATGCTATCTGGCGGTCCTCTTGACAACTGACTACTCTCACAGATACTCCTAACGTTAAACCAATAATGTGGATGCTAATGAGATCGAGGTCATTAGCAGCCTCGTAGTTAACGCGACCTTAAATAAACAAAAAAAAAACTCTTGTGTCCCTCCTCCCGCCATGAAACACAATTTCCGGTGACGGACTACACATCAGCTGGCATTTCCCCTCCAGGAATCTCCCACGGTTTATTATTATTTACTACTTATATTACTATTAATATTCAAGCATAATTCGAAACAGAATATTCCAGAGACAACGGTAGCCTTTCACAGTAGCCGGTTGATTACCAGAGGCGTTGTGCCTATTCATGAAGCGAGTTCGTGTGTTAAAAACGATTCGGTCAGCCCGGTGCGATTTGTATCTGCCAAACACGTCTCGAATTTTCATTGGCTGCGGCAGCCAAACAATCTTGTGACGATGACCGATAGAGCTCCTCGTGGCCCGAGCAATAGTCCTGGATCAATCTGTGCCTACGTAATGTTTTCTTTGACATTGCAAAGATTCATGTGGTTATTTGTTAGATGCTGTCCAATTTCTGCTTAATACAATAATATTTGACGCATGAACAACGCGTATTTGCGTCATTCAAAGAATCGAGTATCCGTTTGTTTGGAGTGAATCAATAAAGATAAATGTGATAATGAAAATGAAATACAGAGGGTCAAATCACACCTGAATGTAACCATTTACATGTTAAAATATCCCTACATACATCATGAGATGTATGTAGTTTCTTTATCACTTGGAAGAGTTTGGGGCATTATATAAGACCTGAGCAACATTTAAAAATTTTTCTCCAAAATGTCTATTCAGAGGTTTGAATGGAAATGGAATGAGTTCGAGAAAATATCGCAAACAATTCGGAGATCGGAAAAAAATCTTATTAACGTAAGTATTAAAAATGGTCACAATTTGAAATTTGATCAATAATAATTTTTAAAAAAATGAAATGACATTATTTACACATGTAAGTGGGAAGGCCAGATTTAAAAAAAAATATGTCTTTAATATTGTAGTTGTAGGAAGATCTGGAAAAACGTATTGTAATTTTCCAAAATTTTAGTATTAAACGAAACACGTACCTGCGTTATTTCTTCATTGGTCTACTGTCATCTGCGTCAGGTATATATTGGAAAGAACAAAGTAAAGAAAATCTTAGAGCCATTTTTGAGACAATATTGAAAACGATCTAGGGGCTTCATGTAAAGTACTTCCAAAATTTAAAGTATATAGTTCTGAATAAAGTTCACAATCGAGAAGCTGTGACGTCAGCTAGATAAAAAATATTTTGCTATCAAGGAACCATAAAATATAGATTCTGAGTATACAACGCATTACTGGAATGAATGTATTACATATAAAAGCAACTATGTTTTGGTGTGAGGGGCTAAGAAAACGAGGTTTTCTGTCGAAAAGTAGCAGCCTTTGGCTGCAACATTTTATTGACTGATTTTTTCGTGTTTCCGGGCACGTCAACTGCTTTCGTCATTAGTCCCGTTAGTGTGGTGCATGTTTTTATTTTCTTGGGAGATGGCGGTGATATTTCCTTGCTGGATGGTGAGATCCGGCGCCGACCTACCGTCGGCTTGTGGGGTATCCCCATAACCAGGACTCTCCCACCAGCGGGGCACCGACCCAGCCGGGACAAGCTCTAAGCTCCCGACCGGTCTCCCGGAATATGTGGTAGTGTAGTGCATCTAAGTGTATGTGTAAGTATGTAGTAGGATAGCGCAAGGAAAGATCGCGCGCGGTCCGTGGCCCATTTGGTAGGGTACTGCTCCGGCATTCGCCTGGTGTTGATCGGAGAAACCACGGAAAGCTACCGATCCGAGCAGCCGGTCGCTAGAATTCTCCTCCAGACAGCGACTGAATTCGACCTAGCTGAAAAGCTAGTGACGAAAATCCTGCCGCCGTCAGGACTCGAACCTAGGCCCTCCCGGTCAGAGGCGCTGCAGTGACATCAGTTGATGTACTAAGCCACCGCTCCCGGTTGCAACATTTTACATGATATAACTTATATTATGTGGTAGTCTGTAAGAACGTAAAAAGACTTGGGTTAATTCTGACAATATCGTAAACCTATAACATTTGAAAGTAGTATTTTTGCATGGCTTTATCCTTTACAATGCTTCTGGAGTCTCGTCGTTCCTACCGGAAGAGGTGGCTCAGGGCATCAACTGATATCGCTGCAGTGCCTCTGACCAAGAGGTTCTAGGGATCGAGTCTCGACGGTGGTAGGATTTTCGACACTAACTAGATAGCTAGGTCGAATTCAGCCGCTGTGAGAAGGACACTTCTAACGGCCGGGCTCATCTGATCTGTAATTTTCCGTGATTTCCCCGATCATCACCAGACCAATACCGGAACAGTACCATAACGGGCCACGGACCGCGCGCAATATTTCCTCCCTGTCCCTTGTCCTATCCTCACCTCTTACTTACACATACACATACACATTCACACACACACACACACACACACACACTTACATGCACTACACTACCACACATGCTGGGAGACTAACCCAACTGACAAAGCACAGTATTTTTAACTTTTCAATATTTGAGATCTTTTCTTCATACAATACTTGAGAAGCCCTGCTAGTTTTACTGAAAAATAGTATACGATTTAAATTTATGTTTTTTTTACAGTATCGGTATTTTTACTCGTCTTGGTATATTACGAAATAGCGTTGATAAAGAAGAGCACATTGTGACGGAAGGAGAACTTCCTTATAACATAATAATACTCAAGTTCAAAGGAGCTACAGTTCTTACAGAAATGTTGCCTGCCTTCCCTTTTGAAAACTGCAAGAAATATGAGCAAGCTTCTCCGGACGATTTTTCACTTACGCAACTACCAACGTAGACCCTTCATTAAAACAATACTTCACAAAAAATACTACATTTTCCTTTTGAGTGCAGAATATTTATGTGCCTGATAATTTTGAGCAAAAGCGTTTCTTGTTTTTTTATTAGCATTTGATGATATGCCGGTCTTAAATTACTCTAATTCGGATTGAATAAAGTGGGAATAAGATATGTGCGTGAAAGGTCGTGGTTAAATTTTCCATGAGCAAAGGGGCTCATGTTGTAAGCAATCCTCTGGTAAATGTGAAACAACGCAACTGTTGGAAACATTAACTGGCACAATCGTTTGGAGGCCTGACTAGCGAGGATGCACATACGACGCTCAGCGAGTGCCTGCTCTTCCCAATCGAATTGGAAATCTTCACACATGAGGTAAGTATGACAAAGCATTCTTCAATAAATATTCACAAAACTTAGTTTTCAGTACAACTAGTTCTGGGCGACTGTAATTTTGCTTTTGGCATAAGAATTTGCAAACTTTGAAATAAAAAGTTTTGATGATTTCTGGCTACGATAACGACTTATATTTTTATTACAAAACATAACCTATTTTTCAAGAAATTTTAAGAAACTTGGGATATCACTCAGATAGAGATTCTTGACATTAAATTTTAAGTCCAAATTACTCAATTAAAAAAAAGATTGATTGATTGATTTGATTTATTTAAAGTCGCATCAACTACATATGGTTATTAGCGACTACTTTTATAATTACACAGTCAGTACAAAATAACACAGTAACTCAGAATTATACATATATGGTTAAATACTGTTATAAACTTCAATTTCTCTTATAAAGCTAATTAATTTAATGCACTGTTCTTTGTTATTGAGGTCTTTAGGAGAACTTAAATTGTACTTGTTTCTTGAACTTTCATATTTAGGGCATGCAAACAAATGTTCTACTGAAAGAGAAATCTTGCATGAATTGCAGTTATCAGGATCAGTCCTGTTCAATAAGTGGCTGTGAGAAAATAATTTAAAAAGAAAGAAGTTTGGTAAGTAAAATATCATTCCCCTCAAATGTCGAATTTTATACAACAGGAAATGTTCCAACGTCCATCCCTAGATCAATGTACAATTTTAATGCCTATTTTACTAACAACTTTCTCAAATTCTACTTACGTAGTGTAGAGAAAATATTGTAATGCTGTGTCAACACTGATGACTTTTCGACTGAAAAACTATTATTGCTATTATTAAGGCTCTGATATCGAAAAAGTGGAAAAATCTTGTGTCAATACGTAGTTAATTACTTCTTTTACCATATTGGGCAATGAGAATTCACGTTTTATGGATCCCTGATAACAAAAAATTGAATTCCGGGAAAACATTTGTCTTCTGTGTACAATGCTACCAGCTAAAGCGCAATTTCAATTAGAATTTGCATGTATGATCATGTATTATTCTCCTATAATATTCTTACAGTCATTTTTATTGTACTCTTAGGGGACCAAACATTGAGAAATGGTGAAAAAATATATTTTACGTTCTGATGAGTAGCTGCAGGGAAGGGGGTGTGACAAAACTAAATGTTCATACTCTAATTTATTTACAAGGACTTCTGTCGTTCTATAAGCTGAACTCGGTTATTTCAATCCTAGCAAAAAATACTCATTTTCTTTCTGTATTCAAAATTCAAGAAATCTTAGGGTAGGGACCACAAAACTTTGAAAACGTGCACAGAATTCACTTCTCCCCATAGCACGTCACACACAGTTTTTAACTGTTTCTGACGTAAAATAATATAAAATAAAGTAAAAGCAATCGAGACTTAAAGTTTGGAATTGAATCTCCCGATCAGATAATCTCTTCCCAGCGGACAGAACGTCAGAAGTGACTATAATTAAATCGGAGAACAGGCCAGACTAAAGGAGGTTAGGAAACTAATACGAGAAAGTTTGTGCTATTCTGTAAGCACCTGTGTCGTACGTTATTCCCTGCGTTCTCACGGGAAAGGGCTACCGGCGCTAGAGGCCTTAGCCAGTGGCTGCGTGTAATCTCTCCAATTGCAGGAGCACCGTGACAAAGCCCACAGCGGCCATTCAGTGGTCAATCACTCCGCACGCAATGCTCGCCACCGGCGATGGAGACGGAACACTTGAGAAGATGGGGAAGGGACGGACAGACGGAGAAGGAGCACGAGGAAAAGAAGAATGAGAAGGAAGACCAAGAGTAGAAAGAACATGATTGGAAGGTGAAGCACAGCGACAAGGAAGAGACGAATTGGACGAAGATGTGCCTATTGGGAGAAAGAGGGAAGCAAGTAAGAGGTGCAGGAGAATGACATGTACGGGAGGAGGTGAAGAATGAGGATAAAAATAGGATAAAAGGAGAGGAGGGTGGAGGGAGAAGGAATGGGAGGGCGAAGGTGAGGAGGTAGATGGAGGAGTAGCAGGAGGAAGAGGAGAAATGGCAGAAGGACGAAGAGGTGAATGAAATAGAGAAGTGGAACGAAGGACGGAAGATAACGAGATGGGAAAGAAGATGCAGAAGGAGCAGTCTGGAAGGAGGGTGTAAAAAGGATGTGCAGGAGAAGAAAGAGTAAGAAAAAGTGAAGTGAGAATGAGATGGAGTAGTGGGGAGAATGAAGTTACGATGGAGCATTAGAATAGGAAGAGGAATGCATAGGACAGTGGTGGCTACGCCTTGAGGGCTTTAGGATGGCGCTCTCCCTAGAAAATGTTACACGGAAAAAGACACGAAAAAAGACACAGAATCTTACCACAAATCATTTATTTAGTACAAACTCTGGCGCATGTTTTAAAGAAGACATTCATTTGATCAAGGCCCACAGAAAAATCATTTCTAACAAAAGTCACAGAACGCTTAAATTTTACACTAAATTGACTTTTTAATTTATGTAAAATAGTAACGTGTGTTTAAAGATGAATTCAATTTCTTGTGCTCACGTGAGCGAATGATCAATGTTTTCAGAATGGGCCACATAAGCGGACTCACGCAACGCCATCCATAGTTAGTGCATGGAAGGCAATGTAAACACTTGGAAGAGTGAGGACACATGGAGTTAGGTACGGGGTACAATTGCATCTTTTCTCATCGATATGAAAGTGGTCTCAGGCAAGGTTTAAAATCCCGTTGGTTGAAAATGGCTCTATCACTTTATGCAAGAGTTTACCCTCGATCAAGATTTTTTCTGAAGAAGCAAAATGTACGCGATGGTTCCGACACACACGCCGCCCTTCCTAATTCCCAACACTCCGGCCGCTAGTGCAGGAGGATAAAAAGAAGAAGGAAGGGAAGAAAGTGGTATTGGGGAGGTAAGGAGGATGAAATGCAAGTTCACGCGGTGGAAGTCCAGCGAAAGGTGGAGATGGAAGGTGGAGGAAAAGGAGGAGGAGGCGGATGGTGTAATGTAACGGAGTAGGAAGGATGAAGTGGTGAAGGATGGCAAGGAGAAGTATGGGAAGAGGGGAAGAAGGTGTTGGGCAGGAGGAGGAGGGGTAAGAAGAAGAGGGGTGGAGGAGAAAGTAGTGATGGAGGGGGAAGAGGAGAAAGGGGAAGAGGGGAAGGGGGAGGGGAGAAGGAGACGGGTAGGAGAAGAAGGAGAAGAATGAAGGGGCGGAGGAGAAGGGGAGAGAGAGAAGAGTAGGAGGGGAAGCAGATGGATAGGTAGGAGGAGGAGAATGAGAAGACAGAGGAAGAGGAGGTAAAGGAAGGAGTAGAGGAGGAGGAGGAGAATGGAGGGGAGGAGGGGGAAAGGAGGGGGAGCAGGGAGGACGATGAAAGAGAAGGGAGAGCAGGGGGAGAAGAACGGGCAACAGGAAGAGACGGAAGAGGAAAGGAGGAAGAGGAGGGAAAAGGAGGAGAAAGGGAAAAGGAGGAAGGGAGAAGGAGACGGCCAGGAGGAGAAGGAAGGTCAAGAAGAAGATGGGGCGGGTGAAAAGGAGGGCGGAGGGGGGAGAAGGAGATGGGAGAAGAGAAGAGGAAGCAGGTGGAGAGGCAGGAGGAGGAGGAAGAGAAGGCGGAGAAGGAGGATGGAGAGAAGGAGGAGGAGGTGGGAAAATGTAGGAGGGAGCGGAGCAGGAAGGGTGAAGGAAGAGTAGCGGAAGAGGGACAGCAGAGGAGGAGGGGAAGGCGGCCTGTCCATAAACCACCGTCCACCTTTTACGAGTGGAGTGGAGTGGAGTGGAGTGAGCCGCCGCCAGGGGCGCTCCGGGAGCTCCCGCCGAGCGGCGGATGAGCGATCGTCACCTGCGACCTCTCGCCGCTTCCCAGAAGCCTCAGCCGCACCCTCCCCCTCCACCCACGCCGCATCCTCTGCCCCTCCCAGCCACATCCACTGCCCAACATCCATGTGAACAACAACAATAATAATAATAATAATAATAATAATAATAATAATAATAATAATAATAATAATAATAATAACTTATTTATAATTATAACTTGTTTATAACAGTATATAACTTATATTTATAAGTTATAACTTGTTTATAACTTATTTTAATATGTATATAGTTTATTTTAGATCTCTTATTCATCTTATTATTTTGTTATATTGTTTACATGAAGTAATTGGTTGTCATACTTTGATAAAACATAATGTCTTATGTACCAGGAAAACTGTGAATAAAGAGAATAATAATAATAATAATAATAGTTATTATTATTATTATTAATATTATTATTATTAGTGGGCCCATTCTAATGAAATGTCATTTTTCTTTTCACTTTAGAACATGTCGTTTAGTATAGAAATTCATTTTATGTTATGACAAAAGGAAACGACCCATTTTATAGATCATTATTTTGCATTTTTTGCATAAGTCATTTTCACCCTTTTCCGTCATTTTTATTGCATTTTTCGCTGATTTCATCGATTATATTGTCATTTGTAATGGTACTTGCTTCAAATAATATTTACAAGCTGCAACAAATGTTCTTCACAGAAATTACTCCTACTATACTTCACAGAAATAGCCTATTCTATTTGTTCGCTAAGAAATTGTTTTGACAGCCGTTGTGAGTATGTAATTTTTGTGACATACATCAGCGTCATTGCACGTTCGGCCAATTTTGGAACAACTAGATACAGAGATTTCCACACTCCAAGTTAAAAGTTTACGAGCTGAGTTTCACTCGAACGAATGCAAGCTGCCTCGATTACATCAGTAATGTATCCAACAGCTTGAGTTGTTCATCCGAACTGGTTTTGGTAAGATTTTTGATGTCATTTTTTTTGTTTTAGGGCATTTTGAACGCATTTTAAGAGCATTTTATTGATCTATTTTGAGAAAGTTTTAGGTCATAAAATCCACAAATAATATTAATAATAATAATAATAATAGTAATAATAATAATAGTAATAATAATAATAATAATAATAATAATAATAATAATAATAATAATAATAATACGAGAGGCATTCAATAATTAAAGAGACAAATTGGTCTGGAAAAATATACGTTTATTTTCGCAAAACAGGACTTTTTCTAATTTTCAATTACAATCCCCACCAACATTTATACACTTACTCCAGCGGTTGCGAGCTTTTTTATACCCACTGCAAGGAACTCTTTATCCTGGTGTTTGGATTAATTTCCCACACATTTGTTGACGTCCTTGTTATCCTGGAACTTCTTCCCACCTTATGCCTCCTTCAGTTGACTAGACAAATGGAAATCTGATAGAGCTAAATCAGAGCTATAAGGGTGATTACGCAGTACCTCCCAACCCATTTTGTCGATGGTTTCACGGCTTTGTTGAGCAGTGTGAGGACGTGCGTTGTCTTCATGGAGAATCACACCTCTCCTCAGAGATCCACGGCGTTTCTCTCTCATGGCTGAATTCACATTGTTCAAAAGCATATCTGAGTAGTATTGGCTGTTTATTGTACGCTGTTCTTCGAGATAATCACAGAAAATTCACTTACATCTACGCAAAATACCGTCAACATGACTTCTTCTGCTGTGGCTGATGATGGACATGATGCTCCTTCTCCTGATGTGGTCACAACGGTGTTTGTCACTCACCGAGTCTCGACTATTTTTGAACAATTCTACTCACTTGAAAAAATTCTCGCGGTTCATACAACTTACATCATACACTTTAGCCATTCTAGAGTATATATTAGCAGTTTTTTCACATTTAGCAAGTACACAACGAATCACAGAACGTTGTTTAACCAATGCGGAATTTTAAAGTCGACTAGCCATCGTTCAACTTAATTTTGAGTTTATGAACACAACAATGCTCATCCTGTTGATGATCAGAGCTCACCCCGATGACGACTACTTTTGATGAGTATTTATGAACCCCAATGATGAGTATTTATCAACCACTATTATTTATTGTTGTGAGCTGAAGAATTTAATTTTACTGATTATAAAAGAATAATGACCCAATATAAATGAATTATAACCTACAAAATAATAAGAATAATGAACCAACTGAGTCTGAAAACTTGGGCGCTTGTGGTCGTCTCAAGGGAATAGAACTTCAATTCGCCATAAAAGAAGGGGGGAAGAAGAGGGGGAAGCCCTATGCCTACTGTACAAGCGTTGATATCTTCGCGTTCGAAAAACGGGGAAAGGCATAAGAATTACCTGGGCATCGGGGTCATCTCTCAAGGGAGAGATAGTCTGCTCGAGGAAGGTTGTGTAAATAGCGTTTGCTCCGTTCGAGCACAAGAACTCAACATATTATCGGTTATTAGTTCATATTTTAACTTTTACAAAATTGTGACTCTGCAAGGTTTTCGTGTACAAACAAAACGGTGGAGACGTAAAAATCATTCAGTACAAAACACCGTTGTTAAAAAAACATCGTTACTATCATTGAAACGTCGATGTTTTGAAAATATCCAAGGAAGAAGGCGACTGGCATTAAATATTCGCTATTCACGTGTTGCGTTATGGAACCACAATGCTTTTGATATTCTTGGTATGTAAAGAACTGTTACACTGTATAACATGTTATTGCAGTGTTCGACAAAGACTATTTTTGCTCAAATATTTAATTAATTGTGATGTTTAACAAGATTTTTTTTTTGAGCAGAGCGCTTGCTACTTTTTGAAAAACCATTTTGTGTGGTTATTATGAGCAGCATTTTTGTTTCTGCAGGCCACAAGTTTTTTGTAACAACATCGAATTACTCTCATCTTTTGTCGCTACGTCAGCCTGCAGGCTGTACAACCGCATACCTCTCGTTTGCTTCCTGAGAATGACAACCCCACACGGTGTGGAGAATCGCACGGAACCACTGTTATGGTTGCCAACCTTCCGATCATTCTGCAGAAGTTTTCTGAAAGGCGAAAGTCATTCTGAAAGGCAAAAGTCATTCTGAAAGGCAAAAGTAGTATTTTTATATTCTTGCCTCTACTTCTTAAAAATAAATATATAGTGTGCAATGCTGTGTGGTGCAGGAAAGAGTGCGATTCTTCGATACTAAATCTCGTTTTCTGGGTTCTCGATACCCAAGAAGTAGATTTTCTTTCGCCAAGAAGTAGATTTTCTTTCGCCAAAATGTAGATAATTAGTTTCTTAGGTGTAGTGCGTGTAGTAGTGCGTGTAGGCAAAAATCTACGTTTTGTGAGTCTTTAATGTCGAAGCCATGTTTTCCCCAAATCGTCTATCCGCCTGATTGTGAACAATATTAGCCACTAAACTGTTTACAAAATTTATAGAACAAATGATTCTTCCCAATCGATTTAGCTGACGTGGATCCTCTGATATGAAATTGATATTTTCATTTTTCTTGGTACTCCGACTATCATTTAAACATTTGAATTTTCAAATATTACAATGATATTTTTTCTGGGTCTTCTTACAACTTAGATATTCAAGTTAAAGATATTTTCTGAATAAACTCTCTTCTTTAAGATTAAATCTTCAAATAATGTGACGTAGACGTTTTCAAAATGTGATTAATTTTCATGTAATTTTGCTTCTTCAATTACAACACAGAAATATTCAAAATCAGTCATGCATGTATTCATGAAAATCAAAATGAAATCATAGATCATAATTCACTCAAACAATAGTTTAAACAGAACATTCCTAGGCAATTTTTCAAAATTGCTAATCAATAAATAATAAAAAGCTGCAATAAACGATTTGTGCAACAAAATCTTCAGTACGAACAGTCTATTATTAACAAAATCGCACCAATGAGAGTCAACGATGGACCTCAGGAAACATTTTTCCTTCAATTTGTGTTTAAGTAAGGAGTTACTGGTACATCTTTTGAGACTTTTGTCATTTGAAACTTTCCCAATAGTAAGTGATTCGTAATCTTGTTAAAATGTTATTTTAGTAGCTATCGATGTTGTTAAAATGTGTGATTTCGAAGCAATATAGTAATGGTTGAATTAGTTCTTCAAAAAATGGACTTATCCATACGTGTCTAGGAGGAAAGGACCTCAAGAACCGAAAATATTCCAAATATGTCTTTATAACTCAGAAACTGTAAATATTTTGACCCTAGATTTCCCTGAGCTCTTTTTCCTTCGATTCCGAAGGGGTGGGTGTGGTGAACTCATTACAATAAAGTTATTCTTATTAAGAAAACTAATGAATATATTAATCATCAATTACAATTGAAGGTAGTAATTTTAATAATATCGTTAGTAAAAATGAAGAACTGTAACAATTTTTCAAGAACATTTAATATCAACAATATTTTGAATGCGTTAGACAAAAATTATTCAGAGCGATGAACTTCAGTGCACTGGACACACTTTACAATTCATTCTGAATGACTTATTACACTGCAAACAATACAGCATCGGTTTGCTCAGAATCATTTTTTTATTTATTGATTTATTTTTGGTTTTGCTCTGGAGGAACAAATATAGCGGGGGGAGGTGTAAACCTGTGTTTGACAGGAGACTGATCTTGCTGGACTCTCATAGTCTTGATATTCCTGCCTAGATTTCTCCTCATAGAATGAACAATTTTCTGTCATAGGTCCTGTATGCACCTGACATCATAATATGTATTTCGTACCGTGGACTCCGAAGAAACCGTTGGTGAACGGAAAGAAATATTTTGTTTATACTATAAGTTTTTATGTTGCTATGAAATAACTTACAATTAACAGTGAAAATAGCAAAATGTCCTAATAAAACCCTGTTGTCAATAACTGGGAAGGGATAAACTTTACGAAAATGAAATTAGAGATTAATGAACAAAATCTATACATACGGATTCAATGACTCCCCTCCCCTTCAGAGATCGAGAGTTAACATAAACTTACAGAAAATAATTGCAATACATTACCAAATAAGTGTATCTTTGATTCCTAAATATATACTATTTTATATATAAATATGGTTCCATATGTATTTATAGAAGTAAATTTTTGTTGGTAAGAAATTGGGAATGCCGACCTGGATGGCCGAGGTGGCTAAGAGCGAGTACGGACTCAGCGCTTCGGTCCGAAGGGTCGCGGGTTCGAGTCCCGCCTTGGGCTTGGTTGTTTGTCCCTTGACTTTGTATGTGTTGTCGCGGAGGGCCTCGCGTTCTTCTGACCCCAGATCAGAGGAGCCCGCAAGTGTGTTGGTGTCTAGTGTACGGTCGAATATGCGTCCCATCGGGACGTAAAGGGTAACCGGCTGTCGGCCGGATAAAAACCCTAGGGAAAAAAAAGAAATTGGGAATATCAGGTAAAATATTTTCATAATTTTCACGTTTTAGGGACCTGCTTTGTTTCCATCAATAAGTACTATAAAAATAATACAAAGACGTATATTATTATATAAATATAGTTCCATGTATTTGAACATCGTGACAGGCAATGATGGTGCACACCTGAATAGTATATTTGTTTCTTTTTCTTCTAATTAGTGTTTATATGTCATCATGTTGTGTATATTTTAATATGAGTTGATAATATCACTCGTAATTTTATCTCATAAGTAATATGGCGCAGTTAACTCACACAGCATATCAGACACGACTGAATTTGTTGTTCATTATGTTATTACATGTTAAACTAAGCTCAAATTAGTTGCTACGAGTTGGGGGAAAACCAATGAAATGTTACGAGGTAGGGAAGGTTTTACTAAGAATAGTTTCTTTATATTATTATTACATATCTTTTATTAAATACTCGCACAGTTAAGTTGTCATATATTTTTGAGAATTGATTAATTTCTAACATTGAATTAATGGTTGATTTCAATTTAATATTTAGATATATTTGTTTAGTGGTGAGTTATAGTTGACATTTACATAATTGAAATGATAGAAGGCGTTGTCATTCTCAACAATACTAGTAATACTAGTAAAATAGTATTGTTGACAATGACAACGCCTTCAATCATTTCAATTAATATTTAGAGTTTCTGCTATTAATCTCGGAAGATTTTGATGTTTTTGATCTAAAACTTTTAAAATTCTCGGAATGAATTTTGTGATTTTCGTTTATCATATGTTTTAAAATTGAATTGAATTGATGAGGTGTTTCCAAAATGTTACTAATACGACTGGCATAGTATAAGAAAATATAACATTTCCTTCAATTATATTGCAATTTATTCTTTGGTTCGCCGTTGACCCTTCTGTTGTGTTCTTCGTGCACCTGAATTGTTTTGGTATGCGACTGTTAATTTGAAGCATGTACGTCTTAGTGGTTGGTAACACTATCACGAAGGAAAATTGATATCGCCGTGGGCTACTAGTCTCGGTGTAGAGAGTCCGAAGTCAGTCATAATTTGCATCGTTTATGGAATTCGCGACGCGTAAATCGCAGAACGGAGAATTTTCTTTGATTTTCACTTCCTTCTGTTGGCAATAACTACAGACTCACTGTGCGTTTCAGAAATTCCAAGTTAATGGGCAAAGAAGACAATAGATTTTATATTCATCACGGATTCAATTCTTATGAGATGTTTAATGCTTTTAGAAAGTTGCCTACCTTCCGAAGAAACGAAATCTCCTTGACATTAAAAAAGAAATTCTAAACAATAAAATATTAACAAAATGCAAAAATCTTTTATTTAGATCATAATTCAAGAGTTAAAAGTATGTACCTTGCGACTAATTTTGAAGAAATAATTATATAATAAAAATGTATGATTGAGAACATTAAGTTGAGAAGAACCTTCTACTGAGCATTCTTCAGGAATAACTGAAGTTAACTAAATCATTTATGTTATTACATTAATTTTTATTTTATTATCGTTTATAATACATTGGTCACAATCCTTAAGTATTCATTTTAATGAATTATATAACATTTTTTCGAAAAATTACACGATTTTCTGAGGTGAGTACTTCACAATATTAGCTATGAAATAAAGTTTTCAGCTGCAGATTATGGTGTTATTAACGTCATTAAGCTGATAAAGGGCACCAAAATGAATGCGGTAGGACTTTGGAAAATCAGACAAGAGTTGGATGAAGAGTTAATCAACCGCGTCTGTTAACACTTAGGTTCTTGACCGTGTATCGTTCAATAATTATTCAAAATACCTTCTTAAAGCAAAAAAAAATATATAACTAAGATACTTTTGCTGTACTTAGAAGTACTTACGTACCATGTTTTGCTACAGCTGATTAGTTTCCAAAATTTGTTTTTAAATTGTTTTCATTGCACGCAAAATTATGCAGAAACTACTCGTAATTTCAAAAGTGCACCTGAACTTATTTAAACAACTACTTTTTTAAAAAGATTTTATTGCAAAAAAGCTCTTCCTTAAACGATGTAGTTGTAGGAAGTTGCCTAAAAAATTGTTCACGTTTTCAATTTTAGATAATTCAGTGAAAATCAAATCTGTGTAATTTTTTAAGTATACTTTGTTCTTCTATTTTAGGGGAAAAAATGTTTAAAAAACTTGAAGCCATTTTTGAGAAAAGTTCAAAATGTCGCTGGATTTTCATGTAATGTACCACCAAGAAACAAAATACCCCTTCCAAATTCAAGAGACAGTGACATCATTTGGATCTGTGGAGGAATATCAATGCCGGTGAAAATTCTACCAACGATTTGACTACCATTGTTCACCGACAATGACCGTCGAATTGATGGACAGACTTTTTCACGTAAAACAATTTTCCGGTACCAAGAATCAACAAAACGTGATTATGAATACACAATGTGTTAGAGGAAGATTTTTACTACATTCCGGTGCACGAATTATTCAATTTTTCATAATAAGACAATCAGATTAGGCGTTTTTATGACGAAAAATCGCCCTTTTGCGTCGCTACAGAATTACATAAACTTCTCTACACTTTTTTAGTAGTATTCAAGAATTTAAAAACCCATACAATCAAGAAATACCATTTTGTTTTTTTGAATAAGGGAATACATAACCGTCTTCAACTAAAATTCATTCGTTTCGATTATCGGATCGCAAACTGTTAAATCGTTAAGGGACGTCAGTCGTTAAATGAGACTTCATTCCTCAAAATGCTTCTAGTCGATTTAACAGTAGTGTTCCGAAAAACTAACAAAAAATAAAAAAGAACGCAAGAAAGAAAAAAATCATTCGTACATTACGCAAATAGTATTACATTGGAAATCTTTGGAATTACCTGACGAATTTGCAGTTGGCTGTCAGTGATTTTATATATAAATAATAGAGACTAATCCATATTTTTTACGATGTGGTTTTTAGAAGTTTTTTAACAGTATTGTTCTATGGCAGTTCTGCATGCTTTTACTTACTCGTATATACAGTAGATTCTACCCAAACGAAAACTTCTACATACTTTTACTTATATATAGTACTCTGTTGTCTACACAAATGACATACACATACAACATCAACCCAAAACAAAATGAAAGCCCAAAATGTGAAACTCTCGTGGTTCCGTTTTCTGACATAGTAGAACTCCCCAAGGCATGAAGGGAGAACTCTGCCAGGCGGGGCGGAGAATAAAGAAGCTCTTCTTGCACGACGACCAATTTCGCTCAAATTGAATTACGCCTTTAAGTGAGCGTGGCGCACCTCGCGGCGATTCATTCAAATGCAACTCCCTTCCCCCTTCCTCCCTCCGCCCTCCCCCTTCCACCACCCCTCCCCTTCCCCCTCCGCCGGCGTCGCCGAGAAATTGGCTGCGCAATCGCAAGGGACGGTCATCACCAGCTCGTAATGGCGATTGTCTCTTCTCGCTTTATTGTCGATGGCTGGCTCAAGACGCGGAGGCACGGACCGTCGTATTCACAGGATGGGTGAGAAACACAGGCCCCAGCACGCACGTCGATCGGTGGTGGTGGCGGTGTTCCCCCCTCACTGGATGGTGAGATTCGGCGCCATTTAATTGATCCATTGATTAGTGATTCCAGCAGCGTCAACTGCTAAAGCCGTTAGAATTAGATTTTTTAAAGATACTTATTACTTCTACAGTTAGGTTTTTACAACCTGGTGACAGAACACTACAATTTACGTATTACAATAAACAATATAAATAAAATTTAACTTTAAATTATTTTAAGACAATAATAATAATAGTAATAATAATAAAATGCTAACAATAAGAGCAATAATAACAATAATAGAATTAACTCTAAAATGCAGGTCAGTCATAAAATGTTAACTATTTCATACACACTTTCTAATTTCACTCCTCTTTCTACTTCTCTATTGCACTACACTTCACAACACGTCACCATACAATACTACTTGAACATAATTATAGACTTAATAAAGCAACACGTTTAGAGTTTACACATTAGTTACATACATTAGTTACATCACATTAGTTAGTACCGGAACTATAGTTTATTATTTTATCGAGGGAGGTGCCGGTGATCTCCCGCTGGATGGTGAGATCCAGTGTCGACCTACTGTCGGCTTGCAGGGTTTTCTACTTTCAGGCATCTCCCACCAGCCAGGCACCGCCCAAGCCGAGGCAACCTCTAAGATCCTGACCGGTCTCCCGGTATATGTGGTAGCGTAGTGCATGTTGGTGTAAGAGTGTGTGTAAGGAGTGAGGATAGGACAGGGAAGTGGAGGGAAAGATCGCGCGTGGTCCGGGTCCCTTTATTTTGGGTTCTGCTCCGGCATTCGCCTGGTGTTTATCAAAAAATCTGCGGAAAACTACCTATCTTAGCAGCCAGCCGCTAGAATTCTCCAAATAGTGGCTGAATTTGGTGTAGCTATCTAGCTAGCTGAGCTGAACGCATCCGGATTAAGACAACACACATTCAAATTAAGAAGAAAAAGAAGGAGGAGAAGGAGAAGGAGGAGAAAGAGCGGGGAAAGGAGGAGAAGAAGAAGAAGAAGAAGAAGAAGAAGAAGAAGAAGAAGGAGGAGGAGAAGGAGACGAAACATAAGTTTGACTTTTCATTTGTTGTTCGATAAATGTTCAATGTAATACATACTCGTAATTTACTCCTCTCTGTTTCCATATTCAAATCATCATTGCATATCATATTCTATTTATCCTTGTAGTCCTTGTCTTCTCTATTTGAACCCGCTTTCTGTCAATTTAAGTGTGTTTGGTCTTAATTTGTTTGTGCTTGGTCTCTCGGTTGAGAACGTCTCTTACAGGTAAAAGAGGTACAACAAAAAGTAAAGCATTAAGCCATTCGACAATCATTTCTGATTCCTTCCCAAGAGTGCAATATTTAGTACGATGAATTCATATAGCGAAATATGCAGAAAAACTTAAACTACATTCGCGCTATCGAAGTTGTTTGGTATTCGAACATTATTATAATTATTATCGCATTTTATATCCGGATTGCCTCCATATTAAGTTTGCCTTGAAAATTTCACTTCCCAAATCGTTCCACCTAACCGGAGGTCTTGAAATCTGAAACGTCCTGTATATTCTTGTCGTAAACGTTTTCTTCTACTGTATTCTGCAACTCGAATGCCGTATGGTAAGAGGTAGCAATGAATTACTATTCGGATGATTATTAGCCAATTACTTGACCTCTGACACACTGCTAATGTGACCAAGCCGTTGTTTGGCTCTCTCAGGTCAGCACCATAACTCGCACGTCCACTTCCAGTTAAAGTCGTGTAGTTAGCAATGCAAATCGATTTGAAATACACTGGGCTTTTATATTTAGTAATAATATATAATGATATTCGTAATCAATACCGAGGTATGTCGGAACAGGTTAAAATAACGTCGTTCGGTAACAAAATGGTTCTAAGAAGTTGAAAACTTTATGAATGTGTAATTAGAAGAGATGTGCTATGATGGAAGAATAGAAATTGAATGCGACAAGAAATACCATTTCTAAAAACCTGAAGTTGTTTTCAAACTTGTAATATGCAAGATTGTTATTTAGTCGCAGTCATCTGAGATAATAATGTTTTAAGAATTTTAAGCTAAAATGTTAGAATGTTTGACGTTAATTGCATGGCAAGAATTACTTAATCTACTTATTCGAGGAAAGGCGTATGGAAAATAGCAGTATATTTTCTCTAATATAGTACTGAAAGCTAGAATGGTAAATGATTATTCAGTAACTCTGAAACTAAATTCACCAACTCTTATCTGACTGAAAATTGCATGATATCTTCATGAATTTTTCTTAACGAGCCATTCCTAACGGCAATATTATTGAAAGTGACAATGATAAGTAAATATCACCGAGTAACTCGATTTCGCCGCATTAGTATAGCCAGGCTTCTATAGTATCGGGCAGAAATGTGAAATGAAGGTACAACAAACTAATTAGTGGTTGCCACGACGCTTCAAAAGATTCTAAATAAGTTCTGTACAACTCTTGCAGGAGTCTTTGATTTCTAAAAATGAGGATACTTGGATACATTCTTGACAGAGAGAAAGAGATGGAGAGAAAGATAGAGAGAGAAATGGCGAGTAAGAGAGAGAAAGAGAGAGAAAAAGGGAGTGAGAAAGAGAGAGAAAAAGAGAAAGAGAGAGAAAGACAGAAAAAGACAAAGAAAGAGAGGGATAAGAGAGAGAGGGAGAAAGAGAGAGAAAGAGAGAACGAGAGAGAAAGAGAGAACGAGAAAGAAAGAGAGAGCGGAGAGAGTAAGAGAGCAAGCAAGAGAGCGAGAAAGAGAGAGTAAGAGAGAGAGAGCAAGAAAGAGAGCGAGAAAGAGAAAGCGAGAAAGAGAGCGAGAAAGAGAGAGCAAAAGAGAGCAAGAAAGAGAGAGTAAGAGAGAGAAAGAGGAAGAAAGAGAGAAAACGAGAGAGAGAGAGAGAGAGAGAGAGAGAGGGAAACACTGAAAGAGAAAACAAACGAGAAAGAAATATAAAGGAGTACAGATAATACGAGAGAGAGGAAGAGAGAGAGAGAGAGAGAGAGAGAGAGAGAGAGAGAGAGAGAGAGAGAAATTGAAATAATGGAGATAAAGAGAGAAATAGAGATAGAGAGAGAGAGAGAGAGAGTAAAAGAGAAAGAGAGAGAGATGGAAGTTTGGAGAGATATTTTTTTGTGGTTTATGATGTGAAAATTGAGATAATGAGTAAGATTTAGATAACAGGATGAAGGATACGTATTTTTCTTCAAGTTGTACATCAGTCAGAAGGCGAATATGAGTCTGCCTTACACTGAATTCAAGTCTAAAACCATAAACTCAGAACAGCTCCTACCGTCTTCATCTACAGTTCAGAGCTGCACTCAACCCGTCAAGCGAAAAAAATATTTCGAGCACTCTGTAATTCTGTTCTCTCAATAACGAATTACCCAGTCCCACGTGCTGCCTTTTTCACGCAGTTGCATCACGCAGTTGAATTCATGACGATTACGCTCGTTGCCAGCCGTTGGAAGCCGTGGCGTTTCCACCCTTTCTAAGACTGTCCTATTCCGAATCCTTATGCTTATTTCTCTCCGCCACTATTTCGATCTACTCAGTCACTGTTCTTTTTCTCGTACGGTCTGCTTCTCGCTGCAGTGACCCATTCTGTCCCTCCCCTAACCCAGATGGTCTTGTTGCGCCTCCAAGGAATACATTTCACTTCTCCAGTTCCCGTCATCCACATTCGTATTACCGGGAGAGATGGCTCAGGGCATCAACGGATGTTATTGCAGTCCTTTCTGACCGGGAGGTCTTAGGGTCGAGTCCGAACGATGGCAGGATTTTCGACACTAGCTTTTCAGCTAGGTCGAATTCAGTCGCTGTCTGGAGGAGAATTCTAGCGGCCGGCTGCTCTGATCGATAGTTTCCCGTGTATTCTCCGATCAACGCCAGGCGAATATCGGAGCAGTATCCTAACAAACGGGCCATGGGCCGCGCACGATAATTCCTTCCTCTTCCTTGTCCCATCCTCTCCCCTTACACACACATTTACACTAACATGCACTACACTACCACATACTCCGGGAGACCGGTCGGGAGCTTACAGCTTGTCCCGACTGGGGTGGTGCCCGCTGATGGGAGAGTCCTGGTTAGGGGAAACCCCGCTAGCCGGCGGTAGGTCGGCGCCGGATATCACCATCCAGCGGGGGAAGATCATTGCCATCTCCCGAGGAAAAGTATGAACTATACTTACGGGAGTAGTGACCTAAGCTGTTGACGCGTCCGGAATCACTATCCAACCAACTATCCAACACCCATGGACCTCATTTCATACCAGGTGATAAGACTCTTAAGACCCAATTTTTAAAAAAAAATATACCCTCTCTTCTCGTACTATCATCATAAACTATGATCTCATCACATCTCTAAGCTAATCCAACTGCTTCTTACCATTTCCCTCCAACTCCGTCCTACCGTTTCTGACCGTTCTTTCTTACTCCGTTTCATCCCGTCTCTCCCATCCCGTCTTCCCCGCCCTGGGCGTCCCGCGGGTGAAGTACGGCCGCTGGCCGCCGCCGTAAATCGCGAATCGCAGGCGGCAGCGGCCGCCGCCGGGCGCGCCACCTGTAAATTACCCGCGCGCGTTCGCCTGCGCATGCGCGACTGCCGGGGTCCGCGCCGATAGAAGAGATAGCGCAGCGCGCGGCGCCGGGTCGGCAGGTCGCGCGCTACTTCAGGCGGCCGAAGACGCTCCGCGCCTGCCCCCTCCCTCCCCCGCCCCCACCCCCACCAGGGCTTCTACCAGGAGCGGTGGCTCAGGGCAGCAACACGCCAAAGAGGGCGGCTTCAGAACAGCGCAGAGGATCTCATGAAAAGGTAGGCTTGCCAGGCTGGAGTCGCTGTCTAGACTGCTGGACGGGATATGCTGCGTTCTAGGCGCAGAAGCCAAGAAGCCAGTTTCAGCCGTCTTGCTGCCCCTCCTCCCCCACCCCCACCAGGATTTCTACCAGGAGCGGTGGCTCAGGGCAGCAACACACCAAAGAGGGCGGCTTCAGAACAGCGCAGAGGATCTCATGAAAGCGTAGGCTTGCCCGGCTGGAGTCGGTGTCTAGACTGCTGGACGGGAGATGCTGAGTTCTAGGCGCAGAAGCCAAGAAGCCAGTTTCAGCCGTCTTGCTGCCCCTCCTCCCCCACCCCCACCAGGGCTTCTACCAGGAGCGGTGGCTCAGGGCAGCAACACGCCAAAGAGGGCGGGCTTCAGAACAGCGCAGAGGATCTCATGAAAGCGTAGGCTTGCCCGGCTGGAGTCGGTGTCTAGTCTACTGGACGGGAGATGCTGAGTTCTAGGCGCAGAAGCCAAGAAGCCAGTTTCAGCCATCTTGCTGCCCCTCCTCCCCCACCCCCACCAGGGTTTCTACCAGGAGCGGTGGATCAGGGCAGCAACACACCAAAGAGGGCGGGCTTCAGAACAGCGCAGAGGATCTCATGAAAGCGTAGGCTTGCCCGGCTGGAGTCGGTGTCTAGTCTGCTGAACGGGAGATACTGCGTTCTAGGCGCAGAAGCCAAGAAGCCAGTTTCAGCCGTCTTGCTGCCCCTCCTCCCCCACCCCCACCAGGGCTTCTACCAGGAGCGGTGGCTCAGGGCAGCAACACACCATGAAAGCGTAAGGTTTGCCCGGCTGGAGTCGGTGTCTACACTGCTGAACGGGATGCTGCGTTCTAGGCGCAGAAGCCAGTTTCAGCCGTCTTACTGCCCCTCCTCCCCCACCCTCACCAGGGTTTCTACCAGGAGCGGTGGCTCAGGGCAGCAACACACCAAAGAGGGCGGCTTCAGAACAGCGCAGAGGATGTCATGAAAGCGTAGGCTTGCCCGGCTGGAGTCGGTGTCTAGTCTGCTGGACGGGAGATGCTGAGTTCTAGGCGCAGAAGCCAAGAAGCCAGTTTCAGCCGTCTTGCTGGGAACGAGCAATTCGCCCTGAAGAAGGCCACCATACATGACAGGACTCGGCGTCTCCTGAACAGCCAAGTAGATACGAAGGAGCTCCATCGTTTGCGTTCTGCACAGGGTAATAGGGGAAGCCATCCTACCCCCCCCACAGTGAGTCTGTACAGCACAGATGATCTCGTTAAAACGTACGTTACATCTCGTTTCATCTGTGTTGCTTCAACCGAGCGATTCGCCCTGAAGAAGGCTACCACACATGACAGGATTCAGCGTCTCCCGAACAGCCAAGTAGATACGGAGGATCACTATCGTGTGCGTTCTGCACATGGTAGTCGGGTAAGCACCTCCCCCGTGCTTCTACATAGCACGGAGGATCTCGTGAAAGCGTAGGCTTCCGCGGATGGAGTCATTACCTATTCGGATGGCCAGGAGACGTCGCGATCTAGGCCCAAATGCCAAGATCCAGATGTCGTCTAACAGAGGCTTAGGTCCAGATGTCCTTTCAGCCGTCACGCTGCGACCTCCTGCATTTTGCCCCGAGAAGACGGTCGCCGCTGTCACTAGGACGCGGCTTCTCATAGTAGAGACGGAGGATCTCCAGAGCATGCGTTGAGACATGGTAATCGGGTAAACCAACCCCCGGCTTAGTGATTCTGGGCAGCGCGGAGGATCTCGTGAAAGCTTAGGCTTCCGCGACTGGAGTCAGTATCTACTCGGCTTTCCGGGAGACGCCCCGTTCTAGGCTCTTATGCCAACATTTCATCCGTCTTGATGCGACCTTCCTCTGGACGAAATGCAGAAAGACGCAGCATGACGGATAAAACAACGAAAGCTACCGATCAGAGCTGCCGGCCGCTCGAAATCTCCTCCAGATAGTCGCTGGTTTTCGTCTTGCACAGCAAGTGTCGAAAATCCGCCTCCGTCGCGACTCGAATCCCGGCGAGAGTCGCTTCAGTGACAGCGGCATTGTCGCTCTGAGCTTAACTCAGAGGTTGGTTTACCTACGCTTTGCAACTCCCGTTTAGGGTGATTGGGTGACTGCGAGTTGATTCCTGGCGCGTAAATCGCCGAGATCATTGACCTCGTGTATATAGTGCCAGTTGTATCTACCGATCTGTGTTCCTCCCCCATTGGGACATGAGATCCAGTGCCAAACTTCAAAGCGGCATACGGGTTTCTCCCTCCACATATGCGGGGCGACGCTTCAAACGTAACGAGCTCTATGCTCCCGACTGATTTTCCGGCAAATCTAGTAGTGTAGTGTATAATAAGTATATACAAGGGTTGTATAAAAGGAATGAGAATTTTTTTGTCAGAAATGAGTTTATTGACAGAGGTGTTTACATTTACACATCTTCAATATAATTGCCTCCGTTACTAATGACATTTTGCCAAATGTGAGGAAGGCGTCATAAAGAATCTGCGAGTCTATTCCTGTTGATGTCCCATTCTGACCGTTCTAAGAGTATAGCACGGAGGTCTATAGCAGCGCTCTATAGTATGGTACGGGTCCTTCGCAATGGTTCTTTCATTTTGCTGAAGAGACAATAATCACAGGGATTCATATCGGGTAAGTAAGGTGAATGTTCCAAAATCTTCCATTGCCAGCGCCGCAAGAGTTCTCCACGGGGGAACGGGGAGTATCCTTCTCATAATCTCTGCCTAATCTGAACACTTTAATCTATCGTGCGACGGTGGAGTATTGCAACTCTGCATCACCACATGCTTCACGTATTTCCTGGAATCATTGTTGCTTACTCCGACCTCGTGCCTCTTCAATTTTGAGCCACGAACGTTGCTCTACCTTTGTAAACATGGCGTTAGGGCGCTTGCACTATAGCCATGAAGTTGAACTATTTACACTGTGCAGTAGACTGACAGAATACTGTTCCCACCTGCTGCACTTACTTGTCTAATAGTCTTTCCTTTTGTCACGGCAGATGGCAGCACCCCGACTCACGGGTTTTAAGTTACAGCAATTTTCTCATTACTTTTCATCCAACCTCTGTGTAAGGAGGAAGAGAGATCATTGCTGAGGAAGGAAATGTCGCAGTTTACAGCTCCAGCATACGCGTTTTTTGTTACAAGAAACCACGGAAAAATATCGATTATAGCAGCCAGCCAATAGAATTCTCCTCGAACTAATGGTTGAATTCTACTGAGTCATTTACTTAAAATCAGAAATCCCCTCATGCCAGAATTCTAACCCTTCCGGTCAGAAACGCTGTGTTTCGGAGTCATTTCACCCCGTACGCGCACCCATCAGATTAACCCATAACTGCCTAGCACGCTGTATGAAGATGTAGATAGTTCAAACTTTCACCTTGAAATTATAGAAATGCAATTAGAACTTCATGTTGTTTTCCATCTCATACTAAAAGGTGTCACTATGTGCATTTCAAAAATTTAAAAAAATGATTTTTTTTTCCTTTTCAAAATGCTGTAATTAAATATTTTTACAAAATAATTCAGACAGATAAAGGTTAATACGTGGATAGGCCAGCACCCGACTGCACATGGATTTCCTTAAAACCTTGGCCCTTCAGTTCTGAGGTTAATATAGACAGATATGACAAACTCACCTAATTCTGAGCAGATCTCTATTTTACTCGAATCGCTGACTCGACGAAACCGACCTCAGCTGGGACTATCCGAAGACAATCTGAGGACTACCCAGTCTGAGTTCCCCGCTCGTCACACTCAATCAAACCTCAACTGAACAGACGACGAGGATATCACCGACAAATATGACATTTAGGTGGCGGATTTGATAGTCTAAAACTTCGCCAAAAATGTTCAATAAAATGCCCTAAAAATGCTTTTAAAATGTCCTAAAACCAAAGAAAAATGACGTAAAAAATCTTATCAAAACCAGTTAGGACGAACAACTCAAGCTATTGGATACGTTACAGATGTAATCGAGGGTTTTTCCATTGGTTCGAGTGAGCTCAGTTTGCAAACTTTTGGTTTGGACTGTTCTTTACCAGGAAATCTCTGTCTTTAGTTATCCCGAAATCGGCCGAACCGGCAATGGCGCTGATATACGTCACAAGAATTACATACAATGGCTGTCAAAACAATATCTGAGCGAATAAATCGAATAGGCTACTGAGTAATTCTGTGAAGAACATTTGTTGCATTTCGTAAATATCATTTGAAGCGAGTTCTGTTAAAATGGTATTAAAATCGATGAAATTAGTAAAAAATGCTTTAAAAATAACAGAAAATGTAAAAAATGACTAAGTCGAAATCGACCAAAAATGTAAAATAATGACCTATAAAAATGGGTTGTTTCCTTTTGTCTTAGCATAATATGAATTTCTATACTAGACGGCATTGTTCTTGAGTGAAAAGAAAAAATGACATTTCATTAAAATCCGCCCCCTAATGAAATCTATTGGTCGTTTTTAATACGGCCAATAAAAAGCTTGAACAGGGGTACGAGCTCCTCAGTACTTCTCAGCTTCTAAGGAAGTTGAGTAATATTTTTTCACCTTAAGTTGTGAACCGTTAAATGCTATAACTGTTTCCGTTTATGAGAATCGTTTCATCAGTGGAATGAACACTGACTACCTCCTTACCTACCTCCTTATCGGTGGAATGGATACCACCAACTTTCGAGCCAACCGAAGACACTCCAGCCGTGTCATACGACACCTAATTAATCTTACTACACAGACGTTTTTTCCTATATGTATATAAGTATTTACGTGTACTGTTACAAGTTTTACGCCATTCGCATTTATTGATATGCAAGAATACTTGCTAAAAATATTGCTCCATTCTTGTTAGAGCCATCTATACCAATGTGTATCGTGTATTCTCCCAAGTCTTCAACATTCAACTGGTAGCGTTGGTTTGTTCATTTATTCCACTTCACTTGTCTGACTGTCTTTCGTACTACATATACTCTTTCACAGAGACATTTCTTTCGGATTGCGTGTGAAAGTTACTACGTTGTTTATTTCTTATCATTGTACCCACAATTTAACCAGCTTCGTCCAAATGATTTGAGTTTCAAGTGCTGAGCACTCCTAGGAATAATGTCACAGAATAGTGCTCACTCGGGAAGCTCCATTCGTTAAGCCGGGAACTCCTTGACCATCTCGGCTCGAAGGGTGGCGGGTTCGAGTCCCGCCTTAGGCATCGTTATTTGCTTCTGTTGTGGCGTGGTGGAGCTCTGTCAAAACCCTGTGTCAACTTCCAACCCCCATCGTTCCATTCTTGGCCCACTCGAGTAGCTCAGAAGCATCAGATATTTGCGCCAAAGTACACGTTACAGACGGGCTTTAGGTTCGAATCCCGCGTAAGGCATTGGCGTGGTGTGTTATGGCTTGGTGGGGCTCTCCCACCCACCATTTTCATGGTCGTGGGGTAAAAGTTCTTAAGTCAAAAATCTTAGTTTGGAGAAATCAAGAATTCGATTAAGCCGTAAGATATATTATTCTCTCTACACTTCGCAGATGATCAGGTGCTGTTCGCTGAAGATGAAGACGATGCTCTCTATACATGCTACGAAAATTATATGAAAAGTACTCAGAATGGGGTTTAGAAATTGACCTTAACAAGACTGAATACATGGTTGACGGTCTGAAACGATGAAGGTCTGAAAGGATGAAGACGATGCTCTCTATACATGCTACGAAAATTATATGAAGATTACTCTGAATGGGATTTACAAATTAACCTTAACAAGACTGAATACATGGTTGACGGTCTGAAACGATGAAGGTCTGAAAGGATGAAGACGATGCTCTATATGTGCTGCGGAAATTATATGAAGAGTACTCTGAATGGGATTTACAAATTAACCTGAACAAGACTGAGTACGTGCTAAAGGTCTGAAACTCGATGATGGTTCAGAAGTAAAACCCTGTGAAAAATTCACATATCTATGTACAGAAGTTAATGCAAATGAAGGCAGTTCTCAAAATATTAGAAATTGCAGAATTCCAAAAGGCAGAGTGGCTATAAGACTACTACAACCACTGATATGGAAAGATAAATTAAGTGAGAGTGTAAAGAGAAAATTGTATAAGACTGTTGTATAGAATATTGCCCTTTATGGGTCTGAGGTAAGGAAAGTAACAAAAAAGAGCAAACAAAAATTGACAGCAATGGAAATTGACTTCTGGCACCGAAGTTGCGGACTAACTTTAATGGATAAAATTAAGAACGAAGAAATTAAACGTAAAGCGGAAGTCAGTTTTGATATAATTGACACCCAATTGACATGCAAAGAATGAACGAAGAACGCTGGCCCAAATTATTGTGAAAATGGCATCCAGCTACCCATCGAAGAAGATAAAGACCGAGAGTTTCATGGGGAGAAGGAGCAGAAGAGGCATTGATGAAAAGAAGATTGAGGAAAGAAGACTACATAGATAGAGAGATATGGAAGCTGGGATGCAAGAGACATCCTAGGGTGTAATGTAACTCGCCATACTACTACCAGCTATATTAAGCAGACTAAGATTTATTTCCCAACGCTTTTTTGTCGATAAGGAGGCAACATGAATTCGGCCGTTTTACTAAAATAAAATATTGACACTTAACTTGTAGTTTCAGTACTTAACCCAATTGACTTAAGAACTTTTACCGCGTGACCACAGATTTATCAGATTTCAAATCCACTTCCTTCTCTTGCCAGACTTCGGTACTCTCCACCAGAACCGGCTATTCGAGATGGGCTTACGGGGTGCCTCGGCAATAAAAAAATAACTTTGGTTGAGATGAGCCTAATGGCCACCTGTGGCAGCTGAGGAGAGGGAGGGCCTCTGTGCAACGAGGAAATTTGGGAGAGGCCACGGAGAGAAACGCTCGGGGAGCCCATAAAGAACGGGAAGATCGCGGAAGCTGAAAGGAGTGGGTCGACGAAAAGACAACAAGGTTATAGAGAGACATAACCCAAAAATTCTACAAAATTAAAAATATTTATTTATTTTTAAAGCTGAAATTTAATTGATTATATATTATTATAATATATTATATTATTATTTATTAGAATAATTATATATTATATTAATAATTATACATTATTATATATTATATTTTTATTTATTATATATAATTAATATTTTAAATTATTTTATAAGCTGAAATGAGTGGGTCGACGAAAAGACAACAAGGTTATAGAGAGACCTAACCAAAAATTCTACAAAATTAAAAATATTATTTATTTTACGTCAAAAACAGTGTTAGAGGGAGAAGTGAATTCTGTGCACGTTTTCGCAATTCTATTATCCATACCCATATACTACTTGAATTTTGTATACAGAAAGAAAATGAGTGTTTTTTGCAAGGATTGTTAACAAAATATTCGCACCGATGTAATATCTATTTTCAAAGGTAAATCAGCTAAAGATTTGGACTCTCATCCCTCATCATGTCCTTCGTCAAGGAATCATACTTCCTGCCGCGACAACATTGAGAACGATAATTTGAATACCTATATTTCCCCCTGAATTCTAGAAGACGTGCACAGATAATGAAGTTACATTTATGTCCAGAAGCAAAACAAGGGGCCATCTTAGCATTTGCTCAATGGATCAGGGAAACTGGACGAAAAACCTGATTGAGATGGGGATCATTGACCCAAAATATTACAGAATATTTCTCAAATTCTGTCGTGCTACAAAAAATATACACAATCTACTGAATTTCTAAAAATTAAGGATTTTCAGAATTGCGAAATTTCAGAAACTTAACGAAACTAATTTCAGAAATATTTATGTTCGAGTAAAAAACAGCCGAAAAAGTCTAAAAATACTTTGCCTCACAGATGACGATCGTTTGAGATATGCCCAGTGTTTGAGCTCTCTGAGTACGTTCGAGAATAAAAAAATCTGTTTTGAATAAAAAGTTTTAGAGTGTGAACTCTCTAGCGCAAAACACATGTTTTTTTGAAGAATAATTGCAAGTATAACGAAGCTTGCAGCGAATGGGTGAAAACTATACTGAAACACTACGTTCGTAATTTAAAAATACGTCTACATTCTATTATGAACTCGATGTCTCTCTATCTTTCTGAAACCAGATGACGAACCTTCGAAATAACGCTGTCACACATGATCCCCGTCCAATTGAAACTGGAAATCAAAGTCACGTGTCTTGCGAGTAGATCACACGAATATACACAAAACTTGAAGAACGTGATATGAGAGGTCTTTCTTCATCACATTTCATATCATTCCAAAAGCAAAAACCTGAATATAGATTTACGTTGTAGCAATTGATACGTACTGTAATTGTAAAAACCGACATCATGCGCCTCTTCCGAGAGTACAACAAGAAATCAGTCGAGAAAGACGAAAATTGCTTCGTCTCTACAGTGAATACATTTTTTTAGAAATGTCCACCTCTTAAGCTTTCTGAACACTTTCTACGAGAAAAATCTCTTTTGTTTAAAAAAGTTTTAGTGGGTGACCTCCTTTGTATAATGCCAAAATTAGAAAGGCAAAGCACATGAACCTTTTGAGTGATAATTGCGGGTATAATGGAGCTTGTGACGAATAAAGCGAAACTATACTGAAAAAGTACGTTAATTTAGTAGTCTGGCTACTTCGTATGATGAAGTAGACATCACCTCTGTACTTTCATAAAAACAAAATCTGTACCTTTTAGATAACGCGTGATTCCCGGCGTCCAATAACGAAATTGGAAATCGAAGTCACGTGTCTTGCGAGTGGAGCACACGAATGAGATGCGACAGGAGTAGAGATAACCCACGCACGGGCCGATGTTCTCGTGTCGAGTTGATTAACCTCGTTCTGTAGTGCGGGGTCAATCTAGTTAGCCCTGACTCCGGCAACAAGACGGGGCAGCGATACACTTAATTGCTGTGCTACTACGCAACTCACTTGGAAGCTGTACGTGCATTGCTTTACGGATTCATTTGTGGTTACACGCACTTTCTATTTCTGACACTCAAGAATGTTCCTGGAAATGCATTTTTATTTATTTACCGACACAAATTGTAAGAGTCCTGGGAGATACCTACATTTGGTGTCCAAGAGAAAAGTAAGGGAATATCTATGCTCCGTGGATCTAGGGAAACTGAATAGAAAACGTGATTGAGAGGAGAGACCAAACTCACCAGACCTTCACAGTACTTTTTACTGACTTAATGTAGTGAACAAAATTAAGAGTAACAAAATTAAAAGAAATAAAAGAGGTCAGAGGAAGATAAGAACGTCAACAACACCAAATCAGAATTCCCACAATTCAGTAACAAAATTTTCGATATACAAACGTTTTACTGTCAATATTATTTTCGTTATTATTGCTCAGATATTCACTAATTGTATGTAAAACAATAATGCAGTAGAAAATATGGACTTGTCATTTGCACTTGTGCATTGATGCCATTTATTCAAAATCGTTAAAAAGTGTTCTATTGAAGTAGAGACTTACGTTCAGAGAAGTCACACATAAAGTATTTAACACGTAATCAGGTTCTAATATGAGGTAAATAATTTTTTAAGTCGACCCCAGAGTTTCGCTTGTTTGGTTGGATGTCAGTGATTCCGGGCACGTCAACTACTGAAGTCACTAGTCCCGTTAGTGTAGTGCATATTTTTCTTCAAGAGGTGGCGGTGATCTTCCCCCGATGGATGGCGACATCCGGGGTCGACCTACCATCGGCTAGCAAGATTCCCCCAACCAGGTATCTCCCACGAACGGGGCACCACCCAAGCCTCATTGAAGCCTTGCACTCACATGACGTCAGCTGCATCGTAAACTGTGACGCACTCAATTGGAGAACTTAGTCTTCTTGCGCAGTGCCAGAATACGCAGAACCCAATATTTTCATTTTTCAGTCAAAATCGAAAGGGTTTCATTATTTTTTAATTTCCCCCAAGTTTTTGCGTGTCTAGTGAAACCTTGGACACCTCCCAATAGACCATAGGCTATCAATAATATTTCTTCACACAGTAAAAATTAGTTATACAGATGTATTACAAAGAACAGGTTTAAAAAAAATAAGTTCTGATCACTCAGTAGTACGTAACCAACACAGCAGCAATAGCACACCGCACCCTGTCGGTTTGTGCGCGTGTTTCAGTGCGCGGCGCGACATCTTTCACGCGTGTTTGTGTACGTGTGTGTGTGTGTGTGTGTGTGTGTGTGTGTATGTGTAAGTGAGCGACCTTCACGCCTCACGCATTCTATGCTAAGCAGCTGCGAGCGCCTTGTATCACCTCGCGCGGTAGGGGCAGGAGGGGGGGGGAAGGAGGGGGGAAGGAGGGGGAAGGCGACAACGAGGGTCACGGGGCAGAGAAGATGGCAGCAGAGGTGCAGGTGTGCGGAGATGGAGAGATAAGGATGAGTGGGAGGAGGTGGGAAAGGCAGTGTTCTTTATTCCGAGCATATGACGAATTGCAATATCCTCAATCACACTGGTTTTAAATGAGTGTCCGTTAACTGTAGTTGTCGGTAGATTCGTAAGAGTAGTGAATATTATGGCTCTCAAGATATTGCAGTGTTCCTCCAAAGCTGGGACGTGAGTTTCTGGCGTCGAACTAATTTTCAGGAAGAGGGGTTTCTCATTCCAGGTATCTCCCCATCAGGAAAACGTCTCAGTAGTGACAAGCTCTAAGCTCCCGACAGGTCTCTCAGCATGCGTGGTAGTGTAGTGCATGTAATAGTGTGTAACTAAGGAGTGAGAGTAGGGCAAGGAAGAGGAAGGAAAGATCGCGCGCGGACCGTGGTCCGTTCGTTAGGGTACTGCTCCGGCATTCACTCGGTGTTGATCGGAGAAACCACGTAAATTTTTTGACCAGAATAACAGAGCGCTGGAATTCTTCTTCAGTCAGTTCCTAAATTCGACTTAGGGGATACGCTAGGGTCGAAAATCCTTAACTCTTTATGTATTTCTCTTTTACGTCTTTGGTTCCTTCCCGTCTAGAACAAATGAGCTCGCGAACTTTCCTTCGTTTTACTTTTTCTTTCTTGTAATTCTCCTTATTTAAACGCACATAAACTTGAATGCTGTACACTAGCCACCGTCGGGACTCAAATCCTGTGCCTTCTAAGTCTTCCACGCTGCAAAGGCAACGAAAATGCTGCCACGGAGTCATCGCTGTCGGTGTGAGGAAGGCAGGTCGGTAAATATCAGTGTGAGAGAGTAAGGGAAGGAAGTATTTCTTATTCTGTGCTTATCACATATGACTAATTAAGATATCCCCAATAACATTGCCATTCAAATCCATCTGGATATTAATCCCGAATTTGCATTGGCATGCAGTTGTGTATGAATGCCAGTTGTTCGTTTTGTTTATTTGTTATTCCTTTGCTAGATTGGACTGTTCTTTGTTTCAGAATCAATATGCTTGTTTGAGTTCGCTAGTTAAAAGAATGAACCGCGAATGTCCTCTCTCAAATACATTGCAGCTACATTAATGAAATTACTAATGAAATACAGCAATTGAGGAATGAGAATTTGGAGAGCATCCCATGAAACGCCATGAAAACACCAAATGCTTCGACGGGGATTTGAATCCGGGTCCCAGCAGTGGAAGGTGAGTTGTTTGACAGCGGTGTCACCATGGATCATCCGTGCTGAGGAATTAGAAAAGGTTCCGGAAAAAGATAAGGAAGTGGATAAGAAAGAAGAGGCGAAACTGTGGAAGGACTCAGATTAAAAAATGACAAGGAATTGAGAGGGAAAAGGAAGGAGCTGGCGACGTGCAGAAGGGAAGAAAAAACTTTGTGATAAACAGAGCTGGAGGAGGTGTGAGAAACGGGGGAGAGAGATGCAGAGTAATTAAAACTAAGGGAGGAGAAAATGGAATTCATGATAAAAGATAGATCACGGAAGCTTAAAGCGAAAAGAAGAAAAGAGGACGAGACGAAAAATATGATAAACAGAAACCTTATGGAACTTTGAACTGAGGAACTCTGAAACTAAGTTCAAAACAACGAAAAGAGTGGGTAGAGAAGTTAATGTCAAAGGACAGAGGAAACGTCGAAGATAAAAGAGATTAAGAGAGCATGCGAATTAAACGACTGAAAACTTCTGAGATAACAGAACAGGAGGGACAAGTGGAGAATAAAGGAATGGTTCATTACATTATTACCTTATTATTGCGAATACAACCAGCTCGATGATTCATTGTATTTCTGCACAAATAATGTGCTTACAGATATTTACGTTCGGGACTACATATTCTTATAAAATAACATTAATCTTGTAAAACATCATTTTTTATAATATTAACTTTTAAGACAATAGAAAAGGTTCAAAGAAGGGCCAAGAGACAAAAACAGGTCGAAAAATAGAAGCTAATAAAAAGTCACAAATGAAAAAGAACGCAGAAACTGTTCACGAAAGAATAGGTAAAAAAGAAAAAAGAAGAAAGAAGTGGATAATATGGAAAAGAAAAGTAAGTGAAGAAAAATAAGAAAAGTATAAAAAAAGGAACAAAAAATTGGGAAAAAAGGTGGAATGAAAAAAATCAGAGGATAAAAAATGGAAGAGAAAACAATAAAGATTATCAAAGAAAAATAAGAGAAAATGAAAATAACAACAGGAATAAAAAGAAGCAGAAGGAGAATAAGAAGAAAAAAATCAGAGGAAAAAATGGGAGAGAAAACAATGATTATCAAAGAAAAGGAAAGGAGGAAAAATGAAATAACAAGAAGAAATAGGACCAGAAGAAGAAGAAAGAGAAGAAGAAATGAAAAGATTAAAAAATGGGGTAAAAACAAGAAATATCATTAAAGAAATAAGAAGAAGCAGAAAAAAGAAAAGAGAAAACACGAAGAAGAAAAAGGACAAGAAGAAGAAGAAAGAGAAGGATAAGACAAAGAAGAGGAAGAAAAACATGGCGCATCAAGAAGAAGAATAGCAAAAGTAGGCAGAAGAAGGTCATGGGATGCAGGAGGCTCGTCCGCGATGAAACTCAATCCGGTGCCGCGGGCAGGCGAGTTGCACACGAGGCGACTTGGAGAGGAGGGGGGAGGGGGGAGCAACGCGGCGGTCGGGGGCGGTGACGGCGACGGCGGCGGCGGCGGCGGCGGCGGCACGCGCGGCCTCAGGTCCTTGACCCTCCTCCCCCTCCCCCTCCTCCGCCTCGGGGCCTCACCTACGGCGGGGCGCCGCCTCCGCCCAGCACCAGGCCCCGCCTCGCCTACGCCCCCGCACTCTGCTTTTCCTCCTGCTCGCCTGCCTCCGCCTCCGCATTTCACATTTCCTCTTTACCATTTCCCCTGGACCTGCCTCTCCACATCTTGCTCCTTAGCGTCATCGTTTACATCCACTTCCATCTCCCCTTCTCTTCTTTTGGTTCTTCTGCTACTCCTTCACCTCGTCATTTTTATCATTTCCCCTGAACCTGCCTCTCCACATCTTGCTCCTTAGCGTCATCGTTTACATCCACTTCCATCTCCCCTTCTCTTCTTTTGGTTCTTCTGCTACTCCTTCACCTCGTCATTTTTATCATTTCCCCTGAACCTGCCTCTCCACATCTTGCTCCTTAGCGTCATCGTTTACATCCACTTCCATCTCCCCTTCTTTTCTTTTGGTTCTTCTGCTACTCCTTCACCTCGTCATTTTTATCATTTCCCCTGAACCTGCCTCTCCACATCTTGCTCCTTAGCGTCATCGTTTACATCCACTTCCATCTCCCCTTCTCTTCTTTTGGTTCTTCTGCTACTCCTTCACCTCGTCATTTTTATCATTTCCCCTGAACCTGCCTCTCCACATCTTGCTCCTTAGCGTCATCGTTTACATCCACTTCCATCTCCCCTTCTCTTCTTTTGGTTCTTCTGCTACTCCTTCACCTCGTCGTCATCTTTATCATTTCCCCTGAACCTGCCTCCCCACATCTTGCTCCTTAGCGTCATCGTTTACATCCACTTCCATCTCGTCCTCTCTTCTTTTGATTCCTCTGCTACCCTTCCGCCTCGTCATCTTTTGCCTACGCTCTTCATTTGCCTCCTCATCCTCCTCTGTCTTCATCTCTTCCTCATCCTCATCCTTGGCCTCTGTTGCCTCTCATTCTCTGCCGTTACATCTTTGTCCTTCATTACCACCTCAGCCTTTATTACTTTCTTCTCCGACATCTTCACCTCTTCCTCCTTCTCCACCTTCCCCTCCCCAGCCTTCACCGCCGAACCCTTCCCGTTTACCGCCAACTCTTCTCTCACTGGACCTGTTCCTTCCCCCCTCTCGCCTCCAACTCTGTCACATCCACCTCTTCATCCATCACTTCCAGTTCGTTCATCTACCTCCGCCTCTACTTCTTCATCCACACCCGCCTCCTTTTACGGTTCCTCGTCCACCACAGCAGCCTCCGTCTCTTCCACGGTCGCCTCCGCCTTTTCCTATTTCCTCATCAACCATCACCGTCGTTTGCGTCTGACCTGCTGCCCATTCTTTCACCACCTCGTCATCCTCCTCCACGTCTGTCTCCGGCTCTTTCTCCTCCTCTTCCATCTCTACCTCGCTCTTTCTACTTCTTTATCTCTACCTCTTGCTCTTCCTCCGCCTCCTCCATCTCTGTTCTCGTCTTTTTTTCTCATCCTGCATTGTTGCCTCTATCCATTTCTTCTTCTCCTCCTCCATATGTTTTCGCCTCTTTCTTCTTTTCCTTCTTCATCGCTTCCTCTCTATTTCTCCTCTTCCTGCTTTTTCTTCTCCATCATTTCTCATTCGTCTGTTTCTTCTCCTCCTCCACCTCACCATTCGCCACATTTTCCTCCTCGACCTCCGGCCTCCATCGCTTCCTTTTCCTCCGCCTTTATCTTCACCTTCTTCTTCTTCTTCTTCTTCTTCTTCTTCTTCTTCTCCGCGGCCTCCGTCCCCGCCTCTTCTCCTCTCTTGTCGCCCCCTCCACCGCCAACGCCTCCGCGTGAATGATTGAAGTCCCCGGTGCGGCGTTGCCTCCGCAGATTGGTTTCCTGGTCAAGTTTAAAAAGCGCCCGTTTATCGCGCCATCCATCAAAGCGAAGGATTGCATTGTGACCCCAACCTCCCCAACGCCAGTAGCGCCACGGGGCTACTCGCGACGACCGGATCCCGCGAGATGACAGACACAACGTCGCATTGGATGTTGGCTGCACTGCGCTCGCAGAAATGTACGAGGAAGATGGTATTTATAAGATTCTGATTACCAGTAGCGCTCAAGCGATATAAATTGTCAATTGATGCCTGCCTCAAAATTTTATCCAACAAAGTTACATAACCCCGAAATTCTTCTCTAGCCCGTTCGATATTTAGAATAAGTTAGCTTAGATTTTTAACTAGCATAAGACTGAAATCATATCCGCAAAGTGATTAACTGATCGCTGTATACTACGCGAAAATCAATAAATATGTTTTTATATACAAAAAATGCTCCGGTGAGCAATGCAGACTTACTCCCTTTTCAGTAACCAAATAGTGGTGTTACAACATCTCATACTTTCTCTAATTACTTCTAACTTTTGCAATATTCGAAAATTCGTTAAAGGTAAATACGGCAGTTTTGAAGCGTGGTTTCTCGGAGTAACAAATATAAAGAAAATATTGACTTTTTGAGAGAAGACTTTTGCTAATTTTGCGTTGTTAATTGTTTGCAATTTTCGAAAATGCAGAGTTAACATAAAACGCAGCCTGCACCAATTGTTTACCGTTCTTTGTTATAAAGGATAATATTTGGAGCTGGTGTTGAGAAAATAATTGCTTAAATATTGCTTATATGTCACGCAAAATTAAGCAAAAGCTATTAACATTTTCAAAAAATTCTACGTGACCTTATTTCAAGATGTATTTGAGAAACAGATTTCATCAAGAGAAAAAATCTATATCTTCAAGTTATTATTATTATTATTATATTATAGTTATAAGAAGACGCAGAAAAATTATGAACATTTGTGATTTTTGAAATTTCAGAGATTTTAAGGAATATGTCTGCACCATTTTTAAGTGGACTTTATTAGAGGAAAATGTTTAATCACAAAATTTGGTGTCACTTAAAAAAAATTAAAATATGTTTGAGGTTTCATGAATCAAACTATCCGTTTCAAACTCTCAAGGCCTTAAGTTCGTTTTAATCGATCGAGGAATATGAATTTTGGAGAAAATGAATAGTTTTGGCGCTACTTTTGACCACGAACGGACAAACGTTTCACCATAAATCAATTTTTCGGCCTCAAAATCTCACGAAACGCGTTCTGACTACACATGTTAGAGGAAATAATCTAGTAGTTACAGGAACAAGATTTTTCCACATTTTCGTTACCAGCGATGCTCCATGCAAGTTTATATGTTGAAAAATCGCCGAATTCTGCAGCAGAAATACCATAAAATCTCTTTACTACGTAAGTAGGCTTATCTAGTAGGGGAGAAATACAGAAGTTTTACTTCATGAAATAATTACGAGCAAACGTTTTGGGATTACATGACATTACTCGGGATTCAATACCTTTTAATGCTAATCCAAGTTATGTAACCAGTCACGTTTCTTAGATTTATAGCACTTTAGGGCATTTGTAAAAATACTTTAGTTTTTTATCCAATATTTCAGAAGCATATATAAGAATTCCAAGTTAAAATTGTTTCATACTTGTCAAAGAGAGCGTTGCAGTTTCAGAGATACGGTTCGATGACCTAGAGAATTTTGAGTACCAAAAAAAGTTCTTCGGATGCAAAATGAATTCTCGTTACATATCCCAGTACAATTACGAATATTATTTAGAAGATACTGAGAATTTAAATCCAGAGCAACTCTGAAAGAATCTGCACTCAGCCCTTCAACATAAATTGCACTTTTAGTTTCGAAGTCGTTTCTGAGAACATTTCTTAAAAACAAAGTGCAGCGGGCAATTAGGTCTGCAGCTGCAAGGTTATCAAGGTTGCAGTCAGCTTTCTTGAATTACCAGCAATATGCACCACACTCACGTGCCTGTTTGTGGAGGACTTGTGGAGCTGAATGCGTAGATACTTGCTTCATATTAGCAGAGAAACAACACTGCTCAAAAGATGAAAAAAAAAGCACTCTCTTGAATCAGGTTTTTTACTTCATTCCTAGAAATCAAAATAAATTTGAGGTTATAATGAAATTTTGAATTTCTGATTTTTTTAAGTAATGACGAATTATCTCATTATTATCTCAGTTTTATTACGGAGTGTATGAGTGCCGAAATTTAGGCAGAATGAATGATCTCTATTTTTCACCAGTATGTTACTAGTGTTCAGTAGTCTTATAATCTAATGAAACTTTTTTCACCAGTATATTACTTGTGTTCTTCAGTGAGATATAAACTAATGTAACATACTCAACTTCTAGAAAAAATCTCAGTAAAAAAAGTTTTGGCAGAAAATATTGGATTCAAAAGAAATCCAGTGCTCCTGCGAAGATTTTATCTTTCTTCAACCAAAATATTCTTTGTTCTCAAACTCGGATATCCTAAAGTTGGCAGTATTTTATTTGTGTATAAAAAATTATTTTTTCAATAGATGATTTTTAGGATTAAAAACATTAGTTTACGAAATCTGAAAATAGTTTAATTATGTAAGTAGCGCGTCAAAATAAAAAAAACTAATCTAATCTGCCTAGAGTCCAGCAACTTATATATTTTCACTAAGAAAAGCGGATTCTAAATTTTCTAAAATTAAAACCCGTTACATTATGGATTTATTACATCATACCTCATATGATTTTAACTGTTTCGGAGAATTGTGCGAGTAAATAAAATACAACAGTAATCAAGAAGTATAAAGAAATATATGAAGTTATAGTTCTATAGAAGGATAACTTGAGTAATTTGTGATAGTAAATAATCATATATTTAAAATTATTCTGAATTATCCGTATGTAATACCATTGTGAAAGAAAAATGTAATCATTCAATAGTTTGACAGACCCATAGGTCGAATAAGAGCTAATACATAAATAATAATTGAATGTTTAGTCTTGCTACAACAGCACATACTTTTTCGTATTTGTAACTGTTACCTAATATTGTAATACTACTCGAACCCGCAAAATTATTTCCAACCCGTAAAAATGTTTTCCCGCGCTGAGATTCGAAATGAGACACATTAAGCAACCAATTCACGTAACCACATCAGGCGAATGCTGGAGCAGTGTCTTGACAAATGTGTCACGAACCGCATACGATGTTTCTCATCATTTTCTTCCCCTTACACACGCTCTCTCCCTCTCTCTGTGTCTCTCTCCCTCCCCTCTCCCTCCCTCTCCATTCCTCACTCACACACACGTTTACGGGCATTGTACTACAACACATGTCGGGAGACCCGTGTAGAGCTCAGAGCCTGTCCCGGTCGAGGCGATGATCCGTTGGGGGAAGATATCAGGAGGGGGAAATCTCTCAAGCCTATGTGCAGGTTGACGCCGGATCTCGAATTTCACGAGGACCGAAACAAAACCACCTTTCGTAACATAACAGGCACTACACTTACGGGACTAATGACGACTACTACTACAACAACAACAATAATAATAATAATAATAATAATAATAATAACAATAATAACAATAATAACAATAATAATAACAATAATAATAACAATAATAATAATAATAATAATAATAATAATAATAATAATAATAATAATAATAATAATATCCAATATCCAGAAATGTGTCATACTTTGTACATGCACATTGGTCCGAAAATTCTTGGGAAGTAATGAGAGTGTTTAGTTGCTACTTTAATTACATTAGTATTTGTGAATATTATATATGTTAAATTTTGTATTAGTCTATAACTTCTAGAATTACATACTGTTGATATTTATTGTTGTCATGCTTTGATGTATTGTATCTGTATGACTACAATCTATGTACCAGTGAACTGTGAATGAATAAATAATAAATAATAATATTAATAATAATAATAATAATAATAATAATAATAATAATAATAATAATAATAATAATAATGTATTTGACGTTATTGGGTCGGTAGTCCGATTTCGCAGGCCAGCTATCGGTGTCCCCCTTACCTGGGCTTAGTTAATTTCCATGCTTGGGGGTAAGAGCGACATGAGGCGAACCTGACGTATTCTCTTCACCGTAACTAGCAAGATCCGCCTGAGTGTGAGTAAGGTTAATGGTATCGAAGAAAAACAAACGAATTTTATTAAGAGTGAAGACCAATGAGCGTCATTTCTGTAGAATTCTTCTCTGCGAACTATCGTCAAATTTTGACGGGTTTCCACAAGGGCCAGTAAGTAATTCCTCGCCGTGAATATTTATCATTGTCACTGCAACTTGCACTTCGCATTGTTTCACCAATCTTCAACATTGTGCACTTCCCAGCAAACACGGGTACTTGGATGTAAAAACTACTTAAACATCTCCAAAGCGCCCGGCTACGACCACAGGAGTCGCGTATTATCACAGCCGCATATCCCATTAAACGTGACAGGAGATGGGCTCTATTAAATGAGAGGCCACGTAACCACTTGCAGTCCAGGCCACACTCTGCTTATCTGCTAGGCGAAAACGCATTTCTGCGCTACTGAAATAACAAGTGCCGTGGAAACCGCTTGTTAGGTGTGTACCTGCAGTCAAGTCTCGAGGGCTGGCGGGTATTAATCCAGGTAAGTACCAACATGACAGCAAAATAGGAGAAACAATTCAGCACGTTCGCACGGTTATTGTTCTACAGAGCGGGTTGGTGCTTGTCAGTGGAAGGTAAAGAATTTGCAGGCTTTCTCTCCAGATGGCTTTTGTTTCACGTGTCCATCATCATTACTGCAACTTCAGTGAGCACCCAAATTAATGCTGTTTGAGCAGCAAGCATGAGGTTTTCCGTGGGATTGTTCGAAATTAAAGATGAAGATAGCGGTTAATAGAATTAAAATGAAGAGTAAAAAAAGTGAGGGTAATGCGTTAAAATCATGGTTTGACGAAAATGAAATATAAGGTAGAGCATATAACAATAAACTCAGAATAACTTCAGTACGAGACATAACACATTAAACTACTGATTACACTTGATTTCTATGTTGGAGATATTTTGTACAAGAAACTTCAATCCCCTCAGTAATTTGTTGAATTACACCCGAGTTATTATATTGATAAATAATACATTCCAATAAAATACGTAAACATTTTTTTCTCTAATACGCGACAAAGGATGAGTTTCTAACACACATGCACACAATTCACCAGTAGACCTAATGACAAGGGAAGTTCTTTGCAATAGTTTCTACTAATAATTGATAAAACCATTGTTATTTAACAAAGAGGTAGCACTCTCAACACTTTTTTACCTTCTCGCATACCACTTACGCAATAAAAAGAAATAATTGTTGTGCTGCAGCAACTGGCTGCAAAAGGCTTTTCTTCGACAAAAAAATCTAGAATTGTGGATTCCCGATTCAAAAAAGGAGTTAATTCTTGCTCCTACACGTAGTAAATCACTTCCTCTAAAACGTATAATCAAAATCTATGTTAGTGGATCCTTGTTGCCGAAAAATTTGTTTATGGCAAGGCGTCTATCCGTCCGTCTCTCTGATTATTCTGCCCGTCCATCCGTCTGACACCTTTTTTCTATCCGTCCGTCAGTGAACAACGCTAGTGTCTACATTGTAGCCAGAGTTTTCATCGAAATTTATATTTCCCGATCAATCGGGGCTGATGTTGCGGCCCCCTGAATTTGAAAAGGAAATTTTGATTGGGAGGGGGGAATTTACATAAAAGCCCAATGAGATTTGAAAACATTTCACAAAAATAGCTCCAAATGTTTTCTTTAATTATTTCTATCACATAGTGCAAAGAATGTCGCAGGTTCCTTTCTCATTAAATTCACTAAAAATCCGAAAATTATAAAACATCAAACTTTTGTTATCCGTCTTCCTACATCTACAATATTGATGATAGAGATTTTGTCTTAATAACAATTTCATCGGTACGTAAAATCGTATACATTTTTCAAAAAAAAGTACAGTGTATCAATAAAATTGCGTGATATAAAGGTAAATAAAAAAGGATTTTCTCAAAAAAGGCTCCAATCTTTACTTTAATCTTTTACGTATAGTGCAGACATAGTAATCTAACTAAAATGGCGCAGGTTCATTTTCTGCTGTGTATTTAGCGATATGTTCACGCAGCGTTCTTGGGCCTTATTTCCACAATAAGGCGTTCTATGATTCGCGTGCTCACTCATGGAAATGGATTCTTGCGAAACCTATGTCTCAATGTTGCCATGCTGCAAGTACAAAATGAACGCGCGGGGCTTTCCCGCCTGTCTCACGTGACCTCTGGCTGTGAAGATTGCTTTCTCATTCGCTATCTGCCCGCCGCGCCAGTGGTGCCCCCGTATTCCTTTGTTACTTTGTGGGGGGTTATACTATTGCAGTAAAAAAAATAATAAACAAGTAGGTTTTACAGACCGCACCCTGAATACCCCATTAGGGAGTTTTAATATCAGGAATTAGAAGAATCCTTAAACTCTGTTGATGATACAATTAACGATGTTGTGCGGCTATAAGAAATAAAGTTCAGATGCCCTTTAGCAATTGCGCCGTAGCGTAATGCATTAGTTCAAATGAAGCATTTCAAAGACCTTGCATAATATGATGAAAGAGGCAATCTGTGAGACATTTGAACTACGGTACGAGAAAAGAGCAAACAAATCTCAGTATGCAAGGAGTGTTAGAGTTTCTGAGTTTCTGGCTCTGCGCGATTAGTATGTCGTCCGGGAATCCGCTTTTCTGGTGAATGTAGGGCATATCTAATCACAGCGTTCGTTATGAGCATAGGACATTAAGACATAACCTAATATGAATATATGATTTCAACTTCTTTTTCGACAATTCTTTCACCTTTCACCTGTCACCTTTCCAACATTGTCTGTTAATTCTTGACAAAGTTGTGGATATTGTTAAGGATTAATAATAACTGTCTCACATACGAGAATAAGATTAACAGACTTGTAGAAATGCAACCTTTTCTATTTAAGTCATTTTTCTGTAAGGTGAGCATAGCGACTCATACAGGAGTGCACTATTTAAGAACATATAAGATCGGACTTTAGACCGGAAGCGGTAGCTCAGTGCATCAACTGATGTCACTGCAGCGCCTCTGACCGGGAGGTCCTGGGATCGAGTCCTGACAGCGGCAGGATTTTCGACGCTAGCTTTTTAGCTAGGTCGAATTCAGTCGCTGTCTGGAGGAGAATTCTAGCGGCCGGCTGCTCTGAACGGAAGTTTTCCGTGGTTTCTCGGACCAACACCGGGCGAATGCCGGAGCAGTACCATACCAAACGGGCCACGGACCGCGCGCGATTTGTCCTTCCTCTTCCTTGTCCTATCCTCTCCCCTTACACTAACATGCACTACTCCGAGAGAGTTGGAAGCTTAGAGCTTGTCACGGCTGGGGCGGTGCCCCGCTGGTGGGAGAGTCCTGGTTAGGGGGAACCCCACTAGCCGACGGTAGGTCGGCGCCGGATCTCGCCATCCAGCGGGGAAGATCACCGCCCGAGAAAAATCATCTCCCGAGAAAAAACATGCATTACACTAACGGGACTAATGACCAAAGCAGTTGACGCGCCCGGAAACACGAGAAAATCGATCAACCAATCGGACTTTAGACGTTATGACTTAAGACGTTATGACTTCAAGGCCAGTCAAGTGACTGTTAGTGAAAACGTCGCTGTCTTATGCGTAGGGATAAAACTCCCTATCGTCGAAAGTTCTTCCTCGCGTTTAGACCTACGTTCATGATGCTGCAGATCCAAAAGGCATATCTAGGTATGCCAACTGCTAAGGTCATTAGTCCGGTAAGCGTAGTGAATGGTTTTTATCGTAGAAATTGAATTGATGAAGCAGGCCAATTTATAAATTAACGGAATTTAGGCACGTCTTACCACCGACCTGTATCTCACACGACCCTGCGAACACACCCGATTTTTCATCGTCAGCACCTTAGCTTGTCAGTCGGCCATCAATCTTAGGTGCACTCGCGGTTTGCATATGACCCTAATAACTTCCAGAGTATTGTTATAAAAACGCTTAGAGTGAAAAGGAACGAGTAACTGAAAGATACTTGCTCTTTAGTTAGAAAAACAGGACGTCATTCTGAAAGAGATATTCTCTTCAGGTTGAAAACCAGGACATCATATTGAAAGAGACAGTACCTTTTAGTTAGAATCAAAACTCCGTACTGAAAAAGACATTATCTTTGGTTAGAACAGGACGTCATACAGAAAAAGACTTTTCCTTCAGTTAGAAGAACATATTGTCTCACTGAAAGAGACAATCCTATCAGTTAGAAGATCGGGACGTCATACTGACGCAGATAGTAGAACAGGAAGACGTACTGAGAGAAACATTCCTTTCTGTTAGAAAACAGTGTCACACATAAAAAGGCATTCCTTTCAGTTAGAAACAGGTGTTGTACTGAAAAAGACACATTACCATGAACTAGAAGAACAGGTTGGCATACTGACAGTAACATTCCCTTCGGTAACAAGAACAGATCCACCGGGAGCGGTGACTCAGTGTATCGACTAATATCACTGCAGTGCCTCTAACAGGAAGGTCCTAGGTTCGAGTCCCGACGGCGGCAGGATTTTAGCTCCGACCTAGCTTATCAGCTAGGTCGAATTCAGCTGCTCTGATCGGTAGTTTTCCGTGGTTTCTCCGATCATCACCAGGCGAATGCCCAAGCAGTACCCTCACAAACGGGCCACGGACTGTGCGCGATCTTTCCTTCCTCTTCCTTGTCATATCCTATCCCACACGTACACTAACATCTACTACACTACCACACATACCGGGAGACCGGTCGGGGACTTAGAACTTGTCCCGGCTGGGGCGGCGCCCCCTGGTGGGAAAGTCCTGGTTAGGGGAAAACCCCGCTAGTCGACGGTAGGTCGGCACCGGATCTCTTCATCCAGCGGAGGAAGATCACCGCCAACTCCCGATGAAAAAACATGCACAACACTTACGGGACTAATGACCTCTGTAGTTAAAACGCTCGGAATCACTAACACTCAATGAAGAACAGGTCGCACAGTGACACCAATAGTTTCAACACCGAACGCTGTGCAGCAGCACCGGCAGCAGCACAAGTAACAAACGTCTCTTTCATTGCGCTGGCAGGCGTGGTGCGGTGCGGCGCGGGGCAGCGCACGCGGAATTACAACTGTAAATCTCTTTCCCGCGTAATCAGATTACCTCGTGTAGCCGTCAGACGGCGCGCAGGTGCTGACGAACGGCCCTCGGTGCTCGCCGTACACGACACGCGGAGCCACCGGCGGACGAGCACACGACCGGGAGCCAGCTCATCGCTACACGCTGCCGCCGACATTTTGTGTTGGGAGGTTCAGTGGAATGAAATGTCAGGTGAGGATGAAATGAAGTAGGTGATGCAAATGTTTAATGAGTGAGAATAATGTGATATAAGTAGATGTTGGATTGCTTTTTTGATTTGATTGATTTTTTCGTGTTTCCGGGCACGTCAACTACTCTGATCGTTAGTCCGGTTAGTGTAGTGCATGTTTTTTTCTCGGGAGATGGCGGTGATCTTCCCCCGCTAGAAGGCGAGATCCGGCGCCGACCTACCGTCGGCTAGTGGGGTTTCCCCCTAACCAGGACTCTCCCACCAGCGGGGCACCGCTCCAGCCGGGACAAGCTCTAAAGTCCCAAACGGTCTCCAGGAATATGTGATGTGTAGTGAATGTTAGTGTAAGTGTGTGTGTGTAAGGGCAGATGATAGGTCAAGGAAGAGGAAGGACAGATCGCGTGCGGTCCGTGGCCCGTTTGGTAGGGTACTGCTCCGGCATTCGCCTGGTGATGATCGAAGAAACCACGGAAAACTACCGATCAGAGCAGCCGGCCGCTAGAATTCTCCTCCAGACAGCGACTGAATTCGACCTAGCTGAAAAGCTAGTGTCGAAAATCCTGCCGCCGTCAGGACTCGAACCTAGGATCTCCCGGTCAGAGGCGCTGCAGGGACTTCAGTTGATGCACTGAGCTACCGCTTTTTAAAGTTTTTTTCTTCATGTGATAAAATTTCTAAATGTCGTTTATAGCTTTTACAGGTAGCGTTTAGTTTGTAGTTCTTATGGTCTCTGGCACTGGAAATACCAATGAATCGAAGTAGCTGATAATGTTATATTCCCGCAGAAAAATTTTCAACATCCAATCATCTTGCATGCTACCTCGATACGGGATATGAACTGGTAATATTGAATTTCAAAATTATCATCGCCGTAAAACAATCTTACAGGTGGATGATGCGAATAATTAGAATAGTACAGCTAAATTTTGTACCCTTTTTTTGCTAATATGCTCAAAAATGCACTGTAAGATATTGTTCTATGTTATTCTCTAATTATAATATCTAATCTAAGATCACTCTCAATTAGTTCCGAAAATTCTGTCACAAATCTTCTATATTTACATTTGCTTTTTCCGTCGTATTTGCAGCCTTAAGCGTAAATGTGCAAAATCGAATACACATATTCTTCCGTTCTCTAACATTACTAACAGACCTTTCTGGTGTCTCCGTATTCACTTGGTGTTTTTCCAATTTAATAATTTCCAAGGTAATAATGTACATTCACATTTAATATTAAAAATACGATAATACGGACGAAATACTGCACTTCTTAAGTTCAAAGCAGTTCTGCCGTGTGTTTACATATTCCAGAACATAGTTCAGGTGATACGGGTTTATTTCTCTGTCTACCCAGTAAGTTCGCAGCGCTAAATGATGTAAAATCACGTTTTTTGGAAATTTGTAAGAATTTTCTGGCTGGATCCGAAAACAAATGATCTGATCCCCTTCAGGAGTCAGAGAGGCGTCGAATGGCACCTCATATGTTTCGGTTGGTGCAGGGCAAGTGGTCTAACTTTGAATGACGGATCCGCCCACATACAGACTCAATCAAATACTGCAGTTACTCAAATACTGTATGCGGATTTCCCGTCCGGGCGCGTCAGCTGCAATGGTCATTAGTCTCGTAAGTGTATTGCAAGTTGTTATCACGGGAGAAGGCTGTGATATTTGCCGGGTGGATGATGAGGTCCGTCGCCAACGTTCAACGTCGGCTTGCGTGATTTTCCCCAACCAGGTGAATGTCGCCAGTTGGGCACCCTCGCAGCGAGAAGCTGGAAGTGTCCAACTGGTCTCCCGTGATGTGTGGTCCGTTGTGTGGTACATGTATGTGTAAGTCTGAGGGGAGAAATAACAAGAAAGACGAAGGCACAATCGCGCGCAGTATGAACCCTGCATGGTCTACCACACCACATATAACTTGCTTTACCAGGGATGCTAACCCCGGGGTGGTCACTTGAAGACTAAATCTTATCCGCACCCCTCGTTGACGCATAAGTACGTTGACAGGCTGGTATCCGGATCCCACCGGAACGCAGTTTGCCTTCACGGCAATCTCCCCATATAATTCCTGGGTCGGGCCGCCCTTTCAGCACAGAGCTCCTAGTTATTGTAGCGTCACGTGGCGGCCGTGGGTGGGAGGAGGAGCGGAAGTATCGTATACCTGCGGGCTGAATAGCCTTGGCTCCCCGGCGTTGGCATATATTTAGACCAAGTGGACGCCAGTTTGACCTGGAAGGTCACGTGGTAGACGCGAGCCTCCCTCCTACACCAAGGACGGTCACGTGACGGCTACACTCTAGGTATAAAATCGAGCCGACGAGCTCACACGGGGTTTTTTGTTTTGGAAACCTCGCGCAATGCGCAAAACTTTACGCACAGGCTGGAGCGTGTCGTGCCTAGTGCACGGGTGACGATGTCACGGTAGTGGCGCGGCAGAAGCGTCAGTGGCGGCGGGGCCTCCCTGGCTATGTGGGGTATCCACAGGGAAATATTCAAAAGTGTGTAGTTTCGGAGCAGAATTTAGTTATTGTACATACGTGTAAATAAACTTGTATATACTTGTAAATGTCTGTGTGTTCTCCATGACGCCACACTATCCAGGCTAGTACCGCAGTCAAAAAAATGCGCCACTCACATGCGCCGGGAACAAGTTCCCTCCTCTTTGCCCAGAGTATCGGGCCACTACCACGACTAAACCTAAAGCCAAACTGGGGGCCACCTAGACTAAAGTCCAGGCGTCTCGGAGCCACAGCCCGTCTTTTCACTGCCTACACCTTTAGGCTAACGGCGTGAGTATCACCAGAATCCGAGGAACCTGACGTAAGGTATCAGTTTCCCGACGAAATTTTCTATGTTGGTTCCAGAGCATTCTGAAGAATCTCCTCAACCCAACCCTGCCCAAAGGTCGACAAGCAAGGGGCCCGACTTGTGGTTTGTCGGGTAAGCCCGGCGACCAAGAGCTTAGCATCGCCTACTCACTGCCTCCACCTTAAAACTAACGGCGTGAGTGCCGCCGCGAAACTCAAGAGACCGGGTGGTCATCTACAACTCTCCAACAGAAATCGCGACAACCTACGTCACTGTGATTCCCTCCTGCGGGGGAATTGCGCGCAGTCAGTGGCCCGTTTTTTGGGTACTGCTCCGGCATTCATCTGAGGCTCATCGAAGAAACCACGGAAAACTGACGATCAGAGCTGCCGGCTGCTAGAAATCTCCTCTAGACAGCTGACTTCATGTTGTTATTAGGTTCATGAGTTCGGTGTAAAAATATTGAATGTGTGGGTAGAATTGTGAATTACGAATGAAGTGATGAATACAAGATGTAAGTCATTAAATACTGAAACAAAGAGAAATATAGTATTAAAACGAAAATATACGTTTGAATAAAATATTTTAATAACCAATGACAACGAGTTGCAAATGTGTAGGTTACTGAATGATTATGATAATTACCAAATCGATGAGTTCGAGAATCGGGTTTATGTACGCATAAAATGAGGAGACAGTAGCTTGAGTAGGCTCGGGGACATGTTAATCGTTGAAGGCTGTCGCGCACTTATTATCTTCGTAGACTTGGCGAAGAATTTGATTTTGTGAACTCAGAACTCGGGATGCTTCAGGAAGGGGGCAGCTTCAACGAAACTATACCCCTCATCCTGATTGGCATTTCATCCTCCCCTTATCATCCGTAACTAAGTATAGGAGTGAGGCAGTGCCCTCCTAAGACCCGTTTCCCCTCTCTCGCTAGTTTTCCAGGACGGGACCTTACCCATCAATAGCTAGCTTTGATAGCTCCTCGATTATTCCCTAAACGCCACTGTGATACTCGTATCTCTAGCGTAATGATGGTTAATGATAAGGTATAGTAGGGAATGACTGGTAGAGGATACGACTGATTGGTGGTTAGTGATTTTGGGTGCGTCAATTACTAGGATCATTAATGCCGTAAGTGTAGTGTGTGTTTCTTTCTCGGGAAGTGGAAGTGTTCTTCGCACGCTGGATGGCGAGATTCGGCGCAGACCAACTGTCAGCTAGCGGGTTTTTCCTGACCTGGTATCTCCAACCAGCGGGGCACCACCCCAGCCAAGACCAGCTCTAAACTCCCGACCGGTCTTCCGGCACGTGTGGCAGTGTAGTGCATGTTAGAGTAAGTGTGCATAAGGGGAGAGGATAGGACAAGGAAGAGGAAGGAAATATTGCGCGCGGTCCATGGCCCATTGGTTTGGGTACTGCTCCGGCATTCGCCTGGTGTTGATCGGAGAAACCACGGAAAACTACCGATCAGAGCAGCCGGCCGCTATAATTCTCCTCCAGACAGCAGCTTAATTCGACCTAGTTGAAAAGCTAGTGTCGAAAATCCTGACTCAGGACTCGAACCTAGGACCTTCCGGTCAGAGGGACCGCAGTGACATCAGCTGATGCCCTGAGCCAACTCTCCCGGTCGGAGCCTACGGAATGCACATTGGCAGGGAAAACGGGAGCACCCCCAGAAAACCTGCTGCGAACCCGCTTAGCCCATCACAACTTCCACTTGTAACGCCTGGGATCGAACCAAGCACCAGCGGCGGAGGCCGCGCAATGTGACCGCAACGCCACAGGTTGCCCCATATTTGACTGGGTGGGTAATAACTAGGGGGCGGATTTACATGAAATGTCATTTTTTTCTTTTCACTTTAGAACAATGCCATTTGGAAAAGAAATTAATTTTATGTCATGGCAAAACGAAAGGATCCGGTTTTATGAGTAATTTTTTGAATTTTTCGTCAATTTTGACTAATAAGTCATTTTTTACTTTTTTTCCATAATTTTTAATGCATTTCCACTGACTTAATTGAATTTAATATCATTTTTATGGTACTTGCTTCAAATAATATTTACGAGATGCAACACATGTTCTCCACACAATTCCTGAGTAACCTATTCGATTTATTCGTTCAGAAATTGTAATGTGAGCCGTTGAATGTAATCTAAGGTTCCTCTAACGCCTATCAGCGTCATTGTCAGTTCAGACGATTTTTGGATAACTTATAACAGAGATTTCCTGAAAAAGAACAGGCCAAATTTGAAGTTTGCGAGCTGAGAGTACTTGAACGAACGGAAGATGCCTCGATTACATCAGTAACGTATCCAGCTTGAGATGTTCATCCGAACTGGTTTTGCTCACATTTTTAGCGTTATTTTTCTTTGATTTTAGGGCATTTTTAAAACATTTTAAGAGCATTTCAATGATCATTTTTGGCGATGTTTAAGGTTATAAAAATCCGCCCCCTGGTAGTAAAAAATACTAGAGACTTAATAGGACACTGTGAACCATTCTCATACTATTAATGGGAGACAACTGCTCACTAGCGAATCTAGTGACGTGACCTGGAAAATCAGGGACAAATTCAAAGTTCAATAGATAAACAAAATCTTTTGAATCACTCTGCGAAACGTAAGTAAACATAACTGTAAGTAAATTAAAAATCTTTGAAACGTAAACGTTGAATTCGTATTTGTAATCACAATGGTTAAGACAGGTCGGGCCATTACCGATCAAATATTGCCAATCACCACTTGCGATCAAATATTTAAAGAGTAAAACGAAGTTTATTGCGTAATAGTTGCGTTATTATGTATATCTTATATTATGCGTTATTAGTTTACTGCGTAAAACTGTTATGTTTGGAATAACACACGCTTTTAGACAAACACAGATTTATTACACAGAAGAACTCACGGTACAATTTCAAATCCAAAAGAATGTGCCGTATTACAATAGCCAAAGTTAAATTCCAAAATGCCAGGAGATGTACCAATACAGAGCAGGGTCTAACCGTTACAACAACAAGAATTTCCTAATAACTTCGCCGGGCCAATTACAACTTTAATCCGTTACAAATCTCCTAGCTCTAACCACCAATAATCACGACTCTTGCGCTCCCACCGGGCGGGCGGCGCCCGCTCTTAAAGCGGGCGGCGCTGTAGATCCGCACTCCGTCCGCTGGCTCTCCGGCCAGCTCGTCGCTCGGGATTGGGCGGCGTTTGTCAGGCTCCGCTGCCTCTGTTGCCTCCTCTACTTGCCGCCGAGCGCTGCCCTCTAGGCGCGCACTTCCAAAAGTGTTCACAGCCGCGACACCTCCCCTCTTGAAAACGTCGTGTACGGTGCAAAACGTACACGGCGTCTGGTAGACCTCCTCGGTGCTACCGCCGGAAGCTCCGGCGCGGGCGGCGGCTCTGTGGGCTGTTCCTGTAACGGGCCATCCAACATGAGTTCCCTCATAGCTCTTTCCCTAATATTTCTCTCGGATCCCTCCTTTAATGTATCTACCGGCTCCAAAGTGTACCTGGGGCGCAACTGCCCCTGGTGCCTCACTACTGTTTTGCTATAGGTCAATACTTCATAAACTTTACTCCCGCGCACTGCGGTCACCACACCAGGCCACCAGGCAGGCTCCTTCTTAAATGAAGTACAATAAACCTTACTGCCTACCTGGAATCTTGGCTGTAGCTCCTCTTCTTTGCGAGCGTTACCTGGTTTTAACAATGACAAGAGCGACCTATGCTGTCGCCCATGCAGGATCTCTGCCGGACTCTTTCCTTCCGGCCCAGGCAGCGTTCTATAGGTCGCCAGCACCCTCATCAACGCCCTGCTTCTCTCGGCTCCGGCGTCTCTTGCTTTCTTCATAGCTGTTTTAAATGTACGCACGCACCGCTCCACCTCCCCATTGGACTGAGGGTGGAACGGCGGCGCACATATGTGCTTGATGCCGTTAGCTCTACAGAATTTGAAAAAATCCTCCGACGTGAACTGGGGACCATTATCGGACACCAATGTCTGCGGCAGACCCTCTGACACGAAAATCTTTTCTAATACACCTATTGTTGCCGCGGCCGTGGTGACTCCCATCTCTACAATAAACGGGAAATTGGATAATGCGTCCACTACCACCAGCCACATCTTCCCCCAAAATGGACCGGCAAAATCTACATGTATCCTCTCCCAAGGCGCCTCCGGCGTCGGCCACGAGTGCCAATCTTGACGCGGGGCGGACTGCTTCATCTGGCACGCATTGCAGTTCCTAATCAACTGTTCAATGTCTTGATTCATGCCGCGCCAATAGCAGTGGCGCCTAGCTAACTGTTTAGTATTCACTATTCCCCAATGACCTTGGTGTAGTAATTCTAGTACCCGCTTCCTGAGGACCCCTGGTATCACCACCTTGGTCCCTTGCTCACTGGTGAGTAACAATACACCTGACTTAACTGACAACTCGTCTTTTTTGTTATACCATGCAGTACCACACTTTATATCACTTCTTGGCCAACCTTTCCTAACATAATCTCTAACTATTCGCAACTCTTTGTCCTGGTCCGTGGCTGACGCAATCGTTGCGGCTGTGATGGGGAAATCCTGCAGTACTTCCAAATCTTCCTGGTCGATTTGCTGGCAGGCCTCCTCCGACTCGTCAAAATCCAAGTCTGGACCTGCTGGCAACCTGGACAGCGCGTCTGCATTGGCGTGCTGTGTCGTGGGCCTATAGTGGATCTGGTAATGATAATCTGTTAAAAACAAAGCCCACCTTTGTAACTTTTTCGCCATACTTTCCGGCAACCTTTTACCCATGTGAAACAATTGCACCAATGGCTTATGGTCCGTGATGATGTGAAACTTGGAACCATAAACGTACTCGTTGAATTTTTTTACCCCAAAAATCACTGCTAACGCCTCTTTTTCAATCTGGGAGTAATTCTTCTGATGTTTGTTTAAAGCTTTGGACGCGAAAGCGATGGGGCGCTCTACACCTGCTTCATCTTTTTGCGATAAGACTGCCCCCACTCCATAATCAGACGCATCGGTCGCGATCGACGTCAACCTACCGGGGATGTAATGATTAAGCTGCGTTGCTCTGACGATCGCTTTCTTTAACTTATCCAGTGCCACCTCGCATTCTGGTGACCACACAAATTTTACTCCCTTCTTTTTTAATGCATTTAAAGGGGCTGCAATTGACGAAAAGTTTTTTATGAATTTATTATAATAGTTAATTTTCCCCACCAAGGCTTGGAGCTCCTTTACATTCTTGGGGGCGGGGAGGTTCTTTATAGCCTCCACATGGTGCTGCGTAGGCTTAATACCGGATTCTGTAACTTCATGGCCCAGAAATGTTACTTGTTGCTTAAAAAATTCACACTTCGTCAAGTTTACCCTGAAACCCCATTCGGCCAAAAGTCCCAACAAATTCTTTAAGTTCCCTATGTGTTCCTCACTGTTTTTTCCTGTCACAATGATATCGTCCAGATAGTTGATACATCCGTTCACCTGAGAAGTTATCTGCTCCAGCACTCTCTGGAAAATGGCAGCTGCTGACGCAACTCCGAATGGCAATCTATTATATCGGAACAGTCCTAAAGGAGTGTTCACTACTAACACTCTTTGTGCTTCTTCCGAGAGGGGAATTTGCAAGTACGCGTCTTTTAAATCTATCTTAGTGAACTGTTGACCACCTGCCAATTTAAAAAACAAATCTTCCGGCTTGGGAATTGGATATTGTTCAATTTCCAATTGTTCATTCACCGTACTCTTGAAATCACCACAAAGACGCACATCCCCGTTGCTCTTTGACACTACCACTAATGGCGTAGCCCAACTGCTTGTTGTCACTTTAGTTATAATTTCGTGTTCCTCTAACCTTTTTAGTTCTGCCTCCACTTTCCCTTTAATGGCCCACGGCACTGGCCGTGCCTTAAAAAATCTCGGCTTACTGTTCTCTTTAAATTTAAGTTCTGCCTCAAACTTTTTGCATCTACCTAAACCAGGTTGGAACACTTCAGAAAACTCATTTTTCAGTTCGTCGACCAATGTCGAAACCTTCTCCTGTTGTAAAGTAAACACATTATCTACCACTCCTAAACCAATCTTCTCAAAACTGTTTAGGCCCAAAATGTTCACTACGTCATACCTATCTACTACGATCACTTCCAGAACTGCTTTCCTGTTCTTGTATACAGCGGGAATTTTCACTTTTCCTATCACTCTAATCGGATCTTTACCAAATCCGAAAACTGGTTTTCCTACTCTCTTTACCTGGGGACAACCCAATTTTTTATATGTTTCTAGATTTATTAAAGTAACCGTTGCGCCTGAGTCTACCAAAAATTTTACTTTATTTTTTCCTAACTCTAAATCCAGGATCAGCCTATTCTGTCCCTTACTATTTAGCACCTGATTCACTGTGTTGATATCCATCTCTTCTTGCTCAGCTAACTTCCTTCTTTCCCGCTTTTCTAGTTTTACCTGCCAACACACTTCCCTTATGTGGCCCACTTTACCGCACTTGAAACACTGCGCTTGTCTAAATCTGCACTGCCACCTCTGGTGTGCCTTTCCACAATTACCACACGACTTCCTTATCTGGTTATCGGAACTTCCACCGCTGCCACCAGGCGTACTGCCCTGCTTATCTAATCGCCGCTGATAACGCGGTGCCCACCTGACGTCACCAGACTCGCCCGAGCTGGTAGAGGTTACCGATCGATGGCGCCGCGGCCGGCCCCTTATCTTGCGTTCCAAGGTGTTATCGCGGCGGAGGTCTCCCCCGGAGCCTGCTTGCATAACCTGATTATTCTCCGCGATCTGCCTTGCTGCTTGCGTCGTAACTTCAAAAGTCGTTGCTAGTCTACGCACTTCTTGAAGCGACGGGTCACTACTGTTAAGAGCTTGCATTCTGATGCCGTCCTCGGGTGTATGCAGAATCACTACGTCCCTAATCAAAGTTTCTGCATAAGATTGTTTACAAGATTCCGACTGACACCTAAACTCACAGTTTTTTGCTAGCCCGTTCAGTTCCGTAATCCATTCAGCATGCGTATCTTTTTCTCTCTTTCTACACTGGAAAAACGCATACCTGGCCGCGACCACATGTGGTTTCCTCTCATAATGTTTGTCTAGTATAATTTTAATTTCTGACCACATAAGTTTATTAATCTCTTGCCCGGTACACAACTTTTTTAATAGGTGCAAATCTCACTACCACTATAACTCAGGAATGCTGCCCTTTTACTCTCCTCACTTTCGACCCCACAAAAAATCCAATGCTGTTCAAGTCTTTCCGCGTAATCACTCCAACTTTCTAATTGCGGCCTAAACGGGTCAAAAGGTGCAGGCTGTTGCTTGCCTTTGTTCTGACTCACCACCTTCAACGCTTCTAGCTGCGCTAAATGCTGTTTGGCCTGCATTTCCAACATCTGCTGCATAAATTGTTGCTGCTGTTGCTGGATGAACTGCAGCACCTGCGCCAATTCCGGTTGAGCTGGTGTGCTCGCCATTTTTGCTTGAGACCACCAGGCTGATGCACTTCAACTTCGTCGCTTGTTGCTACCAGCGACAACACGAAAACAAACTTTGCCGAAAGTTTTATCCTCGTCGCCAATTGTTATGTTTGGAATAACACACGCTTTTAGACAAACACAGATTTATTACACAGAAGAACTCACGGTACAATTTCAAATCCAAAAGAATGTGCCGTATTACAATAGCCAAAGTTAAATTCCAAAATGCCAGGAGATGTACCAATACAGAGCAGGGTCTAACTGTTACAACAACAAGAATTTCCTAATAACTTCGCCGGGCCAATTACAACTTTATCCGTTACAAATCTCCTAGCTCTAACACACCAATAATCACGACTCTTGCGCTCCCTCTCCGGGCGGGCGGCGCCCGCTCTTAAAGCGGGCGGCGCTGTAGATCCGCACTCCGTCCGCTGGCTCTCCGGCCAGCTCGTCGCTCGGGATTGGGCGGCGTTTGTCAGGCTCCGCTGCCTCTGTTGACTCTTCTACTTGCCGCCGAGCGCTGCCCTCTAGGCGCGCACTTCCAAAAGTGTTCACAGCCGCGACACTGGCCATGAAGTCACGTAGCTGGAATAACACCTTTTTGCTTCACTCCATACTTCAATTGGATTGTAGAAGCAGTGATATGGAGGAAGTGGTAATAAGGCATTAAGTTTAAGCATTAAGATGCCCATTTTCTTTAAGCATTTCATCAACAATAAACCTGTTCGAAAAAAAAATCCACTCATTCAACCACTTCAAAAAAATTGGATCATTCCACATATTTTAAAAATGTATTCAAATATTTCTCTAAAACAAACCTCTTAAACTGACTGCCATGTAGTTTACACAGTTGCCTCTAAAGAACTGTGGCATTCACAGGAACTGAAATACCTCGCTCCTCTAACCAAGTCTGAAAGATAGCACTTTTATTTTAATGATTCTTAATGCATATGCAATATTACATAAAAATCACTTAACACTTACTACTAATTCATGGGCTGAAGTCTTGAACACAGTACAACCTAAGCAAGCCGTTTCAACCGGCACTTCGCGCCGCTCCGGCGAGGGGAAAATCCACGGTGGAGGGGACGAGGGGTGATTAGGGAATTACAATGGGAACCTTTCGGTGGGAAGGGGTTGTGAGCAATGTACGTAACTTAGTACATAAAAAAGAAAAGCGTGGGCGATTGAAATAAATTGTAAAAAATAAACTACTGAAATAATTTTAATGGCTCGTAATTGGTCACGAACGTGACTTGGATCCAGGCGAGAGACTTTGAAAGTAATTTGGCTTTGAAAAGCCGTAGGCAAAAATGTGTGAAGGGTGAGCCATGAAAATCACCTATCGGTAAGTTCTATTCATTTCTATCAGAGCGCTTAGCGTAATTTGAGGAAAGGCTTAATGAGACTCCTCCTATGCCCCCCCCCCCCGCGCTTCTCTGAGGGTGTACCGTGTTCCCTACTTTAACCAATTCATGTTTCTTCCACCATGTGGTGGGCTCCGGATCCACAAGCTTGCTGTGATAAGGTGCGTTATCCATTACAAGGCAGGGTTGTAAGTCAGTAATTCCAGGAAATTGAGTCTTGACCCATCTTCAAGTGATGTATACATTTTCATTTCAATTATTACAATCTTAAAAATATTATTATTATTATTATTATTATTATTATTATTATTGCAATTTACAGATTAATAGTTCACTCTTAAAATCCTTCACTACTCATCAATCCATGATAATCCTGCCCTTTCTTCAAATTTGGGCTGAAAATAATTTTCGCACCTAATACAAATACAAACAAAAACGATTCAAAGTGCGCTTAATACAATATATCGTTACTCCCCTCTCCAAAAAATGTTTCTCTTGAATATTATTTCAATATGGAGCTACATATTTTCTATAACTAGATTGCTTTGATATAACATTTGACTAGATATACGTCATTAACAATGTATAAATTAATTACACTTTCCTTCCAGGAAACGTTTACATATTGTAACTTTGCAAATCAATAACAAATGTATTTTATATGGTGGCACTGAAAACATTGACTTTGATACAACCTGTATGCCTTTTGGATGAATGAACGTTTATTCTGATCCCTATGTATACAACCTATTGCACTTCCTTTGTCAGACACACCTAGGACAAACTCATATTCATTTCCAGCATGGGCCACTACTAATCTTCTTCCTTCATCAGCTTGGCGTGGATGGCATCTAATCTCACCCTTCAAAAGTGTTTTCAACCAGCAAATTGTTTTTCCGCTCTGAGACCCCAACTCAAATCCGCAGAGTTAACTTGCCGGCACTCGTACTCACAGAGCACCCTCATTAGTCTATTCTCGTACCCCATAGGCGTTATAGTGCAGTTTTTATAACTCTACCCCTCAAGACCCGTCTCCACGGTGGCATTATGGTACGGTTTTTCGTGTCTTTTTCTATCGTGCCGTTAGGTGTCGCAACCCTATCAGGCAGTACCGCAGATCAAGCGACTCGCGGCACGACCGAGAAAGACGCGAAAAACCGTGCCACAATGCCACCGTGGAGACGGGCCTTGCGAGGCAGAGTTAGAAAAACTGCAGTATACAGATGATTGATACGTAATATGCCATGAAGTTGCAATTTGATTTACAAGTCATTGAAAATTGGTGCGTTCTGAATAACACATCATTGCACCATGACAAGTGCTATACCATTAGCTTCTCCAGAAAGTGGGACACTGTTAGATTTCCAAATAGCCTCAATGGGAGGATATTGGCTGTGATTGACAACATCAGAGACCTTGGAGTTATCTTTGAGAGTAAACTCAATTTCAATGACCACATTGTTAATAAAGCTCTCCGAACCTTGGGTTTTATCCTGCTAAATTCATCGCAATTTTGATCACTTCACACGATCAAGCTTCTCTTTAACTCACTGGTTAGACCCATTCTTGAGTGTGCCTGTCTGATTTGGTCTCCCTTCACTGGGAAGACCATAAATCATCTTGAGAAGGTTCAATACAGGTTGTTGTGCAACTTAGCATTTCGCAATCGATGCCCTATTCCACGGTTTTGTTACAACTACACTCATTGTATAATATTTCTCATCTTTGGGATAGAACAACAATCTGTGATCTTGTTTTTCTATTTAAAATTTTGTTTGGTAAAATTAATTGTATCAATTTTCTCCTTAATATTGAATTTTGAGTCCCTTGTGTGTCGACGTATAATCTCTTATCTTCCGTCAAACCTCTGGAAACTGACTATCAAATGAATGATACCTTCTACCGTACTACCTCTACTGCTAACAAGTATTGTAAGCGAATAAACAGATGTCCAGAACTCGTGAATTTTAGTAGGTCGGGGGGCTGCACCGCCGCCTCTGGCTGGCAAGGGGCAGTCTGCCGGAACCCGTGCTTATGGATAAAACGCGAAATAAGTGTCGATATATTAAAACGACGTGATCATTCTTCGTTGAAGGTTTTCCTCTGCCTACAATGGTTTAAAAACGTTTTTTGTTTTTTTTACGTACACTTTCCCGAAGTGAGATGTTCTTGTATCTTTAAAATAACGATTTTTTAACGATTCTTAGAATTTCTGAAAATGTGTGTGTGTTAAAAAATTGGGTTGTAAAGAAGAGTAAGAAATTGTGTATCGAGTTATTAGTGTGTGTGTGTGTGTGGGTTTTTCTTACAGACAGTCAAGAGTATTCTGTATTTGATTTTTCTGTGCGCCATTTTATGTATCTGTCACAGCAGCAAATATTTCTAGAATATATTCTGAATTTAGTGAAAAGTGATTCTCACTCGAGTTGTGTGTAATTTTGCATCCAATCCAAAACAATCTTCACGACCCTGCCCCCCTATTCTTTTTTTTTATTTATTGTGTCCACACTGGGACGTCTTACTGAGCTAGCTGACCATCTGGCGAATTGTGTTCGCCACCCCCCAAGACGTCTCAGGTCGGGTGCTGGCCTCACGGCTTGTAACCGGACGAGTGTGGCTCGCACTATCTTTAAAATAAAGTTGTATTTTCACAATAACCAAGTTGTGTCCGATAGTGGACTGGGGCAAAGGGGCCAGGAGACAGTGTAAGCATTTTTTAGATGCCCTACTGTTCCCAAAAATCAGAAATATACAATTATAGCACTTTCCGAACAAAGAGGACAAAAGTATATTTTTGCTTTGAAGCGAAAAAAGTTATATGATTATTTCAAGTCAATAGTAGGTTACAGATTTTGCTCTTCTTCGTAATTCACAATTCATACGTCTAAACATTTTCCTGTCATTCTTAGATGTTTCACGTGAAAAAGTATGTAGATTTTCCACATTTTTACAATAATATAAACTCATTAAAGAGTATAGTGCTCAATAAATAAGTCATTTACTTGCATTGCCTGAACGTGTTGTACAAACAGCATCAGATATATGAGCAATGAAAATTTTGTGGATCTTCAAGACTCTAGTTGTGTAAAATCTAAGCCAGTTTCTTCAAGACTGTTCGTGTAAAAGCAAAGTCCAAGTGATACGCAAGTCACCAAATCACCTGTTTTCTTCTGTGATAAAAAGGGTAAGATTTATATTTTAAATAACTATATATTTATTACAATTAATACATTGATAATTAATAGTTAAATTATATTATATTCTGGTTAACTTGGTGTTGAAAGTTCCTTTACTCCGTGAAAAATGAATATTTTGGGGAGTATTTATGAACTTACTGATTTTTTTCCGAACGATTATGAAAGTTTAATATACGTAATATTTCTCTCAATAACAATAATCAGTACAACTTTCTTAAATATTTTAAACGCTGACAGTGTATACGGAATACAAAATATATGGAAGGAGTCAGTTCTACCCGAATAGCATAGGGGCTCGAAATTCATCGGCATTTTTCATAACCGATGAAAGGGCACGTAGAACCAAATGTTTTATACATTTCATTTTGTTATAAAGCAGCGCCTTATCGCTACGATCATGATAATATTTACCTCGAACCGTTTTCAAAAATAAAAAAAGGTAGCAACTTGAGGTGTGTTGATAATACAATGTTATTTTTAAATCCAATTTGTCAACGATATTCGCAGCCAGAACCTAAAAAGGTCAAAAAAAGCAAATATCATTGTAAATAGCAAATGTGATTAGACACACGCACCTCGGCAACTGTATAATAGTCAAAAACTTATTCTCTAGGAATCGCTTCCATGCACAGCAAAGGTTGCCACCCAAGACTTTCCGGCAAACATTGTGACGTCATTCTGGACGTCTCTATTGAGGTTTGTGTTTCATATCACATTTGTTATTTACAATGATATTTGTATTCTTTCGATATGTTTAGGTTATGGCAGCGCATCTCGTTCAAAAATTTAATTTAAAGAAGCACTGCCTGAATTGAATCTTGAATCTTTCATCCCGCTCTTATGCTAGACCTAGTTAAACTTTTAGTTTTTTTAAGCCTACTGTTTTAATAAAATCGGACTTTTACCAAGTTTAAGTGATCTAACCTCTAAATATTCCATCAAGAAAAATTAAAGTTTGGGAGAAACAATGAGAAAGTGTTGAAAATGTGGCATGAGCGTTTTATAAAGTACCTCTTAAATATTAAAAAAATCCTTTAAAACCGTAGAGTCTAAAATTGAGCCAAATCAAATTGATTTTATGTTGGTTTTGTAAAAGATCCTGATAGTTTCATTTGTTTCCGATGAGTACATTGTCCTCCTTGCTCCCGTCCTTCTTCATCCGCAGCGGATATCATCAATTCCTCCTTTGAAAGTATTAAACTCTGCATCGCTACTGGAATAAGTGGCGCCCCGTGCCGGGCCGTCCTAATGGGTGACTGGCGAGCCGAGCCGAGCCGAGCCGAGCCGAGCCGAGCCGAGCCGAGCCGAGCCGAGCGACGCCGTGCCCCGCCGGGAGATCCTAGTGGTTTCTTGCTTAATACTTTCCATGCCATGGGAGGAATAATGACCATAATTCCCCAATCTGCAAACGAGCTTCTTCTACGACCAATACTCGTCAGCAATGCGTATTATTTGTTGTTCTCATTCATATTGATGGTTTTCAGCTACATTGATTACACCACTCAACAAAAAAAAATTTCCGTTGCCCAGGATTTTGCGACGAATTTGCAATAAACCGGGTATGCTGAATCCAAATGTCATTAGTTTCATTGAATTGGCTCTAGTTTTTGTTACGAACGTGGTAATGAATCACAATAAATGCTATCACAAAACTCGCGTCATTTAACATAAATATCTTTATATAAAAACGCTGTTGCGTTTCATTTTAAACATTGAATATCGCATTACTTTTAGGATACTTTCATTGAGCTTAGATTTTATTAATACATCTCCTTTTGTTACAAAACAATGAGTTCTTCAGGAAGACGTTGTTTGAACAGTGAGTACCTTTGTTGGAAGAAAGAAAAAAAAAAAAGAAAAAGAAAAAAAGAACTGTGAGTTCCCTGATTTGGAATCAGGAAGGCTGCCTGTGCCAATGTTCATGTTCATGTTCCCATATCAGTGTTCACCACACTCCCTGGAATTCCCGTATCCGATAGTGAGGATATACAGATTCTGGGGTGTAATTCAGGAGTTATCAGTGGCAGTGAATGCGATGGAAGAGCTCCTACATAAGTGCAATTCTCCCCAGAAGAGCTCAGTTATTTAATATGTCACCTCAGTTTGCCAAAACAAACAATTAAACTTTTAGCATCCACACTAAAAAACCCCAAACTCAGAAATTGATAAATGGTACAAATTTCGCAAATTCCATGACGGATACTGATGGCCAAGTGCACCAACCTAAGTTAAAATGTCTTGTTAAGAAACGAACGTAAAATGTTCATGGCTGTTAACTCGAAAAACAGATGCACCATCGGTGACGATTGTTAATTAGTGGGATTTAGCTAACGAACGTTAAAATTGTGCTTCCCATTACTGAACGCACTTTCTTACGAACTCGAATGTCGTTATAGATACTCTTTGACGTTCCTCGCGCGAGTTTAACCAAGATTTACTTACAAAACATTGGAGCCACGCGGAGTACGTACTGGTTGTGGATTGTATTTCGTGAAGAAAATGGATCCTCCAAGAAAAAGGCAGAGATCAGCCAACTTCTCAAAGTATGAGTTAAATATTTTACTAGAGTTGGTGGAAAAATACCACAGTATTGTGGAAAATAAAAGAACGGACGGAGTCTCCGTCTAACAAAAGAATACGGCATGGGCGGAAATAGAAAAAGAATTCTATAAGGCACAAGGTAATATTTTATTTACGGGTTCTCTATTAATACAATTGGAAGTTGTATGTCAAATAGCTCTTTCAATAAACATGTTTAAACAATTTCATAATAATTGCAACTAAACCTAAACAGCATGTGGCCAATTACAATATTTGTGTATCAGTGTTAGGATACATTTACGAAATATATTTCTATTATTATATGTATTTCATGCCCGAAATTTGACGTTGCAGGGGTTACTAAGAGAGAGGAAGGCAAGTTGAAAACTTGCTATGAAAACTTGAAACGAAAGGTTACAAGTAATAAAGCCAATGCTCGTGCCGAAGCTGTGAGAACTGGAGGAGGGCCCTGTCCACAAAATCTGAGTGCAATTGACGAGAGGGTTTTGGGGATTCTTGGGCCTCGTGCATCATCGGAGTGTAATGCCTTCGACTCAGATGCACAGTTCCACGGTGACACAGTTGCTGTAAATGACTGTTTAGAACTGGAGCTACCAGTTGTACATGCAGGAAATTCATTGACACCAATTGCTGCAATGGGACCAGCTCGTTTTGGTATCTACAACACCGGTCGTAGATACCAGTTCAGCAACAGATGTACTGGCACACGTGCAAATCGGTGGTGCGACTGGAAGTGCAAGTGCCAGCGCCAGTAGAAATAGCAGTGCTGCAAATGGCAGTGCCGGTGCCAGTGGCTCTCTATCATCTGTAGGTATTTATTTATTTATTTATTTACGTCAAAAAAAAAGTTAAAACTGCGTATGACGTGCTATGGGGAAAACTGAAATGTGTGCACATTTTCAAAATTCTGTGATCCCTACACTAAGTCATATACTACTTAAATTTTGAATTTTTGAAAGGGAGAAGAAAAAAAAGAAAAAAAAATCCCATGTAATAAAATCTATTTTCAAGGATAAACAAGCAATAAGTTTTGAGTTTTGAAAGGGAGAAAAAAAACTCCCATGTAAAAAAATCTATTTTCAAGGGTAAATAAGCAATAAATTTTGAATTTTGAAAGGGAGAAAAAAAAACAAAAAAAACTCCCATGTAAAAAAATCTATTTTCAAGGGTAAATAAGCAATAAATTTTGAATTTTGAAAGGGAGAAAAAAACAACAAAAAAAAACTCCCATGTAATAACATCTATTTTCAAAGATAAATAAGCAATAAATTTTGGCTCTGATTACTTCCTTCCGCGACAACATGGAAACGATAATTTGAATAATTGTATTTCCCACTGAATTCTAGAAGACGTGCACAGAAAATGAAGTTACATTTATGTCCAGAAGCAAAACAAGGGGCCATCTCAGCATTTGCTCAATGGATCAGGAAAACTGGACGAAAAACCTGATCGAGATGGGGGTCATTGACCCGGAGGCTATAGTACAATACTTGTTACAGGTTGTTTATACACATTTATACAGTCCAAATGGTAAATAACACATTATGTATCATTGTTAAAATTAATGTTACTTTTCTTGTGATGCTCAGTATACTCTAATTGTATAGAAACAGTTATGCAGCAGAAACGATTTCACTTGGGATTTAAACTTTTCTATTGAATTTAATCGTTTAATGTCATCTGGCAAAGTGTTGTAAAATAATGTACATGTATTGTATGTGAATTTTTTTGTAATGAGCTGTTGATACTGTCACCTGATGAATATGATTTCTACGTCGAGTGTTATAGTGATAGACTTCGGCATTTTCTGAAAAAATATTCCCGCCCTTGAGCAAGTCATTTTTTACAAAAACCACTGATTCGTAAGTAAAAAGACACGGTAATGGTAGAATTCCTAGATTAATGAAGAGAGGCTTACATGAATCACGTGGGTGGGATTTGGTTATTATTCGTACAATTCGTTTTTGTAATCTAAAAGTCTGGGAGCTATAAGATGTATTTCCCCAGAATATTATGCCATATCTCAGGCGGGAATGAACATTCGCGAAGTATACACAACAAGCAGTATGAAGGCTGACTGAATTTGCAAGAATTCTGAACGCGTAGCATAATGAACTTAATTTTGTGTTCAATTCATTTAAATGGACGTTCCATTTAAGGTTTGACTGAATTGTGAGACCTAAAAATTTTGCCGCCTTAACATCAGTCAATGGTACACTGTTCATTTTCAATGGAGCACAGAAGAGTTTATTTGAAATGGAAAATTGCTTTAAAACTTTTATTTTCGTTTTTCTATTAATTTGTTATTTCGGAACCAATTTGAAACATCTGATATTGTACTATTTACGGTTTCTTTATTGCAAAGGATGTTCGTATCATCCGCAAAGAGAACCGTTCTTCCGTTTCGAATCGTCTGTAATCTGTAATCACCACTCCTAAACCATGGCATCGAAGAAGGCTTCCCACGTACCAGCCTAAAATGAGCCCTATAGATTCTGCATGCAACATAATGGTTGAGTATTTGGAGGTGAAGGAAATTGAAAAACAATTTTTTGAGCTCCAGATGAAAGTTTCTGCTGAGCAACTGCGATACTGGGAAACATGAACAAGAATTTTGACAAAGGTTGATTTTTATTACAGTTTATATTTATTTGAATAAAACAATTCTTAATTTCTAATATTGATTTTATATTTTTCACTTGTTTATACCTTTCTGAAACGACCAAGGCATCTTATTTTTGTCCACAAACGATTTAAAACTTTGCCCAATTCTGGAACTGTTACATTAATTGCATGATATCAATTATTTTGAATAAAAAAGGGAATAAATAGATAAAAAATAATATTTTTTGTATCGTAGTACAAAAATGAATTTAAAACTAATGATGGACACAAAATAATTCTCCCTTAGTCCAACCCCTTCCTATTATTAAATATATAAAAATTATTTTAAATGCCTGAGTAAAAACAAGTAGATACAGAATTTAGTGGCAACTCTTTTCTTAACCACATTGACCCAACTTTACAACAAAAATTTAAGAAAAGTGTTCATTTATCAAAGCTTGTCGTACTCTCGAGAAACAATTGCAATATCATGCAATATTTCTAGTGGCCACTATAATAGTGATTTTTGTAAATTACAGCGTAGACCTATTGATAAAACAGAAAAGCGCCTCTTCCATATTCCATACTGTCTTTCAACAGTATTCCTTGTAATGTGGGCTGTTATATGCCCTTTCAGCACGTGTCGTAGGATTTTGCAGTGGAGTTAGAAGGTATGTCTGGCAGGCATACCCACCGTCTCCTAGTGGAAATCCGTTCCTAATGACCCCATTCTCAAATTGTACTTTTCGAAAACAATCTAAACGTCGTGCTGTCATGCACAGATTCAGGCCACCTAGCGACAATGTCTCTTATCAGTAAATGGTGGTCAAATACTGTCTGTCAATTAATAGAAAAATAATTTTTTCTATTTCGAAATGTCTCTGCATAATCACCGCCTGGTGATTTTATTCGTATATGAGTACAGTCAATAGTACCCAACGTTCCAGGAAAACCGTTATTTAAAAATCCGTATACAGACCTTTGTTCTGCAGTTGTTGTGGGAAATTTAATATACTGTGCGCTGAGAGATGCATATTTCCCACGTCGTCAGTTAAAGTGTTAAATGCACCTGTGGCGTAATATCTTAAAGCAGTTAAGACTCAGTTCATAGGAGAAACTGGAAAGTTTCTGTTGGTAGGGAACTCTAACCTCTCACTCAATATCTCAACCAAATGCAACACCGTACTTTTGGATAAACGAAACCTTTTTGAAACTTCCTTTCGCTGTAGTCATTGAAAGGATCACCTCTATCCATCACAATTGTCCTTTGGGTTCTTTCATGGAACAAATAATCATAATACATTTCGTCGAATTCACGATCGTCACAAACTATTCTGTACGCCATTGCAATTCCACTACTAACTCCCGTTAAAACTACGAACGTTCGTAGTTAAGAAATACTCGTATTTAGTCGGCAGTTAATAGTAGTCGGCAGTTAAGAAATACTCGTATTTAACGAGCGTTAAACTTTGCTGCATCAGAAATGTGAGATAACGGCCGTTAAGTTAACACTTAACATGAGTTAAATTTTAACCAATGTTGGTGCACTTGGTCATGAATCTTCTGCCTGGAACAGCTTTGTCACTGTTGTCAAGAACTTTTTGGGTAATCATAAAGCAGCTAATAATATAGAACTGGCGCAAGACTTGCTTTTAAACTTTCAAAATTTGGATGCAACTATAACTTTCAACATTAAGGTACACTATCTCCATAGCAGTGTAGGCAAATTTCCAGAAAATCTTGCTAATGTGAGCTAGGAGCAATGCGAGCCGGTTCATGAAGGCGATATACGATGGATATGAGAGCAGATGCGATACATATATGATGGTAGACCACTGATGAATTGACAATCAACGTGATTGTCCTGATTTGCAGCATAAAAGGAAATCATATGTTTTTCAAATAATTAATTGTGATTCGGGATCTAAATATAAATATACTGAATATATTAATATTACGTGTTGATTTTGTATGATTTTGATTAAATAGGCATATATAGTTTCCTCTAGTTCAAGTTTTATGCAATTTACTAAAGGCCTGCACTCAATAAAATAAATTCATACTGCTGGGATTCTGAAACTCAAGAAAGCGTGCGCAGATGGTTTTCTCCCCCATACATCACTTACAGTCTTTGACTAAAATACTTTTTCGATGCGATTTTCATTATCTCTAAAATTACAGCCAATCTACCAAAACTGATGCCATATTTGGAATATGTGCATCAAATGAACCCTAAGACGGCTTTAACTTGTTTGGCAAGAAAATGTGTGTTGACCAGTGCTATAGAGGATATCAAGGAAAACTTCAAAATTGTGTGCACCCAATTTCTGTTTGTAGAGGGCAGTGCACTTTGTGATTCCATAAATTCTGTCTCTTTCTCTTTGCTACATTGGAAACGGGTTTTGAAATGGTATTTATAACATTATCTAAGAGCTGTTGATATACCTGGCTGAGTCTGCGCTCTTTCCTGTCGAGTTGATCTAGAAATCAACTTTCGATTAATATACTTCGTATAGCAAGGTTTAGGTACAGTCACATCCTCCCACAAGAACATGTTTTGAATTGACACGACTCCTTTCTTCTTCACTACAACCACTTGGCCTTCGTCCAAACTCCCCTCACATATAAAACACACTTCTGATATACATACCTTAACGTAACGTTTTTTATTGGGAACCTCCCGTTCTAAAAGGGTTGAGAGGGAAATGAGCGATATAGTAGACTTAGAAACCGCTATTAGCGGCGATATAGGGCTTACGGCGTGGTCGAAGTATAAGATTTCAAAATCTGTTGTAAATAATAATCTCCATAATCTTCCTTCCATAAAAAATATATTTCGATCATAATGAAACGCGTCAGTGTATTTCCAACAATATACTGTTTTCCCTTCTTGGAACAGTTTATTATTATGGTTATTATTATTAATATAATAACATATTACTATAATTATTATAATAGTTGACAGAACATTTAGGCCTACTGTCACTCGTACCAGAACTTTCAAGTGTAACCTCGGTATTAAACATCAGTAATTAATAGCTTTTTGTTTATAATGACCTTAAGAATTCACAAATAGTACATAAGAGAGACAATGAGTAATTTTGGGCAACTTCAGAATCAAAAGGAAAATTTGGTGAAATTTTAAAATCTCGTAGCTCCGTTACTATTTGCTTGAGAAAGATAATTTAAGGAGCAAATTTATATAGAATTGTATGGCCTTTAAAATTGTACATAACTATTTTTGCGCTAAGAATAACCCATTAAAAAGTTATTACGCAAAAACCAAAAAAGACAGAATTTTTTTTTTTTTTTTTAGTTTTTCCACTACCAAAACCTTTCTCGAGGTATTTCGAGCTGGAAAACTTACTTTTCTTACTAATGACAATATTAAAAAAACAAAATCTTCTACCTACCTTTTTGTCGGGTGGCACCGCTTTGGCTCGCCATCGACTGCACTAATTAAGCAAATTTTCGTTTTTGAGTTAATTTATTACACCTGAAGTGATCAGTTACATCGAATGCTTATTTCCATCTAAAGTGTTCTCGCAGATACGAACGAGGTAACCTATAAGTTGCTTATTCATTAGTTCTACAAATGTAAAGCTTCAAGATAGAAGTGTTTAAATAGTCCAGATGTCTTTCGCATGTGGCGAGTACTCTTTGAAGGAAAATAGAAAACCTAATACTGAGTTCATAAACAGGGCATATGAGTGTTGTTTTGACGTCAAAAAGGTCGGAGATCAAGATGAAGGCACCTCATATTGTAGGCAATATATGTACGAAACATTTACGACAGTACACAAATGGTACAGGAAGTATAAAATTCAACACACTGATGGTTTGGAGATAGTCTAAAACCATATTAATGATTGTTATATTTTTGCCTTGCCTACATTCATGACATTAATCGAAACAATCGTAGCAAATGGATGTACCCTGACCTACTCAGATAGGAGACCACTTTTTACACCCTGATGACGTATCTGTTCCATCACTTAGAAGAGCTGAAGACAAATCTTCGTCGAGATTATGAAAATGGAAATAGTTATTGTGATTTTTAAGTACTTCACCAAGACTTGAATTTTTCGACCAAAAAGAATCGATTGTCCTCGCCCTCTCCAAAACCGCCTCTGAATTGCTCGCCTCTCGGTTAAAAGAAAAGAATTTACTTGTACCCGGGACAAATATTACATTTTTTCGTCAGCGAGAAAAGTTTTTGCTGCTTTCCTTTGCACAAAAGAATAAACCTTATTGCTCTACAACGATGTAGAAGTTTCTTATAAAGTTGAGTATACAGAATATAAGTCAGATGCGGTCAGTATAATATAAGGCGACTAACTGACAGCTCAAGGATAATTCTGAAGAGTGTACTCATACACAACGGCACTGCATGAAAGAAAAGTACGCGAAAATTTCTTTAGATTAAAAAAAGATTAAATATTATGAACATTAGTGGATATTTTGTGTTGATCTGAAGGTGGTGAATTTTCTTTTCAAAGTGGCCACACAAAGTATCCCTGCTTTATATTCCTGTGGGATAGCAGAGCCAAAAGTGAGCATTGGTTGAGAAAAACGTGGCTTCCAAGGAAAGATATAGCTGTAAGGGAAAACAATGTGTGTTACCTTAAGTTGCGAGAGAGAATTCTCCCAATTATTACCACCAAATCAACTAGACACCTTGTAGAGAATGTTGTTTAAAAAAGCGATAGAAATGTAAAGGATCCGGCATCAGTGGCTAGTCTCTTTAACCAATTCTTTTCGAGAATTGCTTCCGATATCACTAAGGGTCTTCAGCCACAAAATTCAACTTCAGACATTTCTCCAAAAATTTTAGACACGATGTTCGTTTCCGAAACTTCTTCCTATGAAATTCTCAAAATAATCGGTAAACTAAACAATAATATTCGGCCGGTTTAGATGAATTTCCGGATTGTTTGTTAAAGACCTGTGCCCTGCCATTTTTCACCCGTTAACTTACATATTTAATGCATCCTTAAGCACCGGAACTTTTCCAGATATTTTCAAAACAGCTAAGATAATGCCACCCTTCAAAAAAGGCAACAAAAATGAAATTCAACATTATCGACCTATTTCTCTTCTGTCAGTTTTTTTCAAAAACGTTAGAGTGCCTTTTTTACATACGAATGGATATCTTTCTCAGTAAACACGACGCGCTTTCAGATTGCCAACAAGGACTTAGACAATCAAAATCTACGGAAACATCCATATTTTCTTTTCTTGAAGATGTCTCATCACTGGATCAAAATGAAGCACCTATTGGATTACTTTTAGGTCATTCAAAAGCTTTTGGCGTCATTGATCATAACATTTTACTTTCAAAATTACATTCATATGGAATCCGTGGTATTGCCCTAGACTGGTTATATTCGTACCTTAAACAACAATCTCAGAGTTGAAATGCCTTACTGTAATAATGAAACATTATGTAACACACCTTTCCGACTCTTTGCCCATTGCACGTCGAGTTCGTCAGGGATCGATTTTAGGCCCTACGCTCTTCCTACTATACGTAAACGATATGCCCTCGACGGTTCAAAACGGAAGAACAGTTCTCTTTTAAGGATGATACGAACATCCTTTGCAATAAAGAAACCGTAAATAGTACAATATCAGATGTTTCAAATTGGTTCCGTAATAACAAATTAATAGTAAATGAAAAGAAAACAGTTTTATTGTTTTTGAACATACGATTTAATGTTTTAAGAAACAGTTTTTGACTCAATAAATAAATAATGCTGTTTTCAATTTCAAACAAGCAATTCTGTACTCCAATCAAAATGAACGGTGTACCATTGACTGATGTTAAGACAACCTTTTTAGGCCCTTCAATTCAGTGAAACCTCAAATGGAACGTCCATTTAAATGAATTGAATACAAAATTAAATTCATTATGCTACGCGTTTAGAATTCTTTCAAATTCAGTCATCTTCATGCTGCTCGTTGTGTATATTTCGCGAATGTTCATTCCCGCCTGAGATATGGCATAATATTATGGGGAAATACATCTTATAGCTCCCAGACTTTTAGATTACAAAAAAGAATAGTACGAATAATAACCAAATCCCACCCACGTGATTCTTGTAAGCCCCTCTTTATTAATCTAGGAATTTTACCATTACCTTGTCTGTTGATTTACGAATCAATGTTTTTGGTCAAAAATGACTTGCTTACGAGGCTGGAGTATATTTTCAGAGAACGCAGACGTCTATAACACTCGACGCAGTAATCATATCCATCAGGTGACAGTATCAACAGCTCACTACAAAAATTCACATAAAATACATGTACATTATTTTACAACACTGCCAGATGAGATTACACGATTAAATTCGATAGAAAAGTTTAAATCCCAAGTAAAATCGTTTCTGCTGCATAACCGTTTCTATACGATTAGAGACTATACTGAGTATGAAAAAGAAAGTAACATTAATTTTAACAGTGATATTTAATGTATTATTTACCATTTGGACTGTATAATTCTAAATAACCTGTAACAAGTATTGTACCACAACCTCCGGGTCAATGACACCCATCTCGATTAGGTTTTTCGTCCAGTTTCCCTGCTCTTTTGAGCAAATTCTAAATGGCCCTTGTTTTGCTTTGGACATAAATTTAACTTCATGATTTGTGCACGTCTTCTAGAATTCAATGGAAAATATAGTTATTCAAATTATCGTTCTCCATGTTGCGGCAGGAAGTATTATTCCTTGATGAAGCACATGATGAGGGATAAGAGCCCAAATTTATTGCTGATTCGCCCTTGAAAATTGAATATATTACATCGGAACGAATGCTTTTGTTAACCCTGGCAAAAAAAAAAAAAAAAACCGCTCATTTTTTCTGTATTCAACATTCAATTAGTAGGCAGGGTAGGCATCACAGAATTTTGAAAACGTGCACAGAATTCACTTCTCCCTTCAGCACGTCACACAGTTTTTAGCTGTTTTTGACGTAAAATAAGTAAATATGCTCCTTAGAATTCAATAAATATGCTCCCTCCTTTGCCTATCAAGCTAGGCTTGATGAAACAATTTTTAAGAGTGTCGTTGGGGATGGGATGGTTTGTGCTTCCAGTGTATATTGCGTACATTTTCAGTGTATATTTGCGTACAATTCCAACCAGAAATTGAAAGCAGGGATTTTCAATAGTTCTCCAACAAGAAAGCTCCTAAGCGATTCAAATTTCTTGGAATCCATGAGCGAAAATGAATCATTGAGTGCCTACTCGTTTTTTGTTCTAGTTGCGAAAAACGTTCTAGGAAAGCATAAAGCAGCCAACTTTTCACAATTAGTAGAAATAATGCTTTCCAATTTCCATGCCTTTGGCTGCAGAGTATTAAGGTCCGTTACCTACATAGCCACTTGAATTGCTTTCCTTCATTTGAAGATTTAAGTGATGAGAAAGGTGAAAGATATCACCCAGTTATTCATCAATATGGAGAGAGGCACCAAGGAGAATGGGATACACATATTATGGCAGACAACAAAACATGCAGTGAGATTGCTATGGCATTTCTCACTCAAAAACAAATCTATTTAAAAAAAACTTTTTGGGTGTTGAATAAAGGGTTGATTTTGTGAATTTGTAAAATATTTTGATAAATTGTTGTGATTTAGTTATCTAATTAATGTATTTCATTTATAAAAACAAATTTATTTTATTTTTCAACAAATTAACACCTGTAAATTATTTTATGTTCACATTCCATTGATATTTCCCAAATTCTAGCACACACAGTGTAGAAGTGAGGTACATAATAATAATTCTGTATTTGCAAAACTAGAGCTGATAGAGCAAAACTAATGTATTTTTTCTATCAGTGAAATCTACATACACAGGAAAAAGTTTAATATATGAGGCACCAAAATGTGTGTTGATCAATGTAATTAGAAGGTCTCTATCTCACCAGCCATCTTATTAATATTTTCATATTGTCCTCAGAAGTGTTGATTCTTGTAGAAAGTTACATTTTTTTAGCTTCATCGCAGCCTATATTATTTCACGGGAACTTGTGTGCATTTCAAAGACTCGAAGCGCTGTTGTAGACTAGGAGGGTCATTAGTCAAACAGCGAGTGCACTGCAACTCTGATGGTCAAGTGGCGGGCAAGAGTACTGAGCGTCTCAATGCAAAGCCGTGATCAAAGCAGGGCCATCGTAATACAAATTATAAAAGAGGTTTCTTCGCAATGAAATTTGCTCTTCAATTTTTTACATTTAATTAAAGTTAAGAACATTGTTATGTTAATAATATTCGTACAAACAATGATTTCTCACTCGAATTTTGTTTAACGGATGCAGGAAGACCAGCGATCTGGCTTTTTGGAATTCAAGACTTTTCCAGCTCTGAGAACATACATTTTTCAGGTTCTGTTTCACACATTGGAACACGTTTTTCCGTTTACTTAATCATACTATGTTACTCACGCACTTTCCTTTTGCAACCGAATACTAGAGTGTAGAATTTTGAATAAAAACTAGCTTTAAAGAAAACTCGGATTTTTTTGTTTATCTATGAAGCATAGCATTAATATTCCAAATCCTAAAATGCTTAAGAAAGTATTATTTCGGCCGAAAAGTTGATCTCCGAGCTGATGCCAACGCAGGGCTTGAACGCTTTCAAAATATGTCTATCCTACTGTGAATAGCTGTTTTCAGTACCCAAGTAGGAATATTTTTTCAAAATAGATTTTCTGCTGTCGATACTAGGCCTAGTAATCTTCTCACAAATTTGAAAGATAACTAGATTACATGACATACCTGAAAAGTACGCATTTACAATAAGATTGTAAGTTTTAATAATATTTTTGAATTTTTGGAAAGAAAAAAATCTTCATATTTGCTTCAAACCTCCCAGATATCTTAAGTGTTGGAATTTTGAAGCAATATAATACACAAACGAATTTTGCAATACAATTTTAAAGGATTGTTCAGTAGTAATATTAAGGATCATAATAGTTTTCTCTTTAAACTCTGTTATGAGGTTTTTTGAATTTTTTCAAAACAGATTTTGTTTTTTATGCTTATCACAGTTTCAATTTTCGAGATAACATTTAAAAATCTGTTTTTATCTGTTTTAATTATGTTTGATTTTTAAAATATTAAAATGTTTAAACGTTTTCTAACTTTCCCACTAGCATTGCATAACATTAAAATAGGTCTGTATCCAATGATTTAATGAATCCACAGATTTAGGCTCTAGCTATGATATATATGATATGTATACAATAAATATAAAAACAATGGCCATTTAAAGTTTCTCCATTTGTTAATTGTAAGCATTAAATTAGTAACATGTGACAATAAAAGACTAGCCGGTACACCCTGCAATCGACGTTTTCTCGACGACTCAAACTCTTGTTGTGAGGGCGGAGTGCTTGAATCACGTGTACTGTATTTCGTAGACTGCTACTTCATTATTTTCCTGTTAAAGTGGCATATGTGTGGTATACGCCCGCGTTTCCTTGATCCCTGGAATACTTACAATTATACATAAATGATAGCTACAAACATCCGAGAACTTCTGGACGATGCTCAGTACATAACCAGATGCAGAATGTCGAATGTGAGTGTCCCTGAAGATTTTAAAAGAAATAAAACTGCATCTAGAATACCTTTATGTAGCAATAAGCCTCTAATGCCCACCCAGGAATTCTTGATGGCTTTAAGCATTTGTGCTATAGGGCTTTTTCATCTTGTAGTCGGCGACTGCAATGGAATTTTGACATCCGCTCTTATGTTGCACCAACACAAGCGGCAGTTTTTAAAGTTGGACAATGCGCCAGTCAAGGACTACGTATTCCTCCAGCATACACGTAGCACTTCTCATATATATTTTGATTTTTACTCACCATTATCATGTACTGAGTTGAATCAAACATTACTGAATACGACACCGTATGTGAATATGTACTAAATGTTGGGAATAAATCTGAATATAGCGAAAAATCCCGGTTTTCAAATCAAATTCCCGTTGTTTTTTTCAGTTCTTCCAGTTTTCCCCCCAGTTTTCAAGGATTCCAGGTTCGCTGGCCATGCTGATTTAGGAAAGAGAAATGTATCCCCTGTGTGAATACGCATGTGTTTAATTAAAGTTCGATTTTGGGAGAACCTCATCTGGCAGACAGAACATTCAAAAGGCTTTTCCTCTGTATGAATCCGCATGTGGCGTATTAATCTTCCTTTTTCGGGGAAGCCCTTCTGACAGACAGAACATTCAAAAGGCTTTTCTCCTGTATGAATCCGCATGTGGATACTTAAATTTCCTCTTTGGGAGAAACCCTTTTGACACACAGAACATTCAAAGGGCATTTCCCCTGAGTGAATTAGCATGTGTTTACTTAGACTTTGCTTTTGGGAGAATTCCTTTTGGCAGACAGAACATTCGAAAGGCCTTTCCCCTGTGTGAATCCGCATGTGCTTAATTAAAGTTTCACTTCGCGAGAACACCTTCTGGCAGACAGAACATTGAAAAGGTTTTTCTCCTGTATGAATCCGCATGTGTTTACTTAAAGTTCCATTTTGGGAGAATCCTTTTTGGCAGACAGAACATTTAAAAGGCTTTTCCCCTGTATGAGTCCGCATGTGGATTCTTAAATGTCCTCTTTGGGAGAAACCGTTCTGACAGACAGAACATTCAAAAGGCTTTTCCCCTGTGTGAGTCCGCATGTGGCAATCTAAGATATCCCTTCGCGAGAAGTTCTTCAGGCAGATTGGGCATTCATATCTTCTCTCTCCGAGATCACTTCTTGCTTGTGTCTGCAATTCTTTTGAAGAACCGGCTCCAGGGTGTTCTCCAACTGAAGAAAGTTCACTTGTGTGAACCCGCATGTGTTTCCTTAAATTTCCGTTTTGGGAGAATCCCTTTTGGCAGACAGAACATTTAAAAGGCTTTTCCCCTGTATGAGTCCGCATGTGGATTGTTAAATGTCCTTTTTGGGAGAAACCATTCTGACAGACAGAACATTCAAAAGGCTTTTCCCCTGTGTGAGTCCGCATGTGACAATCTAAGAAATCCCATCGCGAGAAGTTCTTTAGGCAGATTGTGCATTTATATCTTCTCTCTCCGAGATCACTTCTTGCTTGTGTGTGCGATTCTTTTGAAGAACCGGCTCCGGGGCGTTCTGCAACTGAAGACAGTTCACTTCATTAGAAACTGAATTTCCTCAAAATAGGAGGTGGATGGTGACACTGGGTCGAATATAAATGAAATAAATCAATTACACTTACGAGGGCACACCTAAAGTAACATGCCCAAGTGTTGGGGTTCGTAGGAAACTATTCGTGCAGCAGGAGGAAAAAATGTTGTGTTTATTGCTTCCCACTCCCAAACATCCTAAGCGCGCCTTGCTGTGACACAGTCTTCACTTGGGAGCTGTTTGTAATGGAGCTCCCGTTTGGTGTGACCGGCAAGTGCGAAGTTCGCGAGTTACTTCACCACTTCAAAGAAGTGTTTGGTGAGTCATATATGGAAGTCAATAACGTCCACAAGTGGTGTAGGGAGTTTGCAGATGGTCGGAATGAAGTTGAGAACGAGGAAAGAAGAGACAGACCGTCAATTTCCGACTTTCCAGTTGCGAAGAATACGTCAAGACGTGTTCGCGGAGGACCAACTGTAACAAGTTGAATCTTCCTGCGGATTTCTTCGCAGCTATGGACACGAAAAGGACAACTTTTTTGATTTGATTGACAAGTGTGATGAAACCTGGGCGTACCACTGCAGACCTGTGACCAAACAGCAACCACGCCAGATTCGGCACTCTTCTCCCAAGCCACGCTAATCCAAAAAGTCTGACGGTGAAGTCATGGCAACCTTGCCTTGGGGACGAAGACGGCGGTAGGTGGACTCCATGCCTCCTGAGACCACAGTAAAGGTTGAAAGGTGTTGTGGGACTCCGAAAAAACTGTGATGGGTGATTCAGATTCGCAGAAGAGGAATGTTCAGCAAGGGCCTAAGCATTCTCCCCGACAATGCTCGTTCCCCCGTCTCCCGTCAAACCGTCGTCGCTCTCCTGCAACAGTTTGGATGGAACACCGTCACCCACCCACCCTATAAATTCCGACTTGGATCCCAGTGACTACCACGTCTTTCCTAAGATGAAAGAACGTCTGGCCGGAAAGCGCTTTAGCAACGATGAAGTGAAAGACGTTCAACGCTTCCTCAACAAAGTGGCACAGGAAGACATTTGAAACAACGAATTGGGGAACATATCAACAACAAAGAAGTAACAGAAGACACTCAAATCTATTTCCATGCATACAGTTCAATCTCATAATTTTAAATTCCAAAATCAGAAAATTCTTCACTGTGAGCCTTCAAGAGGTGCCAGAATTATATCCGAAACTTTATTTATTAAACTAAACTAAACAAAACTATAAATTCCATTATTGAATAAAACTTATTTCCTTTGATGATAATTGAATCTTAATGAAAATAAAAAATCTCTGATAAGCTGATTTTAGCCTGAAATAGATTAAAAATGAGTTGAGGCAAAGCAAGTCTGAAATTCTATTCATTCCTGTCTTGTACAATTTAATTTATACATAATTTATCCACATAATTTTATTATTTATTTTATTGTCAGTCTTAACTGATGTACACTCGTAACAAACTCGTTGGTCTGTGAAATGTGCATTATAAAGCAATTAGTGCCATCGATAAGTTATTTTGCCTTGCAAATGCCGAGGTAGATTTTTTTATTTTGTTTATATTGTTATTAGTAAGAAAACTTTAAGTTTCCCACCTCGAAATACTTCTGGAAAAGTTGTGGTAGCCCCAAAACAAAAATTGGAGCATATTTGGTTTTTTGTGTAATACATTTTTAATGGTTGATCTTAGTGACTTAGTTGATATTATGTACAATTTTAAAGGTCATACAATTCTCTACAAATTTGCTTTATAAATTATTTTTCTCAAGTTCTTTTTTTTATTTTAAAGTTGCCCAAAATTACTAATAGTCTCTCTGATACAGTATTTTTTGATTCTTAAGGTTATTATAAAAATTAAATCGATTAAATACTAATGTTTTAATACTTACTGAGGTAACACTCGCGTTTGAAAGTACTCGTTAAAGTGACAGTAGGCCTATAGGTTCTGCCCACCAACACAATTTACTTAGCTCAAAAGCATTTGCATAGAGTAAAATGAGCTTTGTTTGAACCTTGAAGAAGAAGAAAAGAAGAAGAAGAGGAAGAAGAGAAGAAAAGAAGAAAAGAAGAAGAGAAGAAAAAAAGAAGAAAAGAAGAAGGAGACGACGAAGGAGAAGAAAAGAAGAAGAAGAAGAAGAAAAGAAGAAAGGAAGAAGAAAAGAAGAAAGGAAGAAGAAAAGAAGAAAGGAAGAAGAAAAGAAGAAAGGAAGAAGAAAAGAAGAAAGGAAGAAGAAAAGAAGAAAGGAGGAAGTAGAAGAAGAAAAGAAGAAGATAACGAACATCATTTGATTCTACTGAGGTGCTTTTGATATAAGTAAATTGTGTTAGTTGGCAGAACATATAGGTCTACTGTTCCTCTTATTGGAACATTTAAATCATCGAGCATAACCTCAGTAAGTATGAAACATTAGTTTAGTCGTTTTTATTTATATTGAACTTAGGAATTCTAAACTTCCACATTAGAGAGACTCTTAGTAATTTTGGGCAACATCAGAATAAAAAGGAAAATTTCTTGAAATTTTAAAATCTCGTAGCACTCTTACTATTTGGTTGAGAAAAACAATTTGTCAAGCAAATTTGTACAGAATTTTACGACTTCTAACAGTGTACATAACTTTTTTCGCTAAGATTAACCATTAAAAAGTTGTCATAAAACCAAAAAATGCCCGAAATGCTTTTGGTTTTTTGGCTCCCACAACGTTTCCCAACGTATTTCGAGGAAGGAAATTTAAAGTTTTCTCACTAATAACAATATGAACAAAATAAAAAAATAAAATCTTCTACCTCACCTTTTGCAAAGTGGACCCCCTTTTGGCTCCTCATCGACTGCATAAAAACATTCCAAATTTGATTCGTCTATAATTCATTTTTCAGCATTAAGCAATTGCTTTGATACGCCTATGGATGCTGTAGCATCAGAATCCAATTGATGCATAACTTTTATTCCAAAATCAAAATTTTGAGCATTGTAGCTCATAGAATCAATCCAGGTGTATCTTCTCGTTAATCCTTTTTTGTATAGGAAATAAACACGTCAACTTTATCAACCTGAAATCTAATCAGTTCTGCAACACAATGCATGCACCAGACATGTTAGAAGTGGTAATTTTGGATACAACACCTGCAGACCTTCTGCTGCTTTACACATGTTCAGCGCGGCATCGGTACCAAAAGGACGACATTGCTGTGTTTAACTCCATCAGGCCACAAAAATTCTTTGTATCGGTAACAGTTTTGCAAAATTTGATGGCTGCATTTGGATAACACTTCACAAATTAACAAAATAGATTTACACTTTTAATCGTTGATTAAACCTTTTGCAACAAAACCAATATGATTTTTGTGCACCTAAGTTGTTTTGTCATTTGATACCCAGATGGGACTATCGCCAATTTCCAATAAATAAAATCATTGTTTCTGCACAATGAATGGAATTCATTATTTCCATACATACATCAGGAACAATTCTTTCTTTTTGTAGATTCATGTGGAATTGTTTCATGTGGATACTTTTTACAGAAATTCATGTAGCGTTGGACTGCTTAATTTATTTATAGGAATGTCTGCACAAACCATAGCACATCAAAAATCAATTTAAAAATGAGATTTCTGAGACTTAGGACTTCGGCGAGCATGAGATTTAATCAACAAGAACTGTTTTGGGGTTTGGGTATTTCTGTGAAGTGCTTCAGTCTTACTGTCACTCAAAGATGTTTTGTCCTTTGACATTTTTTAAATAAAACGTAAAAGAAGGTGCACTAAAAATATACACTGAATTCACAATGTCACTGTTCAATGTTCCTCATAGATCAGGGAATAAAAACAAAGCTGGTTCAAATGTAACCAATTGACTGTTAGATCGTATAAATTCCACTTAAGATGTTTTTAACCTGAAGCAATATTGCTAACTACTCTGAAAAGTCGTACTTGCCTGTGCCAAATTCTCACTGAGCATTACCACTGCCCCATAAGGGTTAATCCCAAAGTTTCAAAGCCACATCATGATTTTACTCTAGATTTTTGGCCTCAAAAGATAATTTACAAACCATTGCGGAGGTTTGCGTGTGACAATCGGAGAAAGAAAAAGGTGAACAGCACCTCCTACGCTGGTGAAGGGTATCGAAATCAAGGGAGACCTCTGAAAGGTGTGAAGTGGGTGTGCAATATAGTCTGCTAAACGTATCATTTTCACAAACGAAACTTCCTTTGTGTACTCTACCTTGCGCTGAAAATTAACACACCAGAAGCTAGGGATGGCATCGTTGCCTTGCAATACCTTCGGTATTTATGGGCAGACTCATTTCAAAGTGATGCAATAATAATTTTAGAGAGGATGCTCCAGATAAAAATGTTGGACAATACTGTGTGATTCCTTATCAAAAACATACACGAAATATGAAGAATTAAATTAAAAATTGCAGGAAAATGAAAAAATCAGTAATATGTAAAAATATGTTCTTTAGGACAAAACATGTAAATATATACTTTCGGGCAAAATATGTAAAAATATGTATTGTCACTGTTATTTGGCAGTAACTGATATGAAAGGTGAATATATTATTGATTCGACTTCACAGAGTTACATTAGGCAAATATGTTATTACATAACTTTGCAAGCCCTTGTCAACAAATTAATAAAGAACATAATATTTTATATATGTTAATATACATATATTTTACTACTAATCACAGTTTTAGATATCCTTATTTATCTACATATATATGAAAAGATAATTTGTCACAAAATGTTAATAAGATTTTCTTGCAAATGGACCACTATCGTAATCTAAGGAAACAACAACTTTAATATTACGAGAGTAATCACCAAAGAGTTCAGAGGGTTCGATATTATGATATATTTGTGTGTAAACATGCAACAGATTTTATCTCCAATTAGATATTCCTCTGCAACCATATAGCAAACTCAATTAAAAGTTTACCAACATTCATGCATCTGGATATCTCTTTATATCTCTGTTTATATGACCTATCTAAGTGAACTCTATGGTTAATAATCTGTGGAAAAATATTTTTACAAACATTGAATTTTTGTGTGTGGGTTTACCTGCATGACCAAGAGGATTTGGTGGACAGAACTTCAGAATAATTTCTAAAACCTAAGAAATGAATATATTGTTTAAAAGAAAAATGGAATGGCTCTTGCAATTATTGTTATCCCCATTTTGTCTTCATCAACTTTCCATTCTTCACAATAAAATACATATTAGGGAAATTCGCAACCAGGTCAAAAAAGTTTCTATCAAAAATACTGAGAAAATTTGACTGACTGACAAAAATGAATGAGCTTCAAACTTTCCCCTCCGCTTCAATATTTTTGTGTTGATTCTCTTCTTTTCTCTGGAGCGGATGGTGAATAATAATCATTGCGTTCCAAGGGGTTAAGTCTTGGGTTTGTAGATCCTGAGAAAATATTTATGGACTTGTGGTACCATCTGATAAAGAATTTCCTTCATCCCACTCCCAGCAGAATTCATCATTTTCATAAAAAAATGAACTCAAATGCGAATCATTATATTTTAAATATACTGAAGAATTTGAGAATCTGAGATGCCAGGACGCTTAGACATTTAAATTAACAAAAATGGGTCAATATTTATTATATATTTATAAGAAAGGATATTTGATATGCAGTAAAATCTGCACAATGCAGAATCTCCAGGGACCAGTATTTTTTTCTGTATTAGATAAGATTTCACATTATGCAATGTAATAAATTAGAATTCACGTTTGTAAGTACGGTTTATGTTCATATTAGATAGATTTCTGCATTATACACGTTCCACATTAACCCTTTCAGTCACATTGTCCCATATTTAATACAATTAGTTTGCATATATTTAACATATTTGTATATTATTTTGTGCAAGTTTTATTTAACATATCTTTAATATTAATTTTTTGCTTAAAACATACCACTCGCTTTCTTCTTTATTTCAACAATGTCTTTCAGTGATCCTCATAAGATATGCCGATGAAACAGATCAATATAATGTGATACGTGTATTTTATCTTTCACTGTTGTATGACATCATGTTCTTAGAATCAGATCACTGTTTTTTTATTGGTGTGAAAACTATGTTCTGTCATAAACTGTATAAGTGTACCATTGTCGATTCTCAGAAGTTGATTTGAGGGCTTTGAAGTATCTTGATTTATACAGTACACCACGACTGTCAGCATAAGAATGAGCGAGTAAATGAATCTGCCGAAATTATAGTCAAAATGGATGAAGATTTTATTTGGTTTATTGGTGAAAGATCTAAAAGAAAAACTACATCTGGAGAAAAACTTCACTTAAAGAAAATGGTGAAGTATCAGAAACAAGAGGATCTACTGGGTTTAGAATGTGATGAAATTGACAATTTTGTCAACAAAACAGGTAACATATTAGACTTCTACGAATAGTTTGATTCTCTAAGGCTTTTCAATGTATCTATTTGCTTTATCTGAAATTGATATATTATTAGGATATAAGGATGAACAAACTGATCTCATAGAACCTTCACAGCCAATAGAAATTTATGGTTCATCAACTTTTGATCCAAATAAAACTTGCCCCAGGACAGTGTGACACGTAATGATGAAGCTGACTCCATATCATTTTCGCCAATACGTGGCAGAATTATTTATTCTCTCTATAAAAAACCATCCCTAAAAGTGAGGACGTCCTTCAGAGCAAGAAAGATTTGAGTCCCCAGAGAAGTTCATCCTAAGAGGGCAGCAATTATTACGCTAATTGCAGAAATACGTTACAGTTCGACGGAGTAAACCATCTGTCAGAATTTGTTATGCCAAAACTTTTATCAAATGCATAAAATGTAACATACCTTTGTGGGAGAAGAAATCAAGGAGAAGAGATTGTTCCAAAAAATTTCATTTATAACGATAATTTACATTGAAGAAAATTTGCAGTTTTTGTTAAAATTATCAATAAATATTCTTTTTTATGTTTGCGTCTTTAAGAATAATTAAAATAACTTAACATATTTCTTCCTTAAGCCTTCATCAGCAAAAAAATCTCAAACTCTCACCAAGCATAGTAGTAACAGTGTCCTGACAATCCAGAGTTTGTACACATGTGAACCAAAATTTTTTTTGGTGATCGCAAACGATAAATTAATGTTAAATTAGAAAGTATATCAAATTCTTTATCACTAGATCTAAAAAATGATGACTGAAAGGGTTAAGCAAGTTTTACTGTTGTTTGTTACCAACATCTATTAAAAAATATTCAAACTGACATAACTATTTACTTCACAGAATTGTAGTAGCACTTGATGTAGAACCTTTACTACCTAGGTAGTTGATACATAGACTCTCCTATATTACTAAAATTTAATTCTAAGAAACATTTTAACATAAAACACTTTTTTAGTACACCAACTGTAAAACTCAATCCAAGCGATCATCTATAATTTGCAATACACTTGAAAAAACAATTAAATAAAAGCACAAATTTATGGGAACAGCCACATATAATTTGAATTCAAAAATCAACAGATATTGTGATCTATGATTGCACTGAAAGTGCCATCTAGCCGTGTAACATGCAACTACTACCCTTCCTAAACCTCACACGGTTGTTGTGTGCTGCTCTTTGCTATCACAGATTACTCAAACTCAACAAAACTCTGACAAGACCAAGTTCCCATGATTGTGAGAGTCAGGGCTTAAAGGGATGTGGTACAATCTGACAGGGATTTTATAAAAATCCATTTTCAGTGATTTCTAGATTAATTGTCATGGACTGTCCCCCAGATATTTCTCATCTCACAAAAACTAAGTCATTCAACTTCTTTTTAAAGTAGGCCTACTCCAAAATGTCATGTAATGTTTGGAAGCTCATTCCTAACCTTAGCATCACTAACAGCAAAAGAATTGTTACAGACATTTGAATAAGGTTTTAGAATTTGCATCAAATTGATTACCAGGTGAATATTAGAAACTTTTGTGGGAAACACCTTTTCGAACATTATTTAATAAACTTTCTTTCTTTCTCTGACTCTCCAGATTATCAAAGTCAGCTATGAAATATTAAAATTATCCCTTAAAAACAGTCATAGAGCAAAATGCACTGCTCTTTGCCCGTCTAAAGTTAAACACGATTGTAAATTGCCTAGAAATTCATTATGGTTAACTCAAAGCAGAAAAACATGTGTTAATTCTTCCTGACAAGACAAGAAATAGCAAGTTCTCTAAAGATGTCTCTCCTACGCACCAAATCATACTCCACAACCTCAGCAGCTTATATTCACAGTGATTTTAGACAAATAAAAACTCCTTCCCCAAGCACAATCCCCACACGGTGTCACTACCTCACTGTAATTTTTTCTACTCACCAGGAGAGCATGAAAGTTCATCAGTCTCTTCAGATATAATGGGACAACATTCAACACCCGGTGGCCAAGGGTCCTGCAATACAACACTGAAGTTAACTTTGAAGGTCAGATACATGACACACTTTGCATTTCACTTTGAAGTTCAAAAACAACCACAAAACTAGTTTCATTATAATTTTGTACAATGTGGGAGATGGAACTATGGAACTGACTGTCGGGTGGTAACTTTTCCATGGCAAAGGCAGGTAGAGCGCTAGTCAGATATGAGAAACGTCAGCTTCTGCCAATTTTAGTTGCAGAAGCCGGCTGCGCTAGCCGAATTCGGTTACTACGCTCTGTGAAGTCACGAAGGTTAAGCGAATTCGAGACTTGCGGGTTCTTGGTTGGGTGACCGCCCAGGATCCCCGGGATCTAACGTCGTCGAGCCCCTGGCCAAAGGGATAAAAGGCACTGGCTGACTATGACGTGACGAGACTTTACTTGAGATTATTGTTACGGAGGATTACTCCAGAAATAAAGCACATTAATGGAGGATTACTCCCCAGTGCAAAGCGCTCAACGCTCCTTAAGGGGCTAGGAGACGCGTTGCGTCAAGGTGTAAATGCAAGGTGTGAAAGCAGTCCCACATGTGCAACCTTGGGTTTCGTGTGTAGGCAAATGGCACAGGCCACTATGCCCAGTACCCTGTCTCGATTAAACATAAGAGCTTGATACACCATAATCGGTAGTGGATTTTTTATTAAGGTCCAGACATCATACCAGTTTTGCAACAGGTGTGCAGTTGGCAATACTTCACCATTGGCTTGCTAGCTATCAGTCGCAAAGAAAGATCTCCAAAAGCATAGTTTAAAGAAAATTAAAAAAAGAAAAGAAATACAAAAAATTCAGAAATCTTACAGCAAGGAAAGCCCAGGACTTCCCTAATTTCAGGGAAACAATGTCAAAAACAACACTCAATATACTGTTTCAGAGTTTTTGGTTGCTTAACAATCTGTAGGTGAGAATGTTTTTTTTTAAGTAACAAAATAAAGCATAGAAAAGATAAAATTGTATTTATAGGTGTTCACTCATTTTATCATTTATATACTTTATTTTGTTGTAATTTTTTTTCTTACCTACGGATTTTAATGTACCTGGTAAGGTAAACATACCGGTTCACAAACTACTGTGCTTCAAAAATAAAGTATGCAGATCAACTGTTTCAAACTGATTTTTAATGGACAATTATAGTATTCATATAGACTCCTAATTGAATGAATGAGCTAAAATGCCAAATATCACGAAACTTCACAACTGACAATCATTCAAATATTTATAATTATATAACACTTGATGTGTTTTCATGAAAACAAACACAGTACATATTAAGCATAATACTCACATCATGTTCCTCCTCAACCTCTTCTTTTTTGACCTTTGTGGACTCAAGAAAAACTGTGACAGGTGGCTCCAGCTCCTACACACACAAAACAAATATCATCCATCATTTCCTTTCACTCAATTTGCAGATATTAAGACATTTTAAGATCATTTTTCCTCTGAGAAAGATACCCTCTCAAGCATTTAAAATTAAATCAAACCAAGAGTAATAAATGTGAAAATCTTACTTCTTCATCGTCTTCCTTCATAATCACACTCTTCATAGTGCTTGCTTTATGTAGGTCCTATAAATAAATAAATAAATAAAAAACAATAGAAAAAATTAACAATGTTACAGATAAACAATCACATACACTAACAATAAGCAATTCAAAAGCAACACTAAAGGTCCCAAATTGTGCTAATTTCATCAATCTACTGACCGCCCTCAAAACAATGCTCCATATTCTAGTGTTGAAATGAACTCCACTAATGGGAAGCTGTAATCCTCACCTTGCATTCCTTCTCAACCTCTTCACTCAAGATCTCTGTGGGCTGCAACAGACCTCTGGAAGCTGGCACCAGCTCCTACGCACACAACACAAACATCATCCACCATCTTCTTTAACTCAATTCCCTTCCATTAGGACACATTTTATTAACAAAGAATGTTCTCCTCTAAAAAGAAAGCTACAGTTTCAATTAATAAGAAAAGAAACAATGGATGTGAAAATTGAATAATGAAAACAAATATTCAGATCAATGACAAACTCATCTGCACAAGTCTGTCAAACCACTAAATTACAAATCCTACCTCATAAACATATTTGAAAGAGTAATTTTCAGAAACATCCCCATAAGGAACAAGGATTCTGTTACTCTAAACGCAGATCCTCACAAAACAGAAATATACTTGGCCTCCATACTGTAATTTTTGCACTCTTTCATATAAGTATGCTTGTAGATGTGGGAAAAAATTTCAAGACTATTCACTCAATAACTGAAAATTAACAATACATTTTGGAAATATTTGTATTTTTTAAATTCTTTGTCTAATATAGTTCAATACATTGCTGTTATGAAGATACATCAGCCTTTAGTTGACATAAAATTGTCATTAAGTTTGAATATAAATATTGTTGCAAAAAAATTTCTTTGCATTTTTTCAATTGTCAAACGTAAAAACAAATAAAATTTTTGTCTCGATAAGCATACAAGTACATTTATTGATGGTTCAATTTATTAAATTATAAAAATTGTCCCATACAATAAGAACTTACATTGTGAGCCCTGCAAGGCACCTGAGCATCCACTTCCCATTCTGGTAATGCACAAAACCTTTTATACCTTGGCATTGCTTTGGTTAAGAAAACCTAAACCGACTAGTCATTTACATTATAAAGCACAATTACAATTTAAATAAAATATAAATGTTATTAGAATTGTTTTCCTTCCAACACTTCTTTAGTAGACCACATTAAAAATATGATTGAATCTGATGAAATAAGATCATTACCAGTAATATAGTCTTCAAAAATGCCAAACACGTAACTAAAACAAGACTATCAGTTAATTAATCTCTCAAAACCGGAATATGGAAGTAGAACATGGTTTTCTGTATGCTGCTTCATTGACTAGAAAGAGTGAAAATAAAAGGAAAGGAATACTTTGATTCTGGAAATTGCAAAATTCAAAAACGTGTTTAAGTGAAAATACATTTAGAGTCCTGTTAGGCTTCACAATGCTCTTCCATGGTGGAAACAAGGTCACAGACTTCTGCCTCCACAATTAACATGAAACAAACTTCAGCCTGGGCAATGCATCTTCAGTTTTCATTGAAGTCTTAAAATATCACAGCACAGGAAAACACATTAAGCCACAGCTACAACCATAAAAACAATGAAACCAAATAACCCTATTACACTGAAGTTTAATCAAACTTGCTTTCAAACACAAAACAATAACGGTAATATACTCGTGCTGAACACCACACAATCATGTGCCCCAAAGATTTGATGTTTCCCAATCCACATCCTTCGGTTTCATCATCACTACCATGTTTCTTCCAGATAGGCAGTGACACAAAGTAACACAGAGAAATGTCATATCAAATCAATTTTCAAGGTAAACCATAGAGATATTAAGCGAATGCAACTCACTATGGGATTGGCTTCTTTAAAAATCTCGTGAGGTTCTTCTTTAACCTGAAGTCAAAAGAAAATGGCAATAATAAACATTTCCGTCGTACATCCCTACAAGAGCTTACTAGTCTGCTACCGAAGTAAGGATTTTCTAAGGTTTGCATTAATCTGACGTATTTGCAAAATGTACAAATTAGAAGCATAGCAGTTGCCCTAAAAATTAAACAGTAATCTTACCTTTTCTACTTTCAATTTATTTTCCAACAAGAGATCTTGTCCATCCATTCGTAACAACGTTCGATAAACGCGAAGTGTTAATGCTTGTGAATATCTTGTCGAATTCTTTAGCAGTGGGAAGAAATAGCGGGTGTGACAGCGCAAGTACAACAAAAAAAGAGCCAAGCCTGAGCACAATTGATTGTCAAATATATTTCTTCAAATATGATCCTACACGGTCGAGAAATTATGACAATAGTAACCAGTAATTCTCTTAAAGGTAAAACTACTAACCTCTATTTAAATAAACAACAAAAAATAAACAACCCTACTGTAGCTAACTACAGTATACTTGTTTTTTAACGTGGCATCAGAGAGTATAATCTTCAAAACGGAAAAAGGCATTACTCTTTGAGTCTTTCTTCGTCCTGCCGCAAGATGTCGCATAATCGCGACAGTATCAAGTAGTGCAGATTCAAGTGACTCTAGCGGACCGAGAAAGACGCAAAAGTCGTTCCTTATTGCATCTTGAAGATAATAGCCTCAGATGCCACGTTAAAAAACAAGTATAGTATGGACAATTCTTCCGTAACAGTCATGATCCAACTAGGAAAAATCATCGTCGACGGAAGCAAATAGAACATAAATTTGTATACAAAAGTTATCAAATTGGAAGTTAACCACCACAAGCAACCAAAGGAACGTGATCATGGCCTATGCGTACGCAGGGATGGTCACTGGCGAACATGACAAATCTCAGAAATATATATAAAAAAAAAAAATGAGAAAGCGCATAAGGAAAAAAAATAATTAAAGTTCTTTGCTATATTCTGTCACTGTTTTAGTTCTTTCCTTGCATCTTTGAATATGATATCGTTCAAACTGTTCACCACACAGGGAGCATACGCTTCGTGATGATGTGAGGTTGCGCAGATTTTGTGATGGAACCCATGAGTCGGCCGTCTTGTGATCACGTGCCTCAATTCCTGATTTGTTTCCATCCATTTTCTTCCCATCATAGCATCTGTTGAGTAGAATTCTGCCCATATTTCTCTTCTCTCCTTTATTCTTTCTTAGGTAGAGGTGAGTGAGTGAACGGGTCGAGTGGTTCGAGCGGATATCGTAGCGGAAACCATTGGCACATAAATGATAATTCTTTCCATTTAAACAAGCAGAGGCTGTACCGGCACAGACTACAAACGGTGAAGCCTTCAGATAAATAAAGGTAACGCGCGGCATAGCTTAAAAGCCATAAAAAGATACACACACGGCGAAATTTTGAACAACACGAGAGACGGTTCAGCCAGGCTGCCAACATAAGAACGATCGAATATTCGTTTAGGAGACGTCAGAGATCACAGCGGCAGTGGTGAGGAACTAAACAGTGCTGCTAGAATAATAGAAAATGCAAAAGATTACAGAAAGCTGTCACCAGATTACACAAATAATGCCCGTTATGCAATCAAGAGGTAGACGGAAACGAGGCGGCTGTAGAATGTGATGGCATATGTCAAAAATGGCATCACCAGACATGTGCAGAATTACAAGGGCAACTCCATGCGCTCAAGGCGACACATAAGAAAAAATCCAAACTTCTATGGATGTGTGACACATGTGAAAAATATTTTAATATATAAAAAGCACGAAGATCCATGCAGAAAGAAATAGAAAATATGAGAAATGAAATGAACAAGAAGATTGACATGCTTGCAACAAAAATAGGAGAATTAACAGTGGTTAATTCAGTCCACAAGAAGAAACCCAATGCGCCGAATGCAGCAGAAACTCACAGGCGCCCAACAAGTGAAGAAACCAGTGTTACGGACCTGAATAGCATCTCAGTGATTGTACAAGCGGGTAATCAGAAAGAGGCTATACACACCAAACAAAAGGATGTCTATGAAAACGCATACACCGATAATGCCACACATAGTCTGTCGAATGAAGCACAAGAGAAGAATGGAACACTAAAAGAAGATAAATCAATAGAAAGCGAAGAGCCACACTCTGATGGATTTAAAATAGTGGAATACAGAAGAAAGTATAAGAAGACGAGAGACCACCACGAAAACATAATAAAAACCGCGAAGGAAGGAAGACTGAAAGCAGGGGCACAAACAGCCTGGCTGTACATTGGTCATCAGGACCGAAGCACCACAGCGGAAGATGTGGAAACCTTTCTCGCCGGGCAAGGAGTAAAAGACACATCATGTGAACAATTACAGACCAAAGGAATTCACAAAGCTTTTAAGATAGGAGTACCGCTAACGCAGCTTCCGGAAATAAACAATCCGGAATTCTGGCCACAAGAAATACGAGTGAGACGATTTCGCTTCCACAAAGAACACAGATGCACGGGGTCAAACGCAATCAGCAGTCAGAAAGAACTCCACAATAACCTAACCAGTCAGGTCTCCATGCTTCTGTGGAATGTCGGGGGACTTAACAGCATCTTAGAGATGAATACGAAAGAAACACTAGAAAATGATATAATAATTTTCACAGAAACGTTCATCACAGAACCATTAGACATTCAAGGATTTTACAACGTACATGCGTTAGCAAAAGAAAGAGGAAGACCATATGGAGGAGCAATAGATATTGTACTCATCAATGGAAGGGACCTAATACCCAAAACTCAGGAGGCACTATGGACATCAACAATCACACCTCTCAGAAAGCACATACCAATCAAAACTACATTAATGCTGAAAAGATCAGGACTACAACCTCACACAGGCACTACAAATCAAAGATTTACAAGGAAAATCAACACGGAAACCCTAGAAACACTAAGCTCTAAAACCATACAAATTCAAAAAGAAATAAGAGTTAACAACCTGGATGCAGCCGCCATCGCGCTGAAAGAAGCCATCACGTCCTCAGCCGTACCCTACAAGGAGAGAAAGTCACAAAATTGGTTTAACAAAGAGTGCAACGCAAAATAACCCTGAAGGCTTTACGCAAGATAAAAAAGAGTAACTCAATCGAAGACCTTGAAAACTACTCAAAAAAAAAGAGAGTACAAGAAATTACTAAAAGAAAAAAGGGAAGCCCACATAGAAAAAGAAGCGATGCAAATAGCGGAGGATGCATCAAAAAGCCCATTCAATGCACTGTCCTGCAAAAGAAATAAACAAGGCTAAACAATTCAAATGAGTACATGGGAAAACCACTTCTCAGACATCCTAAACGCTAAACTCATAACCTCATGCGCCGAAACAAACCTAGAAACAGAAAACATCATTAAAGTAACTAAAGTGAGACAAATAATAACGAAGACAAAAAACAAGAAAGTGGCTGGCCCAAATGGATTATACAATGAACATATGAAAGCTACGGAAAAAGAGTTAATAGAAACGTGGACAGAGATGTTCAACAAATGCATGGAAAACGAGAAATACCGAAAGCATGGAGAAAATCCACCATAAAATTATTATACAAAGGAAAAGGGGACACAGATGACCCCAACTCGTACAGAGGAATTGCACTCGAAAACAATGATTTCAAACTATTCTCAAAATTAATCACGGAGATACTTGTAAAAGAGACGGACTACCTTATTCCAGAACAAAAATACGGATTCAGAAAACAGAGAAACGCTCTCCAGGCGATCAGAAATTTATTAGACGAAATAGAAGAAGCCCTGAAACAGCCAAAAGGAAAGTACTACGCAGTCTTCCTTGACTACACAAAGGCATTTGACCTTCTGAACAGAAAAAGGGTATTGGAAAAGCTCGCACACATGATAGGAGAAAAGCACAACATCACAAGGATACTAGAGAATGTTTTGGCCTACAACAAAGTAAACAGAGTAATGCAGGGAGACCCAATAAGCCCCATTCTATTTAACATACTAACCGCATACATAACAAGGATGAGCACAATCAAGAAACATCATTACACATTTATGCAGACGACATGGTGCTAGGCTCAACCAGCCTGCCAAGCCTCCAACAAGCCATAGATAATTTAGAAGCATGGATGGAAGAAAACTACCTCCAAATCAATGAAACCAAGACAATGCAGATGACCTTCCGAAAGGGAGGAAAAACAGCAGCAAATGAGAAAAAATCAAGAACAAACATCTCGAAATAGCTCAATATTACCGATATTTAGGAATAACACTTCAGACAACAGCCAGCTCATTCAAAATTCATATCTGAGAAAAAGCAGCAACGGCGATTAGAGCCACGTACTCAATAAAAAATATCCACAAACTGTCACTAGAATCAGCAATCAAAATATTTCATGCAGTCACTAGCCCAATCATAACATACAGAATACAATTAATATGGGAAAACGATCAATTGCTGATCTAAGGTCCATAGAGAAAACCAAGGCAAGATACCTGAAGAGAGTCACACAATCGAGATTAGTATATGAACTGACCAGAGAATCGTTCTACATTGAGGACTTAAGATACCAATTACTACTACCATCCAACATGCAAAGCGCACAAATGCTAGAAGAAATCTCAGAAATAGATACATGGGTTTTTGAACGTGACGGCTGAGGGTAGTATCTCTAAGATGGAATTTGGCACGACTTTTTGAGTAATTCTCAGTGCTAGCGCTAGAGTCGCTTGATCTGCAGCACTGCTTGATGCGGTCGCGATCATACGACATCATGCGGCAGGACATAGAAAGACGCAAAAAGTCATGCCGAATTTCATCTTGGAGATACTACCGTCAGCCGCCAAGTTGGAAAAACCCAGGTATTATGCTATTTTTCTGTTTCTCTGGAAGGTACCAGCTGATGACGGTTTCATCAAATCAGGAGCTTATATGCCGCCACAGTGGCATCACTAATGTGACGTTGAAGCTCCCGATTGGACGAAACCGTCAAAAGCTGATACGTGCCAAGGGCAAGGTCCAAAAAATCGCACTATATAAAAAACTATATACTTCGGTTTTTATAACAAGGAACGGCTTATCTTTTTTTAAAATTTGTTGCATCTACTTTGCAACGGGTCTCCAAGCCCCTTGGGGGGCGTTGAGCGCTTTGCGCTTCTCGGAATAATCCTCCCATTACTAACAGCGCTTGTTAATATTGTCTGTCGCGTCTCGTCGCAGTCGGTTGCCAAGATGACCGCCAGGTAGCATCTCCGCGTACGCGCCTCCTACCGCGCGCTCCTGCGTCACTATCCAGCGGCCAGAATTAGGAAGGAATAAGGATAGGGGTAGGGTTTAGGACACTTCACAGGGGTTGGACTAGCCCTTGTGAAGCAGCCGAACTCGTTTTGTTGGAACAAATTTTACATGAGATTCGACGGGAATCGAACCCGGATCTCAGTGGTGAAAGGCTTGCGACTTTGCAATGAGCCACGACTACAGACATCTTCATGACGGAATCTGGCCGACCTTTTGCGTCTTTCTCGGTCGTGCTGGTAGATATCAAATAATTCAAATTGGTTCCGAAATAACAAATTAATAGTAAATGCAAAGAAAACGGTTTTAATGCATTTTTCTATTTCAAATGAACACTCCATTGAAAATGAACGGTGTACCATTGACTGATGTTAAGGCAACACTTTTAGGTCTCTCAATTCAGTCAAACCTTAAATGGAATGTCCATTTAAATGAATTGGACACAAAATTAAGTTCATTATGCTACGCGTTCAGAATTCTTTCAAATTCAGTCAGCCCTAATACTGCTCGTTGTGTATATTTCGCGAATGTTCATTCCCGCCTGAGATATGGCATAATATTCTGGGGAAATACATCTTATAGCTCCCAGACTTTTAGATTACAAAAAAGAATTGTACGAATAATAACCAAATCCCACCCACGTGATTTTTGTAAGCCTCTCTTCATTAATCTAAGAATTTTATCGTTACCTTGTCTGTTGATTTACGAATCGATTTTTTTGTCAAAAATGACTTGCTTAAGGGCGGGAATATATTTTCAGAAAATGCCGATCTATAACACTCGACGTAGAAATCATATTCATCAGGTGATAGTATCAACAGCTCATTACAAAAAATTCACATACAATACATGTACATTATTTTACAACACTTTGCCAGATGACATTAAACGATTAAATTCAATAGAAAAGTTTAAATCCCAAGTGAAATCGTTTCTGCGGCATAACTGTTTCTATAAATTAGATTCTATACTGAGCATCACAATGAAAGTAACATAAATTTTAACAGTGATATTTAATGTATTATTTACCATTGAACTGTATAATTCTAAACAATACGTAACAAGTATTGTATTGCAGCTTCTGGGTCAATGACCCCCATCTCGATCAGGTCTTTCGTCCAGTTTCCCTGATCCATTGAGCAAATGCTGAGATGGCCCCTTGTTTTGCTTTTGGACATATATGTAACTTTATTATGGGTGCATGTCTTCTAGAATTTAGTGGGAAATTTAGTTATTCAAATTATCGTTTCCGTGTTGTCGCAGCAGGAAGTATTATTCCTTGACGAAGGACATCATGGATAAGAGCCCAAAATTTATTGCTGATTTATCCCTGAAAATAGATTTTATTACACGGGAGCGTTTTTTTTTTCATTCAAAATTCAAGTAGCATATGACTTAGTGTAGCGATCACAGAATTTTGAAAACGTACACCGAATTCACTTCTCCCCATAGGACGTCATACACAGTTTAACTGTTTTTGACGTAAAATAAATAATAATAAATAGATGTCGCATGATCGCGACCGTATCACGCAATGCTGCAGATCAAGCGAAGTCTAGCGCCACAACCGAAAAATACGCGAAAAGGATTGCCATATTCCATCGTGAAGACAAATCGTCCTGTGCCATGCTATAACAACCGAAGTATATTGCGTTAGGCCCGCAACAGACCACACCGAGAGTTGCGTTGCCAGAAATGTGTGACGGGAAATGTGGAAAGAGGCTGCCGAGGCTGCGTCCACACACTAGAAATAGGTTATTCGATGTCTTGAAATAACTCTATGCACTAAAAGCCGAGAGTGGGACAGCAGTTAGCTATGAGATCACCTGCGAGTCCCATTTCTTGTTTTATTAAATGCTTTTACCCGTGCATTCCTTGTTTTGTTGCCATAATCGTACATCATCTGTTTAACTAGTTCGAATTGTCTAAAGAGAAATACATTACTGCATTGCATACAAATCATTATTTAACGTAAATACTGGAACGTATGTGACTTTTAAGGGAGGAGTGCAATCTGTGCATATTTTCTTGAGGTCCGTAACTCCCCCTCATCTCCGATTTACTGTATTTATTGGTTGAATACTTATGAATATTTATGAATAAATTTAAAAATCCATAAATTAATTCGTAAATAACGAATACGAATTAAGGAAACAAAGAATTAATTAAATTATTTCAAAATACCCCTTAAAATTTCTTACTTCAAATTTTTATTTTTATATGGCTCATTATGACCGGGTTTCATTCAAGTAAGAATATCTTTCACAAAGTTTTTTTCTTGTTCATTCCCGTTTAAAGAGAAATTTCAAGTGCATAATAAACCTGTTGAGGTTTCGAAATACTGGTTGTTTATCGTGTCTTTTACTGCTAAATATTATAACCTCACTCAGTTCTACGCACTGTTTAGTGTTTTCGTGCTGCAGCGAAGGCCTAAATGTCATATAAACGAATAGTAGTACAGAATGTCACAGACTCTTTCGAAGCAATTTTTTTGTTTCCCTGGCGTGGACTGGATTTAAGGTCTTCCTCCATTCTCTGGGCAGGTGCCATTTATCGTCACCGAAAGTACATTTTCTTCACGTTTTCTTAACTATTCGGTAACTTAATAGTATAACCGAAATATAACTTCAAGAATATTGAAAAAGAGTAAAATCTCGTCCAAAATAGATAATTTCATTGAAAGGTTTGAAGCCGTTTTTAAGAAACAAACTGTCTAATTTCATTTTTAAATTTAATATTTCCTCTGGCCTTTTAATATTATTAAATATAAATTCAACGTAACCCGTTCCAAATTTATATAAGAATATGGGCGCCAGGAAAATATTACGTTAATTCAATTATTAAAATTACTCTTCAACTGCTATTTCCATTAAATTAATATCCGGCTAACTGGGTCGATGGGTCTTATAAGAAATAATTGCTATTGCCTACTAATAGCCGATTATTCGATCTGCCATCTGTACAGAGTGGCCGAGGAATCTGATAAGCAAATATACATTTCTAGCTACTCATTTGCTGGAATTGGCTAAATGAAAATCATCTGTTCTATTCACAGAAACTTGTAAGTTTATTCAATGTTCTTTGGTAACAATACGAAACTTTCGGTCATGACCAGTCAGTCTCAAACCTTATATTGTAGTACCTGCCTTTGCGTGCTCTCGACCGATGTCGCCGCGTAGAACCATTTTCAATCTTCCCCGATGTCGATGGCTCCAAGTCCAAATACCATCTTCTTTTCTTCCGTTCTGGCACAAGTGTACTCAAGTCACTGATCCTCACCGCCTCATAAGTTGATAAGACTTAATTAATTCTCCTTTTAAAAGTTCCCAGTTCTTTCAACGCGTATACTTTAAATATTGAAGTTCAGCGAACTATATCTGCATCAAATACTTCCAGTTCTGTTGCCGACAAATTCACTTAAGTTCACAATTCTAGCTGCTGCACTCGAAATATTTCCAAGTTCCGCACATTACATCAATATTCTAAGTCCAACAACTATACGCTCCAAAGTAGATGTTCACAATTCCCAAATTCCCAACATCAATTGTCTACACACGATCCGCACAGCACCACGGCATAAGTCGGAATGAATCCATATTCCCCTCTTTCAGCCCTTCAAAACTCGGTCCATACATTCTGTTTCTTGTGAGAAAAAATTCCATGCCTAGCCAATCCCTCAATTACAAATTCAACTAGCCGCGCCCCAGACTGTCATTGCTTTCTCGGCCAATCCCCAAACAGTTTACTTTATCAAGCCGCGCCCCGTGGTTCAAAGCAATGAAGTTTGTTGACCTTAACGACAACTCGTCTACCGTTCCTCTGCCGCCATATTTACAAATGTCTATTCTTACAATTCACCCTATTTACATTAAATGTGACGCAATACAAGGTCCCACATATTGGTATGTCACATTGTAAATGATAGATGCGGGACTTGGTGGAATTTTGCGGGAAATAATTGAGCAGAGAGGACTTATATTTTGTGTGCGTAATTCTATTTGGAACTTTGAATAATTCTGGCACCGAGAGTGCGCAAATCGGACTTGAAAATACAGACGTGAGAGCAGGAAAGAGAGGCTCGAGACATATCTTGTAGTTTAGGGGGTGAACTTCATGTTTTATCGCGTTGAAAGTTGGAGGAATTAATTAGAAGAAATAAACTTTCATGTATCGTGGATTAAGCAAAACGTGGCAGTTTTGGAATTAGTGCCCATCCGTGGCGAAGAATAGGGAAGTACGTGAAACAATTAATAAGTTGAGGAGGGCATTGACCCGGCAGCGGACCGAGAACAAGATACAAGAGAGAAGATTCGTCGGAGCGGTGGATTCTTCCTGGCCTCATCATCCAAGAGCGCATGGATATCTAAATTAGTAAGAATAATAGCGCTATAGACAATTTTTACGATCGGTCATGACAAAGGTGACATTTTATGTTAAAAAGGATTAAACGATGAATAAACATATAACGTTCTAACGTTCAAAAGAAAAGCAGATTATCATTTCTTTAGCATCTTGTGCAATCCACAGTTTAACAATTTCTTTTCAGAAACAAATTTCAGATTCCTCGCTTCTTCCGTATGGAGAGCGGATCGAATGATCGTTTGCTAGGAAGAAAGTAAGTACCGGCGACGATTATTTTCGTAAGAACCCAACCGGCAGAGCTAGTAGGATAATTATTTCCCTTTAGATGTGTTTGCGGGAAATTTAAAATCGCAACCCTTTCCTGGCGCCCAAAAATGATATAAATTCGGAAACCGGTTGCAGAAATAATTTAACAGAAACGGAGAGCGTTTCAATATATATATATATATATATATATATATATATATATATATATATATATATATATATATATATATAGAAAGTCGTGTTAGTTACACTATTTATAACTCAAGAACGGCTGTACCGATTTGGCTGAAAATTGGTGAGCAGGAAGCTTAGAGCCAGGAGACGGACATAGGATACTGTTTATCCCGTTCGACAGCGTTCCTGTCTGAGAACGCACGTTTTTGCACGCACGTTTTCGCGTGATTTCGCATGTTAGCGGTCATTGTTGCCTGTTGTAACCCATTGTTGTAACGCCGCACTGATAACAGAAGGCGATAATGATAGCCGCCTTTCATTCGCCGTTATATCTATTTATAGTCGTGTTAGTTACACTATTTATAACTCAAGAACGGCTGTACCGATTTGGTGAGCAGGAAGCTTAGAGCCAGGAGACGGACATAGGATACTGTTTATCCCGTTCGACAGCGTTCCTGTGTGAGAACGCACGTTTTTGCAGGTACGCAGTGCAACAAGGATAGTACAGTTTCTCACAGTGAGTGCGACGCGAGAAAAAGATGGGACCGGCTGTTAAGGCGGAACAGAGTTCGCCGGGTCAGCTAGTATATATATATATATATATATATATATATATATATATATATATATATATATATATATATATATATATATATATATATATATATAAAAGAAAGCCGTGTTAGTTACACTATTTATAACTCAAGAACGGCAGTACCGATTTGGTTGAAAGTTGGTGAGCATGAAGCTTAGGGCCAGGAGACGGACGGATGCTGATCCCGTGAAGCGTTCTCCGGCGCGCCGCACACCTAGCAATATACCTTTTTAATGGAAATAGTTCCGACCTTTGGCGCGGAAGCTCTGGAATGTCCCGTTCACGGTTTATCACACCTTTGGAAATATTCCGACCTCGCGGTCTGAATGTCGCACGGGTACTCACGCTTCGGCGATTGGGGAACACGTAACCTGGACCTCGGCCAACGCAGTGACCGACCTCGGCTGCTTATCGCTGCGAACGGCTGCTCGCGCCGCGGTGACGCTCGGCCTCGCCCAGCTCGCTGCGCTATACGCTCGCCGGTCCGCGCTGCTCCTTGGCTCGCTTGATGCTGCCTCCGTTCGCCCGTGAAGTAGTACAATTTTCTCCGGTCGTCCCGTAGAACGGCCGTGCCTCTACGCCCGTCTTCCGTTCCCAACAAACTTGCTTCTTTGGCTGTGTTGCACCAGGAATGTCGCCTCAGCCTTCCGCTTTGGCGATGCGGCGTAGTTGCGACGTAATGATCGTATACTCGACCCTTCGGCGATCTCTATCAGACTGTTCGGCGGTTTGTCTCAGAATGTTGAAACAAAAGATTTAGGATACAGTGACCACGATGCACAAATTCTTACCATTATAAGAAATGCGATCACTGACACAATAAATAATACACGTATGACTAGATTGTTTACTAAAAGTAAAATTAAATTATTCATAGACTACTTGATGCAGGAGTCATGGGAAGCGGTTTATAATACTGTTGATACAAACGAGAAATATAATTCTTTTTTTTCAACTCTTTCAATTCATTTTAACACTTGCTTTCCTCTTCAAAAACGAAAATTAAATATTTCACGGAAAAGCAATTCTTGGATAACACAAGGGATTAGGACATCTTGCAAAAACAAGCGAATTCTTTCTTTCATTTCTAAACGTCATGACGTATCTCAAGATTTCCTTATCTACTTTAAAAAATACAAAACATTGTTACGAAAAGTCATAAGGCAGGCAAAAATCATGAAAAACGATCAGGATATTTTGAACTCAAATAATAAAACAAAATCAATGTGGAATATAATAAAAAATACTACCAAATCAACTAGAAAACCCGTAGAGAATGTTGTTTTAAAATATAACGATATAAATGTCAACGATCCGGCAACAGTGGCTAGTCTCTTTAACCAATACTTTTCGAGAATTGCTGCCGATCTCACTAAGGGTCTTCAGGCACAAAATTCAAAAACAGACAGTGCACCCAAAATTTTAGACACAATGTTCGTTTCCGAAACTTCTTCCTATGAAATTCTCAAAATAATCGGTAAACTAAAAAATAAATATTCGTCCGGTTTAGATGAATTCCCAGATTCTTTGTTAAAGACTTGTGCGTATGCCATTATACACCCGTTAACTCACATATTTAATGCATCTTTATGCACTGGAACGTTTCCAGATATTTTCAAAACAGCTAAAATTAAGCCGCTCTTCAAAAAAGGCAACAAAAATGAAATTCAAAATTATCGGCCCATCTCTCTTCTATCAGTTTTTTCAAAAATATTAGAGAGACTTTTTTACGTACGAATGGAAACCTTTCTCACTAAACACGACGCGCTTTCAGATTGCCAACATGGATTTAGAAAATCAAAATCAACGGAAACAGCTATATTTTCTTTTCTTAAAGATGTCGCCTCATCATTAGATCAAAACGAGGCACCTATTGGATTATTTTTAGATCTCTCAAAAGCTTTTGACATCATTGATCATGACATTTTACTTTCCAAATTACCTTCATATGGAATCCGTGGTATTGCTCTAGATTGGTTATGTTCGTACCTTAAACAACGATCTCAGAAAGTTGAAATACCTTACTGGAATGATGGAACATTACGTACGCACCTTTCCGACTCTTTGCCCGTTGCATGTGGAGTTCCTCAAGGATCGATTTTAGGCCCTATTCTGTTCCTACTTTACGTAAACGATATGCCCTCGACGATTCGAAACGGAAGAACGGTTCTCTTTGCGGATGATACGAACATCCTTTGCAATAAAGAAACCGTAAATAGTACAATATCAGATGTTTCAAATTGGTTCCGAAATAACAAATTAATAGTAAACGAAAAGAAAACGGTTTTAATGCAGTTTTCCATTTCAAATAAACAATTCTGTGCTCCATTGAAAATGAACAGTGTACCATTGACTCATGTTAATGCAACAAAATTTTTAGGTCTCTCAATTCAGTCAAACCTTAAATGGAACGTCCATTTAAATGAATTGAACACAAAATTAAGTTCATTATGCTACGCGTTCAGAATTCTTGCAAATTCAGTCAGCCTTCATACTGCTCGTTGTGTATACTTCGCGAATGTTCATTCCCGCCTGAGATATGGCATAATATTCTGGGGAAATACATCTTATAGCTCCCAGACTTTTAGATTACAAAAACGAATTGTACGAATAATAACCAAATCCCACCCACGTGATTCTTGTAAGCCTATCTTCATTAATCTAGGAATTCTACCATTACCGTGTCTTTTTATTTACGAATCAGTGGTTTTTGTAAAAAATGACTTGCTCAAGGGCGGGAATATATTTTCAGAAAATGCCGAAGTCTATTACTATAACACTCGACGTAGAAATCATATTCATCAGGTGACAGTATCAACAGCTCATTACAAAAAATTCACATACAATACATGTACCCTCTCCCTCAGAAAAAATGTCGTTCAAAATTCTATCTTCCACACCGCGCCGACAAACTTGGACACCCCTCGGCCTGGGGGAGGGCAGGGGGAGGGACGCGTTGACCAATCGCTAGCAGGTAGAACAACAGTTGTCTGTGATTGGTGCAACATCCCAAGGGGCAGAAAGAACGCTGTCTCACGGGGAGGGGGCTAGTTCGTTTACGTACGAGACGGAAATATCGTCATATTTCGCTGCCGAAGGAGATAGTTTGCCTGCGCGTACGCCACGACGAAAAAACTATTTCTAAGCGGGGTTTTCCGTCCAGAATGATTGTCTATAGACCAGTAAATATTTATCATTTTAGCAACAATTATTCTAACTTTTAATAATCCATTTGTAACTCCTGACAAACTGCTATTTTGAGATATTTATTTCAGGCACAATTTGCGGAGCCTTCCCAGCCGTTCTAACGCATATTTCGAATTTGTTTATAAAATTATAAATTGTTGCAAAATTGTTAATTCGCGGTTTTTGGTTCTGGGACATCGGGAGACTCTCGCCCCTTTAGATTTGCAAAATTTGGAAATTGTTTATAAATTTGCAATTGTTGCAAATTTTTTTATTGTCTAATCTGAATGGCGTTTAAATGTGATGCAAAATTCCGGAATCCGTTTGGTGCTATTATATCTCGTTCTCGAGATATATGTAATTGTTTATAAGAAATTAACATCTTAGTAGACCCCATTTGTTTGCGCTTAATTCATTCGCGCTAGCAGAATAGCGTGGGATGGGCATACTGAAAAAACAGTTCTCCAATGCCGCGCTTTTGCATGCCACATACGCTTAAAATGCACTTGCTTGTAAACAAATTCTGTGGCCAATTTAATTATGCTAAATTCGTATTTTTACGGCGAGTATGAGCATAACTTTTATTTGGTTTTTATATTCTCTTTTAAGTCCTACAATTTGCAAGTCGATATATTTATCAAATAGGAAAGAAATTGATTATAAAAAAATATTTTTCAAGGTGCATTACGCCCAAACAATTGTTTCTGTTTTTCTATCAAAGGGATGTTGATCGACCGAATAACTGTATTATTATTTTTTTTAAGTCCCCTGTTAACACCGAGTGTCAGAAACTATTTGTTCCTCTTGTCTAACCATTACCATTAGAAAATAGGGAAACATATTGCTTAGCTGTTTGCTATAAACTGCACTGGATTGGATGAAGGTAGTGTTAAGGTTTTCAAATACAGAAATATTCAATTTTGTGTTTTGAAAGATCACATGAGTAGAATCACACATAACAATATTTACACAAGTATAGAAATTTCTAAATAAACGTATATAAACTTTAAGTTAATATTTTCAATTCAATTTATCATTCCTTTCTAAAACTGTTAACTTGATGATTTCATTGTATAATATTCAAATCAGAGCTTTATGTGCTAAATCTACGCATTGTTAATACATATTATTAAACAACATTAATATATTTATTATACATTTAAAAGGCTTTTAGATTGGCGAACGTTTCAATGAAATTTCATGAATTCCTAAATGCTAGAAAATAAATACTTGTAAAATTAAATAATTGTAGCGTGTAAAAATATAACAAACTCACATATTTGGTAAAACGAGTAAAACGATTACTAAAAGAAAACAAAACAGATGTTATAACAATTCAAAGAGATTTAGCGTTTGTTTACAGTTTAGTAAGTATCAATGCACAAACATGTCCCAGTGAAAATACATAGAACGAACTTGGTGGTCAAGTGATATGACCTTCCCAACACAGACTACATTTCAGTGTCGTCAAAATTCGAAGGTGGTTTGTTGGCCGCCATTCTACGAATCTATCAAAACCTTGAATTTTGCACGACCATCTGTACAGGGAGAACGTAGCAGTTGATTAAACGGAAACGGGCCATTCGAGGTATCTAATGTGCACTCTTTGAAAACGTTTAACCATTATAAACTATCCCTAAGAAAAATATCAAATAAACAATGTTAAAGGTCACCAGCTTAACATTGCCTTTACTATTTGAATGTTTTCAACATCCCCAAAACCAACAGAAAACCCATGTTTTTACAGGTTATTATAAAACCAATTCAATAAATATAAGCATTTATTCACGTTATTATTTTAAAAACACTCAAATATCTACGATGTTATTTGATTCATGTCTTCATCGAAGATCTGAGATTAAAAAACTGATAAGCAGAGAAAATTAAAGTAATTTTGAGTGATTGATGAAGTTGAATGATCAAATGAAAAACAATGTTTCTTGCTTCATATAATGCTATCGTGTTTAACAGGCATGAAATTACATGTGATACCTATATTTAAACATCCAAACTAATGAAAATTTTCAAAATTAAAATCATCAATAAAACGTTGATTCATCAGCAAGGATTATACTATTAAATACTTTTTTGAGATTCATGTGCTCCTGTGTGATTAACGTAGTAAACGTGATTCGTATGATCCAGTTTCTCAGAATAATACAAAACCTGCTAGACACATGTACTAAACATAATAGTTGTCAAATAGTTATTTACGACATGAGTATCATAAGATATCTTATTACAATACGAAATTGGAGAATTATCAAACAAGACTCTTTAGCCGGAATTGTTAACCAATTGAATATTGTAATATAATGTTACCATTTGAATATCATAGAAAGTAAGACGCAATCTGTGAAAATTCATGTGAACTATAATTTTTCTTTAAATTTTACTCCTTATCCTGCGAAAGATGTGTGACAGTACTTATGATAACAGTTCTACTGCCGTGGGTTTAATTAATTAGTTTGCAGTACGCAAATTATTGTTTTTGTTTTTAAAGAAGCATGGATATACAGAGTATCGGGGAAGGAAACGTCGAGAGTTTGAAAAAAGCTGTTTACAAAATTTTAATCATACTTTGTCTAATAAACTACATACATATTTTGAATGGCTGAGCTGCAATAAACACGCAAATCTTGGTTTGAAAATACGATTTCTACGCAAAACTTTGCATTCTAGAATCATGTAAACAGACCAGAAATATGTAACATGTTTATTATTAAAAATAGAAAATTAATATATTAGTTCAGAAAAAATTAACCGAGAAATAAAAAAGCAGTCGAACTGTGAAAATTGAGTGCTTTTTTATTTCTAGGTTAATTTTTCTTTCTGATCAAATGTATTCATTTAGTTTGTTAATCATAAACAAGTTAGATATTAATGAAGTGTTTATATGCTTCTACAACGCAAATAGTTGCCTAGAAAACATATATCCAAACCAACTTTTGCATGTTTATTGCGGCTTAGCCTTTTGGAATATCCGTGAGTATATATTTATGAGACAAAATAAGCTTAAAATTGTCTTAACAGCTATTTTTCGAAGATTCGACATTTCTTCCCCGAATATCCTGTATATAAAAGGCTTGATTTCTGTTGGTACGCGACGGAACGGCGTTCCGGTTCTTTGGAAATAATTATGAAATTATATTTTATATAAATAGCTATTGCTATTATATTAATAATTAATTCGAGGCGCGTTTCGGGGCCTAAGATTTTATAAATAAATGATATATGTATCATAATAACTTTTATGACGACACTGTTTACTCACCTAAATAAAGTTTATCTTACTATACATACTATTTAGAAAGTGTTTTATGTTCAAAACAAGTGTTGCCTCAACAGCATATATTTTCACTATTATTCGTAATTGCTATGCAATATTCAATACGGACTATGTGAATCTGCAAAAAAGAAACAGACAAGACCTACTGCAGCTGAAAATATTTTACACTCGTCGGGATTCGAACTCGGGTCTTTAAAGTTATCTCATCTAACACGGTTCCCCCTCACCACCAGGTACACGACAAGGTTACTTCTTTTCCGATGAGAAAAGAAAGTGAAGCATTTGCAGTTTAAAAAAAACAGGGTGTTCAATTTATCTTAATACAAGATCTATTTTTAAAAAGAGATTTCATTAAACAAAAATCTCTAGGTTCATATTGTTTTTCGACAATGTTATAAAGATCAGTCGGGGCTAATATTATACAGTAGAAAATTGGGGTTAATGTATTACACTTTAAGAGTTGTTATTTATTTATGTCCAAAACTAATAAGAAAATGACTAATGATAGGAAATATATTCTATTAAAATGACCAATAGCAAACACTCAGAATGTAACAATATTTGTGAGGAAAAAAATCAAAACTAAAATGCCTAATTTTTCCAGTCAAAAATTTTACCGCCGTGATATAATCTTTTGATGTTACTTCGTTATTTTTTATGACGCGATATTTTTGAAAATAGGTTATCATTAAGAAAGAATTAATATTTTTTTCTGCGTTAAAATAATGCAATAATATTAATCGTGTCATGATAATCGTGTCAGCCTCAAATTTTTGGGGCTAATATGAAACAACTTAAGAGACAAATGTAATACGGGTGTCGGGGCTATTTTGATACACTAAAAATTAACACGCAGACAACTGGAAGGGATTTTTTTATGTTTAATATAACAACAAAGGCACTAAAATTCCGATTTGATGTTGTTAAACTATCAAAGTGTTTATCTGAGAAAGAATGAGCAGGCGACAATTCATATAGATTTCCTCGTTCTCCTCCCTACCCAGTACACGGTGATTCACTTATGATTATCAATTGGCGGGAGCTTCTACTGTTTCAGAGCAGTTACTGATTTTTCACTGGAATCACAAGGAACCAGGCCTACAATAGGAGCTGACACCATCCCTTCAACTCCAGATATCAACTGTTATCATCCAGTACTTTTGAGACAATACTGTTGGAAAAAAAAAAAACAGTAGCCCTCCAAAGAATAAGGAAGCGGTTAGACCCAATAGCAGCAATCATTACTAGTGAAGAGTGGATCATTACTAGGAAAGAGTGGAGTGTTTAATTTACATTAATTTAATATCTCTTTTTAAAAAGAGATTTCATGAAACAAAAATCTCTAGCGTTAATATTTGTTTTCGACAATGTTAATAGGTATTTGTTCGCAATTTTCGAAAATTCAGATCGTTCGCCCAAAATTGAACGTACGCCACTTTTAAACATTTTGTGCTTCGAGGAATAGATTTACAGAAAAATTGGAGCTCTTTTTGAGGAAATTATGTAAATATGATGGGGTTTGGTGTAAAGTACCTTCAAAATGAAAAGATTCGTTTCAAATTCGAAGATTCATAATATTAGCCAGATCGTTCAAGGAATATCCATTTTGGTGAAAATTGTGTTTACTTTAGGCTCTAGAATTACTCACACGAAGACGGATTCACAAAGAGGTTTTTTGGAAAATCACTTTTTCGGGTTCAAAAAACAAGCGTTTTGACAGCCTTGTGTATAGAAAATAAAATAACAATACCAACAATCCACTTTTCTCGAACTAACTACTTACAAAACGTGTTTTCTGTGAAAATTTCGACACTTCCTCATACAGCATTACGTAATTCTCTTTACACGTGGAGGTAAAAATATTCCAGCGTTACTGGGATTTGAACTCGGATCCCCGTAGTCTGTAGGTCTGGCTCGACCGCACTGTGCTATCACAGATATTTCTCAATACGCTGTCCAAACACACTTATTACGAAAAGAATAGTTACGTGATATTCATTGCACTAGGATTTTTTATTAGTGGAATGTTCTACATGTGTCAAAGGTATCAAATTCGCAGTAATAATTCAAACGATTACAACCCACGCAACTACATAGCTCATTTTACTTAGAAATATTTTCAACCAGAAGCCGTGGTCTTTAGAACCCTCTGTGGAAGTCGTTCTCGGTCTTATCTTTCGGCGAGTATGGCCAAGGTTGAATTACGTCACAGATGAAAGTTGCGATAACGCTAGAGCTCTACACAGCCGCACTTGCAGACGTTCTGAAGCCAGAATCGCAATAGGGGCATTTTTATACGTGATTCTTAAAGACATTAACACACTAAAATAAGTAGTGGCGCCTCAAAACACATGCTTTATGTGATATTTATAATGGATACGAATGATTATAACTATACAATTAACCGCAAAATTGTGTCTACCCGCAAAAATTATTCGCCGTGGATGAGATTCGATCTTACGTGCCTAAGCTTCTCCAACAGTGCGCTTACCCGCTATACCACATAAACTCTTTTAACTTTTATTTCTCACAAAGGTGATTTTAAACTGTCATGTATCACAGATTTGACTAAAAAAGAACGTGCGGCGTTTAGATGCTTGTGTTAACTACAGACGGACAGACAGACGCCAACATGAGATCTGCACCATTCTCTTAAACGTTCTTGAGATTATGGAAAAAAAATAATTAACACCGTTGACACCGCTTTTGAGAAAATTTTGAAAATATCTCTGGGGCTTTATGTAAAGTACCTTCCAAAATTAAAATATCGGTTTCGAATGAATGGGAGCGTGATATCAACAAGATCGTTTGGGTATTATCAATTTTGGACAAAATCGGTTGAACAATTTAACTCCTAGCGTTATTCGCAGACGGAAGACTGATAGACAAACGTTTTGCCGTCATTCAATTTTTCGGTAACAACGATCCACAAAACGAATTCTAGCTACACAACGCGTTAAAGGATTTCACCCTAAATTTAGCAAATAAATTTATTCACTTTTTCTTTACCAGGATGGGACGGTTTTTCTGCCGAAAATTCGCCGTATTCTGGTGCACTATTACAACACCTTTTCTTCTTACGACAGTAAGTGCGAGAAAGTAAAAATCAATAAAAACATTTAATCCTTTTTTCCACCCCCATTTCCGTCTTCCTAAAGGCGTAATAAAATAGCCTGTCCAACATAAAATGTATTAACCCCTATGTTATTTTTCCTAGTTTACCAATCCCCGTCTCAGTACGGGGGAGTGGAGGCAAAACTAGGAGAAGAAAAATCCCACACCACTAACACCTGGCTGTAGAGTCCCAACTGGGACAGGCAGCTGAAGAGAGCATCAACCTCAGAAGTGTCGGCATTGAGCGCAACAATGGATGCTGTGGGCAGCAACAATTGACGCTGCCAAAATTGGACACATATTTGCTTATCAATTCCTGTTAAAATTGTTTTGTTTTTCAGTTAGCATTGCTGTGATTAAATGTTCTTATAAGTCTTGTTTATGGACCACTAATTCGTTTTTCGAATACATAAAATTATTTTTGCCCGATCTCAAGATATTCTAAAATCATTCTTAAATATTATATTTTCTTTTAAATGATGATCTACAAGTACAACCAAACAAATCATAATTAGTCTCTTCATAAATAATTAAGAAATTAAACAGTTATAGATGCCCCGGAAAGCAGTAAGCCCGCTAAAACATTTCATTTTCGCTGCGAACTCTATTTCAAAATCTATTTTAATTTGCTACTTTAGTTATTGAAAAAGGTAAAATAATTTGGAAAGTAAATGAATGAATACTATTATAAATACGTATTACCTAATGCATATCTGCGTATATATATATATATATATATATATATATATATATATATATATATACTTCTCGACTTTAAACTTGATTACAACATTTTATTGAACGTAGAGATATTCTAACATTAACGTTAAGTAAATAAAGGCCGGTATTACACTGTAAAAGATCTTTGTCAAAGATATTTTATAAAAGAAATATGACAGTGTAATAGCCAATATTTTATAAAAGATTTCTTTTAGAAAATTTCTTGGATAAAATGTAGTCTCCGGCTTCCAAGTTTTATCATATTTGGTAACATGGCGTCCGATATAGGGGTATTGCTTCAACCAAAGTCATAATTGCTGAGTGCGAGTAATTAGAATGTTTATATAATACTGTCCATCCGAACTACAAAAGTAAAACCAAACGAATTAACGTTTGTAGGACACATTTTCCCGGGAAGTAGAAAATATGGTGTTTGGAAAATGCCCAGTTCAGGAAGATAATTTTTTTAAACTTCCCTATCAGAGGACTGAATTTCGAAAGAAGGAAGAACGACAAAGAAAATTGAATGTTTCCTCATCCATCCTCAAATAATTCTTCATTTCGAAGGTCTTTAATCAATGCTTCACAATGTGCGACCCATAACCTCACCATGGCGTTGTTTTTAAGCCTCACCCTCAAACGTTTTCTTATTTACCTTTTGCTACATTAGCATTAAACATAGATTAGTTATAATAAAACATAAAGTAGCAAAACACAACTATTTGTGCGTAATTGATTGTAAATGGCGAGCAAACCTACATAAAATTTGGACGAAATGTAATACGCTCATCAAATTTCTTTGTCAAAGTTTTCTCATCAAAGTTCAAGGACTGCCACAAAGTTCTTTATCAAAGATATGTCATATAACTTTTATAGTGTAATACCGGCCAAAGCCGCCGTATGTTATATCTTTCCCATTCATGTCGCCAACAATGAACTTCTCGGAAACACATCTCAAATATCCATAGTTGAATATTATATCAACAAAATATCAAATTTTTGTAATAAATGTTCCTTCAAAATTCCGGTATTTTCTGTTTTTCTTTCATGTTATATTTAAATACTATTATTAAGAGAGAAAACCTCATTGAGATAATTTCAATTAAATCAATGCAACTCGAAGAGCAAACGCTCGTGCGATTTGAAGAATAAACGCTAGTTTCTTTCTGTACTTAGAATTCGTCTTGTATATGAGTTAGGGCACGGGGATACCAAAATTTAAGAAAACGTTCACAGAATACATTTCTCCCTACAGTACATTACACACAATTTTTAACTGTTTTTGACATTAAATGAAAAATACAGCGTCGTAATAGCGCCTTGTCCGTCCCGACAATCATCAGAATTCAAAAGAAATTCAGAATAACAGCTTGTCAAACGAAGCGGGGGAAATTCAAATTTGCTATTTCAAAAATTGTAAAATTATCTAAAGTACTTATATTTTTAAACAATTGTACGTGATCTTTATTAAAGGACTGATTATTTGAAAGGAATATTTGAAGATCTGTTTTTGATGAACACATTTCATTAAGGAAACAAACTATCTTCAATACTTAAGTTGTAGGAAAACGGCGAAAAAAAAATGTTTTCTTGCATTTTTGGAAAAATTCAGTATGTGGACGAAAATCATCTCCGCCATCGTCTTATAGCGTCCATTACGCTATCCGGCAATAAAATTTAAAATTTAACCAGAAAAGTTCATGTCATTTTTAAATTTTTGAAAATGTTTCAGGGGCTTCTTGTAGAGTAGCATCCAAATATAAAATATTGATTTGAAATTCAGGAGGGCTCGACATCAGCCAGATCGCTTGCGGAATATCAACTTTGGAGAAAATTGCCTGAGCAGTTTAGCCGCTAGCATTGTTCACAGAAGAAAATACGTTTTACAATTAATCGTTTTTTTTTTTTGTATTTACTACCCACCAAACCTGGCTTCTGGCTACACCACATGCTAAGGGGATTTTATTCTATATTTATCAACTGAATTTATCCACTTTTTTTTGACACCAGGGCCCAGAAATTACAGTTTTTTGTGTCGAAAATTAGCCGATTTCCTCCGTAGAATTACGTAACATTTTACTTTCTCGTATACGCACATACATACGGAGTAATATACCTAGTATAGAGAAAGTTATGTAATGCTCCGCGAAAAAAAACGGCGAATTTTTGGCAGAAAAAATGTATTGCCGGGCCCTGAAAACAAAGGAGTGGATAAATCCAGTTACTAAATTAAGAGAAAAAATCTCTAACACGTGATGTAACCATAATTCCTGTTTTGTGGGTCTTTGATGCCAAAACACCAATTGAAAGCAAAACGTCAGTCTGTCTGCGTCTGTCCGTCTCTCCGTCCATCTGTGAACACTACTAGCGCCTAAACAGATCGTACGATCTTTTCCAAATTGAAGAATCCCTTGTCGATGAGATTCTAGTTGAAACTTTGAGATTTTAAAAATCATTCTTTAAAATTTGAGAGTACATTACATGAAGCCGTCGGTCATTTTCAAAAGTTTCTCAAAAACGACCCCAAATTTTTTCATTAAATTTCTTCTAAGAATAGAGTAAAATACACTTATAAAGGCGACATACGTCCTATGTCCACGGTAAACTCTGAATTTTCGAAAATTGGAAAAGTTTGAATTTTTTCGGCGTTTTCCTACAACTCTAAAATTGAACACAGATTTTTCTTTCAAATGAAATTTGTTGTCCATGAATAATTCTTTCTATAAGGTCATATAATTTTTTTTGAAAATTACAGACAGACGAACAGACACAAGAACAGACACATCAACAGACACACGAACGTACAGGCTTTTCGTCGTCGTTCGATTTTTCTGTATCAACGACCCACAAAACATTGGTTTCGGGCAACACGAGTTAAAGGTTTTTTTCTACATTTCACAACATTAGTTAACCCTTTTTACGTTACCAGGACCCGGCATTAACTGTTTCCCCATAGATTCTAACAATAATATTCGAATGTTGATGAAATAATGCCTTTATTATGATTTTCCTATAGATTTGTTAAGAATACCAAGTAAAGAACAGAAGATTCCTTTCTTATTGTATTTCATTTCATATTGTTAATAAATCTCTTTTTAATATTTACTGATTATTTCACCTTTGGAATTGATTGAAAATTTTCGTTCAATAGAAACAATGAAAAACAATTTTTTCTTCCTTTCTGGAAATTATGTGGTAAGAAGAAAAAGTTTTGTAATCATTCGCCGGGAGACGGGGATTTTTCGACAAAAACCTCTAAATTCCGATCACTGGTCACGACAAAAGTAGATAAATTTTATTCTTGTATATAGTGCATTACGTCAATAGGTTTGTAGACAGAATCCATGTTTTGTGGGTCCTTGTTATTAAAAAATCTATTTACGACAAAACGTCTGTTTCTCCGTCTGTAGTTAACACAAGCATCTAAACGCCGCACGTTCTTTATTAGTCAAATCTGTGATACATGACAGTTTAAAATCACTTTGCGAGAGACGAACGTTATAAGAGTTTCTGTGGTATAGCAGGTAAGCGCACTGTTGGAGAAGCTTAGGCACGTAAGATCGAATCTCATCCACGGCGAATAATTTTTGCGGGTAGAAACAATTTGGCGGTTAATTGTATAGTTATAATCATTCGTATCCATTATAAATATCGCATAAAGCATGTGTTTTGAGGCGCCACTACTTATTTTAGTGTGTTAATGTCTTTAAGAATCACGTATAAAAATGCCCCTATTGCGATTCTGGCTTCAGAACGTCTGCAAGTGCGGCTGTGTAGAGCTCTAGCGTTATCGCAACTTTCATCTGTGACGTAATTCAACCTTGGCCATAGTCGCCGAAAGATAAGACCGAGAACGACTTCCACAGAGGGTTCTAAAGACCACGGCTTCTGGTTGAAAATATTTCTAAGTAAAATGAGCTATGTAGTTGCGTGGGTTGTAATCGTTTGAATTATTATTGCGAATTTGATACCTTTGACACATGTAGAACATTCCTCTAATAAAAAATCTAAGTGCAATGAATATCACGTAACTATTCTTTTCGTAATAAGTGTGCTTGGACAGCGTGTTGAGAAATATCTGTGATAGCACAGTGCGGTCGAGCCAGACCTACGGACTACAGGGATCCGAGTTCAAATCCCAGTAACGCTGGAATATTTTTACCTCCACGTGTAAAGAGAGTTACGTAATGCTGTAGGAGGAAGTGTCGAAATTTTCACAGAAAACACGTTTTGTAAGTAGTTAGTTCGAGAAAAGTGGATTGTTGGTATTGTTATTTTATTTTCTATACACAAGGCTGTCAAAACGCTTGTTTTTTGAACCCGAAAAAGTGATTTTCCAAAAAACCTCTTTGTGAATCCGTCTTCGTGTGAGTAATTCTAGAGCCTAAAGTAAACACGATTTTCACCAAAATGGATATTCCTTGAACGATCTGGCTAATATTATGAAACTTCGAATTTGAAACGAATCTTTTAATTTTGAAGGTACTTTACACCAAACCCCGTCATATTTACATAATTTCCTCAAAAAGAGCTCCAATTTTTCTGTAAATCTATTCCTCGAAGCACAAGATGTTTAAAAGTGGCGTACGTTCAATTTTGGGCGAACGATCTGAATTTTCGAAAATTGCAAACAAATACCTATTAACATTGTCGAAAACAAATATTAACGCTAGAGATTTTTGTTTCATGAAATCTCTTTTTAAAAAGAGATATTAAATTAATGTAAATTAAACACTCCACTCTTTCCTAGTAATGATCCACTCTTCACTAGTAATGATTGCTGCTATTGGGTCTAACCGCTTCCTTATTCTTTGGAGGGCTACTGTTTTTTTTTAAATTTTTTTCCAACAGTATTATCTCAAAAGTACTGGATGAGAACAGTTGATATCTGGAGTTGAAGGGATGGCGTTAGCTCCTATTGTAGGCCTGGTTCCTTGTGATTCCAGTGAAAAATCAGTAACTGCACTGAAACAGCAGAAGCTTCCGCCAATTGATAATCATAAGTGAATCACCATGTACTGGGTAGGGAGGAGAACGAGGAAATCTATATGAATTGTCGCCTGGTCTTTCTTTCTCAGATAAACACTTGGATAGTTTATCAACATCAAATCGGAATTTTAGCGCCTTTGATGTAATATTAAACATAAAAAATCCCTTCCAGTTGTCTGCGTGTTATCAAAGTGTATCAAAATAGCCCCGACACCCGTATTACATTAGCCTCTTAAGTTGTATCATATTAGCCCCACAAATTTGAGGCTGTATATATCATGACACGATTAATATTATTGCATTATTTTAACGCAGAAAAGAATATTAATTCTTTCTTAATGATAACCTATTTTCAAAAATATCGTGTCATAAAAATAACGAAGTAACATCAAAAGATTTATATCACGGTGGTAAAGTTTTTGACTGGAAAAATTAGGCATTTTAGTTTTGATTTTTTTCCTCCCAAATATTGTTACATTCTGAGTGTTTGCTATATGGTCATTATAATAGAATATATTTCCTATCATTTGTCATTTTCTTGTTAATTTTGGACATAAATAAATAACAACTCTTAAAGTGTAATACATTAACCCCAATTTTCTACTGTATAATATTAGCCCCGACTGATCTTTATAACATTGTCGAAAAACAATATGAACGCTAGAGATTTTTGTTTAATGAAAACTCTTTTTAAAAATAGATCTTGTATTAAGATAAATTGAACAACCTGTTTTTTTAAAACTGCAAATGCTTCACTTTGTTTTTGCATCGGAAAGGAGGGAATCTTGTCGTGTCTTTTTTGCAGGTTCACATAGTCCGTATTGAATATTGCATAGCAATTACGAATAATACGTGAAAATATATGCTGTTAAGGCAACACTTGTTTTGAACATAAAACACTTTGTAAATAGTATGTATAGTAAGATAAACTTTATTTAGGTGAGTAAACTTAGACCATTCACTTTGATTCTCTAAATTAAAACTTGACGTAACTGAGAACAGTGTCGTCATAAGAGTTATTATGATACATATATCCTTTATTTTTAAAATCTTAGGCCCCGAAACGCGCCTCGAATTAATTATTAATATCATAGCAATAGCTATTTATATTTAATATAATTTCATAATTATTTCCAAAGAACCGGAACGCCGTTCCGTCGCGTACCAACAGAAATCAAGCCTTTTATATACAGGATATTCGGGGAAGAAATGTCGAATCTTCGAAAAATAGCTGTTAAGACAATTTTAAGCTTATTTTGTCTAATAAACTACACGGATATTCCAAATGGCTAAGCCGCAATAAACATTCAAAAGTTGGTTTGGATATATGTTTTCTAGGCAACCATTTGCGTTGTAGAAGCATATAAACACTTCATTAATATCTAAATTGTTTATGATTAACAAAATAAATGAATACATTTGATCAGAAAGAAAAATTAACCTAGAAATAAAAAAGAACCCAATTTTCACAGTTCGACTGCTTTTTTATTTCTCGGTTAATTTTTTTCTGAACTAATATATTAATTTATATTGTTAATAATAAACATGTTACATGTTTCTGGTCTGTTTACATGATTCTAGAATGCAAAGTTGTGTGTAGAAATCATATTTTCAAACCAACATTTGCGTGTTTATTGCAGCTCAGCCATTCAAAATATATATGTAGTTTATTAGACAAAGTATGATTAAAATTGTTTAAACAGCTTTTTTCAAACTCTCGACGTTTCCTTCCCCGATACTCTGTATATCCATACCTCTTTAAAACCCAAAAAAATAATTTGCGTACTGCGAACTAATTAATTAAACCCATGGCAGTAGAACTGTTAACATAAGTACTGTCACACATCTTTCGCAGGATAAGGAGTAAAATTTAAAGAAAAATTATAGTTCACATGAATTTTGACAAATTGCGTCTTACTTTCTATGATATTCAAATGGTAACATTATATTACAATATTCAATTGATTAACAATTTCGGCTAAAGAGTCTTGTTTGATAATTCTCCAATTTCGTATTGTAATAAGATATCTTATGATACTCATGTCGTAAATAACTATTTGACAACTATTATGTTTAGTGTATGTGTCTAGCAGGTTTTGTATTATTCTGAGAAACTGGATCATACGAATCACGTTTACTACGTTATTCACACAGGAGCACATGAATCTCAAAAAAGTATTTAATAATATAATCCTTGCTGATGAATCAACGTTTTATTGATGATTTTAATTTTGAAAATTTTCATTAGTTTGGATGTTTAAATATAGGTATCACATGTAATTACATGTCTGTTAAACACGATAGCATTATATGAAGCAAGAAACATTGTTTTTCATTTGATCATTCAACTTCATCAATCACTCAAAATTACTTTAATTTTCTCTGCTTATCAGTTTTTTAATCTCAGATCTTCGATGAAAACATGAATCAAATAACATCGTAGATATTTGAGTGTTTTAAAAATAATAATGTGAATAAATGCTTATATTTATTGAATTGGTTTTATAATAACCTGTGAAAACATGGGTTTTCTGTTGGTTTTGGGGATGTTGAAAACATTCAAATAGTAAAGGCAATGTTAAGCTGGTGACCTTTAAATTGTTTATTTGATATTTTTCTTAGGGATAGTTTATAATGGTTAAACGTTTTCAAAGAGTGCACATTAGATACCTCGAATGGCCCGTTTCCGTTTAATAAACCGCTACGTTCTCCCTGTACAGATGGTCGTGCAAAATTCAAGGTTTTGATAGATTCGTCGAATGGCGGCCAACAAACCACCTTCGAACTCTGACGATACTGAAATGTAGTCTGTGTTGGGAAGGTCATATCAGTTGGCCACCAAGTTCGTTCTATGTATTTTCACTGGGAAATGCTAGAGCATTGATATTTACTAAACTGTAAACAAACGCTAAATCTCTTTGAATTGTTATAACGTCTGTTTTGCTTTCTTTTAGTAATATCAACTCGTTTTACCAAATACGTGAGTTTGTTATATTTTTATACGCTACAATAATTTAATTTTACAAGTATTTTCAAGCATTTAGGAATTCATGAAATTTCATTGAAACGTTCGCCAATCTAAAATCCTTTTAAATGTATATTAAATATATTAATGTTGTTTAAAAGTGTGTATTAACAATGCGTAGATTTAGCACATAAAGCTCTAATTTGAATATTATACAATGAAATCATCAAATTAACAGTTGTAGAAAGGAATGATAAATTCAATTGAAAATATTAACTTAAAGTTTATATACGTTTCTTTAGAAATTTCTATACTTGTGTAAATATTGTGATGTGTGATTCTACTCATGTGATCTTTCAAAACACAAAATTGAATATTTCTGTATTTGAAAACTTAACACTACATTCATCCAATCCAGTGCAGTTTATAGCAAACAGCTAAGCAATATGTTTCCCTATTTTTTAATGGTAATGGTTAAACAAGAGGAACAAATAGTTTCTGACTCTCGGTGTTAACAGGGGACTTAAAAAAATTAATAATACAGTTATTCGGTTGCTCAACATCCCTTTGATAGAAAAACAGAAACAATTGTTTGGGCGTAATGCACCTTGAAAAATATTTTTTTATAATCAATTTCTTTCCTATTTGATAAATATATCGACTTGCAAATTGTAGGACTTAAAAGAGAATATAAAAACCAAATAAAAGTTATGCTCATACTCCGCCGTAAAAATACGAATTTAGCATAATTAAATTGGCCACAGAATTTGTTTACAAGCAAGTGCATTTTAAGCGTATGTGGCAGGCAAAAGCGCGGCATTGGAGAACTGTTTTTTCAGTATGCCCATCCCACGCTATTCTGCTAGCGCGAATGAATTAAGCGCAAACAAATGGGGTCTACTAAGATGTTAATTTCTTATAAACAATTACATATATCTCGAGAACGAGATATAATAGCACCGAACGGATTCCGGAATTTTGCATCACATTTAAACGCCATTCAGATTAGACAATAAAAAAATTTGCAACAATTGCAAATTTATAAACAATTTCCAAATTTTGCAAATCTAAAGTGGGGAGAGTCTCCCGATGTCCCAGAACCAAAAACAGCGAATTAACAATTTTGCAACAATTTATAATTTTATAAACAAATTCGAAATATGCGTTAGAACGGCCGGGAAGGCTCCGCAAATTGTGCCTGAAATGAATATCTCAAAATAGCAGTTTGTCAGGAGTTACAAATCGATTACTAAAAGTTAGAATAATTGTTGCTAAAATGATAAATATTTACTGGTCTATAGACAATCATTCTGGACGGAAAACCCCGCTTAGAAATATTTTTTTCGTCGTGGCGTACGCGCGGGCAAACTATCTCCTTCGGCAGGGAAATATGACGATATTTCCGTCTCGTACGTAAACGAACTAGCCCCCTCCCCCTGGGACAGCGTTCTTTCTGCCCCTTGGGATGTTGCACCAATCACAGACAACTGTGGTTCTACCTGCTAGCGATTGGTCAACGCGTCCCTCCCCCTGCCCTCCCCCAGGCCGAGGGGTGTCCAAGTTTGTCGGCGCGGTGTGGAAGATAGAATTTTGAACGACATTTTTTTCTGAGGGAGAGGGTACATGCTGTGGTTCAATTTTAAAATATCGAACAGAATGTACACAATATACACGAGTTTAATTTTCTTTACATACGTATACATACTTCACACACTTGTGATAAGCCAAGAACCCTGGGTTTAGTTTTAATGAACTAAGGGACATCCAGCGTTAGTAATATCAGCATTGTTTCAAACTCGGAAGTCAAAGAATAGCTGTTAGGACTACCGATCAACTTTAATATTCCAAGCTTGGTGTTACAACGTTGTGTGGATGGACACGGCCCCGAACACATTATATGGAAAAAGTGTAGAGACGGCTTTGATAGCTATGATCTTGTGAAAAGAGGCATCGGATCATTCTCTAGAAAAACATTGAAGCGAACGCACGTAAGCGGTTGGGGAGGTGTGAACGGATCTTCAGCATAGGCTGGGTGTAAATGATAGTAAGGCGGGAATTTATGATTAGTTTGAGGTTTGAAAGCTTGTTATTCCTTAAGTAGTGTTAAATTGTAATTGGAATTTTAATTAATGTAGTAATTGGAATTTCGGAAAAATAGACTCCGTGTTTCGAGGGTATGTACATTAGGGAAGCTCCGAAGATGGAGAATTTTCAATTAGTATCTGAATATAGTCAGTTGCGAGTAGATGTTTCATACGAAACACAAATAGGGAAAGTCGCGAGCTTGTATTAATTTTGTGGGAAACATTAAGTTTTATTAATAGCAAATCGTTGGGAACATTTGGAAGATTTTTAATTTAGGCAAGAACGCAAGAAATGGTGTAAAAAGGATTCTATGAACAACATTCTACTAGTCAGCCAAGAAGCCGTCTTATCAAGATATTATAGAAGGCTTACGAACTATAGTCAAACCCGTACGGTGTTTTACTGTTCTATATCGAAAAATAATTCTCATGAGATAGAAAGGAATTGTAATACACATATAACAATAAATGTTAAATTTTTATCGTTGAAAAAAGACTGATAATTTATAGTAGTTGTCGTCAATCTAATAATTGGTTTCAATCCATAAAACTTCCAGGAATCGTGATTCTGTATAGAATTACACGTCCACATGCAACAGGTAAGAAGTAGTATATTGTATGTCGAACCCATGCTTAAGTTGGAAGGAAATTTCCAAATGGGGGTCAAGAGAAGACAGCTATCGTGGCGTGGCCGGGCAGAGCATGGCAGGGAGTAGGGCGGAGATGGGATACAATGGAAGATATAGAGATAGATCCCGCCGCAGGGAATGAAAAGATTGAATTCCTCTTCCTGTATAATAATTTACTGTAATAAATACCCGAGCAACGCCGGGTACTTCAGCTAGTGTATATATATATATATATATATATATATATATATATATATATATATATATATATATAATACCGTATTTTAATACCTAGAGCAATTTCAATAAAATGCATATTACTTATTGCGGGCAAAATAATGCTGTGGGATTATATTTTCACAAACAAAATGAATATGCAACCCGATAAACATCTAATGGGTAATGGACTAATGGGCTAATTGGGTATCGTCGGATAAATACAAAGTAAAAAGAATGTATATTTAGTGTATTTTATAATAACTTTAGTACCATTCTTTCGTTACTCCTTTAACTTACGGAAAATCAGCAAATTTGTATAGTATATTTTAAATGTTTTAGGTTTGCTGTTCTTCAACTGTCTTCTCAATTGAAATCCGAATAATACATATTCATCTTTTTCTGTATTGAAATTCTTCTGTCAATAGCAGAGGGTAATGTAATTTGTTTTTAAAAAGTGGAGAAAAGTATGGTAAATTTATTCAAAATTCTGAACGTTAAAAGAAGGGATTTGATTAGCAGGAGGATTTTGTGCAATTCTGCTTTTACCGAAAATTGTGTAAACGACCTTTGATTTTAATCAATAATGTCACTTACCTCATCTCGCAGAAAAAGTTGCGAAAATTGTATTATGTATTATTATAATTTATTTTGTTCAGAAGAGAAAATGGATGTGAAGAAGTTGTATTAAAGTAGAATCATTCTTTAAAAAAATATCTGAAACCCAAATTATTGTCCGCAAAAATTCATTATCCCATTATGAATTTAGAAAACGTTTCATGCGTTCTATTTTGACCAATTTGTATCTTGGAGGTAAATCAAAACATCTTTCTTAAATGTGCGCACACATCCGCTTTCCAATATCCATACTTCCTTGCGTCCGAAGGAAGTAAGCATTTGCGTTTCAAAGCCAAATCCTGTAGGATCTGTCCATTCCGGTGCGGCGAACCGCAGCAACCACAGCCTCCGCCAGATCGGAGTTGTATCGATCGGTCGAGAAATTCCATTACACCTAATGAGACAAATATTTGAAGTCGGCCGCATACAGCGCGGCCAAACACCGCTTGCATAACTAATCAGCGATACCGGTGGATTACGCCGCCGCAAAGAACGAAGCGGTCCGGCGCCGGCCGTTGCCAGGGAAACGGCGGCAGCGAGGCGCGGGGAGAAGCGGAGCGGGGCGGAGTCGAGCAGGAGGATGGGGCGAGGGTGGTGCGCGGCGGTGCAGGGCGTGGTGAAACAGGGCGCTGGGGGCCGAGGAGTGAGAGGGGAAGGAAACGGACGGGGAAGAATAGGGCGAGGCGAAGCAGCGGAGCAGGACGGGAGGGGACGGGACGGTACGAAGCAGTGTGGTGCGGGGCGGGGACGGGGCGACGCGAAGGCGGGGCGGGGCGGGTCGGGGCAGCGCCGCCCCGGGGTGGATCGGAGTTGGCGCAGGGGTGGGTAGGGCGGCGCGGTAAAGGGAGCGGGGCGGCGGGGAAGGCCGAGGGGGGCAGGGAGGGCGGGGCGGGAGGGGGCAGGGGGAGCGGGGGGCGGGGGCAGGGCAGGACCTGTGCGGGGGCGAAAGGGCTGTGCGGAGCGAGGTTGTGCTGGGGGGCGGCGGAGGCGGAGGTGGGGCGGGAAGGGCGGGGGCGGGGCGGGGGCGGGGGCGGGAGCGGGGCGGGGCGGACCTGTGCGGGGCGGGGCTGTGCGAAGCGGGGTTGTGCTGGGGGGGAGGCTGGGCTGGGCGGAGCTGGGGGGGGGCGCGGCGGGTTTGGGGGCGCAGCACGGCGGGGCGGGGCGGAGTGCGGCGGGCGGAGCGCGGCAGGCAGAGCAGGACATCTCTTCCTCCCTTCTCGCAGTGTTGGCAATGTCCATTCCGACTTCGCTCCGTCCTTTGCTCGACCATCTTCGAGGGATACAGAATTTATACAAACGCTGGGGCCAGGCTCATTGCGATTAACACTATTCGTAATACGTATGGGGTCGATATCTATTTTCTGAAAATTATCTTGATAAAAGGAGCATTGCATTAATTAGAATGTAAGTAATTCAGAACATAAAAATGACTTATTTCTTACGAAATATGTGAAGTTTTCAACAAAGCTTAGAAGTTCAGACACATTTATTATTTTATGTAGAGAAAAGTCCTTTAAAACGCTTTATGCCTCTTTAAGACGTATTTCTATAATAAAGATCAGAAAAAAATTACAGTTGGATACTTGAAATTCTAAAATCTGTTAAAAATTGTCTCGAGAAAATTCTAGCAATTTTAAAATATTGTCCCCAAATGAAAGATGGACAGAATGTTATTTGGGTGTTTGCATGTTTGTCTGCTCCAAAAGTTGCTAAATCTCATTTGCGGAGAAGTCAGGTAGTCGCCTTCCTCGGTAACGCTGAGACAGCATTCGCTTGAATGGAGCCCCGCTCTTTCCATAGGAAGCTCCTAAAATGTACTCCAAGACTGCTAGTAGCGCCTACCCTCACTCAACGGGCCTGCTTGGGCCAGTATGCATATTGCCTATTCTTTATTACACTACTTTGATCATTATTAGCTGTTCTTTTAGTAAATATCACATTCTTAGCTTTGGTGTTCTGCAGAAACTTATAAAAGACAAACTTTCTTTACAGATTACTGAATTTCCTGTTCTTATTCTTGATACAATCATGGAATAATAAATGTGATGAACAGTCTCCCGGATCAAAGTTTTTTATTAATGAGAAAAGGTAATTGAGAAAGTGATTATCTGGGAAACATGTACCGTTTTGTAAATGTGCAACACTTATTATAAGCGTCATATTTTTTCATGTATCATTCACTTCTGTTGAATTACTTCAAGATAATTTTTCTAATAATGTCATTTACATGTTTAGTGTATCCAAACCTTGACCTGCAAAAATTTTTACTGCAAGTAATATATTATTGTCGTCAAGTAATATGGTTTCTCCGCCATTTCTAGTCCTTTTTTAGCAATTGTGTTGTTGTTCGTCGTTTTATTTTCTCACTTGTTAAAAACTGTTACAGTAAAACTATAAATAAATCAACGGTCTTTATCAAAGGTTTTGTTTGAGTATATTTACAGATTACAATCTTAACTTCGTAAATCAAGGGTACTTTGTCCATTTTTTTTCAAGATAGAATATTTTAACTTGATATCGTAGGCTTCCGCGGCCAGTCATGATCTGGGCTGTCCGGGTGACGCCGCGTCGAAGGCTGGGGTGCCGACGTTTCGACCTGCCAAAAGTAGGCAGCCAGAGGCAGTACAGCCCTGAAGAGGACCGCGATATGTCGGTCGAAACGTCGGCACCCCAGCCTTCGACGCGGCGTCACCCGGACAGCCCAGATCAATATTTTAACTTGTTTGTATTTTATTCCATTTCTTGTAGGTTTTGCGAACTGTGTCCAAAAGACATTAACAAAGAAATTGGTAGAAGTCAAAAACATCATGATCGCTTTTATTCAGAAAATATGTTTACACATCTCTCGTATAAAATTAGTTCAAAGTAACATACCTTTCATTAGCATGTCTTCGGCATCACGTTGTGATCATGCTAGGCCCCTGGTCCTCCAAACACACTGTTGTCTCTGCCGTGAACTAGAGTAGGAACTGGCCTTGACATACGTCCCTGTCAGTGCATTTCTCCTCGCATACCTGGCGTCCCATTCAAGTCTGCATTAAACCCGGCTAACTACTCCCGCGAACATACCACAAATTGTAATGCAGGTAATTCAATTTGACTTCGAGAATTTGGTTTTGCATTTACATCCATTTGAACATGCTTCGAAATGCAGGCACAAAAAATCAATGTTTCGTACTTCGAATTTTATTCATTAACTATTTATTTGTTTTATTTTATTACTTACAAGTAGAAAATCGACAAAAAAACAACTAAATGCGATGTTTGAAAGAGATTCATATAGTCCTCGACAGCAAATGTCTATTTTTAATGCTTGTTTAAATTTCCGTCTTATTCATTTCTCTTCAGTTAATGCTCTGAATTTCACCTTTCCCTGTGAAAGTTTTAGGAATGTAATGTAATTAGAGATGGTTTCAGCATTGCTTCTGTCATAAAACTGAAAAGCTGTAAGATCTAAAAGATTCCTTACACTGACGCTAGACGTCAAAAGAAATGCAAATTTCTTGATACATGGATATTCTTAAATGGCAGGTTTTGGACAAACTTTTGTAAAAATAAAACGATAAGTAGTTTTATGCAAGATATGCTTTCTGTATGTGCTATTTATTACCACACACCTTCCTATATTTCGGTACTAGAAATTTATTGTAATTTGGATAAATTTATCCAAATGAGTATCGAGCTTTCTTTGTTTACATCATGACCGCTCTGCTTGTCATGAGGACCGTCAATGTATCTGCATTTCAAACTCTTTCACTAACAATCGCTCTTTCTGGCCTATTTGTTTCCTGCATCATGTCGCCCTTGATCGTTTTCTCGTCACGTCTTTACACTCATTTCAATAACCGCCTGCACCTTTCACATTGACGCACATAATCGAAGCATCTCTTTCACATTTCGTTTCCTCTTACCTTCAACCACCGAGCGAATTGTCTCAGAGCTTAGCGCGCTGACTTCGCATTGAGAAGGCTCGGGTTCATTCCCCATGCTGGTCAACCTGACCCGAGTTTTCGTGGTTTCCCTCGGTCATCCAGGCGAATGCTGGGATGGTTCTACTGAAATGCCACGACAGCAAAACCGGCGTCGCTAGGCAAATTCATTAATCTACGCCAAGCCATGAAGATTAAGAAAATTCGAGACATCGCGAGTTCCTGGATGGGTGACCGTCTGGGAACCCTGGGATCTAACAGTGCCCTTTACGGGTCTTATAATGTCTAAATACAAATACCATCAACCACCTCCTCGTCACATCCATCACCCTCCAGCTTAGTCTAACGTCCATCACCTCGCTGACCCACTCATTCCTTCCCACCCTCCACCCTATTACCTCCATCAGCCGGCCGTCTCCGGGACAGCGCACCCGCGGCGGGGCCCTCAGCGTCCCAGACGCCCACCCCCACCCGCCGCATAGCTCGCGCGCCGCGTGTGTCCGGATTGAGCGCCGACGTCATCCGGACCTCCGTCGCCCTCTGCGCACCCCTCGAGCGTCGATGCCCGGCGTAGGCGCTCGCCCGGCCGGCCGGCCGGCGCCTCGCAGGACTAATTGAATGACCCGCCCGCCGCCACCGCCGCCGGGAGCCGGCATTCTGGCCCGCGTGCCGGCGCCTGGAATTAGCTCGGTGGCCGCGTCCGGGATTCCCCGACGCTCGCTCGGGCATCTCGGACTGCCATGCCCCCCTCGCCCCGCCCTGCCCCGGCAGGAGACGCGCGGGGTCTCCGGTGGAGTGGAAGTTACGACCGGATTGCGGCAATTCCTGTTAAGCGCAACGTACAGCCAATTAGATCCGCGTCTCCCGCAGTCGATTGTCTTCTAATCAGACCAATACTATTCCTATTGTTCGGTAATGCCGCGTAACCTACTGGTGAGAGCATTATATTATCATAAGTGTGCTTGTTCATAGTAATAGACGACCCTGCATGGGATATGCGTTTCCTATGATTTGGCATTTTTTTTGCCTCACTTAGACTTTTTCTTTCACTTCGAAATGCTTGAAAAAGTGTTTGGGCACTCTTAGCTCCTTGCGAATTCCGAATTGCGGCAATTCCTGTTAAGCGCAACGTACAGCCAATTAGATCCGCGTCTCTCGCAGTCGATTGTCTTCTAATCAGACCAATACTATTCCTATTGTTCGGTAATGCCGAGTAACCTACTGGTGAGAGCATTATATTATCATAAGTGTGCTTGTTCATAGTAATGGATGATCCTGCATGAGATATGCGTTTCCTACGATTTGGCATTTTTTGTCTCACTTAGACTTTTTATTTCACGTAGAAATGCTTGAAAAAATGTTAGGGCACTCTTAGGTCCTTGCGAATCCCGAATTGTGGCAATTCATGTTAAGGCGGCTCCACACACGCGCCATTCGGCAAATATTGAGCACCCGCTCGCCGAATCCCGAGTAGTGTGGACGGGTTGCTTGCGATTCGACGACTGCCGAACATTCGGTATTTGGGCTACCCAGAGCTTGTCGGTATTTTCCGGCACATCAAAGGAAGCGAACATTTGCCTTGTCTAGAGTTTCCTGTAGCTTGAACCTCCGTCCACATATTCGCCGTTTGTTCGCCCTCGTGGTCGCGCAGTTTTCGAATCCTGTGCGAGTGCAAGTGCTTCTAGCTTTGCGAGCTGTGTGAATTGGAGAATATCTGGTAAGTACTGGTAGTAGTATCTGGTAGTAAATTAAAATAAATAAGTAGAATTAAGTAGATAAATAAAGTGTGTGATTGATTATTCTTGAACTATGTTACTGGTGGTCATTAATTTCTCCTTTTCAAGTCATTGTTTTCTTGCTTTAAAAACTGTTCATTTACCTTCTCGTAAGTAAATTGAAATACATAAGTTGAAGATAATTAAATAGTAAATAATAAAATATATCAATTATTCGTGAACTATGTTACAGGTGTTCGTTTCTTCAATTTTTTTCCAGTACGTGTTTTCTTGTTTTGAACATTTTTCAGTTCCGTTCTCCTAAGTAAATTGAAATAAAGAAATTGAAGATAATTAAATAGTAAATAATAAAATGTATCGATTATTCTTGAACTACGTTACAGGTGTCCATTTATTTTTTTGTGTGCGCGTTCCTTTGCTCCGGAACATGATTCACTTACCTTCTCGTAAGTAAATTAAAAGTAATGAATTGAAGATAATTGAATGTATATTTGTGAATAACCAAGTGCACACCATGATTAGCTCAGTGCCACTTAACTCATGGGCACTGTTTGTATTGTACTTTTAAGTTTTCACATAAAACAGAAATTGTAAAATCTGAAAGCATGTTAAGCCAAAATAACTACCTTTACTCCATTCTTCCCGTAGTGCTTGCGAGCAGAATAAGTAGCCTATGTTGCAGTTCCCACAGCAGAATGTAATAGTTTAACTGTAATTTCATTATATTTCAAAATTATCATTAATTTACTTTTAAAATCATTTATTTTCATCATTGTAGGTTACAGTTAATTCTTACCATTTATAAATAATGAAGTGTGCACGAAAGTGCATAAAATTCTTATCATTTACATTATTGGTTATATCCATTTTTAGAAATGGAGTAGTCCAATGACACAGTTTTGCTCTTCCTCGAAGAGTACGAGAAAGAGTGTGTCATCTGGAATCCCTGCCACCATAAAGTGAGAAACGAAGTCCACGATGCGTGGAAAAGGATAGAGACTAGAATGGGCAACAGGTACCCTGAAGGGGAATTTAAAAAAAGATTCGCTCATGGCTTCTTTCAGAACTTTTACGTTAAGTTTACGAACAGAGGAATGTGTTATTTCTTTAAATAGTTGGTTTAATATGCAAATTTATCAGACGCTGTATTATCGTGCGACTTATGGTGCATTAAAATATTATTAGTTATTTGTATATCTAGTTTGACGCCCAAATAAAATCAATCGTTAATAAATGAAATATTAATAAATGAAATATCGGAAGGTACGACACAAAGCTGAGGTAATAATCTCAAGGAATCAGCCCTCGTGCATATGAGAGAATTGGATGCTCTCATATTAGAATTAAATAGATTTGTAGCTCAAAATAAACAATGAAAACTAACAAACTTTATTCACGGTCACAAGAAAGGATCATTTTAATTAATATTAAAGGGTACTACTTTAAAGTCTACTTTTTGACATTTTACTACACTTACTATGACTACGACTACGACGACTACTTCTACTACCACAATATAACACGATTAATTATAAATACATAAGTAGATGCAAGGAATTGAGAAGTTTGAACCTTATAAAACTTTAATATAATTTGTACTGTACTTAATTCTAAAAATATTTTACATAAACACATCACCAACATTTTGAAAAGTCCTGTACCTTTAGGTTTGAATTTTTTAAAAACGATGGTAATTTATTAAAACCTTGCCTAATTTTCATATCAATTATTAATGTATTCAAAAACAAATATTTTTCACATTCGGTATTGTGTCAAGACAAATCCTTCACGAAGGCAATTTCATGTAAACATTAGTTGTTAAAATAAATTTCATTTTTTAACACATTCGGTTGGGTTATTTTCTTTAATGAACTTTAGAAACAAAAACTCTTCCATTTAAGAATTTTAATCAATGATTCAATGATAACGACAAGTAAATATGTTGAAGGTTTGCTGTGCTGTAGCTTCTCCGTCGTTAGTGATATGACAACGCGACAATTCCTACCAAGAGGCGGAAAAGACGATTCAAGCGTCTCCCGACGCTGATTCATCGTGGCGCCATCTGAAACAAAGGGCCCATTAACGTGATGCATAGCTGAAGACGGCCCTAACGGAAGGAACTTTGAATATAAATAGGTTACAAAGCGGGAGATAACTTGCCGATGACCTACATTGCGTTGGTGTGTCCGTGGAAGCGGCTTTGCTAAATGCAATTTTCATTCAAGGTAGTTTTCCGGTTGACTGGAAGTGGAGAGATGTGTGGACTCAAACAGAATCTGATCAAGTCATTAAATTTTTATTAAAAAGTGTTAATATTTAATGTATTCATAAAAAATTTATAAGGAGAAATAAGTATTTGAATAGAATAGAATAAAAATAAAACATAGTGACCTCGAACTCTGACACCATACTATTCTTTTAAATAATTAGTAACACTAGTCACCACTTCAAAAACTAATCTCCAGTCTCCTGTCTCCTCAAGTATCCTATTTATGTATTCGAAAATACTCGTGCCGAAAATCTATTTGTAAACACTCGATGTGGATACCGGTGTGAAATTTGAGAAAAAAAAAAAGAAAAAAAAAAGAGGAATGTGAAATTTTTTTCTTTACCCATATTAGTTTCACGTTGAAGAATTATATGTTGGCTATATTTTCACTATTGACGAATTTAAATTCCTCAAAAGACGGTTTAAACGTCCGTGCACGTTGTGCGACCCTTTTATGTCCCACTGCATGTTTGTTTATTTTCGTAATACTGTTCTCTTATATCGAGATATCACAAACAGTGAAACTAAATGCCACTTGTTACGGCCAGCGACCGTTAAGAATTTTTCGTAATACTGTGTTGTAAACACATCTGCGTAACGAAACCCAATAGAGGAATGAAAAGATCATCTTAATGGCCGCCGGCCGTTAAGGAATTAACGGCCGCAGGACGTTAAGGAATCACGTGAGCTTCAAAATATTTATTCAACTCTTAAGACAAATGACAACGTAAAACATAATATATTAATTTTCAGCACTTAAAACATTCTTATTTGTAACTCATTTTTCTAATATCTCATTATAAAAAATATTGTGGGATATGGATCACGGGATTGGTCAATTAATAAAACACATTAGTTTGCCAACGTTTCGGAATATGTAATTCCTTCCTCAGGGCTATAGTAAACACAAACAACACAAGGAATGAAGACAGCTTATCTGAACAATATTATTTATAATCACACCATATATACCTGAATCAACATATGTGAAAAACCAAAAGTAATATAAAATCAAAGTAATATTAACTATACACACCTTACTAATATATAGAAAGATTTTCCTAAGAATGAGCCAAAGTGACAGCTAGTGCTGACAACATAACTGAAGGTTCTGTGGCCGTTGTGTTCTTGAACCCATTAGACTCCCTTCCTGCATTTGTTCGTTTGTAGTTGGCTAACTTGTAAATGGCTTCGACGCTTCCTTTTGTGATGTCCTCGTTCGACAAAAATATACAGGTAGTGCGCCGAGAGAAATAATTAAAGTTAGTAAGTGTCGTGTTATGTGCTCTGCTGCAAAAATATTTTTTCTATAAACATTACATTGAATTTACTTTTTGTTTGATAAATATTATATTTATTTTAAAACCGAAAATTGAATTTGAGATGCGTGCTGATGCACGTATTTTCAGCTATTGTTCTGTTATGTAGCGAGCTGTGATTGAGAGCTTCCTATTTACAATCGTGGCAGTTTTCTTTTACTGATCGTGAGAGCATGTTAAGAGATTTTACGTAAGACGTAAGAGACGTACGTAATTAAAATTAAATATTTCCCGGACTCGCATATGTGCATATACCTCGGCGAAACTCTTAGACTTCTTAAACTTAAACATAGACTTAAACACTTTACGAAGAGGCGTGGCTGAACAGCTGTCGCGGCGGAGGGATACTTCTCTGAATTACATGTGATGTTCACTTGTTTAGCGAACTGTCACTTTGTCTCATTCTTAAGAAAATTCGTCTATACAAGACGGTCAAACTTCATGTCTACCTCCAGACCAACTCCAGCATGGAGTTGTTACAGCCCACACGTCCATTCCTGTTATATTGTTAAATGGAATGTTAAATTTCTATTGATATGAATCATTTCTTTTAACATCTATATAAATTTAACATGCAATAAAAAAACTAATGTGTAAAATCTCAGCAGGCTATATATCAACACATAACATTATATATTAACACTATCTATTAGAAAAAATTGAAGAAAAATTTGGAGCCATTTTTGAGAAAATAGAGTTTATGTGGTTCTGAAAATGCGGAATTTAGAGCTCATTTTTACAGAATACTTTTGAGTTTTCGAGAAACTTTATTTTACATTATTTAAAGTGAATGTATTCCTAAATATAATAACGTGAAGAAATCACTTCTAGATTACATATTACCTACGTGAGAGACTGGTCAAAAAAATTACATTTTTGTAATTTTTGTAAAAACAAAAAAATAGAGCAATATAGTGTTTGTTATCGGATAGGGTGCATTTGGTACTAACTCTATCAAAAATTTAAAGACAAAATTTCGAGCCGTTTTTGAGAAAATCTTGTTTTTGTATTTTTAACTGCAAATATTTTACGCTCTATTGCACGAAAACTATTAAGACTATCGAAAAAATGTACATGACCCTTATGATACAACTATTTATGGACAAAAAATTTCATTTGAAGTAAAAATATCTTCAATTTTATAGTTGTAGGAAGACGCCGAAAAATATTCGAAGTTTTGCAATTTTCGAAACTTCAGAGTTAACCGTGGAAATCGAAACTATGCCACCTTTATAAGCGTATTTTACTATATTCTTACAAGAACTTTAAAGAAAAAATTTGGAGCCGTTTTTGAGAAAAATTTGGAAATGTCCGGGGGGCTTCATATAAAGTACCCCCAAACATTAAAGAATGATTTTCAAAATCTCAAATCTTCAACTAGAGCTATATTGACAGGGCATTCTTCAATTTGGAAAAGATTGTTCACATGGGTTAGGCGCTAGCAGTGATCATAGACGGACGGACAGACAGACGGACAGACGTTTTGAAAGAAACAACACTTTTTTGGTATCAGGGAACCCCAAAATGTGTATTTCCGTTAAAATCTCGAAATCGATTTTCCGCAGCATGACATAATACGTATATACGTATGTATACGAGAAAGTAAAACGGTTTAAAAATAATAAAATGCCGACAAAACAACGGAAACATATTCGAATTAAGTATGAAGAGTGGGATCGAATACCGCCGAAATAAACAAGAAAATGAAATAATATTTATTTTAATTGACGAATGGAAAACGAGCAGTTGTTTTTAGTCTTGGTGAGAGCAACAGTAACAAGATGCCAGAGGAATGCTAGACTTGGTACAGATCGCATGTTCGACAGAGGCAAGAGGCCATACGGGTATTTGTCAGTTGCAAAGGTATTTTATTTACATGTTGTCGAAAGCGAAAGTGCACATTCAATACGTGGATGAAGGAGAATAACTATGGAATGGATGGCCAATGCTGAAGGACGGTAATTCGCTGGAAATTGGCGGAGCAGCGAACATTGGTGTAGCCCAGGCGCGCCACACCACACCCGCCCGAGGGACTTGCCTGCCTAGGAAGCCCAGAGCTCCTATGGGCACGGGTAACTTCCCTAGACTCCGCACTCATTTCCTCTTAAATCCAGAAAGGGGTATTTTACTCGCGCAACTTTTCTTGAACGATAGATTGAAGAAATGCGAGCGGAGTGGGGGAATTAGTTACAAAGTCGGCCACTAGAGTATATACAGTAATGCCAACATCTGGAAAATTAAAGTCAACCTGGTACGTGTGCGACCAGTCATTGCTCTGTGTAGGCAACAGCAGGGACACTATATAGGAGTTTTAGGTGCCTCCCTTGAAGGACCTAGACTTGCTTCAGCCATCTCTTTAGATAATGGTAATAAAGCTGAACAGAATTTCTCGACTATGAAAGCAACTAGCTTTGACTAACTTCTGTTTCGCGCCAACGAAGTTTTAATGCTTGGAATGTTGTCATCAGTGCTCGCAGCGAGCTTTTGTCTTCAACTGTTTATTGCTCAAGGGAGAGGGAAGCAAGGTCATCGTTCAAGAAAAGTTGCGCGAGAAGTACATACGCAAGCTACAGCGGCGCGAGGCGGTAAATATTGTCTTCATACGAAAATATATGCCGGAGTTTTTCCATCAAATAACCGGGAATAGTATTATATTTATATTCTTCACAACTTATTACTGTCTAATGTTTATTTTCTTGCTAAATTATCTCTTACATACAAGTAAACATCTTTGCTAAGTGACCGGAATATGTTTGAACGGTGAACTTGCTCTTTGTTTTCGTTATGCGTTGTGTTTTTAAGTCATTCAGCTATATATTGTATTTTCAATGATGTGAAATAAATTTAAAAGTCTCTATAAGTTTACAATTCTTCGGACAGCGCTTTTAACTTACAAGAAAATTTGTCTGTTAAACCTTCTAACCCCATCGTAGAAAGTTCATGCATTTACACCATTCTTTAAGTAAACAGGATTTCAAAATCATGACACTGTTGATTTTTGTTTAAATTTTACTCTCAATTGAGAATTTGAAATCGTATTGATGTTTTATTTCATTTTAATGGGTCATTTCTTTGCCTTAAAGAGAAAATTGGAATTAATATAGCTAAATTTGTGACAATAGGTGCCAAGTAACTTCCCCCAAAGACTCATGGGCCAAGTATCCAGTGACACACAGCCACTCTGGAGGATTTTATACAACCTTTACTTTTAAATCTCGCGCCAATTTCTCTGGACGTAGTGCCCGCGAACTTTAGTAAGCTTGCTACCTTGCCTCCGACTTTGACATGCCTGGTATAGCCGGAGATCAACGTACAGGGAAGGGAATATTTTATTTATTTAAAGAGTAAAATGAGAAGGCCAAAAATGTTACTTTATAAATATGATAAGATAGAAAGTAAAATGGTCATAAAAATGCGCGCAGGAGTGAATGAGTTTTTCTCTATGTTTCTTTGTGAGAGTGAGTTTTCCAGTTGTTTTTTTTCAAAAGGGTAAAAACATTTGTTGTTTTGTTATTGTAATTGTTTTGTGTATGTGATAGTGATCTAGGTGGACGGTAAGATCGAAATGAAATTAGCTATCAACATTAAACCATGCATCTTCTTTCAAAACTGATGATAACATCTCGTTCCCGTTTGAGCCAACTTCACGGACCCGCAGAAAATAAATTGTTCTGTGAATCGGTGGATTATGTTATAGGCAAAGATAGAACAACATTTGGAGAGGTAGTAAATACCATTATATGTGTTTTTCAGGTAAGAGTAATAACGTTTACTTAGCAATCTCATCGTGTTTTGCAAGGAAGAATATAAATATTTATTTATTACATTTATCAAAAATATAGAAACCGTTTCAGATAGCACTCTCAAGATGGGTGTAGGTATCGGTAAGAAACATCAACATGAGTATTTTTTAGTATTATTCGGATTATATGTTTTATTTATAAGATCCACCAATCAATTCTACAGTGCGACCATTTTATAAATGTGCCGGTCACGCGGGGATTTTGCCTCGCTGAACGAGGCTAGGGATGCCGGAGAAATTGAGACAGCGCGGTCGGTAGAATCTCCGGGGCGGGAAGGTAGCTTCCGCTACGGAGATTCTACGGAAATTATAAATTGTACTCATCTTATAGTAAATGCTGAAACTGCTCATCGGGGCTCTCATACATTCTTCACATCTAAATACGTTCTGGTTCACTCAGTAAAGAATGTCCTGTGGTATTGCAGACGTCTGTTCCTGTATATTGTGCCTTAATTCTTCTTCCGTGTGGGGATTTGCCCTATTATTGCGATCTTTCAGGAATCTCCAAATAGGAAATTGCATGGAGTCCGATCAGGAGAGAGTGTAGGCCAGAAACCACGTGTGATAAGTCTGTCTCCATAAACGATATGTATACCCTTAAGGAAACAGTAGCAGTGTGAGCGGTTGCGGAGTCCTGTTCAAAATGACCGTAATTACGATTTTCATTTATCAACACTTTGAAGAAGGCTACAGGATACAATGCCCGTAAGGGTTTGACACATTTTACGTAGGCGTCATATACAAACATTTTCTGTTCGAGAGCGAACTTTGAGCGAGCCATCGCTAACCGACTAATCAACAAGAGGGGAAAGTCTACATTAATGCAGTGAAAAACCTTGAAAATCTACCTTCCGTCCGCAGCGTTCCCAGGAGATATCGAGCCACCGTTACCCGGCAAGTGAGAGCCCATCGGCCTATTCATGATTGCGGTACGCTAATAAAATAGTCGCACTGTACTACTACGTCACTGATGGCAGTTCCAGCGTGGGGCAAAAGAGGATAAATATTATTTGTTTATTTATTATTACGAGAACTATAAAACCGTTACACTTACATGTTTTCGAAAATTAAAATGTCACAGGTGTATCTCTACGTCGTAAGAAAGGTGAAAAACTCCAATCCTCCAGGCAATCTTGACATGCAATACGGTACAATGGCTTCCTTAAAAAGACAGTCGAAGGATGTGGTCAGTGGGATCACTGAAATCAACTTAGCTCCGACTGTTACAACTAAACTAATTTAATTAATTGTAAAATGCAGACCAACTTAGCTCAGGTGCTCGTCTGGTTTGCCAACTGAGCAAGATAACTGTATTTTACGGATTTTTAAACGTGTGTACTTGACACAAAGACAAAACATTTAAATTTAAATTAAATGTAATAGTAAATCGTTATCGGTGGTTATAGATTAAAGTCGATGTAGCGACTGGCTGGAAAAAAAAGCTTTACATTTTTCTAAGAAACTTTTCATGAGAGAAACGTATTTATATGTGATAATTATTTTTTGGCATCTTAAAATCTTACATTAGCATTACATGAATACGTAATAGTGTGTGTAGTAGGTAGCGAAGGAATGTTTAAATTCTCATTTATAAACATACTCGCTACTATAGAGGTGCCTGAAATCCTCAGTTTCACGTGGGATTACTGTGGCTAATGACGAACTTCAACATTTGCGGGTGAAGGGGATGGTTTGGTGACGGAGGTCAGCGAAACGGCAGTAGAGAGTCAGAGATGTAGCACGAGGGGTAACGGACTCGTTCGCATGCGGCAGTGGATGTCGGATGGTGACACTTGAACTGGAGAATGTCAGTGTGTGAACAGTGAGTGAAAGATGAGTGACGATGCGTGGCTGACATTGAGTGACGAAGGTGAACGATGAGGATCTATAAGGAGTTGTTGGTGGCGATAATTGGATAATGAATGGACAGTAAGTGATGACAGTGATTGATGATGAGTCACAGTCAGCGACGGTAACTGGACTGTGTGTCGATGGGCAACGGTTTGGGACGGAGAGAAACCAAGCAGTGTACGAGTATTAGGGTGGGTTACCACGGACGCAGGTTGCCGACTTACTGTAACCTTCCGTCACGATGGCAGTAGGTTACGGTGGATGACGATGGGTGACAGTTGACGAAGGTTTACAAGAGACGAGGGACGAATGACGATGGGTGAAGAATGACGATGGGTGACGACTGACGATGGGTGACGAATGACGATGGGTGACGAATGACGATGGGTGACGAATGACGATGGGTGACGAATGACGATGGGTGACGAATGACGATGGGTGACGAATGACGATGTGTGGCGAATGACGGCGGATAACGCTGGATGATGAATATAACGAGCGAGTACAGAAGACGTAGGGTGTCTGTGAGTGAACGGGCGGGGCGGGGCAGGGTGGGTGGCGTGCCACGCCCACCGTGGGTGGGTGGGTGGGCGGGCGAGCGAGCGTTCAGGCCGCGGCGAGTGGGCGAGGTAGCCGGAACGCGAGGCCGCGCGCACGCATCCACGCACGCACACGTCGCTGGCGGAACTTTGAGTTCCGCCGTCGCGGATAATCCCGCCCCCAGGCGCACTCCCGCGTAAATCCGCCTCCCCCCGCCCCCCGCCCCGCTTCCAACCTTCCGCGCGCCGCACGTGGCTGCGCCCGCCCGCGCGCCCGCGCTCTCGCAGCGCGCCGCGTGGCCGCACGCCGAAGCTGGGCGACCTACGTCGAGAGCAGGGACACCACCGCAGCCGAGGTAGTGGAGCACCGGCCTGGATTCAGAGCTACAGATGCACCGAGTAGAAACAACTCAGGCTGAAAACTAGGATCAGGAGCAGGTTCAGAAAGTACTTCCAAGGATTTCCAATTTCACTTTGAAGCCTCCCCCTCATTATTTTTGAAACAGTGAATACATTTTTGAAATCGTTAGCTTGAAATAACTTTACTAAAACAGCCCGTAATTTGTCGCCGATGATTTCACACAAAATTACGCAAAAATTACTCAAGTTTTCGAAAAATTGTACATGACATTCTTTCAAACTGTATGTTTAACGAACAGATTTAATTAAGGGAAAAAATCTATCTTTACTATTTTACTTGTAGGAGGACTCCGAAAAATTTTCGAATTTTTGCAATTTTCGAAAAATCAGTGTATTCAACGAGCATGAAACCTGCACCATTCTCTTAAACGACTTTCACACCATCCAACAAAAAAGTTTAATCAAAAACGTTGGAGTCATTTGAAAACATTGAAAATGTCGCATGGGCTTCATGTAAAGCACCCCCAAAATTGAAATATCGGTTTCAAACTCAAGAAGATGCAACATCAGCCAGATAGATTAAAGAATATAAATTTTGGTGAAATCGGCTGAACGGTTTAGGCGCTAGCATTGTTAACAGACGGGCGGACAGACATATGTTTTGAGGTTATTCGATTTTCCGGTATCAAAGACCCACAAAACATGGATTTTGGCTACACGAGGAGTAGAGGTTTTCTTTCTCTTAATTTAGGAACTGAATTGGTCCACTTTTTCGTTACCAGGGGCCTGTATTAAGAGTTTCATGCTGAAAATTTGCCGGGTTTTTTTTCGCGCAGCGTTGCATAACTTTCTCTCTTTACTGCGTAAGCGATTCCGAGAAAGTAAAAATAATCTCCCCATCCAGCGGGGGAAGATCATCGCCATCACCCGAAAAAAAAACATGCACCACACTTACGGGACTAATTACGAAAGCAGTTGACGCGCCGGGAAATACGAAAAAATCAATCAATCGGATATAGTAGCAGGTGCCACGAAGGTAATAGGTTTCGTCTCACGTTTGTTGTGCAACCACAGCAAGAAGATAGCGACTACGAACAGAGATCAACACACCTTCGTGGACACACCGAAAACTCCCATAAAGCCTGAGGTGTGTGAAATGTAGTACAGCCTTCATGAGCTTTATTTGCAAGAAACAGTTCTAAATATTTCAGATTGTGTTTTTCTTTGCCAGAGTTTTTGTTATTAATCAAATGAGCATATTATGATAGCCCAGACATCATCATAGAATAAGTAGTAGTATGCAAAAAAGAAGTCAATAACATAATTTAAACTTTCGAATATATACGATGACTGAATCAATCGTTAGCTGCTCACTTAAAAGTAAATAAAACATGTGTAAATATAATAAATAATTGACGTTGTTATTATTATATGTCAAGAAGTACAGTCAAGTAGAATTCACATGCGCTCAAGATTGTCCGGAGGGGTAAAATGGAACATACAGCAGTCTCCTTTTCCAACCATGTGTGGAACACTTTACGTTTTCTCACTCGAAAGGAGATTCCAGTTACTTCCAGATATTATTTCACCACCCGTTCATTCTTATAACTACTGTAAGGAATCCGAAATGACGATAACTACGAGGTAATTACTTGGAACAAAGAAGAAAATACCTAGTCTTTTTCAACTGATTCGTTACAATTGCACTGCAGTCAAATACATTCGTTCTGGTTTCTTTCTGGCTATTCTATTGTTCTATGCGCTCCGTTCCGTTCCCTCTGTTCATATTTCGCCCGCCATTTTCCCGAGTGCCAGGCAACGCGGAATTCGTTAAGAGAGTTAAACATCGGAATGGCTTTCTCCCTCGCGCTCGGCGGTCTCTCGCTTCCGAAACGCTTTTCTTCCGTAACACGAGTAATTTGCTCCGCGGCCATAATGAGAAGCGTTTTAGTACGCTTCATAAGGATTCAACACATTTCCAAGGAGTTCCCATCGATTGGAGCAATCAGCGGAAAACGAGGATTGACCCCATTATCTCAAGTCTTGTCTCGCTCACAGTGGCCTTCATAATTGCCAGTCGCAGGAATGAAAGGCGTTCTCGAAGACGCCCGCTTCTTAAAGCGTACGTAGCTTTTGGTCGTTAAGGATCTCCCCGCTTCGCGGAGTGGTCGTGAGACTGCAATAGGTGAACTCGAGTTACTTGCTTTCCCGTTCCTTTATGAGAGTCGTAGAAAGGCATCGTTTGGATGGGACTGCTCGTGAAAACTGAAGGGAGAACGCGTTAATTTTTTGGTGGGTTTTGCTGTCTTGGAGAACAAATGTAGCATGTCAGTTTGCCGAATAAATTAGAGAAAAGAAATACGATGGATTGTAAATTGTAACGAATACTGAAAGCAACTTTATGTTTTCTAGGACGTGACGGAATTATACATATTTTTTGTTTCAAAAGTCTTTTGAGTGTCGACTCTCTGAAGAAAATGCGAAAAGGCGAATTCATCATCGTTTATGAGAGGGGAAATTATTTTGTGCTAACATTCTGCTGATGCTGATACCCTTTGTAGAATTACCTAAGTGGAAAGTCAACAATACTCGTATTCTTTCAACAAATTCAGCGCAGTTATCATTTACTTAAAATCCATTGCAAATTGAATCGAGTTTCTTATCCTTTTTATGAAATGAGCTTGGGGCAATAACAGAATAAGTCACAAAACTACAGCAAGCCTCCCGTTAGTCGTAGTGTTAATATCTCGATTATGTCAAAGTGTGCCTCGTGTTGTTACTGACAAAAAGGTTTCATAAATGTAAGCAAATCAAATATACTAGTATTATGCGTCACTCTTGCACCAAAATCAACATATCGAGATTCACGAATTGCGGGAAGGTCTCTGTGGCCAGAGTCGCGAGTCTTGTTGCTGACTCAACCCCTCCGACTTAATATAAACCGTTTACAATTTACTCGTAGTTAAACGTCACTGAAATTTAAAAAATGTAGATAGATAGATATTTATTATTCTGCAGGTAGGTATGTGTGGCAGAACCTTGTGGCAGAACACTACAATTTACATATTACAAATATTAACTTTAACAATGTAACTTTAAATTATTTAAAGACATAATAATAATAATAATAATAATAATAATAATAATAATAATAATAATAATAATAATAATAATAATAATAATAATAATGCTAACAATAATAGCATTAACTACATTTTATGGTTGACCTGCACAGTTATTTTAAACTATTAAATACAAGACTACACGACTTTTTAATTACACTTCACTTCACAACATTTGAAATTCACTTCTCTTTCTACTTCTATACTGCACTACACTGCACAACACCTCACCACACTTCAATACAATACTACTTTGAATATAACTATACATTTAGTACAGGAACGCATTTAATAGTAATTAACACAATAATAATAGCTATAAAAATATCAGTAATAATCAAATAACTGATATAATAATCCAGCTTACTAAATTAATAAAGTTTACATGGTATATGGTAATTAAACCTAAATTTATACTTTTTCATCCGCGTAAAGAGTTCAAATATAGCAAATAATTCAGCAAAACTTGAAATATTTTCTGATTTTGATCCCATGGAACAGGAACTACTGTAGTAAAGGTTATAATAATGTTGCAATCATATCCTCATTCTTGAAGAATGGCAGCTTAATGTAAAGATTTGATGTTGAGATTCAAGCCACCATGAACGTCTACAAAAATGGGCATATGAAAGAGTCTTGTGAATGACATTACACAAGAACAATGATGTGTATTTTATTATAGAACAGGTATCTACAAACTTTCCTCTACAAGCGGCCGGATAGGAAGTAAGTTTAAAATTATTTCATATTAGGATTTAGTTCTAATGAAAAACGATAAAACAGTTAACAATTTTTTAATTAATTCTGGAAACGCATATGGGAATATGAATACATAATTCTAAACATAATATATCTAATAATTAATACACATTGAGGGCTACAATTTTAAAATTTCAAAATTTAATTAGAATTCTTTTCTAAAACACAGCAATGATAAATGATTTTGAAATGTACCTCAACGACAGCAATGAAATTGTTTTTAATCTAAAACAGTAAGTTAATTTGTGGCTCAATTTTCGTTTCGCATATTATTAAAATGTCTCTCAAATGTTCATCACGTAAGTCACAATGGGACAACACTCGCGACATGACTAGTATATGGACCAAAGGCTGTTTAACAATAGGAAACCAGATTCTTGTATCTTGCAATAAAATGCTACAGCCTGCCACGAATAAATTGAATTAGAATATACTTTGGATTGGCGGACGACGTAGAATATTGTCGAAGGCCGGATGTTGCCAGCGGGCCGTAGTTTGGAGACCCCGTTATAGAAGGTAGAATGTAGATTCTAGTTCAAATCAAAGAAGTGCAAAGAATGAAGATTCTAGTTAACGCGACAGTACTTTTCCCCCTCTCGGAACGTGGATGTTTGAATGGAACTAACCGGGATGGTAGCTCAGCTCATCACTGCAGCACCTCTGACCGGGAGGTCCTAGGTTCGAGTCCTGACGGCGGCAGGATTTTAGACACTAGCTTTTCAGCTAGGTCGAATTCAGCCGCTGTCTGGTGGAGAATTCCAGCGGACGGCTGCTCTGATCGGTAGTTTTGCGTGTGTTCTCCGATCAACACCAGGCGAATGCCGGAGCAGCACCCTAACAAACGGGCCACGGAACCCGCGCGATCCTTTTCCTTTTCCTTGTCCTATCCTCTCCGCTTACACACACACACACACACACACACACACACACGTATACTTACTCAAACATGCACTACACTACCACATATTCCGGGAGACCGGTCGGAAGCTTAGAGCTTGTCCCGGCTGAGACGGTGGGAGAGTCCTGGTTAGGGAGAAACCCCGCTAGCCGACGGTATGACGATAAAATAGCATGCACTACACTTACAGGACTAATGACCTGGGTTGTTAACGCGCCCGGAATCACTAACCAAGCAACCAACTAACTTGAATGGAGCTACATGTACCAATGAAGAGAGACCGGGGTTGAAGGAGGTACTTCTGGAAAAGAAACCCTACCGCGAGTATCCCTGCGCGGCGCCCCAGGAGAGCCATGTCCGGGTGGAGGGGGGGGGGCGTGCGGGCGCGGGCGAGGGCCCTTGTCTCCGCCGGGCGCCTCCTCCCCCTCCTCCGCCCCGGCGCGTAATGGGCGGCGGCGCGGGCTCCATCTGTCTTGCGCTTATCACGCGCCAGCTGCGGAGCGGCCGGGGGCGCTCCTCCAGCCCCTGCCGGCCCAGCGGCCCCGCCGCCCTGGCCCTCTCGGCGCCCCTCCCCGTCTCACCTCCCCGACCACACTTCGCGTCGGAGCTCCCCGGCCCGCTCCGGATCCCCGCCTCGCTCCGCATCTCCCCGCACCGAATCTCCCCGCACCGAATCCCAGCCTCATTTTGGAATCCCTGCCCCTCTCCAGATCCCTGCCCCTTCCCCAATCCCACCTCTCTCTAGATCCGTAAACCCCTCTCTGGATCCCCGCCCCTCCCCATTCTCACCTCTCTCCATATCGCTACCCCTCTATGGATCCCCGCCCTTCCCCATTCTCACCTCTCTCCAGATGACTACCCCTCTCTGGATCACCGCCGAGTCCAGGATACCCGCCCCATTCCGGTTCTCCTCCTCTCGCAAGATCCCGCTTCTCCACAGATACCCCGCCTCTTTCCGAATCACCGTCCCTCTGGATCACAACTTCTCTCCTAATTCCTCGACCTTCTCTGGATCTCAGCCCGACCCTGAATCCCCGCCTCTCTCCAGCTCCCCGCCTCCTCTCCGGATCCCAGATTATCACTGAAATCCTCGTCCTTCATCGAATGCCAGCACCTCGCCGAATCTCCATTCCTTTCCAGATCACTTTGCGTTCCTGGATCGCTGTCCCTCTCCGAATCGCCGCCCCTCTCTGGTTCACCGATCCTCTCCGAAGTCCCGCCCTCTCCAAATCTCCGCTCCGACCTGGCCGCCCCGGCTTGGCCGCCCCGCCTTGGCCGCCCCGGCTCGGCCGCCCCGGCTTGCCGCCCCGGCTTGGCCGCCCCGGCTTGGCCGCCCCGGCTTGGCCGCCCCGGCTTGGCCGCCCCGGCTTGGCCACCCCGGCTTGGCCGCCCCGGCTTGGCCGCCCCGGCTTGGCCGCCCCGATTTCGCCACCCCGATTTGGCCGCCCCGATTTGGCGGCCCCGACTTGACCGCCCCGGCCTGGTCGCCTCGCCAGGGGCGGGTAAGCCGGGGTCGCCCGCCCCGGCTTACCCGCCCCTGCTTGTTCGCCCCGGCTTGCCCGCATCGGCTTGTCTGACTCGGGTTGCCCGCCCCCGCTTGCGCGCCTTGGCTTGTCTTCCCCGGCTAGTTCACCCCTGCTTGCCCGCCCCGGCTTGCGTCCCAGATTGTCCACACCAGCTTGCCCTCTAGGTTTGCTCCGTCCCGGCTCACCACGGTTTTCTCGCTGGTTTCTCACGCCACCAAACCATTGCTCTTCCCCGTTCCACTCACTTTTACTTTGCCACCCTGCACCCTGTTTTGCCTTCTCACACCAACCTTTAACCTCAGCTCTTCACAGAAACTGCTTCTTCTTACTTTCTCGCTGGGGAGTAGAGAGAAGGTTTTGTAATTCTGCACGAAAAAAACGGCGAATTTTCTGAAGAAATACTCTTCTTCTACGGCCCAGGTAACGAAAAATGGATAAATCCAGTTGCTAAATTTAGAAAAGAAAATTCTCATAACATGTGGTGTAGCCAGAATTTATGTTTTGTGGATCCTTGATACCGAGAAATTGCATGACGGCAAAACGTCTGTCCGTCCGTCTGTGAACAACTCTAGCGGCTAAACCGTTCAGTCAATTTTCTACAAAATTGATATTCCCCAATCGATCTGGCTGATATCGCGATCCCTTGAATTTAAAATCGATGTTGTTAATTTTGGTGGGGGGGGGGGTATTTTACATGAAGCCCCTGGGACATTTTCAAAGTTTGAAAAAAATAGCTCCATTGATTTTAATTTAATTAAATTTCTTTGTTGGATAGTGTGAAGACGTTTAAGAGAAATGGTGCAGGTTTCATGTTAATTACAAACTCTGATTTTTTGAAAATTGCAAAAGTTCATAATTTTTTCAGAGTCATCCTACAACTGAAATATTAAAGATAGAGATTTTTTCCCTTAATGAAATATGTTTGTTATAAATATATTTTTAAATAAGGTCGTGTACAATTTTTCGAAAATTTGAGTACTTTTGCGTGAAAGGACGTTCTGTTTTAGCACCACTAGTTATCGTTACAGTGCTTCACCTACGCATTCTTTGCTCATTGCATTTTGTGGAATTCATTGCTCATTTAACTTTTCTCATCATGTTATTCCAAAAGGCAAGAATCTTTGGCGCATAATGATAATCAGTAGAAATGTTGGGGCACTTGTATGTACCATGTTTTAGAAAGTGTAAGAGTAGATAGAGAAAAGGTGTTGTTTTAAATGATTTTTAATATGATTAAATTAGTTTAATCATATCAGACTTTGTCCACTGTATGTTTGGACAATGTCTGCGGTCTTGTTATGAAAGATGAGAAAGTCTTTCGAAGTCTGAATCAGATATGCGGAAATATGTTTGCGTTTTGTCCTTGGACTGTTTTTTTAGATGTTTGCACATATTGATTTTGTAATCACGTCAAAAACCTTCAGTGGAAAAAAGTTACGAGAAGTTCCATTCATAATATGGATGAATAAAAATAATACAATTAAGACGAATGCATTCAAACATTCTAAAATTATATAAGTTCGTTGGTCTTTCTAGTTTCATTGGAAAAATTACTTACCGGACTGAGAGACACTGGTGATTATTCTTGTGTACGCATGTCAATAGTATTAGATATTTCTTCAGATTGAAGTAAGTAAACTCAGAAAGCGTTTCGATCGCGGTTAGTAAACAAAATATTCAGCACGAATTGGGTTATTCCGACAAAAATAATCCTCGTTGAAAGCGTGATGTTACTTCTTCAGCCCACCACAAAGAGAGTTTGAAAATCAACCTTTCAAACTTGTGAACCTGGTGTATTCACAATTGTGCATTACCCAATTATCACAATGCATTAACGCTTGTCTGCACGAAAGGACCGCAACCGAAATCTCTTCTTCTTTTTGTTTTTCTTCTTATTCTTGTTATTCTATTGTAATTAGGGGACGGATTTTGATGTCATAAAAATCCCAAAAATATCAATGAAGTGTTTTACAATACCCTAGAAACAAAGGAAAATGTAAAAAATGTGATCAAACCAGTTCGGATGAACGTTGAATACGTTCCTGGTGTAATCGAGACTTCTTCTATTCGTTCTAGTGAACTCAACTTTCAAACTTTTGGTTTGCACTATTCTTCAACACAATCTCTATCTTTAGTTAATCCGAAATCGGCTGAACCACCAATGACGCTGACAGGCGTCACAGGAACCTTAGATTACATTCTCACAATGCCTGGCATTACAACTCCTGAGTGAAGAAATCTAATAGGGCACCAGGTAATAGGTACTCAGGAATCCTGCGTAGAGCATTTGGTGCATCTTGTAAATATTATTTGAAACAAGTACCATTGAAATGGTATTAAAATCAATGAAATCAGCGAAAAATGATGGAGTAAAAAGGTAAAAAATTACTTTTTGGACGAAATCGACGAAATATTTTTAAAAATATGTATAATGATTGTTTCCTTTTGTTATATAAAATGAATTTCTGTTCTAAACCGTATTTTTCTGAAGTGAAAAGAAAAAAATTACATTGCATTAAAATCCGCCCCAAATTATAATATTATCATTATTCTCTTTACTTCACTTGATTGTGGAATCCTCTTGAGAAGTTAACGCGTTCTCTACTATTGTGTTATCTCTCCGTCCATCCACGTGAATTTCGAATCGATTATGTTCTCCCCATAGTTTTACTCCCTTTCGCCAAAGTACCGTTCGCGCCATAAAGATTACAAAGCCCCTTGTCTAGCAGGGCAGGTGAGTAGCTTCTTCCCTCTTCTTCCTCGACCGCCCCCACCCGGCCATCAACGGCCTCCTGAAACGGCGCTTAACAAACAAAATGCGCTCGGCGGCCGCCGCACGATTTATGGCAAGCGTAAATCGTAGAGCGCGCGTACTCGCTCGCCCCTAGATTAACACAAGGGGCCGTGGACTTGATTACTCCCCGTGTCACGTGACACATAGGCGCCGCGGGCGGCCGTGTAATAAGGAGGCGAGCCGTAGGACGCGGAGGAGGTAGAGGGAGAGGGGGAGGGGAGGAGCGAGCGAAGGAAAAGAAACGCACGACTGCCTCTTGGCAGCAATTACCGGAGATACGAGATTGAAAGATGAATGTTGGTGATTAAAGCGAGGAATCATTTCGAGGGGCTACTGTTGACGGGCGGCAGATAGCGGGCACGCTAGGCCAAAGAAGGCGGCTCCGGAGGTTAAGAAGACGATACTTGTGGAGAGGTTCCAGTGAAGGATTGCTGTGCTGTGATGGATTTTCTTGTGGGGTCGCGGGTAAACAGTAGATATCTACCTCCAATATTTTCAGGGAAAAATAATTGAAGATGTCTTCAGCGAGGGGGATAATAAACTACGTTGCCGAGTTCATCTCGTAGTACACTATCAGACTCCGCGGTGTTTGCTGTATATTAGGTTGTTTTTAGCTTCATTGCTTTGAAAACACTTTTGGTAAACCTTTGCTGCACGTATCTTGCATAGTTACTGTTGTGAACGAGCCTCTTGTTGATGCAAAAGCCGGAGAGTTTCCTGGCTCTGTCAGAAAAAAAACACATTGGCGAACTCTCACTTAGGTGCTTAAGCAGCGCAGATTATTTATGGGTTTAAAAGGTCATTACTGATGTAATAATATAACATACAGTTTCGGAGTGGTCAATCGTTCACTTACTTTTATGTGTTTGTACAGTTAGAATTAGATTTGAATAACATTATCAGGGGTGAGCATAGCATTTAAAAATAAACCACAAAAAATACAGAGTAGCTATAAATGTTCAATTAGGTGAAACAGTAAGAAACTTTGTAACAATTTGCTACTGACCGTACTGTACCGTCATGTCAGTAACTCCCCTAGAAACTCATCATGAGTATTCATAAACTCAAAAGTATCGAACTAAATCTGAAAATAACCATTAAACACTGAAGTGAAAGAAGAATATAATTTTGCCAAACAATGATCATACAATTTTTAGTCTTCATAGAATTACGAATAATGTTCGTATTTCTATCGGATTAAGGAAAGATCTCTGGCAAAAAAATTTCTTCTTCTTTCCAATTACTACAATGCATGTATTTTAAGAACTTTGCTTGGAAGGAGAGAGGAGAGCGCCAAAAACATTTTACTGGGGGCCCTCTACCAACTTCCTTACCAGGAATCCCTTCAGGGAGAGGGGTCTCCAAATTGCGTCTATGGGACAATGGGAAGGAAGCTCTACACTACAAAAGCCACGCCCCCTCGTATAGCAGCAGATTGAGAATTAAGAAGGCCAGCATTCAGGGGCGGTATAATGCAAAAAGCACACTAAGCTTATGATTCTGGCCTCCTCTGATAAGTGTCCAAACTATATTTTAAAAAATATATTCATAAAAATGTAAATGCTGTCTAATATGATACTAAGTTGTATTCTGGTTTACACTTAAGATTATATATTATTGTAGTCCCTAATTAATTTTGGTCAATCATGCAATTAACAGTGTCATGGAGTTTTAGATTCTGCCATTTCTTGTTATTATAATCAATTACACAGACACATTTAAAAAACTCTTCTAAATTACAATATCGTTAAACATCACAAGATTTCGGAGAGAGTTCCGTCTCCCTCATCAGGTGTTTGAATTCTGAAACGTGAATTCCATTTTCAGATGGACAAAAAATCCAAATACAAAGACAAAAATCTTCGTATGAATAACATATCAAGTGTAGAGAATTTTTTCTCCACCTGAAAATGGAATTTTCGTTTCAAAATATAACTACCTGATGAGAGAGACTGAACTGTCTCCGAAACATTGTAATATTGAACATTATAGTAGAAAAGTTTTGTACATTTATCCGTTTCATTTGAAGAAAACAGCGTGACATGTCAGAATCTGGAACTCCTTAATACTATTAATAGCAAAGTTGTCCAAAATTATATAAGAATTCCAATAGGTTACAAATACAATGTAACCTCAACTATTTTAATTGCAAAAGATATGGTTTCTATTGAAATTAATTTTGAGGTGTGTGTGTGTGTGTGTATATATATATATAGTTCAATACAAATAAGGGCTCTTAGTTTTGACACATTTAGTGCCACTTAAGATTAATATCCGGCCTATGAGAAGCAATAGGTTCTTCTCTTCGCAGAGATATTTAATGTAAATTACATACTTAAAATTCCCAATAATGGTACTTCGTAACAGAAAAGTAAATAAATTCGAAAAAGAATTTGCAAAATTAGTACTTTTGGGCTAATAAGTTCGAATTCTTTAAATGGAGTTTCACATTTATGCCGTTTTCTTTGAAAATTATGTCGACATTATTTCCCGCCAGGGACTGACTCCAGCAATAAAAACCGTGTTTCTTAACGCTGCTTAATCATACTCACAGGAGAAAAGCAAATACAACGAAAAAAAAATTCCATCGGGGACATTCACCCGAGTTCCGTACCTGAAAGCCCACCAGGGGAAGGGTCCCCAAACCGCACCTAACCAACAAAAGGAAGGAAGCTCTACACCACCAAAGCAGTACCGCTCGCGAAGCAGTAGAAGTCTGCACAATGCACCCGCGGTTGCATTCACCCTCAGCGCCCACACCCCTTTCACGGATACCCATCCGCCACACGCGGCTTTATTAGGCGGGCCTTGTTTGCGTTCGTATTACAGTAACGAGACTAATCACGCATCAAGGAATCAGAAAATTCTCTCCCCCGCCCCGCGCTCTTCAGCTATTAGTTGGTATCGGACGCCCCGTTGCCGGTGTATTTTGTCATTTAATTCTACCTAATGGAGAGGAAGCCATTTGCACAATGAGCATTCATTTGCCGATACCACGATAACACCGCCGAGTGAATAGTTGGGAGGCGGGGCCCGCGCGGCGATATTTCTACTCGCACACGCCATAATTATGTATCGGGAGCTTTTTAATTAAAGCCGCCGGGTTATCATATTGCAGATCCGCCCCTGCTCGCGCCCTTGTGTCCAATATGGCGTCGAGCTTGCGGTTCGGGCCCGCGCGTTCCGTTTACGCTATTGATTGACGTATTAAAAGTGTAGGCGCTGGCGAGCGGCCGTGTGGTTCAGAAATCTATAAATCAATCCCTGGAATTCCAGTATTGCGGATGAATCGTTGGGAACGCCGTTGCCGGGCCGGCCCCTCCGAACGCGCCCGGTTTTTCGGCTAATGAGGATGGACCGTTATTGAAAAGGACAGGATATTGGAGCCTGCGTGGGAGATGATTTAGGGATTGATGTCCATCATAGGCTCTTCGTTTTTTTCGTTAAGATACAAATTTTGCGTCTGTCAGAGAGTTAAAAATGAAGCCAATAAAACACTACGCACTATACTAGAAAAAATAATTTTTCCCTTTTGAATCAAATTGCATTTTGTTTTTTTGATAAACAAATGAAAAATGTGTTTCGGTTCCTTCCCTATTTAAAGATAAGATTCAAATTATGTGTTTCTGAGGGCAGTTAGAGAATTAAATCAATGGTCGTGAATTATAGTACTTATCGTGAACTGTTGAATAATGTCACAGCGTTTCCTATATTAACATGTAAAATGCTCTTCACAATGTATTGCAAAAATTGTGTAATTAATGTGCTTAGAATAGTCTACACGTGAGGATCAGACGTTTTTCAGGACTGTGGAAAGAGTAGTGGATACGATACCGAAATTATTATGCAAATAAATGACATAATTGTTTGCGTGCTCGCATACTATTATTTACTCTTATTTAACCGGAAAACATTGTCCTTGATTGATAAAATAATTGGTATTGAATTTACGAGGTGACTTAAATTTAAAATAGAGTCCAAATGAGTTAAGTGAGTATCATCAAAATGTACTGACAATAGAGGTTGAAAAATTCAATGGAATGGTACACATACACATTCTCATACCACTGGAAACTTCATTAAAGAAGTTCGTTACAAATTCAGTAGATAGCCATCGCTCCATTTAAGATTCTGTTTCTAGATAAATTCGTTTTCACTTTCCAAGGCTGCCGATTGCTTTTGTTTCAATAGTGCTGAATCTTTCATAGTGTTGAATGTGCTATTACTGACCAAAATGATCTATAATAGCTCGTATGTGTGTACTCCGTAACATCATACACACTACAGGAAATCATACGTTTGAAAGGGGTCCGTTGGATTTCATTCATGTGTGGTCGCTCCACTGTACATCAGATATTCCTGAATTCTCATAGAGGCTTGTGAGTGCTTAGTAAATATTGATATTGCTGGCCCTCCAAAGTATCCACTGAGCCTCGTGCAACGGTTGCTTGTTTGCCAACTGTGGATGGGAATGAAAGCTGGAACACCGTATTGGTATTTTTCAATTCCCCATTCTACGTACGTGCATTCTCTTCGCACCGAGTACAGGAGATTTTTTTACTCTACAGCTTATTGACAGTAATATATCCATTCATCAATATTGGCTCGAATTTAATTAATAATATAGTCTTTTGATTGTCGCAAAATCATGCATTACATTTAAGAAGTTTTCTGTGGGAATGATAACTTTGTGACTTTCGAATCATATACAGCATGGTATCTTTATTGGTTTTCTTTATATATCTCAAAATACATGTTATGAAAATGTATACAGAATGTATTAAGCGTTTGAAACAATTTTAGGTTTTAAAATGTTATTTAAAAATGCGTGAAAGGGATGATAGATCAAGAATCTATGACGTCAAAACCCATAATGAAATATTGTTTAGGGGGTTTTAACCTACTTCAAAGGTACAATAATATGTCTATTGCCGATTATATTATATTTTTACAGTCCGAATTGCATTCAAAGTTATCTGCACATTTATATGAAATTAAAAAATTCTAAAACTATGTATTTAATTTCACTGATGAACAAATGAGAACATTTTTCTTGCCGATGAGTGATAACAGGTACATTTTACAAATTCGAAGGCCTTGATTTCAAATTTGAAGTCAGAAATATCGTATCATGTACCGTTTTTTGTGAAAACTATTAAAAATATGGGAATAAAAGTGAATTTAAAAAAAGTTTTTTCATATGTTATGACTAATTTTTGTTTCGTACGACTGTAGTATTATAAACTGCATATATGTACTTCTGAGACTACAATGTGTTTCATAAAATTTAAGTGTTACATGACCTTAAAAGAAAAGAGAGATCTCCGCTTGCATCCCAATAGTTTAATTTCCGTTACTGTTTTCTAGCGGTAACAAATTGGGTGACAATCTCCGTTTACAATGTTTGTCCGTACAGGCTATCTGTTGGAAAAATACTTTTTCATCACTAACGGATCGAAGATTAGAGAAAGTATGAATGCGAATGTAAAAAATTTATTTTGAGAGATGTATGTCTCATGACTTCATACGTTGTAATCATGCGATATACGACGCCAGTGTAATTCTCAGCTTGTTGCCCAGAAAAATGGAACAAACATCCTTAAAGGCACCCCTGTTGCTTTTTCACAGTCGCTCAAAAATTCTTCGAAACTCACATGAGTGCCAATAAAAATCTCTTCTTTTACTATTGTATCATTCAGGGCACGAAATTGCGTACGTAAGTATTGAAAGCTTTCACCTTCTTTATGTATTGCCTTTACAGTTTTTTTTCATTAAACTTAATTGGATGTGCAGTGGAGGTAGTAAAATATTTATACTGTCAACCAATGGTTTGTGAGAGATGCCTTTTCTACGGGCGTCTACATCTCTATAGGTGTCTACATTCTCGATGGGGTCAGTTTTTGGTTTCATAATGCTTTTCCTTTGCCCCGCTGCTCCAATTACGTAAGAAAAAGGAGAATTTTGTAAAACTTGCCTGAATTCCTAAGATGATGTAAAAAACTTTTATCAGTACAGATTTTCCATTGATATTCATCGTAACCAATACTATCAAACCAATGTTGTTATATGTTTCCTTCATTTTTCCTTCACGGACAGTTAGCATAGATAGTTTTAGATCCCTGTAATAATACTGCATTAAATCTTTCTTTTGAACAATCTTCCAAAACATAATCTACCCCAAATGTTCGAATATTTTCAACATACATCAGCATATCACAACGGACTTGTATGAGGATGGCAAAGGGAAATGCAAAATGAGATAACGACGATTTCCAGTTCTCTATACTCTTCTGTGCTCCGAACAGTTCATCCACATATCAGTAGTTATGAAATAGTCTTCTCAATACAAATCGGTTCGAATTTGACTGCGAGGGCCGTGAGCGAAAGCCGAAAATAATGAGGGATGGCATCGGCAAATTACTGCCAAGAGCAAGGAATTGCATCCGTCAATGTTTGGCCTGACGCGGCACAGACGCGGCACGCGCCGAAGAAAAATGACTGCGATTAGTCACCGTTCGCTCTACAATGGCGTTTTAATGAGGCATTGGGCCTCGGGCCGCGGGAGGGGGGTTGAGCAGGGGAGGGGGCTGGGAAGGGGGTAGGGTGAGGGTGGGGAGGCATCCGTTGCTGCTCTGTTGGCGATCCTGCAAACTCACGTTCCCACCTCCCACGTCATGAGGGGGGATACTGGATTTCAGGAAGCCATCGCCCTTTCAAGGATCTGCATTTGAACTAAATGTTTAGAAGTATTTTCAATAGCACGTTCGAAATTATGACGTCAGTTTCTAAACCTTTTGGGGGTCTGTAGTGGACGAATTACTTTATGAATTAATGATTGATATTTGGAAATGAATGGTGATGAAGCTGTAGTGAAATAAGAGGCAAAGGATACTGAATAACCGCGAAAAACTGCTTCAAACCCACTTAGTCTGTTAAAAACTCTACATGCATTAACCGGGATTTGAATCCGTCTCAGCAGGAGAAGTAGGTCAGAAGAGTGGTTTGACCGCTTTACCACGGTTTGTCTTTCCAATAGAACATGAAAATACACTTAATGACTTTTGAACATTTCATTAGGGAAGAATTCCGTCATGTATGTCAAAACACTGTATGTATTGGCATCATTTATTTACATTATTATTTTATGATCTAAAAAATAAGTTACTGGAACTTTTACGTTCATAATCTTGAGTAGAACCATCAATTGTTTCTATTTATGATAAAAGTTCCTGACAAACCTGTACGTCAGACCTGTTTTATTATAAGGAATTTACATCACATTAATGTCACATTAATACAAGTCGAATTTTAATCGGCACTTATGAGAGCTTTTGTACAACCTTGGATAAAAATGTACTCTCAACAATATTAAAGAGACCTAGGCAGAAACAACCATCAGCAAAAATAAAAGTAAATAAATATCAAGCATACAAACCTGGCATTATCATGACATTCACAATAATCTTGTGCTCCAGCGGTAACATGAATACGCATCTGCCCACGTATGGAAATATTGCTGTCAGTGATAGCTCTCGAATTTTGAAGATGCTTTGAAGTGTCTAGTGCGAGGTTCAAGAATGACCAGAGGGCGGGTTCCACACCACGACGTCGTTATGACAGCAAAGATAGGGCACTAATGGGTCCGGCAACTCTCTCCTCCCGCCGCACGCCCACCTACCCGGGGTTGTTGGTAGGTTGGTTGTTGGTTGTGATTCCGGGTGCATCAATTATTAAGGTCACTAGTCCCGCAAGTGTAGTGAATGTTTTTCCTCAAGAGGTGGCGGTGATCTTCCCGCGATGGATGACGAGATCCGGCGCCGACCCACAGTCAGCTAGTTGGGTTTGCCCAAACCAAGTATCTCCCACCAGCGGGGCACCGCCCCAACCGGAACAAGTTCTAAGCTCCCGATCAGTCTCATATAGAGCGATTTTCCTAAGAATGAACCAAAGTGACAGCTAATGCTGGCAAAATAACTGAAGGTTCTGTGTTCGTCGTGCCCTCGAGCCCAATGGACTCCCTTCCTGCATTTGTTGGTTTGCAGTTGGCTAACTTGTAAATGGCTCCGACGCTTCCTTTCGTGACGTCCTCGTCCGACAAAAATATAGTGCGCCGCGAGAAATAATTGAAATTAGGAAGTGCAGTGTATGTGCTCTTCTGTAAAAAATATTTTTTTTCTATACACATATTGAAATTACTTTTTGTGTGATAAATATTATGTTTATTTTAAAACCGAGACTTCAATGCAAGATGCGTACCGATGCAAGTGGTTCCGGCCTTTGTGCTGTTGTGTGGCGAGCTGTGATTGAGAGATTTCTATTTACATTCGTGGCAGTTTTCTTTTACTTGTTGTGAGAGCATGTAAAGAGATTTTCCACATATGTAATTAAATTTAATTATTTCCCGGACTCGCGTACGTGCATATACCTCAGCAAAACTCTTAGACTTCTGGATAGTGATGTCTTCTCAGGAGCCATAACCAAACACTTTACGAAGGGGCTGAACAGCTGTCGTGGTGGAGGGATACATCTCTGAAATACATGTGATGTTCACTTGTTTTCGCGAATTGTCACTTTGGCTCATCCTTGGGAAAATTGTTCTATATCATGTGTAGTAGTGTAGTGTGTTAGGTAAATGTGTGTAAGGGGTGAGGATAGGACATGGAAGGGGAATAGAAGATCGCGCGTGGTCCATGGCCGGCTTGTTAGGGTACTGCTCCGGCATACGCCTGGTGTTAATTGGAGAAAAAACGGATAACTACCGATCAGAGCAACCACACACTACAATTCTCCTCTGGACAGCAACTGAATTCGATCTCGCAGACAAGCTAGTTTCGAAAATCTTGCCACTGTCGGGACTAGAACTTAGGATCTTCCGGTCAGAGGCACTGCAGAAACAACAGTTGATGCACTGAGCCACCTCTCCCGGTTCCCATCCACCCAGCCGTCCGCCCACTCACGTCACACACCCCACTTGCCCATCTGCCCTCGCCTACGCCCACGCTCGCCGATCGCTCGTCACCTCACCCGTTCCTGCCCCACACCCGTTCATCTGTCCACCTATCAACTCATCTAGTCGTCCACCAATCCACGAGTTCACCCGTTCACTACCCGTCGTCCATCCACCAATGCACCAATCCTTCAGTCGTCCACACGTTTACCAACCCACCTGTCTACCCGTCCAATCAACCACCTACCTACCCATCTAGTCGACCATCCGCCCACTCGTTCATCCGCCCACTTATTCGTCCACAAGTTGACCAGTCCACCCGTTCACCGTCTACGCACCCATTTACACATCCATCCATCCAAAGGTCCAGTCGTCTCCCCATCCATCTGTCTTCCGTTCATCATTTATCCATTCATCCACTCACGCATTCATCCGCCCACCTGTTCTCCCGTTTACACGAGTACCACTCCACTGTATAACCGAACAACCGCCCACCTACCCCGCAGTTCCCCGTCTCCTCGCGCACCTCACCCCCCCTGCATTCCACCATCCGCACCACACTCCCATTCACCCTACACCCACCTGCACCCACCTACTCCAACACACGGGATCCCACCAAACCGCCCCGCCCACCTTCACCTGCGCTCCGTTGCTGCGCGCGCCGCACACGTGGAGGCGGCGGCCACCGCCAGGCAGCGCTCTAATCGCATTAGGCGGCGCGCGCCGGCCCGGCCTATCTAATTACCTCAATTGTTCTCGGGTAATCCTCCTCCCCGCCGCGCCCCGCTCCCCCCCCCGCGCGCCGTCGCGGGCGACTCGTGACAGAGGGTCGCTCGCCGGCAGACGTCTTGGAGGGCGGGGAGCGCCAGCGATATGGGCGTAATGAAGGGAAGCTGCTTGTAAGTGGAACGAGAAGCGTTTAGATAGACGGATATGGTCGCCGTGTTTGTGTGCGTCGTTAAGGTCACTAAAGAGAGCAGGTATATGGTAGAAATGTATCTTTTAAGAGAGGAAACCTTCAAAGAAATAATGATGTTAATCTTACGCTAAAGGTTTGTTCGTAGGAATGGTTCTACATCCGTTGAAACGGCTCAAAGTTCAATTTAGCATTTTATCGAATCCGTCTGGTACTTGAGGTTGTTGGGGACCCAAAGGGGGAGGGGTCGTGCCCCCCAACCAATTTTGTTTTGTAATATTACTCATTTTATTCAACATTTTTTCATACGTAGATTTTATCATATCCAAAGCAGTATTACCATTATCAATATACTCGTATATTTTTTTATTTAAAACTAACAATAATTTTAAAAATATTCCTTCGAAATATGTACTGAGTGTCCAAAATGAAACTGCCTCTCCTCCTCAAATTGTGAAAAGTTATTTGCTTGTATAGAGTAGGCTTCTTATACTACACCCCGAAGAGGGTACTTATGTATATCTTTCATTATAACTCATTCTTTCCGTCATGTGTTGCTTCAAATCTACAGATATTAAATTAAATGTGTGTGAATTAAACGGATATAGTACATCAGAAAATTCTTGAAAGTTGTATATTTGAAATCTGGCATTCAATTTATCTTCATCCTTTCCAGTATGAGTGTGATATATGCGTAATGGACAGGAACATGCCATTACATATAGGAGAAGACTTGTGGATAATCTGAAAAAAGATTCGATATGTAAATCTTAACTCTCTTAAAACCTACTTATCTCCCAATTTCAAGTTGAGAATTTCTGACGAATAATCAATAAAACATTGTTTTGAAAAATCATCTACATTTCCAAATTAGTGCACAAAGTTTTGACATTTTTTTTCAGCAAAATTAACTCAAAATGGCATATTATGTGGAGCAAAATACTAATGAAGTGACACGTGAAATCAAGAAGCGAATTTAATATTGTGCGACCAATCATTTCTATCTCTAAGTTGTAACTGAAATTGTGAAGAGAAATGACATTTGATAACCACGAAACATGGAGCTAGAACGATTTCCCTGAGCAATGTCATGCAATTAGTCGTAGGTGGAGGCTTACGTTGTATAATAGAACATCATGACTATTTTATTACTGACAGAAAAAAATGGAGAATCATTTATCACTTGAAGCATTCCAAATTGTTTAATAGGAGAGCAAGAATGTTGCTTGAATGATTCTCCTTTGATTTATCGTTATGAATAAAAACCCGTAGAATTAGTAATATATTTAACAGGAGTCTGACAAAAGAAAAAAAAATAGAATTTTTTGTGAAGAGAATATTGGTATTGTCTTTTCTACTTAAAAAATAAATTTTTAATTTTCCTTGCTATGTTCCATCTGTGTTGTGTATCTGGATTTAAAAATAATAATAATAATAATAATAATAATAATAATAATAATAATAATAATAATAATAGTAAAAATAATATAATGTATAATTAATGACACATATAATTTGGATCACAATCGTAGTGAATGAACTCATATTATTTTTCTCCAACTTGTATATTTTATTCCTCCGCAATAGTTTTGTATACCATTTATATAATATTACACAACTAGGGTGTCTGCATGAGTAATAATTTACAAAAAACTTTTTCATTAAAAGAAGTAATCATGTTACAAAGGAAGAAATGTTTATGTACTTTTTATGCTGATACCTTTACACTTAAAAATTGTACTTTTTATTCTAGAACAAAGTGATTTACCGTGGTTTCGTCTGCTATCTCATGTACTTTCAAAACCTTCTTCCTCTCTGTTCTCGTCATCGCCGAATATACATACCTCAACGACTTGCTGGTCTTTTAATTTTCAACCTACATTGTCGAAACTTAATGAGTGAAAACTTTTAGTTCCAATTCGTTTAGCACCAGTGTATTTGAACTGTGTTGGCTGCGTTTGTCGCATTTTCCAAAGACCTGCCATTTGCAGACGAATTTTCCACGACATTTACCAATATTTCTAATGGATTAATTGTAACAAATTTCGTGTCAAATTATAACATTTTGTTTTCTTGTTATTCAATAATTTCTAATGCTTATATTTTTAGGGCTTGTCATTTTATATTATTCAAAGATGCTTTTGAAATTACTAGCACACTACTTCCAAGTTTAAAAAGGTAATAGTTGTATTTTCTACTGGCATTAAATAGTAATGTATTGACTATTAGATAAGATTGCTTACATGTTCGTAACACTCTCTACGAGAACCAATGTGCAAATTTTGAATTGTCGTACGCCAGAATAAATTTCAATGTAAAATCACTGACTTAAGTGTAACATATCGGTTTACCTCCTTAGTCAGTTTCTTTGTGCTCCGTCATTGCCGTTCCTTTGAAGTCAATTTTCTTCCGTTTTGTGACGTATATTGTGTCAGATAGAGATTCTAAATGACACCTTTAAGATGTTCTGTGTATGAATACCAGCGCCTGCATCGTAGAGCACGCTCATACGTCATGGTTACAAGCCTTATCTGGTGACACTTCGGTTGCGTTGCATATTTAGGGCCGCTGTTAAAGCAGAAATGCATTTATAAAAAGTGCCTCAACTTGTATCAAAACCCTTCTCAAACTAATATAATGAATGCATTTCTTAATCATGTTTTTCATCTTCTTAAGAGTTCTAATTGAAAGAAATAATGAAGCATTAAGTAAACTATGAAATAGCTATTTTCGCGTTGTTCTTCAAGCTATTAGTCGCAACATTTCAATGAAATATCGTAAACCACTTTTAAATTTTTCAGTGTTACCACACTACTCTCTTATTAATAGGTTTATGAGCATTGAAAAAATATAGCAAATATAGATTAATTAAAATATATTATAAATATATAACAAGGCTATTCATAGCTGAATAAATAACCTATTAAAAAAACATTATTTTTCTTAAAAAGATTAGCGTGTAGTTCAGTGACATCAACATACTACTTTTTTCATACCTAAAGTCGCTCTGCAGGACACTAAAAGCCTTTATGTGAAAACTTCACCATTATGCATATCCACTCTTCATGTCAGCCGATGTCAATACCATTTGAAGTATCCATGGACAAACACATATCCAGTTTATTTCTTAACCCATATACCAAATGCTTTAGAATAAATGTTATAAACTTCTAGAACGTGTAGAAGGGTCAAAGATGATTAGGAAGTTGCCCATTTGTGTTGAGCTTGGAGACAGCACTGCATCTGCCGTGGTAGAGCCAGTTAGAGGAGTGGAGTTGACGCCGAACTTCGCTTGATCTGTGGAGAGAGAGGGAGAGAGAGAAAAGAAGGAGAAAGAGGAGAAGGAGAGAGAGGAGAGAGAGAGGAGAGGGAGAGAGAGAGAGAGAGAGAGAGAGAGAGAGAGAGAGGTGGGCTGGGATAGAAGCGAAGACAAAAGATAACATACGGTGAGTGCGAGGTCGGAATCGAAAGAGTGACGAGTTGTTAGATCGGAGAAGTAAGGGAGGTCTAGAAAGAGTACAGGATCAGAGTACAAATATATGCCTAAATGTGCGGAATCTGAGTCCAAACGAGAGGTCCGGGGCTAGTGTGAGGTCGGATTGGAAATAAACTGTAGTTTGTGAAGGTCGGAGTTAAAAGACAGTTCCGGGTCTTGCGCAAAGTCGGAATCGGAAGAGACGACTGTGCCAATAGCGGGATCGAAGTCACTAAGACAGGTCAGTAGACGAGAGAGGGGATAGGGAATGGAGAGTGATATGTGGCTGGAGCAATGCCTCACTCGTAGCTGGTGACGGAGGCGAGATAATGGCGAAAACGGGAAATGCGACGAGGCAAGGAGGAAGGAGACGAGGCAGGGAGGAAGTTCAGGACTCTGTCCCAAAGTCAGGGACGGGTTCATTGGCGAAGGTGGCGATGGCGGTGGCAGTGGCGGTAGCGGTGGTGGTGTCTGTGGGTGTTGTTGGCGGTGGAGTTTTGGCGGTAGCGGTGGTTTGTTTTGTGGCGGTGGCAGTGGGAGTTGTGGCAGTGGCAGTGGGGGTTGTGGTCGTGGCGGTTATGGCGGGGGCGGGGGCAGTGGGGATTGTGGCGGTGGGAGTTGTGGTCGTGGCGGTGGCGGCGGCGGTGGGGTTTGTAGTCGTGGTCGTGGTCGTGGCGGTGGCGGTAGTGGTGAGGTTGCCTGAGGTGGTGTCGGAGGTAGTAGCGGTGGGAGTGGTTGAAGCGGTGGCGGTGAGGGTTGTGGTCGTGGTCGTGGTCGTGGTCGTGGCGGTGGCGGTGGCGGTGGGGGTGGTGGCGGTGGCAGTGGGGATTGTGCTGGGGGTTGTGTTCGTGATGGTGGCGGTGGCGGTGGGGATCGCGGTCGTGGTCGTGGCGGTGGCAGTAGTGGTGAGGTTGCCTGAGGTGGTGGCGGAGGTAGTAGCGGTTGGAGTCGTTGAGGCGGTGGCGGTGAGGGTTGTGATCGTGGTCGTGGTCGTGGCGGTGGCGGTGGCGGTGGCGGTGGTGGTGGTGGTGGTGGTGGGGGGGTTGTTGTCGTGATGGGAGTGGTAGCGGCGGCGCCGGCGGCGGTGATGGTGGGTGTTGTGGTCGTGTTCGTGACGGTGGCGGTAGTGATGAGGTTGACTGAGGAGGTAGCGGAGGTAGTAGTGGTGGGAGTGGTTGAGGCGGTGGCGGTGAGGGTTGTGGTCGTGGTCGTAGCAGTTGCAGTGGTTGTGGTGGTGGTGGTGGTGGTGGTGGTGGTAATGGTGATTGTGGTGGAGGTTGTGGTCGTGATGGTGGCAGTGGTGGTGGTGGCAGTGCGGATTGTTTTGGGGGTTGTGGTCGTGGTGGTGGCGGTGGCGGTAGCGGTGAGGTTGCCTGAGGTGGTGGCGGAGGTACTAGGTGTGAGAGTGGTTGAGGCGGAGGCGGTGGCGGTCGCGTTGTCTCTGCGCCGGAGAGATAGCGGGCGCGCGCTGCGGGCGCCGCACACGTGTTTATCAGCGGTCGTTGGGCTCGTGCGTGACCGCCCCCGCGTCACAAGGCCACGCCCCCGCTTCTTTCCCCTTCCCCTCCCACTCCCCAGCCCCACCACCGCTCCCCGTTCGCTTTGCTTGCGGTCCCTGATGCTGCCTTTGCCCTTGCTTCTCGCCTCCGGATCTTCTGCCGGTGGGCTCTGTGTTGTTGTAGCAATTGTGAAGAAATGGTTTCACTACACACCTTTTGCTTTCGAAATTGGCGTTCGATTCACGGTGAAGTAATGCGCAGTTTGGTTACTTTTGAGAGTGGTCGAGGAAAGTTCATGATTTCTTTTTCCCAGTGTCTTTTCAAGACATGTTAACAGCTTGATCATCATCATCAATATCATCGACTTTATTAAAACTAATAGATTTTCAGATATGCACAAGGGTAACCAGCGAGAAAAACATAGCTGTACACTTGCATACACTTTTATTATTGCGACAAACATCTTCCATACTCATACATTCTCTAAAATTATCAACCAGTAACTAAATGGATGAATATTTTTTCCAATGCCTTTACATCTTTATTTCAGAACGGTGAAGCAAGGAGATTAAACTGTAATGAACGATTGGAATCTCAAACAATTAGGAGCTGTTCACAGTTTTACTCATCTATTTCTCAATAATTTACCTTTGACTGTTATATGAGCATATCAGTACGTCTCACATTGTTTCTTGCATCGTATTCCCATTGTAAAACCCATAGAACTTGATGTCACCCGAGCGCTTTTCATTATCCAGCTTGCTCAGCAGAGGATTTGGTCAGCCTCTTCCCTGGGTTCCCCGCGTCCGAGCTGCTGGCACAGGCCATTTACCGCCTTCACCCTCTCTTTGCGGGTGGGTGAGCGCGTCTGCTGGCTTCAGCCCGCATTCGCCCCCACGGCCGCCTCTGAGGGACCTTGCGCCTCCGCCCAACACCCCTCACTGCCCGCCCTCGCCACACCATCCTGGCGAACTCTCTGTCCCGTCTCGCACTGCCTGCCGACCCGCTCTGCCACTACCCCGCTTTTTCTCGCCTCGCTCTGTATCTGTCCGTCCCGCCCCGCCCCACCTTTCTTCTCCTCTGGCCTCGCTTCTCCCTGCCTCGCCCCCTCTTCGTCTCACCTCATTCAGCTATGACCAACTCGTTGACCGGGAGCAATGGGTCAGTGCATCAACTGATGTCACTGCAGCGCGGGAGGTCCTAGGTTCCAGTCCTGACGTTGGCAGGATTTTCGACACTAGCTTTTCAGTTACACTCTAAGCTGTTGACGCGTCCGAAATCACTAACCAACCAACGAACATCTCCCTGCCTCGATCTGCCACGCACCGTCGCACCTGGTGTTGCTTAGCCTAGCTTCACTTCTATGCGCTTCGCTCCACCTTGC